>CM053038.1:175735224-176475224 GCA_028564925.1 Lithobates sylvaticus
ATCATTTCTCCGTAAATGAAACCAGAGTAGTTCGTCCCTCTTTTCAATCAGATTTTTTATCCCTTGAACTGGCAGAGGGGCATCAATTGCATATAATAGTATTGAGAGACTTAGAGAGAATGAGTTCTTATCAGAGCCAGGTCTAAAGGGGTTAATGTATGTGCGTGCTTGGACGAGGCATAACAGATACAGCAATTTGATGGAAAGAATCTTTGTATCAAAATGGAATCCTGAATTTTAAAGCTGATGATTACACTATCACAATACATGACATTTGCCTTATTCCAAAATGATTTACTGTTGCATTTTGAAGCTAGATATATATTTGTTTTATGCATTATTTTTGTGTTTATTTTTGTTTATTATTATTCTTACATATAAGTAATATACAGATGCAGCCTTTACCAGTGTAGCCACCCTGTCCTAAACATGGCCTACTAGAAAAAAAAATGTTTTTGACTGGGTGCCAGCCCAGACTGATAGTATAGTTTTTCACTTGGTCTTCCCTAATTCAAGTTGGGTTGTGATTTGTCTGTAGATGTGTGTAGGTGCCACTGGTACCACTGGCAATAGTCAGAGATTTCATAACAAGACTGAGTTATGAATATTGTCAGGACCCGGGTCTTTAGAGCTTATGCACAGATGACTTCACTGGTTCCATATGTAGTAAATATTTCCTAAACGGTGCATGTTTAGGAGATATTTACATTACCTATAGGTAAGCCTTATTATAGGCTTACCTATAGGTACAAGTTGGAGATGAAAGTTTACTTCCACTTTAAGCCGTGCCTTTGCACTTCTTGTTTGCCAGTTCACTGTGCGGTCTCCAGCCAATATCTTGCTCTCGTCATTCCCATTGCTGTCCATATCTCTGATACCATATATTACCGAATTTTGGCTTGTTTCTTGACTATGCTTCAGTTTAATCCCAACCTGAAACCATTTGTTGCCGACCTTTGGCTTATTTACTGACTATGCTTCTGCTTGATCCCTATGTTCTATATCTGCTACTGGACCCCAGCGTGCTTACTTCCTGGTGGGGCGATCCTGAAGACTGTAACCTTGTACCAACACGGAGCAAAACCCATCTTCACCATCAGGAGCTCTGGTGAACACCAGTTAGTGCTTGGACTCCACACCTCGGATGAGCCTGTGTCATCCTCCAGGGTGACCTACTGCTGCACTTATCCAGCTGGTCAGTGGGAGCCTATCTACTATAGCTTCTGGCCTCCAAGACTGACCATGACAAATATTCATATTTCCTTCAGCCAGCCCAGTGGGACATTAATGGCCTTTGGGGAGGGTATAAATATTTGGGATGGGTCTTGTGATCTCTCTCTCCTCTCAGGCTGAGACCTGGGAGGTGCTGCTGGATAGGCCAAAAAAGCCTGTGTGGGGCCTAACATGTGCTGAATATGGATATTTGTCTGAAGTGGTCCTGAAGCTGTCCTGCCGTGTGATGGAGGAACCTATGTCAAGAAGATCAAGGGTGGACTCTTGACGGCTTCCAACAGCTGCATATTAGAAAGTTGTGAGAGTAGAGGGCCTCTTTGTGTTCAAATTCAAAATCTTTTTAATGCTTTTGTTCTCTTTGATAAAGACACTCCCCATTCCATCACTGACTTCCATGTTACTCCAGTTGCCACTCTTCCAGACTGAATGATGGTAACCCTCCTCCAACCCCACTGCTGTACGCTGTTACTTTTTTTTTCTGCATTCTTCTTTTGTAAGCCCAAGGTGGCTTCATGATATGCCTCCAAGGGATGGGTCCTAGATGCCCATGGCCCACAAGAGAATGATGCAGAGAACAGCACACACACACACACACATCATTGAGCAATTGTCATTCTCTGCATCATCAAAGAACTCCCACTGCAAAAACAAGAGGACAAGCACCCCAGAAGGTCCCTGGACCAGGCCATAGACTGCTCGAAAAAAGTATGTATAAAGATAAGTTAAAAATCCTAGCCATGGTCATACCTCATTATTGGAAAACAACCTTGTATACCTCCTCTTGTGAAATGGCCAACTGAACTTGATTCTATTAGAGACCTGGAACATCTGCTGTTGCGGGAAATGGGCAAGGAAGAACAGTTCAGTAAAACTTGGACCTCTTGGTCTATATTCTACTGCTCTTCTGTATTTCAGGACTGGATCAAGGAAGGCATCCCTTCACCTTCCAATCAGTCATGATGAAGTGACCCCAACCTTTTCTTTCCCCTTCCTACCCCCAGTTGCTCTTTTCTTTCTTGGCTGACTTATCCTCCCTTCCCTTGCTGCTAGCCACACTTCTTATAGGCTCACGTATCCTCTCTTTACTAGTGGATTAACCCGCAAATTGTATCGCTTGTGACTGTTACCCAGAGAAGGCAGCATTTAACTAATTTATTTGTGTTGTTGCCTTTCCTGCCCCTAGCTAGATGATACGAGACAGTAATGACTCTTCTTTGGTGCATGTGCTTGTCATTACTGGAATCTCAGTTTTCGTACAGATTTTCGATGTATAAAATTAAACATTTTGGTTAGCCTGAACCTTACACCCTTTGTACCTTTTCTATTATCTGTAGCTATACTCCCTGTGTATAATAAAAAAAAATGTAATAAACTAAAAAGAAGTTAAAGTGGTGGTGCTTCAAGAATGGTGGTGGCGGGGGGCTACCCAATTTAGAGCTGGGATTTAAAACTAAACTCTAGGGAAATGTTAAAAAAAAAAAAACACAACAAAAAAAACATATAATCCAGTTTTGCCCTCATGAGAACAAATTATCACTAAGAACTAGTGCGTATCGCGTGTATGCTAATCCCTTCCCTCTCTGCTTTGCAGCTAGAGCCTTAAATAGATTTTTAGCAAATTAAGGGCAGTCAAAAAGTGGACTTTCTTTTTTGAAAGCCCAGAATACTTGTCAAAAACGGTGACATGATTGTATTATAAAAATGTTAATGAAAAACTTATGTAAAAATCAGTTTGTAAACTTTAAGATGACAGAAGAAGATTCAAAAACCATTATATTTCCATTATAAAGTGCCTTGGGAACAGGGTTGCCAACCATAAAGAAACTTTCTGCTATTCTATGAGAAATTAAAGTTGTCTGTCAATGAAAAATGTCCATAAACGCTATGGATTTTTCCTGCATCTGAGTTTAAGCCAAATACAGTGTTTTCGTAACATCCAATACAGCTTTAAACATTTATATTTAGTTACCTCGGAAATATTGGACAGATTTTGTATGCTTTTCAGCAACAATTTCAACAGCAGTCTGTAAAAGAAAGTTGACATTCTCTTGTTTTCTGAGTAGGAAGGCTTCCCTTCACCTAAGGAAGAACATGTAGAGCCCCATGATCTCCCCAATAAATAAAAGCAGTATGGTAGAAAGATGATTTAGCCATCTATTTAGGTTAGGAAGGAGTTAAGTACTGTAATGCCCCCTACACACGATCAGAAATTCCCCCAGCAAAAGTCTGATGTGAGCTTTTGGTCGGAACTTCCGACCGTGTGTATGCTCCATCAGACTTTTGCTGGTGGAATTCCCGCCAGTAAAAGATTGAGAGCAGGTTCTCTTTTTTTTTCTGGCGGTCGGAAATTCCGATCATTCCTATGCGCAAAAATTCCTACGCATGCTCGGAGGCATTGAACTTCATTTTCTCAGGTCGTCGTAGTGTTGTACGTCACCGCGTTCTTGACGGTCAAAAGTTCACTTTTGTGTGTATGCAAGCCAAGCTTGAGCGGAATTCTGTTGGAGTTTTTTTTTTGACGGAAAACCTCTCATGTGTACGGGGCATAAGGCCATTTTCCCAATGACCACAACACATTTTTAGCAGAGATTCCCTTGGAACTGAACATTATTTTAAGGGTTTCTCTGGGGTAAAAAGTTGGAGAAAGGCAGCCATTGGACAGCCATTATTTTAGATTAATGAACAGTAACTTGATATAGGATTGGTCTAAATAGGAAGGTGGATAGTTTAACCACTTGCCGCCTGCCATATAGCAGAATGACGGCGGCAAAGTGGTTTCAAAATCCTGACCGGACGTCATATTGCGTCCTCAGGATTTTGAGCCGCTGCGCACCCCGGGGCGAGCATTGCGGCGATCGTTGTTGCGGTGTGTCAGTCTGACACCCCGCAACTACGATCTCGGTAAAGAGTCTCCGTTGGAGACTCTTTACCACGTGATCAGCTGTGACCAATCACGGCTGATCACAGTGTAAATAGGAAATGCCATTGATCGGCTTTTCCTCACTTGCGTCTGTCAGACGCGAGTAGAGGAGAGCCGATCGGCTGCTCCTCTGACAGGGGGAGTCTGTGCTGATCGATTATCAGTGCAGCCCCTCCCCCCCCGAGGATGCCCACACTGGACTACCAAGGACGCCACCCTAGACCACCAGGTATGCCACCCTAGACCACCAGGGTCCAATCCAAAGACATGCAGGTAGGTTAATTGGCTTCTGTCCAAAAAAATTGGCCCTAGTATATGAATGGGGACCTTGGATTGTGGGTTACTTGAGGGTAGGCACTGATGTGAGTGTGCAATGCATAGGGATAGAGACAATTGTAGACACTCACTCAGGTTGAACTGGGTGGACTGGTGTCTTTATTCAACCTTACAAACTATGAATCTAGGGATGCCAGTCAGTGCCCACAATGGATGCCAATCAGTGCCCACAATGGGCATCACTGATTGGCATGCATTATTGTTTGGCACTGATTGGCATCCATCAGTACAATATATTACACTGCAGTGTCGCCTATCAGTGCCCATCCGTGCCGCCTATCAGTGACCATCTGTGTCGCCTATCAGTGACCATCCCTGCCGCCTATCAGTGCCTATCCATGCCCATCCGTGCCACCTATCCATGCCCATCTGTGCCACCTATCAGTGCCCATCCGTGTCGCCCATCAGTGCCACCTATCAGTGCCACATATTAGTGCCCATCAATGCTACCTCATCAGTGCCACTTCATTGGTGCCACCTCATCGGTGCCTATCAGTGCCACCTTATCAGTGCTAGTCAGTGCAGCCCCATCAGTGAAGAAGAAAACGTATTTATTTACAAGTTTTGAAACTGAAACAAAAAAAAACATATTTTTTTCAAAATTTTCGGTCTTTTTTTATTTGTTTAGCAGAAAATAAAAATCCCAGAGGCGATCAAATATCACCAAAAGAAAGCTCTATTTGTTTAAACACAATGATAAAAATGTAGTTTGGGTACAGTGTAGTATGACCGCGCAATTGTCATTCAAAGTGCGACAGCGCTGAAAGCTGAAAATTGGTCTGGGCAGGAAGGTGTTTAAGTGCCCTGTATTGAAGTGGTTAAAACCCATCTGTAGTCTCAGAAAATGGCCATGTAGAAACGAGTCTATGGTGGAGAGCACGGGTGGAGAGGTAAGTAATGCAGCTGATTTTAATCTAGTTTTACTTTAATACTATTGTTTACATAAGAAAAGTTTTCCAAGCTTGTGGGATTAATATTTAGTGATGCCACCAATGGCCAATGAATTGTGCTGCCAATATGCGCTTTGTTTTTCTAACAGTTGAAAATGACAGCTGGAATGTGATTTGTGGCTAATGGCTACAAAGGAACATCCTGTAATTTTTTACATCAACATTTTGTGTAGTATGTAATAGGATTACATGCATGAATTACAGTTGTCCTGATACATTTCTAATGCTTTCATTTTTGCTTTGCCTTTGCAGCACTGTCACAGATGGATTCACAAATATCCAAAAATGCCGGGCTAGTTATAGTGACAAATTTTCAGATGTTTATCTCTGAAATGGTATTATTAAATTGTGGAGCAGTTTTGTTAACCGCTTCCCGACCGCCCACTGTATATTTACGTCCTCAGAAGGGCACGGCTAGGCAAAAGGACTTACGGGTACGTCCCCTTTAATTGCCTAGACGTGGGGTCGCGCGCGCGCCGCCGGCGGCGCGCTCGTGGCCCGGTCAGGAGCTCCGTGACCACGGCCGCGGGACCAGCGAACCCGATCGCCGCTGGTGTCCCGCGATCGGGTCACAGAGCTGAAGAACGGGGAGAGGTCTGTGTAAACAAACCTCTCCCCGTGCTTCCTACTCTGCCTGTCAGTGATCTGCTGTTCCCTGTCATCGGGAACAGCCGATCACTGACGTCAGACGTCAGCCACGCCCCCTACTGTAAAAAAACACACAACACGTCACACTAACTCCTCCCCGCCCCTAGTGGTTAACTCCTTCACTGGCACTGTCATTTACATAGGAATCAGTGCTATTTAAGTAGCACTGATTTCTGTATAAATGACAATGGTCCAAAAATGTGTCAAAAATGTCCGATGTGTCCGCCATAATGTCGCACTCACAATAAAAATCGCAGATCGCCGCCATTACTAGTAAAAAAAAAAATATTAATAAAAATGCTAAAAAACTATCCCCTATTTTGTAAACGCTATAACTTTTGCGCAAACCAATCAATAATCGCTAATTGCGATTTTTTTTACCAAAGATATGTAGAAGAATACGTATCGGCCTAAACTGAGGAAAAAAAAATGTTTTTTTTATATATTTTTTGGGGAAATTTATTATAGCAAAAAGCAAAAAATATTGCATTTTTTTCAAAATTGTTGCTCTATTTTTGTTTATAGCGCCAAAAATAAAAACCGCAGGGGCGTTCAAATACCACCAAAAGAAAGCTCTATTTGTGAGAAAAAAAGGACGCAAATTTTGTTTGGGAGCCATGTCGCACGACCGCGTAATTGTCAGTTAAAGCGACGCAGTGCCGAATCGCAAAAAGGGGCCTGGTCCTTTGGCTGCCAATTGGTCCGGGGCTGAAGTGGTTAAAGGAATGTTCTACCTCTGAACCTGCTTTTTGTACCTTTAGTGTAATTTGTTTAGTATAAAAAAAAAATACTTTTGTAAAAGGAATAAAACATCAAGTTTTGAATTAAGTCGGCCTCTACAAATCCTGTTTACAAGTTGGGTCAATCGGTGAACAGATAACACTAGCTAGAATTTAATGAAACCATGCTTGGGTCAAGAATTCCCTTGAAGCTGTATTTTATATTATCCCATGCAGCCAGATCCAGATCCACTATGTTGCTTCTGGGTAGGCTGCTTCAGTCATGCCCCAATGTAAATGTAGGTGACGATTTAATAGGCACCGTGGGCTACCCATTCAACAGGATTACATACAGAAGGTTATGCAAATAATGTCTGTTCAACCTTTGAATGAAACCTAAGTTGATACAGAAGACAAAAATTGAATTATTAGAAAGTGTGGTCCATTTATACATAAAAGTGGAACTGAACTCAAAAAAGATAAAGTAGGATAAAACCCTCAGCATTTATACCTTAAAGGAGAAGTATAGCCAAAGCTTGTTTAGCTGTACTTCTCCTGTGGATCACAGGAGTGCAGTTGGTTTTCAGCAGACAGCGGGCTAAAGTCCTATGGACACAGAGAGCAGGCTCAAGAGCGAGTACGCACAAGTGCCCCCATAGCAAGCGCTTGCTATGGGGGCACTTGGCATGGGAGAGGGGCCCAGAGTGCCGGCGGGGGACCTGAAAAGAGGAGGACCGGGGCTGCTCTGAGTGAAACCATTGCCCAGAGCAGGGAAGTATAACATGTTTTATTGATTTATTTTTGTAAATGTTTCCTTTACAATCACTTTAACCACTTGCCCACTAGGCACTTACAGTATCTCACAAAAGTGAGTACACCACTCACATTTTTGTAAATATTTTATTATATCTTTTCATGTGACAACATTGAAGAAATTACACTTTGCTACAATGTAAAGTAGTGAGTGTACAGCTTGTATAACAGTGTACATTTTCGGTCCCCTCAAAATAACTCAACACACAGTCATTAACCGCTTCCCGACCGGCACACGCCAATATACGTCGACAGAATGGCACGGACAGGCATAAGGGCGTATATATACGTACCCTTTAAGATGCCGCCGTGCCATCGGGCGCGCGCTGGTCGGGACCGGTCGCGGGTCCCACGGACTCCATCGTCGTGGGGACACCCGCGATCGTCTCACGGGAAGGCAGAACGGGGAGATGCGGAAATAAACAGCATCTCCCCGTTCTGCCTAGCAACTAGTGACGCCGATCTCTGCTCCCTGTGATTGGAGCAGAGATCAGCATTCACTAGCTGACAGCCACGCCCCCCCCCCCACAGTAAGAAACACACCTCTAGGCACACTTAACCCCTACACTGTCACCTAGTGGTTAACCCCTTCACTGCCAGTGTCATTTACACAGGAATCAATGCATTTAAATAGCATTGATTGCTGTATAAATGACAATGGTCCCAAAAATGTGTCAAAAATGTCCGATGTGTCCGCCATTATGTCGCAGTCACAATAAAAATCGCTGATCGCCGCCATTACTAATAAAAAAAAATTATTAATAAAAATGCTATAAAACTATCCCCTATCTTGTAAACGCTATAACTTCTGCGCAAACCAATCAATAATCGCTTATTGCAATTTTTTTTACCAAAAATATGTAGAAGAATACGTATCGGCCTAAACTGAGGAAAAAATACGTTTTTTTTATATATTTTTGGGGATATTTAATATAGCAAAAAATAAAAAAGAATGCGTTTTTTTCAAAATTGTCGCTCTTTTTGGTTTATAGCGCAAAAAATAAAAACCGCAGGGGCGATCAAATACCACCAAAAGAAAGCTCTATTTGTGGGAAAAAAAAGGACGTCAATTTTGTTTGGGAGCCACGTCGCACGACCGCGCAATTGTCAGTTAAAGCGACGCAGTGCCGAATCGCAAAAAGGGGCCTGGTCCTTTGGCTGCAAATTGGTCCGGTCTGAAAGTGGTTAATGTCTAAACCGCTGGCAACAAAAGTGAGTACACCCCGTAAGTAAAAATGTCCAAATTTGGCCCAAAGTGTCAATATTTTGTGGGCCCACCATCATTATCCAGCACAGCCTTAACCCTCTTGGGCATGGAGTTCACCAGACCTTAACAGGTTGCCACTGGAGTCCTCTTCCACTCATCCATGACAACATCACAGAGCTGGTGGATGTTAGAGACCTTGCACTCCTCCACCTTCGATTTGAGGATGCGCCACAGATGCCCAATAGGGTTTAGGTTTGGAGACATGCTTGGCCAGTCCATCACCTTTATAGAGTCTACAAGCTATGGTGCAAATCATTGAAAATTGATCATTAGATGGAGCAATCACGTGGTAAAGGGCCACTGTGATTGTCCCTTTACCCCTATCTGTAATGCGCTGGGTCCCGAGGACCCAGCCATCATGGACACTTTTGGCTGCACGAAGTGGTCGTCATATGACTGCCTCCCAAAACTAGCCAGCCATGCTGTAGCCATTATTTTGCTATAGCGCAGTCGGCAAGTGGTTAAGAGGGGAGAGATTGCACACATTTCTGTTGCACGCCCTGGACAGGAAGTGAAAGGAAATCTGTCCAACGAGATGCAGAGAAGATAAAAAAATAAATTAAAAGGAGTTTTAATACTCATCTTCTATACTTTTTTTTTTAATTTCTTTATTTATCAGAAATAGTCACTGTACAGAGGCATATAAAAGCATAATAAACTGCAACATTGGGTAATCTCAGTGCAAAGAGAATAGAACGCTGACAATGCCCAAGGCACTGTGACAATGTAAAGCAAACCAGGACATTTCAACATCTGTAAATATCCAAAACATAGCCATGAGAGGGTAAAATCATCTCTACTATAAATCCCAGAGTGAACCAATGTTGTCCAAGTACAAGAGCCATGTGTATTCTTATTTGAATCTTGGTTTCCTTAGCATATTTCTTCCAGATCTGTGCAATAACCCAGCACGAGACTTACCCCTGTTTAGAAGCTTCCTAAAGTTAACGTGTTACTAAACCCAGGACTCTGCATTAACTATAGCTGGTCTCACACAGTACACAGAACATGGAAATGCAATTATTTTAGTAAATATAAACTGCTGAATACCTTTTCTCATCAGAAATATATTGCAGTCTTATGACTTCTATCAGTGCCAAGTAAAGCTTGTAGGAAGTGTTTTCATTCTTCTCTGACTGTCCTATGAGGCGGCAGGACCCCTGACCCCCTGTCTGGAAAGTGCTGATTGGTCCTGTGCCTATCACATGCACCTTCCCAGGAAAAAAAAAACTTTCTAGCAATTCATACCAAACTGAGCATGTGTAGAGTGACTCCAAAGGCTCTGTGCGATCAGCATATGGATTTGGGACAGTGGAAGAAGGGGAGAAGCAGAGAGGACAGGATAAAACAGCCTTTTTACACAATGTGCAGGATTAACCCCTTAGGTTCCACAGTGAGTATAACAAGCATTATATAAAAGGACAAATCAGCGCAATAATATAAACCTCTAAAAAATATATAGCAGCTGAACACCAAGGGTCAAAATTCAAATCCCTGAGCGGAAATCATATAAAGGAAGATGCAGTGCTAAATGACACAAAATAAAATAACATGAAACATAAATAGTCCATATATCAATTTAAAAAACAATCCAAAGTGTCTTCAGCGATGGACAGAATAATTGCATGCAGGTGACTTTGTGGACTAATCATACCTCCACCACTGGTAAAGATGCAGCTCACCTCACTAAATGGATCCCTTTCTTGGGGTGTCAGATAATCATGAATGAATGAATAATTTGTATAGCGCTAACAATGCGAACTGAATAGACATGTGCACACTGAAATATTTCGTTTCGGAATTTCGTTTTCGTCCGAAAAATAAATTTATTTAGTTACTCCCGAAATTCGTTTTTATTTATTTCGTTTTTCGTTAAAAATTGCATTCATACGAAAATCCAAATGAATTAAGGTCGAATCTGTCATTGAAGGCTTATGGTGTCTGTCGAAAGTTCAAAGAAGATTCGACGGAGCAGCTAAACTGTATGACTCTGTATAGTTTAGCTGCAATTCCACCCAATTCCAGCAGCAATCTTTCCTCTCTACGTCGAATCTTTCCTTTCTATGTCGAATCTTTCCTTTCTACGTCAAATCTTTTCTCTCTATGTAGAATAATCTTGGACTAATAGAGTTAAGGTTAGACACATTCGACCACAGGTTCAATGGACACAGATTGTTGTTGTCAGCGTCGAATCTCCTATCTATATCGAACTGTTGTCACAACGAAAATAAAGCATTTGTTTATGTCCGATCTTTCGTTTTTCGGAATCTGCACTGAATACCTGAAATTCGGACGAAAATGCATTCGGACGAAAACGAATGCACATGTCTAGAACTGAATCGCCTCAAGGCGCTGTATTTGTGCTTTGTTGTCAAGCTTCTTAGAAGAGGTGGGTCTTGAGTCTTTCCTGAAGGCCTGATGGTTTTCTTCCATGCGGATGTTGGTCGGTAGAGCATTCCATAGCCGAGGTCCTTGGACAGCGAATCTCCGCTCCCCCTTTGATTTGTAGCGGGATTTGGGAATGAAGAGGAGGTTTTGGTTAGATGATCGAAGACTGCGATTGGGTGTGTAGAGTTTTATTTTCTCAATTAGGTATTGAGGAGCGACTCCATGTGTGCATTTGTGGATGAGGCAGAGGGTCTTGAATGTGATCCGATTCTTTACGGTTAGCCAATGTAGGGTCCTCAGGGAAGGGGAGATGGATTCCCAGGGTTTTTTCCTGTTATCAGCCTTGCTGCAGTGTTTTGGATAAGTTGTAAGCGCGCAAGTTGATATTGGGGTAGTCCTATGTAAAGGGAGTTTACGTAGTCAAGTCGTGAGGCGGAGCAGATGGTGAGAACCACTGACCGCAGCTCCTATTTGTGCATCCATTGACATTTCTGAGTCAAAAATGACTCCGAGACTCTTGGCCTTGGTGCTTGGGGGGATGGTCTGTCCAAAGATGGTGGGTGGTGAGCAAGGGATCTTGGTCCGGGGATTTTGATTTGCGTGCAGGATAAGAAGCTCTGTTTTTGATTCGTTGAGTTTGAGGGAGCTAGTGGTCATCCACAATGTTGTCCACAATGTTGTCCAAGGGAACTCCTCATAAGTGGGTAACATAAGCCTGCGAGCTCCAATCCAATGTCACATGTGTCATGAAAGTAAAAAGCAACACATAGTGCTCTCTGTATGTACATAACATTTATTAAAATAGTATAAAGTTAAAACTCACAAGTGGCACTATTGACCAAGTGCCCGGTATATCAGCATGTAAATCAAGATAGCGGTGGCTGCAGGTAACGTCGCCACCGTTTCTCCGTATGCATTACGTCCCTGTAGGCAGGACTTCATCAGCGGATCCGGAATACATGTAACTACCCAACTTCTATGGGACAACAACACCTGGACCTCATCCGATACGAGCATAGGACACAGCGTCGCCTCCTGTGTCACATGACTCAACGTCCCCCCTCACAACATGGCGCCGCTCAGCCAAACCCAGTGCAGTCACATGATGCAGAGCGGAAGATAACGCCATGACGCTCTATACGGACGCCGGGCCGAAGCCCGATCGTAACCAGGAAGTGTCGCCATCTATAACATTAAATTCAGCCTAATGAGCATTGCTGCATCCATACTGTATATAATCTGTATAAAATCATCTAATATGTTGTAAATTATATCACAAATGATTATACTAAGTTAAAAAATATATATTATAAAAATATATGAAAAAAATTGTATATAATTTTTTCAAAATATATAAAATTAACAGGGAAAATTAAATATTTTAACCCCTCTAATTTATAAATATGCTACTGTAACTTAGGTGAAAACCCCCAAAGCTACAGAGAAGGGGGGGGGGGGGGGGGACGTTGCTCACAGCCACACCAAAAAATGTATGCTTTTTAATTTCATGACACAGGCTTATGTTACCCACTTATGAGGAGTTCCCTTGGACAACATTGTGGATGATTATCTGACACCCCAAGAAAGGGGAAGGTGTTCTAGACCCTCTGTAACTAAAGGGTCCATTTAGTGAGGTGAGCTGCCATCTATACCAGTGGTGGAGGTGTGATTTAGTCCACAAAGTCACCTGCATGCAATTATCCACTTAAGCCCATCACTGATCGGCTTTCCCGATGACAGGGAACAGCCGATCAATGACAGGCAGTGTAGGAAGCACAGGGAGAGGTTTGTTTACACAGACCTCTCCCCGTTCTTCAGCTCTGTGACCCGATCGCGGGACACCAGTGGCGATCGGGTCCGCTGGTCCTGCAGCCGCGGTCACGGAGCTCAGGACCGGGTTGCGAGCGCGCCCCACGGCTGGGCTCTTAAAGGGCAACATACCTGTACGTTGATCTGCCCAGCTGTGCCATTCTGCTGACGTAAATGTGCAGGAGGCGGTCCTTAATCGGTTATTCTGTCCATCACTGAAGACACTTTGGATTGTTTTTTAAATTGATATATGGACTATTTATGTTTCATGTTATTTTATTTTGTGTCATTTAGCGCTGCATCTTCCTTTATATGATAGTATAACATATACAATTTACTGCATATACAGACTGATTTTACTGTTGTGAGTTTAGTAACACTTTGAGGCTGAGTTCACACTAATCCGGTGTGAATTGTAGCGCCAGTTTCCCTGCGAAGATAAAAATGATTCATTCAGCGGTTCCTCTCCATTGTAGCTGTGGATCAGCTGATCTGGGAGAAGGGGGAGATGTAGTCAGGAGAGGGAGAGCATTCCTGTTCACAACGGAACACATTTGCAAAGCAGATATTTTCCCATTGAAGATTATGTGCCTGCAATTCGCACCGCACTGCCTAGAAAACGCACACATTTTTTGTGCAATGCAGAGTGCAGATGCAATGCACATATGTGAACCAGACCTATTGAAAATAACACATTTTCAAATGTTCTGTGAATTGGATGCAGTGTAAGCCGCATCCAATTCGTATTTATATGTGAAATCAGCCGAAGACTGGTCACTGCTGCTCTCTCCCTTTGTGCAGGGTGAGTGGTCTTGTCTCCGCCCCCTCCAGTAGTCTTCTACTGGCAGCTTGCAGTGGGTGGAGCCTGCTGGGATCCTCCCACACCCATGATCACTGCACAAGCTATGTACAGTGCAGTGATCATGTCCCTTCTACTTTTACAAGTAATATCTGGGTTTGAAAAGCCATTTGTAACACACTAGACATGTGCAGAACAAAAAAATTTTTTTATTTTCATTTCATTATTTTCGTTTCCGAAAAAAATTTGTTTATTTTCGTTTCGTTTTTTTGTTTCCGTTGATTCGTAACGATTCGTACTTTCGTAAGTCGTCGGTGTTCGTATTCGTAACGATTCGTACACTCGTAAGAGTTATTTTTTCGTTGATTCGTAAGTCGTCGGTGTTCATATTCGCAACGATTCGTACATTCGTAGTCGTCGGTGTTCGTATTCGTAACATTCGTACATTCGTACAGTTATTTTTTCGTTGATTTGTTTTTTCGTTAGTTTAATTTTCGGACGCATTCGTATTTATTCGTACATTCGTAACATTCGTAGATTCGTAATCGGAGCATAATTCCTAATTTTATGTAATGTGTATGCTATTATTACATTTTAATAATTTACGAATCGAAAAAAAAAGTTACGAATCGAAAAAAAGTTACGAATCGAAAAAAAAGTTACGAATCAAAAAAAAAGTTACGAATGTACGAATTTTTTTGTTCAATCCATTCGAAGCACGTTAAGCAGCACCATTGTAAGGGACAAGGAAAATTACCAATTCAACAAAAAAAAAAGTACAAAAGGTACGAATGTACGACTTTTTTCGTTCGTTTTCATTTTTCGGATTTTCTTTATTAGTACATTTGTTGTTTCTAATTAGTTTTTTTCATATTTTCGTTGTTTTTCGGATTCGTTCGATTCGAATGATTCGTTAATCGGATTCGAACGATTCGTTATTCGGATTCGTACGAACGAACGAAAATAACGAAAAAAAACTAAACGAATTGCACATGTCTATAACACACACAAGTGGATTTATATCCTTTGTGGCTATTAGGAAATATACAGTATTTAGATAATTTTTTTTTTGGTCCCTTGTTCTTTGAGTTTTAAATGTTTTGCATTTCAGTCAATTGTAAAGTCCTTTAGTCAGTCGTTGTAATAAAGGGATGACATCTCCTTCATAGTCCTCCACAGGAATAGGAGAATAGATGTGTTGTATAAGCAAATTTTATAGCAAGTCGTTCTGAATAGCAAAGTTGCTTTTAATTATTAAATACAGCATTATTGCTTTATATATCGGCAGCTTCTTGTTTTTCTGCATCATCCCTTAAACAGATCTCCATGCCAAGTCCATTTTTATTTGATTTTCCTGGCATATTTTGTGTGCTACATTGTGATCAATTTGGCTTGTTACTGTTTTACTGCTGCAATCCGATGGCTGTCATCACTCTTGCTTAGGCTTTTTTTTTAACGCGTACCAATATATTGTGAGATTATATTACTCACAGCCCTGTCTTAGCTGTTCTATAAACTCAGTAATATGAATTATGAATTGAGGGCTTCTAGGTCAGATTTGTGTTTTATTATTTATTGTGTCCCTAAAGTTTTGTCACTTTTTGTCAAATACAAATACGGTTTATATGTTTGCATTCTTGTTTCTTCTCTGTGTACTTTGAAAACCTTTTGAAGGTAAACCTATTTTTAAAGTGATACTTATAAAAAGATTCTATTCAAGTATGTATTCTTAACTCAAAAACAAACTTCTATCGCTCTCAGCCGCCTCCAAAATCCATTGTTTTTGCTCCTGTGATCTGATGTTCCAGTTATAGGGAGGTTACATTCGCTCTCCATGGTCCCACGGTGTATAGGAATTAAAATGTTGGTCTATTAAAAATCTTACAAACATACAACATAATAAAAACAGATTTACATATATACAATAATAAAGAAAAAATAATATATACATAAATAAAAAACAACAAGCTTACATCAGCAAATAACAGAAAATAAAAAGTATCTTTTACAAAAAAATAACATAAATAGAACCAGGGCTCAGTTCCACCACCTCTGGCTCAGACCCTTGGGGGGGGGGGGGGGCCTGCTCACCACAATCACTTGTAAACACAGAAGTCCGGTTTCTGTGTTTACAAGTGACAGCTCTGCACTCTGTTTGTAGCCCCCTGAATTCTGCACTCTGTATGCAATGCAATCCTGGTATTTAATGCCCCTTTAAGACCCTCCTACTGTTCATGAAATATGAATGACCACACCCACTATTTGATGTGATTTGGAGGGTGTGTGTGGGTGGAGAGGTTTTGGGGGGTCGTGGTTGAGTTCCAGCAACTATTGTTTGACAAAAAAAAGCCCTGAATAGAACTATATACATAGAAACAAAATGTTATTATTTGTAAACTATTAAATTATGCAAAACACAACCCTATTTCAACCTAAACAAACCCTCGGGCTAAGAAATGATTAAACACTTAGCCCATTTATGCAGTCTTTTTTCAAATCTGAAAGAAAACTAGGGGCTATGACAGGATAGAAAGAAAAGCCTCACCCAGAGATTGATAGACAGCAGCTACTTGGACCTGACATTCCGCCAGGCCTTTGTCTAAGCCCCCAGTCACCTTCTGTCCTTCTCAGGACCCCATATCATCCCAACCACTCCCAGAATGTTATGCACCACCGCCTCGACAGGAAGGATTTTTTTCCGAGTGGAAAGCTGACACTGTGCATTCCACGTGAAGTAACGGACTACTAAGCTAACAAGAAAAAGTGTCTCAAAATCTCAGTGAGTCTGTAAGGCTCCTTATGACCACTCTGCATAACTCAAGAGGGAATTTAGTGGGATACCCAGAGACCCACCCACCCACTTATAGACTTCTACATTGAAGGGGCACTGAAGCCAAAAATTGTCCATTGTTTCCTCCCCCACCACTCTCCACAGAGCGATGCTTCAAGTTGCCCTTAATATAATGCCCATGAATGAGCGCCAGGCCAAATCCCACAACATGGGATTCTCTCCAGATTAATCAAACGCAGACCCTCCCTCATAATAAGGCCTGGAAAATCCCTCAAGGCCAGTGGCTCGCTAAAGGCAGATTCAATAACCCTCCACTCCAGGGCCTTCCAAGGAAGAGAAGTAATTTCCTCCATCATTCGCCACTGCCAAAGCATTTTCAGGCAAAGGGTAACGTAAGATGGGAGATTACCATGTCGGACCCTCAGGCTTTTTACTGGCCCACCATTCTGAAAAGGCCTAAACCAGGACTGAAAAATACCAACCCACCCATGCGGTTCCTCTGCCAGCATATTGCCAAAATTATGCTTCAAAAACATCAGAGAAAAGAAAACCATCAGGTTGACCATACCTAGGACACCCATTCACCTGGGTAGGTCGGTTACAGACATCTTAATGAGGTTGTCTTTTCCCTCATAACAGCTGAAAGAAACAGCTGTAGATCTTCGCATTCCTGTCCTGGAATAGAATCCAGAAAACTTGACATGCCTGGCCGATCAAGGTCCCTCCTGCCCAGGAGGTCAGCATAATATGACCTGGCAGTTTCCAGGATCCGGGGATCTTTGGACTTTGTCAAGCAGGCCTGAAATTTTGGGGTGTCGAGAACTTAGAATCACATTGGAGGGGTTTGAGCCTCATCCGCGAGTTGTCAAAACACGAGACACAATGGATTTATTTATTAGATGTTCTCTCCCCCAAGGGTTTGAATATAGAACTCAATATCAATTGCTTCATTAGTGATACCGAGCACGGTATTTTTAGGTTATGAATTGTGTACCATTCTGCCATTCTATTTTTATTTATTTTTTTCGATCATTTACAGGATGAATACCCCTGGTATAGTGTTTACATCAAGCCATTCTTGCACGCTCCATTTTTAATATTTTTTATATTTTTAATATATTTTTCATAAATTTTAGCATTGCATAACCAGTTAATTGGTACCTAGTTTGTAGCTGCTATATTAAGATGGAGTTTTTTGCAAACTTCAGTTGAATAATTTCCGAATAATGATTCTTTGTTAACTCTTTATTAAAGAATTTTCTATATTTTAATATATAATCATCCACATTTGTATTAATAATACATATTATTAATAATACTAATATTTATTATGCAACTTGAGAGGTGAGTCCTCATAGGGCAGTCTCTTGTTGTACTCACTGGTCTTTTCAATTGACAGTGTGGATGATAGTATATGGTTTCAATAAGCATATTAGTGTTGTATATACGGGGATGCATTCTAAACTATGGCTGAAATTATTCCGTATATAGTTTATATTCATGTATGATCCACCTTTAATGTCCATTTTTATGAGCATGTTTTTTATCTAATACTGTGAATAGTAGCTTATGTTGCTTATTTATACACTATTGTTCACAATGGATATGAGCGGATAGTGACCGATACCGTATTAGTTTGAATGCCATTATTAGTAGCTGTGCGGCACTATCCCTGCAACTGAGATGCCTTTGTTATGTACCTTTCTGCTAGCCATAGCGCAGATACGGGTGTGGGGACATTGATTGGCTGCCGGGCTAGATTGTCGATTCACATAAAGACCGGCTTCCACGTCAGTAGATCATGCCCTCAGACGAAGTCAGGAAGTGACCAAACGCGTCAGTGACAAGATCTACGTGATTAGCCGGAAGTGACGTGGGCGTTCCACGGGCCGAGTATCCAGGAAGTAGGATCGCTGATGTACACAGCAGTGTCTTTCCTTCCATTACCGGCGACCGGGTGAATACATTTGCACTAAAGCACTTTATCACTGCTCTAAGATAATTTGACTATTGTACTTTTAACTTGTAATGTTTTTTTTTGGGGGGTTATTAAAACTTTTATGCAGTATTACACTATGTGGACAATTCATTTTTTCACATTGTTTTGCTGGAGCCCTGCATAGTGTGACTAGTGTTCAGTGGAAGCTTTTGTTGGAAGCAGTTTATAACTTAAGGCGCATTTCAACTGTACTTTTGGTGAGTGTACCTCCAAAGGGGAGATTTCCTCACGTGGTGACGTGTCTGGTGGTTGGTGTTTCCTGTTGGACAAAACACAGCACAAGTTAAAACTGATCTCCTTCACTTTTATTGTCTCATATATGAACTGTATATGGAAGCTTGTCGTTTGATTTTATCTGACAAGAGCACTGCTACAATATTACAAAGGACTCCACAATTTTGAGTGTTTTTAGTATTGTTTTTTTATATATTGAATTTCTTTCTAGTGGCTGCTTTTATAGTGTGACTTTACTAATATTGTTGTATTTTCATATGTGTGATTTTTATTACTACAAATAGATCAGTGCAATTATCCTGGGCACTGAGCATTGCTTTTATAGGTGGGCCAGTTTTTAAGCATCTTTTACAAGGAACCTGTACTATCAACCAGGCCTACAGCTGACTTAAAGCGGTGTTCCGGCCGAAATTTTTAGCACTGTCGCACTTTGAATGACAATTGCGCGGTCATGCAAAACTCTACCCAAATTCATTTTTATCATTTTTCCCCATCTCTGGGTTTTTTTTTTGCGGTTTAACCAAAAGAAGAGTGACAAGTTTGAAAAAAAACAAAACAGTTTAGGCCTATACGTATTCTTCTACATATTTTTGGTAAAAAGAAAAAAATCGCAATAAGCGTATGGTTTGCGCAAAAGTTATAGTGTCTACAATATTGGGGATAGTTTTATGGCATTGTTATTATTTTTACTAGTAATGGTGGCGATCTGCGATTTTTACCGTGACTGTGACATTGCAGCGGTCATATCGGACAATTTTGACACCATTTTGGGACCACTGACAATTACACAGCGATCAGTGCAATAAAAATGCATTGGTTACTGTATAAATGTCACTGGCAGGGAAGGGGTTAACACTAGGGGGGCGATGAAGGGGTTAATGTGTTACCTAAGCAGTGATTCTAACTTAAGGGGGAGGGGACTCACAAGGGGAGGAGAACAATCAGTGTTCCTCTGTACCCGGGACACATGATCGGTCTCCTCTCCCCTGACAGGACGTGGATTTGTGTGTGTTTACACAAACAGATCCACGTTCCGGCTCTGTTACCGGGCAATCACGGGTGCCCGGTGGACATTGCCGGGCATGTGCATCAGCTCCCAAGAGACGTGGCGGGGGCGTGAGCATGCTCCCCAGACGGTCGAAAAGCCCAGGACATCATACGACGCCCACCCAGGATGGGAGATCCCTCCTACGGACGTCATATGACTATGGGAAGGACCTGAAGTGGTTAATCCATCCCTTCTCTGCTGTCAGAACACCGATCTGCCTTGTTTACATAGGCAGAGCTCCGTTCTGTGTCTCTGCCCAAAGTGGCGTGCCCCTAAGGCGGAAGTGCTGATTCATATATACAGTATCTCACAAAAGTGAGTACACCCTTTCCATTTTTCTAAATATTTTATTCTATCTTTTCATGTGACAACACTGAAGAAATGACACTTGGCTACAATGTAAAGTAGTGAGTGTACAGCTTGTATAACAGTGTAAATTAGCTGTCCTCTCAAAATAACTCAACGCACAGCCATTAATGTCTAAACCACTGGCAACAAAAGTGAGTACACCCCTAAGTGTCCAAATTGGGCCCAATAAGCCATTTCCCTCACTAGTGTCATGTGACTCGGTGTTACAAGGTCTCATGTGTGAATGGGGAGCAGGTGTGTTAAATTTGGTGTTATCGCTCTCACTCTCTTACTGGTCACTGGAAGTTCAACATGGCACCTCAATCCTATACAATCCTATACCCACCGTTGATTCAGAGGAAGGCTAAAAAACCCCAACAAAGCATTAACAAATTTGCTACAGCAAGGGAAAAAATTCCTTCCTGATCCCATCGAGAGGCAATCAGATATTCCCTGGATCAACTTTATCTATAAATATCAATACCCAGTTATATTATGTACAAGAATCCAGGCCTTTTTTAACCACTTGACTACAGGGCACTTACAACCCCTTCCTGCCCAAGCAATTTTTTAGCTTTCAGCGCTGTCGCACTTTGTGTGAAAAAAATTATAAAAAATTGCACATGACTACAGTGTAGCATGACCGCGCAGTTGTCATTCAAATAGAGCTTTGGTGGTATTCAATCACTGCTGGGTTTTTTATCTTTTACAAAAAAAAAAGACCAAACATTTTGAAAAAAAAAATTTTTTTACTCAGTTTCTGTCAGTAATTTTTCTCCTTCACTGATGTGCGCTGATGAGGCGGCACTGATAGGCACCGATAGGCTGAGCTGGTGGGCATTGATGAGGTGGCACTGATGAGGAGGCACTAATATGCTGCACTAATGGGCACTGATAGGTGGCACTGATGGGCCCTAATAAGAGGCACTGGTGGGCACAGATAGGCGGCACAGATAGGCGGCACAGATAGGCGGCACAGATAGGCGGCACAGATAGGCGGCACAGATAGGCGATACTGATGGGCATTGATGGGTGGCACTGATGGGTGACACTAATGGGAATTGATGCACAGCAGTGATGGGCAGCACTGATAGGCAGCACTGACTGGCATCACTAATGGGCACTGATTGGTGCGTCAGTATTTTGACAATAAATACTGAGGTTATGGCAGCAGCTATCTAGCTTTCGTGCTTTAAGATAAAAGTGGTCTCCGCGGCAGATTCGCCGCAAGATCACTTTTATCGGTGGCGGGAGAGCTGCCCACCCCCCTCCCGCCACGCTCCAGTCGTCTTCGCCGCTTACCAGACCTGCCGTTAGTGGCGGAGACAATCGTGTCCTTTCCCGTGGATGCTGACTGAGGGGAAGTTGGCCCCCGCTGGACTCCATAACATGGGAGGGAGGAAGGGACGTCAAACGTCACTTCCAGCCATAGCTCTTAAAGGAGAATTTTTTTTTTTTTCAAGTGATTCTTTATTGCATTTTAGCGTAAATATGAGATCTGAGGTATTTTTGACCCCAGCTCATATTTAAGAGGTCCTGTCATGCTTTTTTTTTTATTACAAGGGATGTTTACATCCCTTGTAATAAGAATAAAAGTGAGCCAAAAATGTTTTAAAAAAAAAGAGTGTCAAAATAAAAAGTAAAATGAATAATTAAAAAAATACTTTTTTAAAGCGATCCGTCCCGACGAGCTTGCACGCAGAAGCAAACGCATACATGAAAATTAGACAGGGAGCTGCACTAAATTAAACTAAAAACCATGGTGATAATATCGTGATAATAAATTGATGTGTATATATGTGGTCTAATGTGCACAATGTGCATCCACGTTACCCAAATATTGATAGCAATAAATACCATGAACATTAAATCAAATGTGCAAAGATGTCACATCCAAATGGTCTCATAGGAGACACTCAGTATTAGTAAACCCAGAAAAGTATAAAAATATAAAAAAGAGTGCACTAAAAAAATCTATAATAAGTGAAAAGTCCACAGCCAATATTGTCCCAAAATATAATGATATATTCAGAAGATAAATTCGACAAGGAACTCCAAAATCTTCTATTCACAAAACATGACCAGTGACTTCACAGCATACTGAAGAGTGAATAAACCGCCACCACAAGTGGTATCCCTGGCTTGGGTTAAGGCCATCCGCGCATAGGGGTCCCCTGTAACAAGGGACCACCCAGCTCTGGTAAGCAGGCAGCGTGTACTTGTGGTGGCAGTTCCCATAACACACTGCGCCCCATTCCATAGAAGACGGAAGGAGAGAAGATCACCGCGGCGCTGGAGGAGGCAGATTAGGACAATCTGCTTAGCAACAGCCATTTCTGGTAAGTAAAAAAAAAAATGTTTTTTTTTTTTTCATTTGAAATTGTTATTAACATTTTTAAAAGTTTTTGTTTTCAGGGTTTTCCTCCACTTTAACTTGTAAACAAGTGTCAAAAAGAGGCTCGGTCCTCTTCTCAAGAGAGAATAAATTCAGTTCCTCTAATCTTTCCTCATAGCTGAGTTCCTCCATGCCTTTTATCAGTTTGGTTGCCCTTCTCTGCACTTTCTCCAGTTCCCCGATATCCTTTTTGAGAACTGGTGCCCAAAACTGAACTGCATATTCCAGATGAGGTCTTACTAATGATTTGTACAGGGCAAAATGATGTCTCTCTCTCTGGAGTCCATACCTCTCTTATACAAGAAAGGACTTTGCTTGCTTTGGAAACGCAGCTTGGCATTGCATGTTATTATTGAGCTTATGATCTACCAAAACCCTCAGATCCTTCTCTATTATGGATTCCCCCAGTTGTACTCCCCCTAGTATGTATGATGCATGCATATTCTTAGCTCCCAAGTGCATAACTTTACATTTATCAACATTAAACCTCATCTGTCACATAGTCGCCCAATTAGACAGAGCATTGAGGTCGGCTTGTAAATTGGAGACCTCCTGTGAGGACGTTATTCCACTGCATAGCTTGGTGTCATCTGCAAAGACAGAAATGTTACTTTTGATCCCAGACCCAATATCATTTATAAAGATATTAAAAAGTAAGGGTCCCAGCACTGAACCTTGAGGTACACCACAGATAACCTTAGACCATTTAGAGTAAGAATCATTAACCACTACTCTGTGAATTCGGTCTTTTAGACAGTTTTCTATCCATTTACAAACTGATCTTTCCAAGCCTGTAGACCTTACCTTACACATGAGCCGTGTGTGGGGAACTGTGCCAAACGTTTTTGCAAAATCCAAGTATACCACGTCCACAGCCACCCCTCTGTCCAAGGCTTTACTTACCTCCTCATCAAAAGAAATCAGATTTGTTTGACAACTTCTGTCTTTCATGAACCCATGCTGTCTGTTGCTTAACCTCCCTGGCGGTATGATTCTGTCTGGAATTTTGTGCTGAAAGCGGTACAATTATTTTGCATGGAAATTTGGCGTTTTATATTGTAGGCCTGCAATTCTTATGAATAACTCACTTAAATCTGTCCGAGTCTAGACATCCCGGGTATGATAAAGCTTGAAACACAAAATCATAAATTATAATATAATAAAAATATATATAAAAATTATTCAATAATGTAATCAAATCAAAAACACAGAAATTTGCTCAGTTGCAGAATAGTCGCTGTTATTAAATTTAGTGTTTGATGATAAATTGTGATTCTAATTTATTATCAGTGTTTTCTAGCTGGTCTAAAACCACTTTTGACATAAAGGGACACTTTTTGGTTGCTATGGACAATCTCCAGTTTCCAGGCAGAAAAAAATCTTTTTATTATATAAAATGACATGCAGGGCACTGGGCAGACCACTAGGGACAAAGGGGATGTGTATTTTTTGTATACAGTACTGTAATCTTAAGATTACAGTACTGTATGTGTTTTGTGTTTTTTAACTTTTTTGAATTTGGCGCCGATCTCCGCTCCCATGCGTCGCAACGTTGCAGGGAACGGAGATCAGTGGCACTCGGGCACTGTGTGAATCGAGCGAGCAGACGGCTCCCACACACAGCGGGGAGACATCGCAGGATCCAGGGGAAAAGGTAAGTAAGTAACTTCCCCTGTATCCTGCAATGCGAGCCCGAGTCTGGCTCGGGGTTACCGCTTTTGGTACTGAAGTTCCTGCCCCAAGCCAGACTCGGGATTACCGCCAGGGGGGTTAAACCATTTTTTTCCAGCAAGAACTCGTGTATGTGGTCTTTTATTAAACTCTCCAGCATCTTCCCGACTATAGAATTTAAACTAACAGGTCCTTGGTAAAGACTGTGATCCCTTTTTAAATATAAACACCACATTGGCCCTACGCCATCCTGTGGTACTATTCTAGTCATTAACGAGTAGATACAATGGCTTTGAAATGACAGAGCTCAATTCTTTTGACAGGCAAGATGGCACTGGCTGCATGCCTGGAGATGCAGCCCACCTTCTCAGGACACTGGTGAGTTCTCCCCCCACCACATGAAGTCCAGCCAAATCTAGACAGAGGAGGGAGGAGGACACACAATCAGCTTTGAAGCTTCAGGCTGATACTGAAGGAGCCCCGCAGAGAACACAGCACAGCCTACCTATTAATTCATTTACTCTATCTCTCTAGAGCACACCATGAAAAATGCACTGCTCTCTCTAGGAGCCCTTTCACACTGGTGCGTTGGGGCCGTCAGCGGTAATTTTTAGCGGCGGTTTACCATCGTTTTTCGCTATCGGACGAAAAAGGGTTAAGACCACCCGCAAAGTGCTGCTGCAGCAGTGCTTTGCCGGCGGTTCTGCAGCGGTGCCCATTCAGTTCAATAGGCAGGAGCGGTGTATACACCCCTTCTTCACCACTCCAAAGATGCAGCTTGCAGGACTTTTTCTACCGTCCTGCCAGCGCACCGCTCCAGTGTGAAAGCCCTCTGGCTTTCACACTGGAGTGAGAGGAGAGGCGCTTTACAGACACTATGCAGCCGCTATTTTTAGAGCTGTATCTAAGAAGTTCTCTGTTCAAAATGATGTGTACCAACAATCTAATCTCCCGCTGTGCAGCTATCCCCCCCACCCTGCCCTCACTTACCCCCTACTCACCCCCACTTTGTTCCCACTTAACTTACCCTCACATCCCCCCCACCATACACTCACTTATCACCCCCCACTCTGCCCTCACTTCTCTCCATAATCCCTCCCCCACTCTCTGCTCACTTACCCCCCTACTCCTCTCCACCCTGCCCTCACTTACCCCCCCACCCTCACTTATCCCCCTAACCTCTCACTCTGCCCTCACTAATCCGCCTATTCCCTCCCCCACTCTCTCCTCCTCTCCACCCTGCCCTCACTTACCCCCTACTCCCACCCCCCCACCCTCACTTATCCCCCTACTCCCCCCCCCCCACCCTCACTTATCCCCCTACTCCCACCGCCCCACCCTCACTTATCCCCCTACTCCCACCCCCCCCCCTCACTTATCCCCCTACTCCCTCCCCCACTCTCACTTATCCCCCTACTCCCTCCCCCACTCTCTCCTCACTTACCCCCCTACGCCTCTCAACCCTGCCCTCACTTATCCCCTACTCCCATCCCCCCACCCTCACTTATCCCCCTAACCCCTCACTCTGCCCTCACTTATCCCCCTACTACTGGAGGAACTATAGGAGCGCTCCTTTGATGTTCTACTGCACCACAACAGTTGGAGGGTCATCATCGCTGTAGTTTTCGTCGTCTTCTGCCATTCCAGATGCGTGTCCCTCCTCCATCATTGAAAATTGATTTTTATTCTTGCGCTTCAGCCGAAAGTACTTAACTGCAAAGAAGATTGCTAGTCCAGGAAACAGTATAAGCAGGAAAATGATGACTCCTATTGAGAAGTACAGGAGGGCACCACTATTCTTCCAAGCTAGTAGAAACTTGGCTATCTGCATTATGGTAGGGTTTAGATTGTGGTTAAATGGCAGATTACCGTTGCCCTGCAACAAATGATCCCCATTTGGATGGCTGGGGGAAATGCCAGACTGTTTTGGAGGTGTTTTTGCATGAAGCACACCACCACTGGCCTGTTTTGAATGATCCTCCTTTGGATGGCTGCTAAAAAGGCCAGATCCTTTTGGAGGGAATTTTGCATTGAGCACACCAACATTGCCCTTTAATGAATGATCCCCATTTGGATGGCTGGGGGAAATGCCAGACTGTTTTGGAGGTGTTTTTGCATGAAGCACACCACCACTGGCCTGTTTTGAATGATCCTCCTTTGGATGGCTGCTAAAAAGGCCATGTCCTTTTGGAGGGAATTTTGCATTGAGCACACCAACATTGCCCTTTAATGAATGATCCCCATTTGGATGGCTGGGGGAAATGCCAGACTGTTTTGGAGGTGTTTTTGCATGAAGCACACCACCACTGGCCTGTAATGAATGATCCTCCTTTGGATGGCTGCTGAAAAGGCCAGATCCTTTTGGAGGGGATTTTGCATGGAGCACACCATCATTGGTCTGCAGTGAATGATCCTTTTCAGGTTGGTTGTTGGAAAGGCCAAATCCATCTGGAGAGGATTCTGTATGGAGCACACCATCATTGGTCTGCAGTAAATGATCCTTTTCAGGTTGGTTGTTGGAAAGGCCAAATCCATCTGGAGAGGATTCTGTATAGAGCACACCATCATTGGTCTGCAGTAAATGATCCTTTTCAGGTTGGTTGTTGGAAAGGCCAAATCCATCTGGAGAGGATTCTGTATAGAGCACACCATCATTGGTCTGCAGTAAATTATCCTTTTCAGGTTGGTTGTTGGAAAGGCCAAATACATCTGGAGAGGATTCTGTATGGAGCACACCATCATTGGTCTGCATTAAATGATCCTTTTCAGGTTGGTTGCTGGAATGGCCAAATTCCTCTGGAGATGATTCTGTAGGGAGCACATAAGAAAAGTCACATTACAACCATTATCTGGAACATAAACACGAGAGCTAAGCAAAAACTATGTACACAAATTTAAATCTTCCTGGGAGATGTGGGGGGAATTTAAGTATGAAGTGTCCAAATTTTGTGGACTTCACTGGTTGCATGCTTGCTAACATGAAAATAACTGTCACGGGTCATGCACCCTTAAAAACAAGCCAGTAATAGAACTTGTCATCATATTAATATGGGCACTGCTATTTTATTTTTTAAATATACGTTTTTAGTAATTTTTTTCCAAAAGAAAAAGAGAAAAAAGAAACACAAACTTTACAAACACAAAAACCATAAAAATACAAAACTAGGAACGCACACAAAAAAAAAAAAAATGGTCACTGCTATTTAAAGGGCTACTCTCAGGATGAACCTCTGCAGTCAAGACTTTTACCCCTAATTGCCAATTCACTCTGGTTCAAGAATTATTTGCCCAGCAGTGAAATTTTGGACTTCTGTGAAATGCACTGGAGCCTCTTTAGGCATAGCAGCCCTTTAATATGAGCACTCGGCTGCCCACACATTCTCAGATATACAGCATCCCCTTAGACAATCAGTTGGACCTATAGGAAACCACTAATGACACACAGATATGGGGTAGTAATAAAACAGTGAACATGCTTTTAGATAAACTTACCAGTCTCTCTATTGAATTCCCGGACATGAACCTTGACTTCGTGGCCCTCTTTGTACTCGTCACCGTCTATAGTCAGGCGGATCTTGTACGTGCCGCTGTCTTCTAGTTTAGCCGGGTCAATCAGCAGGGTGCATTGCCCGCTAGGCACGCGCATCGGGTTCAGCCGAGCCCTTCGATTAGGATGTGGAACTGGCATTGCCATTGTGTCGCTTACACGTATCAGAGGTCGGTATTCTCCACCGTTTTCTGGGGTCATACCCCATTCCAATTCAAGATTGTGCCCATGGAAAGGCCCATCCTTGTTGAATAAACATGGGATCAACAGTGGATGTCCCACTTTGGCATCCAGAGAACTGTGGAAGGTCTGGACGCTGGTTATCTTTACACCTAAAGAAAGAAAAAAAAAACAGGGTTAAACTTTGGCTTGCTGTACAATTTAAAACTTCTCGAAACACATTCTAGTATTGGCAATA
Source organism: Lithobates sylvaticus (assembly GCA_028564925.1). Taxonomy (NCBI): domain Eukaryota; kingdom Metazoa; phylum Chordata; class Amphibia; order Anura; family Ranidae; genus Lithobates; species Lithobates sylvaticus. The sequence goes on from CM053038.1 coordinate 175,763,558, forward strand.
GAGAGGAATTGGAATAGAACTCTTGTCAGGTTCTTACTGCCACCCCAGTGATAGAGAGATTTCACCTCCTTTCCTGTCCTGAGAGCCCATTCACTGCACAGGAATTGAGGGAAAAATCAGGGACACAGACATAAATAAATATATCCATGCTCTTTTAGCAAATGGAAATTATACTTCTGCCTGTGTTGCCACTCTGGCAAAATTACACGATTGCCAGTCCGGGCCTGGCCCATAGCAAATCTCACATATTACACTCCTCTGCATTAATAGCTATGCACATCTTAGGCCCCTTACACGGGGTGGGCTTTGTTGGAGTCCATCTGCTCATTGGGGTATCTGTGTGTTCTGTCCATTCCCATTTTTAGGGCTCATTCAGTTGTGGTGATGTTGCAGAACAGGCCCTTTTACTTGAATGTATTGCATTTGGCACCCACCGAACACAACAGGGGGTATAAATCCTACTATGACACCATAGGTGTGCACAGCCTATTGCTTAGGGTGTGCACTCCAAAGCTCAAACACATATGCGTATGTGTGGGTATGTATACTGACAGTGTCGGTAGGGTAGGGTAGAGATTGTGGTCAGTATTGTAGAGGATGGTGTCAGTATTTTTTTTTTTTGGAGCCCTGTTAGGGGGCTTTGGTGAAATATCAGGGGTCAGGTGGGGTGATAAGGGTGTGCCCAGGCACACCTGGCACGCCCTGTGCGCACGCCTATTAGGGTGCCCACGTGTCCCGGATTGTCCCTTATTTCAGATTTTTGTCCCGTGTCCCGGGCACCTTCATTTCGGGACAATACAGTGTCCCGGAATGAAAAAAAAAACACACCGCCATCCAGCTGAGCCAGTCCGCCACCCGCCACCATTATAACATTACACACTAGTACACACATCACGGCTGCAGCATGTGTACATTCTCAGCCACTGCCTATGCAGAGAAAAGGGCGGTAAACACTTGGCTCAACTTCAGGGTTTTACCGCTCTATAACCACTAGTGTGAATGAGCCCTAACATGGCTCATGTGGTTTCACAATACATCTAAATATAAGAAAGGTGAGATTTCCCCATCATGGTACCATAATGTGGGTGGGCATGTTTTCTAATCTGATAAAAATATAATTTTACCAATCAATGTAAGGATACATTTACATTTCCAGTAGGGGGCAGAAAAAACAGGCATTTGAGTGGTGGTTTTACTGCCCACCCCCCCAAACATCACCCTGCAACCATGTGTAATGCATGCAGTTTCAGTCCTGCAGGCTTTCAAGGGTTAAAAGAGAAGTGCAGGTTTAAAAAAAATTAAAATAAAATAATTTAACCGCCCCCCCCCCCCACCCGCCGCTAGACCGAGAACTGAGCGATCAAAGACTGCTGATCTCTCAGTTCTGGGTCTTCAGTGAAGAGAGAGACAGTGACTAAAAGAACCATTGAGTACTGTTCGTAATACTTTTTATTTGCATTACCAAATTAATTAATCCAAATTTTTAGGATAATCTTTCGGGATGTGTCCCCTTTTTAAATGAAAAAAAAAAGTTTTACGGACAGTAATCAGTGCACTAATAGGGCTGCGATTACTTCAAGTCACCTTCCTTATAATACTAAACCCACTCTATGGAATATTTACCATTCATAAGGAATAATTCATTAATTTTAACACACATTTTTTTTTTCATGATAAGAATCCTTATTTATTCTGGTGTGTTCCATGCAATAGGATCCATTAACACCATAAAAGGATCCTTATTTTGAAAAAAAATGTTTTTATATTTTTAGCCTAAATAGATCTAAAGCATCTCTTTATTTATTATTATTAATTTATTATTTATTATTTTATTATTTATTTATTATTTATTTATTATTTTATTTTATTATTATTATTATTATACTTACCGTGTTTAAAAAATATTTTTTTCTAGTACACAGATAAATATAATAGAGCATCATGAATATGTCCTATATTATATCCTCTAAAAAAATTTTTTTTTTTCTTGTACACAGATAAATATAATAGAGGATATAATATAGGACATATTCATGATGCTCTATTATATTTATCTGTGTACAAGAAAAAAAAAATATTTTTTTAAACACAGTACTTACTGTGTTTAATTTTATTTTTTTCAGAATTAGGATCCTTATTTGATGAAAAAAAATATTTTTTATTTTTAGCCTAAATAGATCAGTATCTCATTATTTATTATAATATAATGCGCACGCATTATATTATAATAAATAATGAGATACTGATCTATTTAGGCTAAAAATATCTTTTTTTTTTTTTTTTTTTCAGAATAAGGATCCTTATTTGGCGTGAATTGATCCTATTGAATGGAACACACCAGAATAAATAATTGGAAGGCAATAGAAAAATAATTCCAGCGCTCAATACATCTAAACAAGAATAGAATCTTTTCCAGTAATAAACAGGCTTTTGTTGAATGTATGTGAAAGGAAAATCTGCAAAATATGCGCCTTCTATAGCTAAACTTAGTTCCAAATCTGGGGAGCATTTATATACACACTATAGTAAAATGTAAGCTCAATACATACCTGAGGCCAGATGCAGAAGAATAGCAAAGATCAATGCTTGTATTAACCTTCTCATTTTTGTCTCACTAGTGGTTGACAAACAGAAATCAATCCAAATAAATCGATTTGATATTTGTCTTGTTGATATTACAGTTGAAAAATGCAAATCAATCAGAAAAATCGCTTTTAAGACTAATCACTTGGAAGAGCAATTGCACACACGTGCTATCAGCGCTTGCTTCAAGTAGAAATGACACAAAGCAACTGCTGCTGGAAATGTATAGTAAACAACTTGTGATGTCATAGAGGAGAGATCAGGCTCAGCCAACCAGCAGAGAGGAGACAATTAGGCTCCGCCCACCAGCCCTGCCGCTCAACCGCTCTTGCTACCAGCAGTACCTTGTAATGTCAGGATCAGAGACTATCAACCAATCAGATGTCAGCTCCTCAGAGGCTGATGATGAGGCTGGAAAATCCAAACTAGATCTTCTATAATGAGGACATTGAGGTATGTTTGTTTATATCTGATCAATGGGTGAGTGTTCTGTGTACATGGGATCTGATTGTTAATGTGCGGTTGGAGATTTGTTTATTATGACTGTGATGTAGTCAGGATGAATATATATACTAGCTAAATAAAGATATTAAGATATTTATTAAACTTGATTCTGTTGCTGCGCATTCAGAGGTCAGTCCATCCTACAGGACGGGGGAGGGGGTGCCCACATTAGAACAGATCTAAAGTGGTGATAGGGTGATCTGTGCCCCCCCCCAGGTTTTAGTATCGCCCAACCAGGAGTCAGGACCAATACACAGTATGAATACGCAATGCTCTGCACATCACACACTGGATCCCTATACCTCTCCCTGCACAGCGCCCCTAGCAACAGCTGGTTGCTATGGCCGTACAGAGATCACCTAAGAGCCCAGCAACCAATGGACAGTTCACAGTGATGTATTTCCAAGCAAACCATTTTACAGAAGTCAGAAATCCTCTTTTCCCCATACTCTGCTGAGATATAGGAAGAAAGAACTGGGTTGCTATGGGCAACCATTATGAGAACTGTGTCAAATTGTTACCGAAATCTAAAGAACAATGGTCACTGTATTCACAATCCAGCCACTTGTTATTACCAGAAGGCAGCCAACTGCTCCTATAGGTCCCTGGAACCAGACTAACGCTGGCCATACACTATACGAAAAATTGGGAAAACTCATTTTTGTAAAACGGACATTCCGCCGTGATAGCAAACGATCGTGCCATCATGTAATGACCGATAAATCGTTCAGTGGACATAAATTAACTGCTTGCTGACCGCCGGCTGTCAATTGACGGCCAGGCGGCGCAGCTCTCGTGGCGGGAGAGCATCATATGCCTTTTTGGCCCAGCGGGACGCGCGCTGGGGACTCGGTGTTCGTGCCGGGCAGCCACGATGTCCGCCGGGCACCCGCGATTACCCGGTAACACAGAAGGACCGTGGATCTGTGTATGTAAACACACAGATCCACGGACCTGTCAGAGGAGAGGAGCCGATGGTGTGTTCTCAATACAGAGAAACAGCGATCGGTCTCCTCCCCTTGTCAATCCCCTCCCCCTACAGTTAGAATCACCTCCCAGGGAACATGTTAACCCCTTCAGCGCCCCCTAGTGGTTAACCCCTTCCCTGCCAGTCACATTTATACAGTAATCAATGCTTTTTCATTGCACGGATCGCTGTATAAATGTGAATGGTCCCAAAAATGTGTCAAAAGTGTCCGATATGTCCGCCGCAATATCGCAGTCACGATAAAAAAAATCACAGATCGCCGCCATTACTAGTAAAAAAAAAAAAAAATAATAAAAATGCAAAAAATCTATCCCCTATTTTGTAGGCACTATAACTTTTGCGCAAACCAAACGCTTATTGCTAATTTTTTTTACCAAAAATATGTAGAAAAATACGTATCGGCCTTAACTGAGGAAAACATTTAAAAAAAATAAAATAAATTTAGATATTTATTATAGCCAAAGTTTAAAAACATTGTTTTTTCAAACTTGTTGCTCTTCTTTTGGTTATAGCGCAAAAAATAAAAACGGCAGAGGTGATCAAATACCACCAAAAGAAGGCTCTATTTGTGGGGAAAAAATGATAACAATTTCATTTGGGTACAGTGTTGTATGACCGCGCAATTGTCAAAGTGCGACAGCGCTGAAAGCTGAAAAATTGCCTGGTCAGGAAGGGGGTGAAAATGCCCGGTATTGAGATGGTTAATCAATTTTTTGTTCGTTTTTTTTTACATATACCTAGTGCAAACAGTTCGGACAGGAAACACATTAACCTTTCAATTTATCGTTCGTTCGGGAGAAAATTTCCAAACTTGGGATGTTTTTTAGCCGAAAAAAGGAACGCCAACGATTATCGATTTTTGTGAACATTAACTGGTTAAAAAAACGAACGAACTGGCCGAATGACCGAATTTCGGCCAATTTTTCGTAAAGAGTATGGCCAGCATAAGGCTCCATTCACACCAATACGTTTTTTTCTGAGGGAGTTAATAAAGCTCAGTTCCTGTCTCCATTTTAACTGGTCAATTCCCTATACTTTTACATTTTTTTTATATACAGCAATAGCATTTTGCTGTAGTGCATTGTAGCTTCAAATACCGTATTTATCGGCATATAACACGCACCCCAAGTTTAGGAGGGCATTTTAAGGAAAAAAAGTTTTAGGAGGGAAGTTTAGGGAAAAAAAAACAACTTACATTTAAGCGTAATTTGCAGCTTGTCCAGCGTCATTTGCAGCTTGCCCAGCGTCATTTGCAGCTTGCCCAGCGTCATTTGCAGCTTGCCCAGCGTCATTTGTAGCTTGCCCAGCGTCATTGCAGCCTTGCCCAGCGTCATTTGCAGCCTTGCCCAGTGTCATTTGCAGCCTTGCCCAGCGTCATTTGCAGCCTTGCCCAGCGTCATTGCAGCCTTGCCCAGCGTCATTGCAGCCGTGCCCAGCGTCATTGTAGCTTGCCCAGCGTCATTGCAGCCTTGCCCAGTGCCATTGTCAGCTTGCCCAGCGTCATTTTCAGTCTTTTCCGGGTTTAAATTTCCCGCCGCCGAGACGCTCTGTCGCATGCGCCGCCGAAAAAGACCGAAGCACGGCCGAAAAAGACCGAAGCGCCCCCGGAAAAAGCCAAGCCGACTCGGACGGCTAAGCTTGTGGTCCCGCCTCCCTGCTGTTTCCGGAGCGAGCGCAGGGAGGCGGGACTACGAGCAGAGCCGAACAGTCGGCTCAGCTTTTTCCAGGGGTGCTTCGGTCTTTTTCGGCCGCGCTTCGGTTTTTTTTCGGCAGCGCTCGCTTTTTTCGGCGGCGCTTGCCATTTTTGTCATTTTTTTGGGGGTATCGGCGTATAACACGCACCCACGAATTTCCCCCGATTTTAAGGGGGAAAAAAGTGCGTGTTATACGCTGATAAATACGGTACATATATTGCTGCCTCTCACAGTCTCCACACATTTGTTTTCATGCATTGTGTCTATGGGGGCTATTTACAAAAGGAAAATCCCCTTTGCACTGCAAGTGCACTTGGAAGTAAAGTCGCTGTAGATCTGAGTGGGACATGCAAGGAAAAATTTAAAAAAACAGCATTTTAGCTTGCACGTGATTGGATGATAAAATCAGCAGAGCTTCCCCTAATTTCAGATCTACCCCTTAGATTTAGAGCGACTGCTCTTCCAAGTGCACTTGCAGTGCAAAGTGAATTTGCCTTTAGTAAATAACCCCCAATATGTTTTAGATACCATGCTATGAGCAGTTCATTTACTCCTGCATGTTTTGAGGCCTTACGATGCTTTTGCGCTTTTTAGATTGATCCATAAGCTTTTTATTAGCGGTTCACACTGGCTAATTGTTATCATGAGTTGCAGCAGTGTTCATTTCTTTTTATGTTAGATACCATGGTGAGCTGTGTTGTCTGCGCTCACTGAGCGATGATGCCTGCAGTGTGAATAGATGGGTACGTTTAGCTGACAGTGTGTAATACCGGACTTTGTTGCCTGGTTACACGGCGGATGAAGGTGGATTATACTTCCTGGTCATGTGACATGGGCCACTTGACTTCAGAGTTGCCCGCCCATTGGCTTAGCATAATGCCGACCCTGGTTGCCGGGTTGCATTTTGGCCGATTTCCAAACCGCACATTTCAGTCACATGACACTACTGAGCTTAGGGCTGCCACCTGGGATTCACCCGGACAGTTCGGGTTTGGTATCATGCGTCCGGGTTTCAGACTGCCTGAAACCCGGACACATTATTCAGACTGGACTATGGCTTCCCAGCAGGGTTGCTGGCTGCAGTTGTCCAAGCTGAGAGTGTCTGTTGCACTCTCTTTCATGCTGCCCAAAGCCAGCACTGACAATCCCCCCCCCCCTCACACACAGATGGGAGAGAAGAGAGGGCTCGATCTGTGCCTCTTCCTCCAGCCCTTACCTCTCTGTGTCTGCCCACACTCCAATCCCTGGCGCTTTGCCCCAGAAAAGGAAGGCGGGGGCCGGAAATTTGAAGTCCAGCAGCCTCAGATACATCTGGATGAGAGGTGCTGAATGCCAAGGGGTGAGTGAGCTCACCATCCATCCCTGTCTGTGACTGAAGTCTCCCCCCTTCTTTCTCCTGCCTCTGAGTGAGTAAACAAAGGTAAATCAGGGTTCTCAGAGCACCCCTTACATCAGAGTTCCCCTTTACACCAGAGACCACAGTGTTCTGCCTTATATCAGATTCATCTCGGTACATCAGAGTTCTCAGTGTTACCCCTTAGATCAGGGTTCCCAGAGCATCTCTTATGTCAGAGTCTCCCCTTACAGTGAAAGGGAATTCTGCAAGTTCAGATGTAAAGGGGGAACTCTGTGGACTCTGATGTAAAGGGGGACTCTTGTTATTATCTCTATATGATTAGAAATGTTATTTATTAGCAAAATTGCTGTGCGCCGCTAAAGTGTTCGGGTTTGACTTGAAGAAAAGGTGGCAACTCTAACTGAGCTCCCTGGAGGGGAGGCGTTATGTAGTCACCGAACGTCAGCCAGCCTATCACATTCTCATAGCTCCCAACTGTCCCTGATTTGGAGCGACTGTCCCTGATTTAGAACAATGTCCCTCTGTCCCTCTTTCCTCCTCATTTGTCCCTCATTTTGGTCTGATCTATATAGATGTATATAAAATGCACTTTTTATCTTTCAAAAAGTGTTTGCCAGTGCTAAACCTTTCGTCCAGTTTCTTAATTGCTGCATTTGTAAATTTTAAAAGCCAATATAAAGGAATAGTAGTGGTAAGAAAAAGCCCTTGTGGATTTAATTAACCTTTTTTTTGGTTGATTCTCCTTTAAGGGGGTGTGGCAGGAGGCGTGTCCTATGCCTACATACGTTTGCTAGTAGGTGTCTCTCATTCCCATCTCAAAATGTTGGGATGTATACATTCTCTCTGCTCCGACTCATACATTGGCTAATCAATGAGAGGCTTGGAACGCAAGCTGTGCTCGGTAATATTGTGATAAGCACGGCGCGTGATGACGTAATACGGCGGCAACGTAATGACGCTATTTTGGCGCTGAATTCCCCTGATACCCTGTTTCCCCGAAATAAGACCTAGCGTGATTGTCGGTGATGGCTGCAATATAAGCCCTACCCCCCAAATAAGCCCTACCCAGTTTCCCCTGAAAATAAGCCCTACCCTGAAAATAAGACCTACAAGGACTTTAACTAGGGCTTATTTGGGAGGTAGGTCTTATTTTCGGGGAAACAGGGTAGGTGAAATTGAGCAGGGGGAGTTGCAGATAACAGCTGTTCCTTATCAAATCAGAATTTAACATGTAATGTTTGTATGTATTGATCAGTATATATATTGCGTGGTGTATCTCAGCAGGTTTATGCCTCAGTTGAAGTACTTTTGTACGAAACGTGTTGGGTACATAAGCCTGCTCAGCTCTACACACCACACTTGTTGTTACCGGCTTTGTGGTCACTATTTGTACACATCTGTTGCGATGTTTGTACTTTTTTATTCTTTTTTTAAATAAATTTTTTTTTAAACGTTGGATTCATCTGCACTATGTGGAGGCCTTCTTTCTTTTTTTCCCCATGATCCATGCTGCTTCCCGGGTGTAAAGAGCATCACATATACCAGGAATATTGCCATTGAAGTCCAGGTTTTCGTGTCACCCTTGGCTTGACGGATGCAGGTGTATGTACATGCCAGTCCATTCGTGTGAGTTCGAGTTAGAGATCGAGTTCCTGACTGCTGTCCATGCCTGTTTGGCCCACTGCCGCTGGCGTGTGTCCACAGCTTAGGGTAAGAGTACCCATCATCCCCTTCCACTGGTGTTGGAGGCACATTCCCCGGGTGTCCTGTGTGAACATCACTTTGCATGAATCAACTTCATTATTACATCTCATGAATTTCAGTATTCTACGGTCATGTTTAACCACTTCAGCCCCGGAAGATTTGGCTGCTGAATGACCAGGCCATTTTTTGCGACTCGGCACGGCGTCATTTTAAATGACAATTGCGCGGTCGTGCGACATGGCTCCCAATCAAAATCGACGTCCTTCTTTTCCCACAAATAGAGATTTATTTTGGTGGTATTTGATCGCCCCTGCGGTTTTTATTTTTTGCGCTATAAACAAAAAAGAGCGACAATTTTGAAAAAAAACGCAAATATATATAAAAAACTTTTTTTCTTCAGTTTAGGCCGATACGTATTCTTCTACATATTTTTGGTAAAAAAAAAAAATCGCAATAAGCGATTATTGATTGGTTTGGGCAAAAGTTATAGCGTCTACAAAATAGGAGATAGTTTTATAGCATTTTTATTAATATTTTTTTTTTTTCACCAGTAATGGCGGCAATCAGCGATTTTTATTGTGACTGCTACATTATGGCGGACACATCGGACATTTTTGACAAATTTTTGGGACCATTGTCATTTATACAGCAATCAGTGCTATTTAAATGCACTGATTCCTGTGTAAATGACACTGGCAGTGAAGGGGTTAAGTGTTCCTAGGGGCGTGTTACTGGCTGTGTTTTAGTGAACACTGATCTCTGCCCCAATCACAGGGAGCAGAGATCAGTGTCACTAGTTGCTAGGCAGAACGTGGAGATGCTGTTTACTTCCGCATCTCCCCACTCAGCCTTCCCGTGAGAAGATCGCGGGTATCCCCGCGGCAATCGAGTCTGCGGGACCCGCGACCGGACTCATGGGGGTCCCAACCCGTGTGCACGCAATGGCACGGCGGCAATCTTAAAAGGGACGTACCTGTACGCCCTTTTGCCTGTCCGTGCCATTCTGCCGACGTACATCGCTGCGCGCCGGTTGGGAAGTGGTTAAAAAAGCAAATTTTTTCCTCAGGTTAGGCCGATATGTATTCTTCTACATATTTTTGGTATAAAAAAAAATAAAAACCGCATTAAGCGTATATTGATTGGTTTGCGCAAAAGTTATAGCATCTACAAAAAAGGGGATAGATTTATGGCATTTTCTATTATTATTTTTTTACTAGTAATGGCAGCGATCTGCGATTTTTATTGGGACTGTGACATTATGGTGGACACATCGGACACTTTTGACACATTTTTGGGACCATTGTCATTTATACAGCGATCAGTGCTATAAAAATGCACTGGATTACTGTAAAAATTTCACTAGCAGGGAAGGGGTTAACACTAGTGGGGGGTTAAAGGAGTTAAAGCGGTGTTCCGGACGAAATTATACTTTTTAAATAAAAATACCCCTATAATACACAAGCTTAATGTATTCTAGTAAAGTTAGTCTGTAAACTAAGGTCTGTTTTGTTAGTTTTTAGCAGTAGTTTCTTATTTTATAAACTTGCAGCAGGCCGTGACCATCTTAAGTGTGGGCATCTGAAGCCAGACTGTATTTCTTCCTGGATCTCATCCTTGCAGATCTCGTACATGCTCAGTGCAGCATAAGCAGTGTAATAGGTTTCAGGTCAGGTTTCCATAGCAACGGCAGTGTCAGAGGAAGTTGCTGCCCCTTCCCAGGAGGCATTGCAAACAGGAAATGATGCGATGGGCCACGGCCAGGGAGGAGGAAGTGAAAAATGAATACAGATATACAGTCTGTGCTGAAAAAAAAATAAAAAAAATATCCAATTTGTTTACAGTGCACAGTTTAGTAAGGGATGCTGAAGAGTTGTAAAAGTGGGTGGAACTCCACTTTAACTGCTCTACCTTGTTTTCAATTCTGTAAAGGGTCGAGCGAATTATATTTCTCATAACCCCTTTCCATAACCAAAGAGGCATGCCTGTCATATTGACATAGGAAAAAAGAAATGAGCTGTGCTTAATACTCAAAAAATTGATAAGGTATAAGAATTTGTGAAAAACACAACCAAAACAATATATATATATATATATATATATATATATATATATATATATATATATATATATATATATGAATCAATAATAAAAATATTGAAAAGTAAATACAAGTGACAGTGTAGATACTAAAAATGAATATGTTAAATAAAACGTCCCAATTGTGTCATTCAAAAACAAAAACAAAATTGAAATTATTTAATTCCGTGAAATCAATTAAGAAAGAATTGTCCAATAAAGTGAAGATGAAGCCACAAGTGGGATAATTATCCAGTGAAGTGAAATATAATTAACACCCAATAGTGTGATCCACCACCGCCTGGAATGCACGCTTACCGGAATGCAAGCTTAAAAAAGCCTTTAACCTCCCTGGCGGTATGATTCTGTCTGGAATTTTGTGCTGAAAGCGGTACAATTATTTTGCATGGAAATTTGGCGTTTTTATATTGTAGGCATGCAATTCTTATGAATAACTCACTTAAATCTGTCCGAACCAGAGTCTAGTAGACATCCCGGGTATGATAAAGTTTGAAACACAAAATAATAAATTATAATATAATAAAAATATATATAAAAATGATTCAATAATGTAATCAAATCAAAAACACTGAAATTTGCTCAGTTGCAGAATAGTCGCTGTCATTAAATTTATTGTTTGATGATAAATTGTGATTTTAATTTTTTATCGCTGTTTTCTAGCTGGTCTAAAACCACTTTTGACATAAAGGGACACTTTTTGGTTGCTATGGACAATCTCCAGTTTCCAGGCAGAAAAAAAATACTATAGGATTACTGTTTTTTAAAATAGAAAATAGGTGGGTTCTATTAACCAATAGACCAGGGGGCTATTCCTGTAGATTAGGGGTAAGAGGAATATATCCCGCCACAAAGAAAGGAACTATAAATCGAGTACTAAGGGTAAACCTTCACAGTCCCATTAGTCCATCTGATTTGACAGACCAAGCAGACTACCCAATTGTTCGACAACAAGTAATTACCCAAACGGGTTGTTATCACTTGTGCCCACATACTAGTCATACCCTGCCCACTTTGTTAGATGGGGAATTCTGTGGCCACCCCAGGATCAGACATAGGGATCCCGTGCCCGTATGAATATATTAAAAACAATCTACCCGGACCACAGGTGGAACCTTTCTGGGCTCAAGTCCAGGAAAGATGCCACCAGTTAGGTATTCATGATCCGGGACCACAAGGTCCTTGTTCAGAGGAAGATTGGAAGAAAGTTAGCAAAATTTGTCAGACGCATAAGCATTCCTACCCCCCGGGTAAATCTAATGACCCTCAATACATGAAAGATTGTTATCACTCATGGAGCAAATGTTTAAAAGATTATAGAAAGAAATATGCTAAAAAGACCCCTGCAGTTAAAACAAATGTATCCGCCCCTACCTTTGAACCCCCTCCACCTTATGTCACTGTAAAAATGGACTCAGGAGAGCCTGGTCCTCGCCTCCAATTATATCCCTCACTAGAACCCCATGTCCTCGCAAGTATGGTATATGGTGTAGCAAGTGATGATCAGATAGCTGAATGGGAAAGAGATGGCAGAATAAAAAGAGAAAGTGAAAGAATAGAAGCTGAAAGTATCAGAGAAAAAGAAAGGCAAAGAAACCTAACCCCTAAAGAGAAACAGTATGAGAAAGAAAAAGAACAGTTTGAATTAGACAGACTGGAAGCAGAGGACGAATATATAAACAAAGGGAGGAACTAGAACAGTATAGGAAAGCTCTTGAAAAGAAGGCAGAGGAATTAAAGAAAGCTGAGGAGTCCATTATTTCACAACCCTCTACGGCCACACGTAGCCAAACTAAAAGAAAGGAAGAAATTCCTCCCAAAGGGGAAAAATCCGGGGACATTACACAAACAGAGAGCCCCTTAATAGGTTCTGACAATGCCTCAGAAGAGGAGGAAATGTGTGATGTTAAAGCACCTTTAATGCATATTGGTACGACTCAGGTACACATTCCCTTGCCTCTGGGAACCCTTTCTAAAATAAAGGAGTTATGCCCAAATCCAAAGAAAAGCCCCCGAGAAGCAGCTGCCTTTTTGGCAAAATACAGTATTGGGTCAAGCTTAGATAAAGAGGATGTCCAAGGCATACTTAGTATAATAGACCCTGACAGCCCAGAAGAAACCCCTGTAGAAACTCTATGGGCAGCCCACGTCCAAGGTTTAAATGACTGGACTTCCTTCTGGAAGGGTATAGGTAGTCACTGGTCAACCTTATACAAAGGTTCATCAGCTCTGCAAGAGTTAATTCTAGCCAAGCAAGGACCTAAAGAGAAATTCTTTGACTTTTGTACCAGAGTCTACCATTTATGGAAAGCGGTAGACAAACCTTCACCACAAATTTTTACAACCACAGTTATGTCTGGTGGTGACCCTAAAGTTACCCAGCTCCTTAAATTTACAAATCCAAAATGGACTGAACAAACGCCCGAAGATTTTATGAAAGATGCAAGATCCAGAGAATGCTCTGGAGTCTTTGAACAGAAAGGGGGAATTTTTACTTCCATTGGCATGGGGCCAGAGACAGTGTCCCCTGTTCCCCTTATGACCATGCAACCGTATCCTGATCCAGCTGATATATACCCCCCGGACCAGGGCTGTTATAATTGTGGCCAACAAGGACATTGGAAATCTCAATGTCCCTATAGGATAGGACAGAATAGGGGTAGGGGTAGGGGAAGAGGAAGAGGATTTTACCCCCCGACCCAGTTTCCACGTTACCCACCCTATCAGGGTCCTCGCCAGCCACAACAATATCCTTCTCAACAACAACAAATGTCACCTCAGCCTCCTAATGGACCACCACCTTTTGTCCCTAACACTCCCCGGATCCCTATGCAGTGGCCATCAAACCGCCAGCAGCCAAACCCCCAATAGGGATGCCTAGAGTATGTCCCTTCCCTCAGTCTAGTGTGTTATAACCTTTCATGGAAGAGTCTTCCCCAAGTTGTATTAAATGTTGATGGGCAGCGTGTCTGTTTCTTGATTGACACGGGCGCCACATCAAGTTCAGTGAATAATGTAATTTTTGACACACCACAATGTACTGAGGGAAACTCTATTGGTATAAATGGGACCCCTGTTACCCATCCCATCACTCCACCATTACCTGTAACCACTCCCGAGGGGCAACATTTGTGCGATCAGTCTTTTGCTGTGTTGACCTCTTGTCCTGTATCCCTTATGGGAAGGGGCCTATTGTCCAGTTTAAGTATCACTATTAAATTTGACAAAGAAGGGTCACTAACTGCAAGTTCCCCTTTCTGTGACCTGACTGGTCCTAAACGACACACACATAAAGGATTCTTTATGTTACTGCCCGCTACTTTAGAGACTCACAAAATCTGGGCAGAAAACAAAGGTAGCGTAGGATTTATCAACTGCACACCCTACACTCCCCAATTACGTCCAGATGCACAGCCACAATACCACAAGCAGTATCCCTTGCCCCCAGAGAAAACCAATGGAATTGCACCACAGATTGAAGAATACATACGCTTAGGCATTTTGAAACCAGTAATCAGCCCCTGGAACACGCCCATTTACCCCGTAAAAAAGACCAGTGGCGAATGGAGGCTAGTCCAAGATCTAAGGGCAGTTAATAAACAAGTACTACCCCTCCCGCCCTTGGTATCTGATATAACATTCATTTTTTCATGCATACCTGCAGATTCCCTATGCTACACAGTGATTGATTTGGCAAACGCATTTTTTAGCATCCCTATTGCCGAAGAGGCTCAGCCTATATTTGCCTTCTCATGGGCCGGCGCGGGTCAGTTAACTTGGTCGCGTTTACCGCAAGGGTATGTAGACAGCCCCGCCGCCTTCTCCATGGTACTCAACGAGACCGTCAAGTCTTGGACTTCCGAGCATGGGTCGGTACTAATACAGTATGTGGACGACTTGCTCTTGTGCAGTCGTTCTGCTGAAGATTGTGCGGTCGATTCAACATTACTGTTAGAACATCTGGCCGAAGCCGGCCACCTAGCCTCAAGGAAAAAAATACAGTGGTGTCTACCACAAGTAGAATACCTAGGATGTATTCTGGACAAGGGAACCAGGCTAGTGTCCCCCAAACGTGCCGCAGCCTTACAAGCTCTCAGTCCTCCAAAAGACAAAGCAGCTTTGTTGTCATTTCTGGGCGCAATTGTATATTGCCGCCAGTGGATTCCTGACTGTTCTCATTATGATAGTATCCTACGAGAGGCTGCCGGGTCAAACGCCCCTAAATTGATAGACTGGACAGAAGACAGGAAAAATGCTTTTGATGCTCTTATTAAGAGTTTGTCCACCGCCCCCGCCCTGGGATTGGTAGATTATGGTAAAGCCTTCCAGTTGTACTGTGTAGTTTCAGGAAAATCTTTTGCTGCAGTACTTGCACAATCTCATGGTTCAGGGTATCGTCCAGTGTCATATTTATCTAGAAAACTCCCTATCCAAGTCCAGGGCATGCCGTCCTGTCTTCAGAATGTCGCTGCCTGTGCCATGTCTGCACAGGATGCCAACAAAATAGTATTGGGACACAAAATGACACTGTACACCACTCATTCAGTTACCCACCTCATACAGAATATGAACACACAACACATGACTTCCCAAAGACTCAGTGGATACGAGATCACTTTGTTAAATACTGACAACTTGGTACTTAAATATGTTCCGAATAGCAATCCAGTTGTACGTTTACTACATTCCATGTTACGTTTACCACACGAACCTGATCACACACATAATTGTGTAGAAAAAGTGGAACAAGTCACTTCACCAAGACCTGATCTTTCTGACATTCCAATTATAAATGCCGAAAATGTTTTTGTAGATGGTAGTTGTTCCCGTCCCTCTGACTCTACATTTTTAACTGGCTATGCTGTAGTTCAGTTGCCACATACAGTGTTAGAAGCAAAACCATTGCCCCCTGTTTCTGCCCAAGTAGCAGAACTAGAAGCTCTGACCAGAGCCTGTATTCTGTTCACAAACAAGGAAGTCAACATTTATACAGACAGCAGATATGCATTTGGAGTGGTACATGATTTTGGTGTGATATGGGCCAATAGAGGATTTAAAACAGCAGACAACAAACAGATAGCTAATTCAGAGCAGATCCTTAATCTACTGCAAGCAATTCTGCTCCCTAAAAAGGTTGCTGTTATAAAAGTAAAAGCCCACTCATCAGACAATAGTATAGTTTCAAAAGGAAATGCTTTCGCAGACAGAGAAGCAAAAAAGGCTGCTGCCAGTTCACCCAATTCACCAGCCCCTACCACAATCTTCTTTAAAGAGCACTTCTCATCCCCTGATTTCAAAACTGTTGTGGCCCAAATGCAGTCAATGGCCACAGATACAGATGTCCATTTCTGGGCAAATGAAGGTTTGACCAAAGACTCTGAAGGTCTTTGGACAAAAGAGGGGAAGATCCTGGGTATACCTGAAGCTAATTGTATCCTAATTTTATCCTACCTCCATGGCCCAGGACACATAGGACCCGCCCCTCTTGTAAATATATATTCAAAATCTTTTTGCACAAATAATTTACAAAAACAAACTAAGCTTCTAACTAGAAGCTGCTTAACTTGTGCCCAGAACAATGTTCAAGGAAAAAGACATGGCCTACATGACCATCTACCTCCACCCTTGGGACCATTAACAGATTTACAAATAGACTTCACACACCTACCAAAGCAAAAGGGAAACTTGAGGTGCCTCTGCGTAATCGTTGACAAATGGTCAGCTTGGGTTGAGGCAATTCCCTGTACCGGAGAAACCGCAAATATAGCAGCGAGATGTTTGTTAAATTATTGGATCTGTAGGTTCGGGATACCCACAACCATATGGTCCGACAGAGGACCCGCATTTAGTTCCTCAGTGACCCAAGTTGTAGCCAAATCTCTGGGGATGCAATGGAAACTACATATTCCCTATCATCCCCAGAGTGCAGGAGTAGTAGAGAGAATGAACAGGAACATCAAAGACAAATTAAAAAAGGCTACAGGAGGTACTCTAAAAGGTTGGTTGGAACACTTACCTTCTGTCCTTTTTCAGATAAGAACCACCCCCCATTCTAGGACAGGATTGTCCCCTTTTGAAATTCTAATGGGAATCCCTGCAAATATAGAATTACCCCCATTAGACCCAAATTCTGACATTAACGTTTATTCCCAACAGGAAGTGTACGTGAAAAGTCTGGTAAGTATGCTTCATGAAATAAATGAACAAGTTTCTGTCACCTTTTTTCCTCTTTCAACAGAACCAACCCACCCCTTCATCCCAGGGGACAAAGTACTGATTAAGCAGCTGGCTCACAGGAAAAGAATTGGACCAATCTACTCCGGACCGTGGAAGGTGGAAAAGGTATCCAGGACCGCGGTACTAACGGACCTAGGCAACACCTGGATCCACGCCAGCCGACTGAAGAAGTGTCCCCAGCTCCCCTCAACTCCAGAGCCCCTAACAGTAACCGAGGATACACTCCCTTCAAGACAACAACAAAATCTACAAGATATTCAGGAAGGCATAGGACAAATCTCCCTGGAGGACACGATGATTTTACCTGGAAACTAAACAGAATCTTTCCATCATCAGGACAAGTGAAGAAGAAGAAGAAGAATAGTGAATTTTGAGGACATTAGATATATATATATATAATGTTTTCAACATCAGCAACAGGGAAGACCTTATGCCTCTGGTGCTGTCTAATTTTGGTAGTATTCTTACCTACTTGGCTGATAGCTAACTGTATATACCACCCAGAGGATTTGGGACCACTAAAAGGGATATGTGGGATTCCCAAGTCAAATAACACTCCTATAGTAAGACATAGAAGAAGTGAACCCCCCCAAGAGTTTTCTGATAAAATGTTGTTGTTGAAATTTAAATATAGCTATGCCCAAAAATCAGGTTTTGAAAAGTGCTGGATATGCAGTAAACTACATCCCAGTACTGCCAGAGTTCCTTTAATGGCCATACCTTTAAATTTTACCTCACTCCTAAACGGCACACCCCCTATAGTTCTTACCGACGTTACCAGGAAGAGTCCTAACAAAACCCTCACTTTTCAAATCATAGGCAGAAGCCATTATCCAGATTGGTGTTTCAGGTTAGGGAATACCACCAAAGGAGCCGAAGTTTGTAAACAATCAAAGCTTAATATCTCAATGACAACATTAAATGATACATTCTATGTAACCCAAGATCTTACTCTTAATACCACCCTGTATCAATTTCTGAGTGTTAATACCACTCCTCCCATGGCTCAGCTTCTGGCTACTCTTACACTATCTGGTTTGTCAGACCAAATGTATAAGGTACTGCGTGCACGCCCTTTAGCACTAGGGAACAATATTTACATTTGTTGTGGGAAGCTCTGTCATCCCTGGATTCCTATCCAGCCCCAGGGATGGTGTTATCTAGCAGCCCTGGCCCCACTCATGGGTGTATTGGGAAACAATGAAGGTACTCACCTCCTTGAGGCCAGCATCCACCCCAGGTACCCCCTTAAACATCGCAATAAGAGAGAGATATTCCTGGAAAAAGATATGGCATGGGCATGGTTCCCCTCCTGGACAGGATGGGGAATAGATTTAATGAAGAGACTAAACAATTACACTGGAATCATTGATGAAATCTTGGAAAAGAATTCCGATGACATCACAAAATTAAACATAGAAACCAGGGCAATAAGAAAACAATTAGAACTACATGATTTAGCTATAGAAAGCATGAGCGCAGCCCTTACCGGCCTTTGTGAAATTACTGAAGATTATGAATGCTGCACTTGGATTCATAATACCAGTATTGAAGTACCAGATTATTATGACATAGTTGCCCAACATCGCAAGGAGGTAAATAAACTCCAGGATGAGGCAAGGAATATTGGAAAAACGTGGGATCCTTTCTCCACAGGTTTTGGCCTAGGGGGACTAACCTCCTGGTTAAAAAAATACTGCCATGACCATTGTTATGATATTGCTTTTTATTTTGTTCTTATATGCTTGTTATAAAATAGTTGGATGTATCTGTAAGAAGGGTGTAAAAACAAGTTCAGAGAGTTTTAAACTGACCTTTATCACCAAGGAACAGACTGTGTGGTATGAGAGTCAAGAACACGAAACCACAGAGTACCAGACTTGTGCTATAAAATAAGGAAAGGGATGATCATTATGTTAAATCAGAATGATCAAAGAGAGGATTATAAGGGGGCTACTTATAATGATATACCATTTTGATAGGGGTTGAAATTAATATGCTTATACTTTCAGAGTAACAGCTTTTGAACAAAGCTGTTGTAAGTATATTCTGCATAAAAACTGTTTTGACCAGTGTGTTGACATATCAGGACGCATCTGTGTTGTGGTTTCTAACTCTGTACTTCACCAGAGGATATGAAACTAGCTAGCAATGACTTAGGAGTTTTTTGTGGTCAAGTCAGCAGGTGTGTACAGATAACAGAACTAACTGTCATACACTAACCTTTGCCTTATATTTCATATTGCAAACTAACAACCATCACATGACTAACCTTTGCCCTATATTTCATATTTCAAACTGAAGACTATCACATGACAAGAAGTTGTTAATGTATGCATATGTGTATGAATCTGATTGGTTCTTGGGAGGGCTGTCCCCCCCCCCGTCTGCCTTTCCCATAAAAGAGGAACGTAGTGCCAATTAAACTTTGTAATCATCTTCACTTACAACCAGTGTATGTGTGTGTTGATTATCCACCGGTGACTTGGGACCTCCGCTTCTATCATCCCTGGCCTAGGCACTTAGAATACAAGAAGAAAGACGTGTACCTTACAAGGGTGAACAAATGCTGCTGCTACATACGAAAGTGACAAAAATTCATAAGATAAAGGGATGTGAAAATGTAGCGCTAAAAAATTAAAAACAGTGGTAATGAAACACTGACAACTCAAATCTACAACATTCTGAGTCCCATCAGTGAATAAATGAAAAAAACAAGTCCCAGGTAGGTCAGTCCAAACAGAAGACGAGATCCACAAAGGCGGAATAGTTGTTCTCATATGGAAACAGCTGGTGGGTTGAGTATGTACAACATCCAAGCAAGTATAACATCCAATGTAAGATAGATTGAATACTCTTACCGGAAACATTGGCCTTTCCTCCTGGTCAACAACTTCTCTGTGGCTGTCAGCGTCATCGAGACCTCATTGAACGATCCTTGGACCCGTCTGGACCTCTTGGAGCGTTCCTGTGGATCCGATGATCCTGATATCCATGCCTGATTGACCTGGTGTCGCTGACATCCAGGTCCATTGTTTCCGAGAAGTTGTTGACCAGGAGGAAAGGCTAAAAAAACTCACATCCAAGGAGATCTGACACACACGGAGCACTCTGCTAACCTCCACCTGGTGACACACGGAGCACTCTGCTAACCTCCACCTGGTGACACAAGGAGCACTCTGCTAATCTCCACCTGGTGACACACAGAGCACTCTGCTAACCTCCACCTGGTGACACACGGAGCACTCTGCTAACCTCCACCTGGTGACACATGGAGCACTCTGCTAAACTCCACCTGGTGACACAAGGAGCACTCTGCTAAACTCCACCTGGTGACACACGGAGCACTCTGCTAAACTCCACCTGGTGACACAAGGAGCACTCTGCTAACCTCCACCTGGTGGAGGTTAGCAGAGTGCCTCGTGTGTCAGATCTCCTTGGATGTGAGTTTTTTTTGGCCTTTCCTCCTGGTCAACAACTTCTCGTGGCTGTCGGTGTCATCAAGACCTCATTGATCGATCCTTGGACCTGTCTGGACCTCTTGGAGTGCTCCTGTGGATCCGATGATCCTAATATCCATGCCTGATTAACCTGGTGTTGCTGACATCCAGGTCCATTGTTTCCGGTAAGAATATTCAATCTATCTTACATTGGATGTTATACTTGCTTAAATGTACATACTAAACCCACCATCTGTTTCCATATGAGAACAACTATTCTGCCGGTGTGAATCTCGTCTTCTGTTTGGACGGACCTACCTGGGACTTGTTCTTTCATTTATTCACTGATAGGACTAAGAATGTTGTATATTTGAGTTGTCAGTGTTTCATTACCACTCTTTTTCATTTTCTAGCGCTACATTTCCACATCCCTATTTCTGTGTGTAGCCATTCTGACTCTGCTCCTGCACAAGCCACAGCAAGAGATGATACAACCACTGCCCTCTACTAGCTGGGTTTTGTTACTCTCATCTCTCTTACAGCTGGGTCACACATGATGCAGTCTAGGGGCCAAACACTTTAAAAGTGAAAATTTAGTAGCTGGCTACCATGATATGATCATTTTGCATTTTTATTCCCACCCTCCAGGTTGTCATCAAAAATGTATTCCCATAAGGCCTGACTACAGAATATAATGAACGATTCCCAAGAATTGAGCTTTTATTTGTCTTATAAAAATGTATAAATGTATTTTCAAACTCTAATAATAAAAAGGCCATGTGACTGTTTTTTGTTTTTTTTTCGTATTAAACCTTGAAATGTCCCTGACTAATTGTGATGGAAATGTTGCAAGACTGAAAAAATACATCCATTTATCCAGGGCGTAAAATTAACTGAAAAATAAGCATAGTATAGAAAATGGCACAACCACTTTGCACAGTTTATTTATTTTACTGTGGTCTAATACTGTGAAATAGTAGACATGTTGTGCTATATTAGTGAAAGATAACAATATGCATATAACAGATGATATTATTATTTTATGTCATGTTTTGCTGTTTATCTACGTTATGCAGATTACATTTTATATGTTACACTACACAAGCAGATCACCGTATTGTTTGTAATATGATTATCACCTATGATCATTAGCTCCATCTGGTGGCCATAATGTGGTATTTTGTTAAAGGCCTCAAATACTGCAAGTACAGCATTATGGCCACTAAATGGGGCTTGCGTTCATAGGAGATCATCATATTACTGATGTGTAGCGCCCTGCTCCTAATGGACAGACCCTATAAGTAAAAATGTATTTTGTCTGAGCTGTAGTTTAGCTCAGACTGATTGTGTAAAAATTCTGGTTTCTGTTCCAGCTCAGTTGGGTTGCGTGGTTTTCCCCTTGGCCGAGGGGTGGCGCTCTCATCATTGACCAGGGTTAGAAATTGCAACAGGCTGGGTGTATTGAGTGCCTATTTGCCTGGAAACAGTCAGTGGGAGTGGTCTGCCCACTGTGAATTCTGGGAGAGGGCACTTAAGGAACAGACCCCGTGGTAGGGGGTGTTCCAACCTGATGGCCCTCCTGGCCTAAGGTGTACCGTAGCCATTCAATTGTCTCGGGGCCGGAAGTTTGGGGCCTACCAATCAAGGGGTGGTCCTGTGCTGTCTTGGCTGCGGGGAGAAGCCAAGCAATTGGAGAAACCAGGGGATGACTCTTCTGAGAGAGAACCGAGCAGCGCGGCTGGTACCTCTAGAAGAGCCTGGAGACTCAATTGGAGGATGCATCCCGGGTCATCTACCTAACAGTATCGCCGACTCGGCTGAAAGAAACTGGTACTGTGTGACTGTACTTTGATGTTACAAAAGTTATTGGTTACACAATCCTGTGGCAGAGGATTGTGCAACGGTTCTACTAATTCTTCAAGTCTGTGGCAGAGACTATGACCGAGCATCGCATCGGCTGCTAGGTCAGTGAGAGAGGCCTATCCGGTGGTTGCTGGATCCAGTTGTGGAGTTGTTTTGTCCTCTGGAAGAAGTACCCATGACCCGCACTATAAGGTACCTGAATTCCCCTTAACCCTCCATCCCTCCATCCCTCCATTTGAACTTTCTTTTCTGTCAATAAAGCATTGGAAAAAAAAAATGCCCCATACACACGGTCGGACATTCCGACCACAAAATCCGTTGGATTTTTTTCCGAAACTTGTCTTGCATACACACAGTCGCACAAAGTTGTTGGAAAATCCGATCATTCGGAATGAGGTGACATACAACGGGACTACGTAGAGGCCAGTAGCCAATAGCTTTTGTCTCCAAATTTTTCTGAGCATGCGTGGCACTTTGTGCGTCGGAATTCTCTACACACGATCGGAAAAAGTCTGATCGGATTTTGTTGTCGGAAAATTTTAGATCCAGCTCTCGAACTTCCTCCATCGGAAATTCCGACAGAAAAAGTCCGATAGAGCCCACACACGATCGGATTTTCCGACATCATAATCCGATCGGACTTTTTCCATCGGAATTTCCGACCGTGTGTACAGGGCATAAATGTCCGAGCTGAAATCTGTGAGCAACTCTTTAATGGGACCACTATGACGAACACGGTGGAACGGTGGAACGGTGAGGTAACAGTAAGCCCAATCAAAAACCAGCATCTCCTTTGGGGGTTAGTGCTACAGATGCCTTGAAAAAGTATTCATACCTCTTGAAATTTTCCACATTTTGTCATGTTACAACCAAAAACGTAAATGTATTTTATTGGAATTTTATGTGATAGACCAACGCAAAGTGGCACATAATTGTGAAGTGAAAGGAAAAAGATAATTTGGTTTTCAACATTTTTTTTTTTTTATTTATCAAAATAAATATGTGAAAAGTGTGGCATGCATTTGTATTCAGCCCCCTTTACTCTGATACCCCTAACTAAAAGCTAGTGGAACCAATTGCATTCAGAAGTCACCTAATTAGTCCGCCTGTGTGTAATTTAATCTCAGTATAAATACAGCTGTTCTGTGAAGCCCACAGAGTTTAGAGAACTTTAGTGAACAAACAGCATCATGAAGGCCAAGAAACACACCAGACAGGTCAGTGATAAAGTTGTGGAGAAGTTTAAATTAGGGTTATGTTATAAAAAAAAATATTCCAAGCTTTGAACATCTCACAGAGCACTGTTCAATCCATCATCTGAAAATAAAAAGAGTATGGCAGAACTACAAACCTACCAAGACATGGCCGTCCACCTAAACTGACAGGCAAGGAGAGCATTAATCAGAGAAGCAGCCAAGAGGCCCATGGTAACTGGAGGAGGTGCCGAGATCTACAACTCAGGTGGGAGAATCCACAGGACAACTATTAGTCGTGCACTCCACAAATCTGACCTTTATGGAAGAGTGGCAAGAAGAAAGCCATTGTTGAAAGAAAGCCATAAGAAATCTAATTTGCAGTTTGCTAGAAGCCATGTGGGGGACACAGCGAACATGTGGAAGAAGGTGCTCTGGTCAGAGGAGACCAAAATGTAACATGTTGTCCTAAAAACAAAACGCTATGTGTGGCAGAAAACTAACTGCACATCACCCTGAACACACCATCCCAACTGTGAAACACGGTGGCGGCAGCATCATGTTGTGGGGATGCTTTTCTTCAGCAGGGACAGGGAAGCTGGTCAGAGTTGATGGGAAGATGGATGGAGCCAAATACAGGGCAATCGAAGAAGAAAACCTGTTGTGCCTTCAGATATACCAAAACCATATAATATGAGGTCAAACCTTAGGAGTTTAAATTTGTATGCAATCAGATAGGTCCTTGCACTACATGGAATTGGTAAATCTGAAGGAAAAACTCAGCAGAAAAACTGATAGTGTGTACGGGGCATTAGAGTCTGCAAAATACTTGAGACTGAGGCAGATGTTCACCTTCGACCAGGACAACGGCCCTAAGGCCCCTTTCACACTGGGCGTTTTTCAGGCGGTACATCGCTAAAAATAGCGCCTGTACACCGCCTGAAAAAAACAGCCCCATTCACTCCGGTGTGAAAGCCGGTGGGCTTTCACACTGGAGCGGTGCGCTAGCAGGATGGTAAAAAAAAGTCCTGCTAGCAGCATCTTTGGAGCGGTATAGGAGCAGTGTATTCACCGCTCCTATACTGCTCCTACCCATTGATTTCAATGGGACACCGCGGCAATACCGCCGCAAAGCGCCGCTACGGCGGCGCTTTGCGGGGGATTTTAACCCTTTTTTGGCCGCTAGCGGGGGTTAAAACCGCACCGCTAGCGGCCAAATACCGTGGCTAAAACGACGGTAAGGCAGCGCTAAATCGACGCGGCTCCCGCCCCAGTGTGAAAGGGGCCTAAATATACAGCCAGAGATACAATGGAATAGTTCAGGTCAAAGCATATTCATGTGTTAGAATGGCCCAGTCCAGACCCAAATCCAATTGAGAATCTGTGGCAATATTTGAAAATTGCTGTTAACAGACGCTCTCCATCCAATCTGACAGAGCTTGAGCTATTTTGCAAAGAAGAATGGGCAAAAATGTCACTATATAGATGTGCAAAGCTGGTAGAGACATCCCCAAAAAAACTTGCAGCTGTAATTGCAGAGAAAGGTGGTTCTACAAAGTATTGACTCAGGGGGGCTGAATAAAAAAGGAAAGCCACACTTTTCACATATTTATTTGTAAAAAATGTTGAAAAGCATTTATAATTTTCCTTGTGCCACTTTGTGTCCATCACATAAAATCCCAATAAAATACATTTACGTTTTTGGTTGTAACATGACAAAAGGGGTATGAATACTTTTTCAAGTCACTGTACAAATAATATGGTGATAATTTGTTGTACTCCAAGACATCTGCATGGCAAATATTTAAGAGACACCAATGTTACAATATATATGTTATCTTATATTACATTGTTATTTTATGGTGCATGATGTGTTCCTATTTTATGTTATCTTGGTTTGTTTTGCTGCATGTCATTTTATTTTATGTTGTTGTTTTTGGAATCACCCCCTTAAATATTTGCTGCACATTGGTTTTGAGTACTTCAAAGCTAACAAGGGACACGTCCAGCTGATTTTCCGCTATCCTTTGTTCTATTTCATGCCTGTCAGTAAAAATAATGTTGTTATTTTATAACAGATTGTCTAAAAGCAGCATATATAGGCAACACACACAATAAAGAATTACACTTTTTAGGGAATTTGGATAAAGTAACATTTTGTGTTATTACTTTTCAGGATAAAGAGGCATTTTCACTTTTAAAATTAAATTTTGTTAGATTTCATTGGATCAACATGATACATGACACTTAAGGTGGTTGTAAAGGGTTTTATTTTATTTAAAAAAAAAATTTAAAGGCGTTGTATACTTTAGATATGAAATATGAACAATACATACCCCTCTATAGTGTGTACTTTATCAATTAATTAATCAATTAAGAGAACTACTATGGGTGGATCTGTTTCATCTCTGTGTATTACCTATAAGGGCTTACTACTACTTAAAGTGGAAGTAAACCCCCCTATCGTTTTCAGCCAAGGAAGCTGCCATCTTTGCCTCTGTTTAATCTTGAACTGCCACGGTGCTGCACATGTGATCCGTTATGACACCAGCCATTGGATGGTTTGACTGTTTGGTTGAGAGCACAGCCAATGTGCAGTTAGCATTCCCGGCATGCCTTTTTTTTTTAAACTGTTAAATCGATGGGTTTACTACCGCTTTAAAATTTCTTGTTTGTATTATTGTTACTTACTTTTTCTCTTTCTTTTCTCCATGCCCCATGGGGCCTTTCATTCTCATTTCACTCCGATACCTTTTTAATGAGAGGGAACAGACAACCATATTAATCTTTAGATTTTTTGGGAATTTTGTGCACATTGTGGAGGGAAAGACGTAGTGAAATATAGAAACTCACACTTCATGTTCACTAGAAGCTCGATTGAACGTTAGACATGTGCAATTCCTTTAGCTACGAATTCGTTTTTTAAACAAATTTTGATAAATTTGTTAATTCCAAAATTTCCGAATTTCCAGATTTTTTAATTTCCGAATTTCCAAAATATGAATTTCCGGAATTCGAAAATTCAGAAATTAAAAAATTCTAAAATCCAAAAATTCTAAAATCTGAAAAAAAGAAAGAAAATCAGTAAAATTTGAAATAATAACTAACTATTAAAGGGGTTGTAAAGGTTTTTTTTTTATTTTCTAAATAGGTTCATTTTAAGCTAGTGCATTGTTGATTCACTTACCTTTTCCTTCGATTTTCCTTCTAAATGTTTTTTTTGTCTTTGTTTTCTTTGTCTGAATCTGAAGTAAGCTGTTCTGGCTGACTAAACACCGCTCGGATGATGGTGCGAAGTTTACTGAGGAGAAACAGGAAGTGAGAAATTCAGACAAAGAAAAAAAACATTTAGAAGGGAAATCGAAGGAAAAGGTAAGTGAACCAACAATGCACTAGCTTAAAGGAACCTATTTAGAAAATAAAAAACGAACCTTTACAACCCCTTTAAATTATAGGTATTGCAATTTCCTTTCAAATTTGGCTGTTAGTAAACATAACGAGTACGAATTTATAAGAAAGTTACGAATTATTTGAAATAACGAATGCCGCATCTAAACAAATGGAACATAACGATCTAATAATAATAATAAAACCTTTTTATTATTATTTATTATTAATTTGTTCCATTCCATTTGTTTAGATGCGGCATTCGTTATTTCAGATAATTTGTAACTTCAGATAAATTTGTATTCGTTACATTCACAAACAGACAGATTTTTGAATTTTCACATTTCCAAATTTACGTATTTTAGAATTCTGAAAATTTGTAAATTCGGAAACCCGAAAATTGGAAATTCGGAAATGCGAAAATTCAAAAATCCAAATTTAAAAATTTCTAAAAAAAGCAGAAAAACAAATAGAATTGCTCAGATTGGCCCTCCTAAACCTTCCCTTCTGAGATCCCCTGCCAGCAATCTTGGCACCTCCTTAACTGACAGCAATTGGTACCAAAGTCTCCTTTGAGAAGAGAGAGGGAAAAAGAGATGCTGCAGACAGGACAGCCCTGGAGATAAGCATTTAAGGGGGTCTGATGGGAGTAACTTTTAAAAGGTTTTTCGCCTTAATGCAGAGAATGCAGGTAGTAAGGTGGTAAATGACAGCCTAACCCCTCCCTCCTGCATGGAGGCCACTAACCAGCTAAACACAATGGGGGTGGGATATTACACCTTCATTGATGGAGGCTTCATCACCCTGTTATTTTATGACATAGACAAGAGGGGGGCGTGACACACCCTGTGACATTCAGAAATCTGCCCACACTATGTTATTGGCAAAAATATATATTTGAAATCAAATCTTTATTATTTGTATGACAATTTAACCACTTAAGGGCCAGGCCTATTTATCAAACTGTACAAATGTACAAATTAAAATCAGTTTTTTTTTTTTGCTAGAAAATTACTTGGCACCCCCAAACATTATATATTTTTTTCAAACACCCTAGAGAACAAAATGTCAGTCGCTGCAATACTTTATGTCACACCGTATTTGTGCAGCAGTCTTACAAACACAATTTTTTGGGAAAGAATACACTTTTTTGAATAAAAAATTGATACCCAACATGTCAGGCTTCAAAATTGCGGGCGCTCGTGGAATGGCGACACACTTTGACACTTAAAAATCTTCATAGGCGTTGTTTAAAAATTTCTACAGGTTACCAGTTTTCAGTTACAGAGGAAGTCTAGTGTTAGAATTATTGCTCTTGCTCTACTGATCGCGGCGATTACTCCAATGTGTGGTTTGAACACCGTTTACATATGTGGGCGCGACTTACATATGTGTTCGCTTTTGCACGCAAGCTCGGCGGGACGAGACGCTTTAAAAAAAAAATTTATTTATTAACTTTTTATTTTTAAATTTTACACTGTCCCCTTAAACATTTTTGAATCACTTTTATTCCTATTGCAAGGAATGTAAACATCCCTTGTAATAGAAAAAAAGCACGACAGGACCACTTTAATGTGAGATCTGGGGTCAAAAAGACCTCAGATCTCACATTTACACTAAAAAGAAATAAAAAAATAAGTAAATAAATTTAAAAAAAAGTATTTTTCTTTCCGCAAAATTTTTGCTTTAAAGCCATTGGGCTGAAGTGAAGTTTTACATTGCTCCGGTCTCCCAAGGGCATAGAGTCGAGTGGGGGCCATCATTCCCCCATTCGACTTCCTGCCCATCCGCCCATGGAACCGGATCAGCTCCGCCATTTCCAACAGCTCCGGTAAGCGGCTGGGTTATCTCTCCCGCCACCGATAAAAGTAATTTTGCGGTGAATCTGCCGCTGAGAACACTTTTATCTTAAAGCCGACCTCCTACCATTTAAGAAAATACTGGGGTTATGGCAGCTTTCTGTGGTCATAACCCCGGTATTTAACATCAAAGTTGCAACGTATGATGACGGCGTGTGGGCGGTAAGTGGCTAAAACTGTTTATTGATGTTATTTAAATTGTATTTATTTTTACTCTGTGTTTATTTTGACCATGTGACCAGTAGCAGAGGACTAGACACTCCCCCTGCCACTGTTTCTCTACAGACAGGCTGGGAGAGAGCTGGGTCATGTGACAGCTGTATATCGGTCAGGAGAGAAAAGGCACCTGGATTTTTTTAAATTAAAATAACTACAGTGCCATCATCCACATACAGAAAGAGAATGGGAAATGAAACATTAACAGTGTGTGTTTAGTATCACTTTAAATAGAAAGGAATAGGATCTGGCTGGACTTGGTGTGTAGCTAATTGAATCAACAGCTGGTAAGTCAACCAGTCTTGCACAGAAGTGTTGTGGGATACCAGGGAACTTGGCAAACCAAACAAAAAAGTTAACACAGCAGATCAGTAGTTCAGTGTCAACAGATGGAAATCAGTGCAGCACAATTACAATACAATAAACCCAGGTACCTTTAAGACTAGGTTCAGTGGGTACTGCAGTACCAAGAGCATAAACAATAGCCCCAAATGACTGTAGATGACTAACAATATGTACGACAGGCTAGTTCACTTGGGGGCTCTCAGACAAGCCCTGTGAGTTTAATACACTACCAGAAACCCAGATCTGCCCCCAGGTATGTAATAATATCTGAACAGTCCTTTGAAGTTAGCTTCTGCCGGCACAGTTTGGGCCCTTTAACGTTAGCGCCCAAAAGCAGTGCAATGTTTCTAAGGGTGAAGTTCAAAGCAGTTGAATGCGCCTGAGTGACTCAGTAGGTGTATATGCCCCTTTAATGTGGTGTAGGGACTCGCTTCAAGTGTAGAGCTTTAAGGATACCACCTCTTTCTCCATTTAAGGGCTTGTCTTGTCCATTTTGGGTATTCAGCATTTCAATCTTGCTTCAGAATAAATGACATTCAGCCCTTCTGGCTTGTAAACACAGCATTCCTGCTCTGGCCTTACCCTTTAAACCTTGGTCTGTCTCCCACAGACTGGACACTTAGCAACTTGGTACATACAGCAAGCAGCATCATGCCGCACTGGCTCCCACCTCTCTCCTAGGTGGAGCCCTCCTGACTCCCGGGCCAGACCTTCTGTCTGCCGGGGTGGAGCCCAGAACCCTAGTCAGGTCATTACTTAAAGGCCAGCACACAGCTGACCAAGTAGTGTGCTGGCTGTTCACTAGACCTGGACCCTGTCAGGGTACCATTTGCTTCAGTGGCTAGGTGAGGACAAACGTTCAAAGAAAAGGGAAGAGAAATTCAGGGGGGATTGAGAGGAGATAGCACTAGAGTATTATGCAGCAAGTAGAGATGCACGAGGAGTAATCAAAGCAATAAAGCTGCCATTACCCCAGACTGCTGACTTTGTCTCTGATGTTATGTTTAGCCCCTAATGGGAGAAGTGTCATTGGAAGATAATGTCGTTGTTGATGATCATAGGACAATTCTGCAGTGACTGGGAACCTGCAATTGTGGTACAGCACATTGTGCGAATACTATTTAATAACTAATAATTATGAAAAAAGAAACGCTACTACAGATTTAAAAATCTGTATTAATTAAGGATTTGTCCTGTTTAAAATAACACCAAAATTATGATTCTGGTATTTTTTTAACCACTTTCCGGCCGTATTACTTACATATATGGCGGCAAGGCAGCTCTGCTGCGCAGGATCATGTACCTAGTACGTGATCCTGCACTTCCGGGTCTGGGGCGTGCACGTGTTCCACCGGCGACCCACTTCTGCTGTGATTATGCACAGCGGGAGCTGATCTGTGGGTACCGCAGACTCGATGTCCGCCAGCACCCACCGGTCATTAGGCAAAGACCCAGAACGGCGATCTGCCTATGTAAACAAGGCAGATCACCGTTCTGTCAGGGAAGGCATTGATCCTGTGCTCCTGCAAAGCAGAGACATGAATACATGCCTTTCCCTAGCAAAAGCACCTCTCACACAGTACACAAGCACTGGCTAGGCACACAGTTAACCCTTTGATCTGATGCATAACATTTTCCCAGCCAGTGTCATTTTTACAGTGACAGTGCATATTTTTAGCACTATTCACTCTATTAGTGTCACCGGTCCCCAAAAAGTGTCAAAAGTGTAAGTGTCCAATTTGTCTGCTGCAATATCGCAGTCCCGCTATAAGTCGCTGGTCCCCGCCATTACTAGTAAAAAATAAATAAAAATTCCATAAGTATATCCCATAGTTTGTAAATGCTAAAACTTTTGTGCAAACCAATCAAATTACACTTATTGGGATTTTTTTTACCAAAAATATGTAGCAGAATACATATTGGCCTAAATTGATGAAGAAATGCGATTTAAAAGAAAATAATAATTTATTGGATATGTTTATAGCAGAAAGTAAAACATTTTGTTTTTTGTTCAAAATTGGTCTTTTTTTGTTTATAGCGCAAAAAAATTAAAACACAGAGGTGATCAAATACCACCAAAAGAAAGCTCTATTTGTGGGAAAAATGGGACATACATTTTGTTTGAGGACAGCAACGCATGACTACACAGTTGTCAGTTAAAGCAACGTAGTGCCATATAGCAAAAAATAGCCTTGCCATGAAGGAAGGTAAATCTTCTGGAGGTCAAGTGGTCAATTCAAAATAAAAAAATGAATAAGCAAAATAAATAAAAACAAAAAAAAAATTAATGGGTTAAAAATAAAAAATAAAAAACAGCACGGGAGAAAAGAAAAAAGGAGGTATTTGAGCTGATTTGGTTAAATTAAGGGTTAATAACAGGTTAAATAAGAACAATTTTTCCCTCCTAGATTGTAAGCTCTAACGAGCAGCTCCCTCTGATTCCTCCTGGATTGAATTGTAAGTGTCATGTCTGACCTTGTGTTGTAAAATGATGCGCAAACTGATGGCGCTAAATACATTTTGTATAATAATAATTTTGAAAGAACTTTTTTTTTTTTTTTTTATAATTTTTTTCACTTATCAGCTTGTTTTAACTAACATATACATACCAACGCTCATCCCTTTGATCTGCAGATAGATGGAACTAAAGCGGGATACACACTATACAACCTTTGTTGTTCAATTTTCTTTTAGATTTACCTTCAACTATGTAGTGCAAGGGTAAGCCTGATTGCAAAAAAATTAAAGTGTTTAGGTTCGACCCAGTGGCAGCTGGTGCTCAAAATTTTTGAGGGGGCGCAAACAAACTGAAAAATAAAAAAAATCAATTGCAGCCACTGTGCCCATTAAACGCAGCCACTGTGCCATCAAACGCAGCCACTGTGCCATCAAACGCAGCCACTGTGCCCATCAAATGCAGCCACTGTGCCCATCAAATGCAGCCACTGAGCCCAAACGCAGCCACTGAGCCCATCAAACGCAGCCACTGAGCCCATCAAAAGCAGCCACTGTGCCCATCCAACGCAGCTACTGTACCCATCAATTACTGCCATTGTGCCCATCAACTGCTGCCACTGTGCCCATCAACTACTGCCAGTGTGCCCATCAATTGCCACTACTGTGGCCATTAAATTCTGCCAGTGTGCCCATCAATTGCTGCTACTGTGCCCCATCAAATGCTGCTATTGTGCATCGCCCGGCACTTACCTGTCTCGCAGAGGGTCGGCAGTGGTGGCCTGCACGCTCCTCAATGTCTTCTCCCGTCCTCTCTATCAGGCGTCCAATCACAGCGCCTGACGTTTCAGCCAATCATGTGACAGGTAACAGACCCGAGCACCTGATTGGCTGAGAGGTGGCTCAGTGTTAGCAAAGCAAATTCCTTTGCTTTGCTAACACACAGCTGAGTAAACTGCGAACGCACAGCATTGTGCCCGCTGTTCACCTATGGCTCTAATCAGATGCATCCAAAAAACACCCCAGCCTCTGTAATTCAGGTGCCCGGCGCCCCAAAAAGGGCCAGACACCTGAATAGGGGGTGTCAGCAGCGACCATAGATAGATTCATGCAATGCATGAATCTATCTATGGTGATAGAGCGGTGCCAGGAGAGAGGGGGCGGCTCTCCTGCGCCCTTTATGGACGCACCGCCACTGGTTTGAACTCATATTATATGGTTTTAGTAAATTTAAGGGAAAAAAATCTAAAGAATATTAGGTCAATGCAAAAGGTAAATGTATCTCTCTATCTCACATGTAAACAGTGCCCATTATTTTCAGCAGCTGGATGGATCAAATTGGATTTTTATAACCAAAGTTAGTGTGTTATATTTAGAGGTCTAAACAGCTTTCATTAAAAACTACAGAAAAGTTTTCATTCATTGTGGAGATCTCCTTTAATGCTCATGTTCTCTACTTTTGAAAAAAAAATAAAAAATCTCCATAATTGTAGCCCTTACCTTAAATGCTCTGATTGACTGTTTTTTCCTTGAACTACTACATTCTAAGGGACTTTTTGTCCCTGCACATTTCTACCTTAGGAATCTACATTTTATAGCGAGCAAGATTTTTCACATCATCCATGCTTTATGAATGCTCCCTGTAGTGAGATTATCAACACCAGTGCAGAATTTGAATGCCTTCCTCGTCTCTATTGCCAGCTTCAGTAGGCTAGATCTTAAATGCCAACCCTTACACATTTTCTGAATTTCTACAGACTAAAGTAACTTATATAGCTGTATTATGACCTGTCGGTTTCATTGATACCTTGCAAAAACTGGGGTCCTCAATGGCCTCATTGTCTCCCCACATTTGTGTTCTTGTTCTTTCCCACAAGGTGAATTTTTTTTGTTAATTTATGCGTTGCTGGTGCATGTGTATGCTTAGTTAAAAATGTGAAAAATTGCTGTGCTAAATCGCTAAAAAACTAAAGATAATAAAATATGTACAGCTGCTGACACTAGAACAAGCAAAGTCCAAAGTGAATAAAGATAAAAAAGTGTAGTGCTTATGGGTGTGAAACACCATACAAGTGAAATATATATCAAAACAATTGATATGAACAAGTTTTCTAGAAAAAATGAAACATAATACTACAATAGTGTATGGTGATTATAACATAATAGAGTCCAAATACTGATGAACAAAACCAAAATAAGTTCATAAAGGGAAGTCCACTCAAATGACTGAGATGAAATACTCTGTGGCAAATGGTGAGAGTGATGTAGACACAATGGTGGCTATATGACACAAAAGGCAACAGATGAACATTCGTCTAGTGGAAGATGATGGGTACTTCTTACCAGACATGGCGGGCCCATCTGTCATACGACAGTGGGCCAATCAGGCGTGTGTTTTGACCGAAAGTCAAATGCTCATCAGTGCTACCGACTGAAAGATGGACGTAGTCAGTGAAGGGATCACTCCAAGAAACAGGCGTTGTGTCAATCGGCCAATCGGGATCCAGGAATGGCAACCGAATATCCAGGATCCTTCAAGCAAAATGTGAATCAGACCTGTATAAAATCAATAAGCCAAGTCGAGGACACACATTAGCAAAATAAAATTGAGTGAGTCCTCGCCATGTGTTCCTCTTAAGCTGAAAAGATGGAGAGGACTCCCTAAATTTTAATTTTCCTAATGTGTGTCCTCGACTTGGCTTATTGATTTTATACAGGTCTGATTCAAATTTTGCTTGGAGTATCCACCTATGTCCTGGATATTCGGTTGCCATTCCTGGATCACACGCCTGATTGGCCCACTGTCGTATGATCTGGTAAGAAGTACCCATCCATTATCTTCCACTAGACAAATGTTCACCTGTTGCTTTTTGTGTCATATAGCCACCATTGTGTCTACATCACTCTCACCATTTGCCACAGAGGATTCCATCTCAGTCATTTGAGTGGACTTCCCTTTATGAACTTGAGATGGAATCCTCTGTGGCAAATGGTGAGAGTGATGTAGACACAATGGTGGCTATATGACACAAAAAGCAACAGGTGAACATTTGTCTAGTGGAAGATAATGGATGGGTACTTCTTACCAGATCATACGACAGTGGGCCAATCAGGCGTGTGATCCAGGAATGGCAACCGAATATCCAGGACATAGGTGGATACTCCAAGCAAAATTTGAATCAGACCTGTATAAAATCAATAAGCCAAGTCGAGGACACACATTAGGAAAATTAAAATTTAGGGAGTCCTCTCCATCTTTTCAGCTTAAGAGGAACACATGGCGAGGACTCACTCAATTTTATTTTGCTAATGTGTGTCCTCGACTTGGCTTATTGATTTTATACAGGTCTGATTCACATTTTGCTTGAAGGATCCTGGATATTCGGTTGCCATTCCTGGATCCCGATTGGCCGATTGACACAACGCCTGTTTCTTGGAGTGATCCCTTCACTGACTACGTCCATCTTTCAGTCGGTAGCACTGATGAGCATTTGACTTTCGGTCAAAACACACGCCTGATTGGCCCACTGTCGTATGACAGATGGGCCCACCATGTCTGGTAAGAAGTACCCATCATCTTCCACTAGACGAATGTTCATCTGTTGCCTTTTGTGTCATATAGCCACCATTGTGTCTACATCACTCTCACCATTTGCCACAGAGTATTTCATCTCAGTCATTTGAGTGGACTTCCCTTTATGAACTTATTTTGGTTTTGTTCATCAGTATTTGGACTCTATTATGTTATAGTCACCATACACTATTGTTGTATTATGTTTAATTTTTTCTATAACACTTGTTCATATCAATTGTTTTGATATATATTTCACCTCCATGGTGCTTAGTTAAATGCATGAAATGTGCAACTGATGCAATCTTTGTTGCACAGATCCATGAAACATTCACCCTAAGGTTCTGTTACACATGCTGGAACTATCGAAATGACTAAAATACTTTCCAACTGTTCTCATTTTGGTTAGAATCTTGGACCCATAAAAAATAAAGGTTTGAAAGAGAGCAGCTTGCCCTAACAAAAAAAGGTGATGTTTGGGGCATTCAGGACCAGCCTTATGCCGTGTACACATGGTTGGACTTTCCGGCAAAAAAAGTCAGATGGGAGCTTTTCATTGGATATTCCGACCATGTGTATGCCCCATTAGACTTTTTCTGTCGGCATTTCCTACGGACTTAGATATAGAGACTGTTTTAAATTTTTCCGTCGGAAATGCCAACAGAGTTTTGCCCGATGCAAAGTCCGACCGTGTGTACGCAGCATTAGTCTCATGATCCTTACAATCTTTACAAGTTAACCTTGCAGATTTTGAAAAAAAAAAAAAGAAAAGCTTTTTTCCAAAGATGGAAGTGATTGTTTTCTTCAAATCAGAGATTTTTTGGAATAGAACAATGTCTGACCTATCCACCCGCATCTATACTGCTTCAAGGCCCACAAGTGTAATGCTGGGTGCTGGTGAAATGAATTGATGGACATATCTTGCTTTACCCGTAAGGGATACATCTAGCACATCTATGGCCAACATTACGGCATAAGTCCAACCAAAGTGATTACCCACTTTTAAGCAGACACCAGCAGATTAAAGTTTAAAAAAAGGACAGTGAGCTCCCCAAAACACAACCATGTATTATGGTCAGGAAATGGTCCCATGACATCCTAGCTCTACCTCTTCTTAATATTATATATGTTTCTTTATATTTATAGTATATTTCACACGTATTTTGCATGCTCATTGAGTAAAGTGAGTACTGTGTCTTTGAAATAGAATATTTTTAGACAGGATGCAATGTTTTGTTATATTATTTTATGGTATTAGATATGAGTAGCCATTTTATATTTGAGAAGCAGAACTTGTAGCATGTCCTTATTACTTATTCGACTGGATTATTTCCTAAATGTACATAATATAACTTGATACTAACATTTATAGGTAAACTTGATACAGGGAATATCCGATTGCCTCTCAGGGGATCAGGAAGGAATTTTTCCCCTGCTGGAGCAAATTGGATCATGCTTTGCTGGGGTTTTTGCCTTCCTCTGGATCAACTGTGGGTATAGGATTGTGTATATAGAATTGGGGGATTTCCCCCTTTTATTGGTGGAACTAGATGTATCTTTTTTCAATCAGACTAACTATGTAACTTGTTTACCTAGACCAGCCTTTCTCAACCTTTTCAACACAGAGGAACCCTTGAAATACCCTTCTGGTCTCAGGCAACCCCTGCTACAAAATGACTATATCTAAAACTCATTATACAGTACATTAGTATGATGGTCAACTCATTATACATTAGTATCATGGTCAATGGGAAGAATGCTCCTTACACGTGTGGTCATTGGAAATAATTACCCTTACGAAGTTGTTCGTAAGTCGCAACACTGCATTTGTAAGTGTAACTTCCGGTCGGAACACTGCATTTCGTAAGTGTAGCTGCTGCCTGTGCATGGATGTGGGATGTTCCGGGCGCTTGTTAGGTTATCTGGGGCGTAGTACGGCAGTGTGGGATGTGTCCAGAAGTGCGCGACCAGCGTGGAGCACAAGTGGCCAGCATTTGAGGCCGTTCGTAACTCTGGTGCTCGTAACTCGAGGACTGCCTTTAGCTAATAGATCAATGGTGTTAGTGGGGACTTATCTGAGAGGCAGAAATTGCTCATTGCTCAAGGAACCCCTGACAACCTCTGGAGGAACCCTCAACATGAACAACAGCAATGATATTCTCCTGTGTATTGGTGTGATGGTACAAATCGGAAGAGGACTTAGCGGTCACAGGTGAATATTATTGCACAGCCTTGCGGCCCTCTAGAACTGGGGTTGTCCTCAGAACACTGTAGAAAATAGATAAAAACAGAGGTACACTGGCCTAGTGCATTATCCAACATATATTTTATTTTATTTGTCTTCAATAAATCTAACTACTCACAAGTTTAGGTAGTAAACTCACTCATTAAGCCACCACAAGTGGCTACAATCTCCCAACATTGCCACAGCCTCTAGCTCAAGGAGGACCTCACCAGGGTCCCTGCCAGCTAACACGTTTTGAAGATTACCCTTCTTCATCAGAGCCTGATGAAGCCTGATGAAGGGTAACCTTTGAAATGCATTTCTATTTGAAGGACCAATAATTAGAAAGCCTAGCTTTAAGACCAAGGGCACATCTCTGGTATATAACAGGAAGAGTTGCACCTCCATGAGCTGTGCTTATCGCACCTTTCACATAATTAACCAACAACTCTCCTGATGATATCCTAGTGAGAAACTGGATTCTTAAAATACTCTGGGATTCTGAAAATATTTTCCCCTGAGATCTCAGCTCTAATCCCTTCAATCACAGCCTCATGGATTCTAGAGTGGAACTCTTGCTCCTGGATAGTGACTCAACCTTTTCCATCACAGCTTTACAACACTCTGGAATCTTGGAGAGGATATCTTCCTCTGAGATCCTTTCCCAGTCCCCTTCCATCACAGTCAAAACAATATTTGTGGATTATTGAGAAGATATCTTCCCGTGAGATATGATTTCTGTACATTTTCATCACAAGCATATTAGGTCAAACACATAACATTTGTTCTGCACCGCTAAATATAAACACGTAAATGATGTAATAAAAATATACACTTTATTCAAATATAATATAATACAAAGTACAAGAAGTATATTATGTTACAGGTAGCACAGAAGAACATTGTTGCAAGTATTTAAAACCTAACTCCAAACGTGACCCATGCACCAGTCCATATGCATGAAATGTTACACCAAACTCTGTGCAGACTGGGAAAAGCAGTGTTGCAATGAAGCAGTCAATGAAGTTTCTTTGGGGTCTGTGTTAAATACGGCTTGGTTTTACAAATAAATGCTGTATACATGACAAAGTACTCTCTATATCTAAAGAGACAGGAGCATGCTTTTCAGCGCCATTTGTCTGATAGTAACCAACAACTCAGTCTTTTAATAGGGGATGTGATGACTTATTGGAGCTCTGTAAACAACCATCCTTTTTCAGCACAGATAAAAAGCATTTATACTGATGATTTAAAAAGAGACTAGAGCTCCTTCTGCTGGCTGCATATGAGATTGTATGATGGTAAGAAATACTACATATTTACTTAACTAAAAAAAAGATAATTTTTATGTATTTTTTTTTGTCATGAAATACAATACATATGCACTGCTCAAACAAATTAAAGGAACACTTTTTAAGTAGAGTATACCATCAAGTCAATTAAACTCCGATGCTCCGATGCTTGATTGCCATTTGTCACTCAGCACCAGAATTGGCAGGTCGGCCTTGTGCTTTTCACAGATGAGAGCAGGTTCACCCTGAGCACATGCGACAGATGTGAAAGGGTCTGGAGAAACCATGGAGAATGTTATGCTGCCTATAACATCGTTCAGCATGACCAGTTTGGTGGTGGGTCAGTGATGGTCTGGGGAGGCATCTCTATGGAAGGACGCACAGACTTCAACAGGCTACACAATGGCAACCCGACTACCATTAGATATCAGTATGAAATCCTTGGACCCATTGTCAGACCCTACGCTGGTGCAGGGGGTCCTGGGTACCTCCTGGTGCTCGACAATGCCCGGCTTCGTGTGGCAAGAGTATGCAGCGAGTTCCTGGAGAATGAAGGAATTGATACCATTGAATGGCCTTCATGCTCGCCTGACGTAAATCCAATAGAACACCACTGGGACATTATGTGTCGGTCCATCCAACGCCGTCAGGTTGCACCTCAGTTTGTTCAGGAGCTCAGTGATGCCCTGGTTCAGATCTGGGAAGAAATACCCCAGGACACCATCTGTCCTCTCATTAGGAGCATGTCCCAACGTTGTCAGGCATGCATACAAGCACGTGGGGTCCATACAAACTACTGAATACCATTTTGAGTTGCTGTAATGAAATTTCAGCAAAATGGACTAGCCTGCTGCATCACTTTTTCACTTAGATGTATGGGTTGTCTTTCAATTCAGCCCTCTGTAGGTTGATAATTTTAATTTCCATCAAATGATGTGCCATCCTTTCATTCCTAACACATTACCCAGTTTATATCAGTATAGAAATCCAACATGATATTTTTCCCCATTGAAATTTGATGTGTTTTCAAAGTGTTCCTTTAATTTTTTCGAGCAGTGCATATTGTATTTCAGGACAAAAAAAATGCATAACATGTTAGTGTGTATATATACACTGAGCAAAATTATAAACGCAACACTTTTGTGTTTGCCCCTATTAATCATGGGATGAACTCAAAGATCTATCACTTTTTCTATGTCCACAAAAGGCCTATTTCTCTCAAATATTGTTCACAAATCTGTCTAAATCTGTGTTAGTGAGCACTTCTCTTTTGCTAATCCATCCACCTCACAGGTGTGGCATATCAAGATGCTGATTAGACAGCATGATTATTGCACAGGTGTGCCTTAGGCTGGCCATAATAAAAGGCCACTCTACAGTAAAATGTGCAGTTTTATCACACAGCACTAACCACAGATGTCGCCAAGTGGAGGGCATGTGGCCTGGTATGGTCCAAGAAGGGGGGAGCTCTCGCTCATTCCCTCCCTTATCCTGTCCTGCCAGGGCTGCGTGCTCGGATAAGGGTCTGATATGGTCTTAGAGGGGGAACCCATGCCATTTTTTAAAAAAATTTGGAGTGGAGTTTCCCCTAAAGATTCATACCAGACATAAAGTGCCTGGCATTGTCGGGATCAAAGTCGGATCCCCATTCATTGAAGTTGGACGGATGTCAGACTTCAAGTTGCAGGGCCATGTCAGATCGTATGACTGTCATGTCGTACCAGTGGGAAACCGGCCTAACACAGATTTAGACAGATTTGTGAATATTTGAGAGAAATAGGCCTTTTGATTACATAGAGAAAGTAGTAGATCTTTGAGTTCAGCTCATGATAAATAGGGGCAAACACAAAAATGTTGCGCTTATAATTTTGCTCAGTGTACATACCTAGTACCTTGAAAAAGTATTCATACCTCTTGAAATTTTCCACATTTTGTCATGTTACAATCAAAAAAGTAAATATATTTTATTGGGCTTTTATGTAATAGACCAACACAAAGCGCCACATAATTGTGTAGTGGAAGGAAAATGATAAATGGTTTTCAATTTTTTTACAAATAAATATCTGAAAAGTGTGGTGTGCATTTGTATTCAGCCCCCTTTACTCTGATATCCCTAACTAAAATCTAGTGGAACCAATTGTCTTCAGAAGTCACCTAATTACTAAAAAGTCCACCTGTGTGTAGTTTAATCTCAGATAAAATACTGCTGTTCTGTGAAGCCCTCAGGGGTTTGTTAGAGAACCTTAGTGAACAAATAGCATCATGAAGGCCAAGGAACACACCAGACAGGTCAGGGATAAAGTTGTGGAGAAGTTTAAAGCAGGGTTAGGGTATAAAAAAAAATATCCCAAGCTTTGAACATCTCACAGAGCACTGTTCAATCCATCATCCAAAAATGGAAAGAGTATGACACAACTGCAAACCTACCAAGACATGGCCGTCCACCTAAACTGACAGGCCGGGCAAAGAGAACATTAATCAGAGAAGCAGCCAAGATGCCCATGGTAACTCTGGAGGAGCTACTGAAATCCACAGCTCAGGTGGGAGAATCTGTCCACAAGACAACTATTAGTTGTGCACTCCACAAATCTGACCTTTATGTTATGCCCCGTACACACAGTTGGAATTTCCGACGGAAAATGTCAGATCGGACCATGTTTCGGAAAATCCGCCCGTGTGTGGGCTCCATCGGAAGATCCTGCTCTCAAATTTTCCGACAACAAAATCCGATCAGACTTTTTCCAATCGTGTGTAGAGAATTCTGACAAAGTGCCACGCATGCTCAGATCAAACTACGAGACCAAAGCTATTGGCTACTAGCATCTATGTAGCTCTGTCTTACGCAACGAACGTCACCATGTTCGGAATGATCAGATTTTCCGACAACTTTGTCCGACCATGTGTATGCAACACCAGTTTCAGACAAAATCCGTCTGAAAAAATCCAACGGATTTTGTGGTCGGAATTTCCGACCGTGTGTACGAGTGGCAAGAAAAAAAGCCATTGTTGAAAGAAATCCATGAGAAGTACCATTTGCGAGAAGCAATGTTGGGGACACAGCAAACATGTGGAAGAAGGCACTCAGGTCAGATGAAACCAAAATTGAACTTTTTGGCCTAAAAGCAAAACGCTATGTGTGGCAGAAAACTAACACTGCACATCACCCTAAACACACCATCCCCACCGTGAAACATGGTGGTGGCAGCATCATGCTGTGGGAATGCTTTTCTTCAACAGGGACAGGGAAGCTGATCAGAGTTGATGGGAAGATAAATGGAGCCAAATACAGGGCAATCTTAGAAGAAAACCTGTTAGAGCCTGCAAAAGACTTGTCCTGCTGGAAGGTGAAGCTCTGCCCCAGTATCAACGAAAGCATATTCATGTTTTTATAATTTTCCTTCCACTACACAATTATGTGCCACTTTGTGTTGGTCCATCACATAAAATCCCAATGAAATACATTTATGTTTTTGGTTGTAACATGACAAAATGTGGACAATGTCAAGGGGTACAAATACTACAACTGTAGTCAGCTTATGGGAAAGCATTGAACAAGCACAGCACTGGACCTTTAAAGCTAAAAAGGTAAGAAACAAGAAAAAAAAAAAAGATAAAACTAACACACACACACACCAGCTAGGGCTAATCTTTAGGAGGATAGGAAACATTTTGGTTAAAGTGGGTGCAAACCATCTCCTATGCCTAGTGAAGAGAACAGCTTCAGATAGACATGTGCACTGGGTAAAAAAAAAAAAAAAATTCGTTTCTCGGGTCATTCGTTATGATCGCAATTCGTAAATTCAAAAATTTGGTAATATGAAAATAATAAAGAAAATCTGGAAAATTCGAAAGTCCGAAAAAGTCTAAATAAATAACTAACTAATAATGACTAACTATTAAATATAGGTATTGGAATTTCCTTTCAAATTTGGCTGTTAGTGAACGTAAAGAATACAAATTTATTACGAATTATCCGAAATAAGGAATGGTGCATCTAAACAAATGGAACGGATCTAATTAATAATAAATAATTATAATAAAAAGTTTTTATTATTATTATTATTATTGTTATTTTATTATTATTAATTTGTTACCTTCCATTCGTTTAGATGCGGCATTCGTTATTTCGGATAAATTTGTATTTGTTACGTTCACTAACAGCCAAATTTGAAAGGAAATTCCAATACCTCTAATTTAATAGTTCGTTATTATTTTAGATTTTCCAATTTTCGGATTTTCTAATTTACAAATCTTCGAAAAAATTTGTTAAACGTGTTTTCGTTAATTCGGATATTTCCGAATTATTGAATTTGTCGAAAATGTCTAGCCTCAGATGATATACAGAGATGAAACAAATCTCCCTACATAAGTTTTACTTGTATATCTGCTGTTTTTGCCTTTCTACACTCTTTAGAAAGTGCAGATCGTGTTACAAATCTTGTTTCCTGTTTCAGCAGTGAGTGTGGAGTCTGGGCTTACACTGTGTGAGAGCTGATTGGAGGAAAGGGACACACCCCTACTTCCCATAGGCAGAGGAACGAAGGAACATGCAGAGCCGTACTGTGAATAGACAAGCTCTCTGCTTATCTCATGTGTCAGAGAACTTGTCAGAAATTACTCTGATGAAAACTGAGGAAGTGAGCAGCAGAAAGCAGCGGCACTTAGAGCTTTGGAGAGAGATAATTAAACACTACAGATATATGTGCTTAGGTCAGATTTCATCAATGGAGCTTCCAATCACAGCTGGTCACATGTAAACAAGGAAGTGCCATAATCAGTGCTCCTCGCCTCACACTGACAGAGTGTGTGGCGAGGAGAGCCGATCACTGGCATCTCTTCGTAGGGTGACAATTAGGAGTGTAATCAGGGCACTGATTATCAGTGCCCTGATTACAATATTGCAAAATAGTGTCACAAATCTTTGCCCACCAATGCCAGCTCTCAGTGCCCACCAGTGGCAGCAATCAGTGCCCACCACTGCCCACAAGTGCCACCAATCAACCAACTGTTAAGCATGCCAGTCAGTGCTGCCTATCAGTGCCCTTCAATGCCCATCACTGCTGTCAATCAATGGCCATCAGTAATGCCCAGTGTTGCCCATCAGTGCCACCCATCAATGCCCATCAGTGCCCATCAGTACCGCCTATCCGTGCCGCCTAATAGTGCCCACCAGTGTTGCCTATAAGTGCTCATCAGTGCCACATATCAGTGCCACCTATCAGTGCCCATAAGTGTGGCATATTAGTGCCTCCTCATCAGTGCTACCTAATCAGCGCCCATAAGTACTGGCTCATCAGTGCCCATAAGTGCCACCTCATCAATGCCCACCAGTTCAGCCTATCAGTGCCGCCTCATCAGCGCACATCAGTGAAGGCAAAAAATTACTTAGTTACAACATTTACTGACAGAAAAAAGGTAAAAAACTTTTTTCAAAATGTTTGGTCTTTTTTGTAAAAAAAAAAAAAAAAAACAGCAGTTATTAACCGCTTAAGGACCGCATCTTGCACATATACGTTGGCAGAATGGCACGGCTGGGCAAAACCATGTACCTGTACGTGGTCCTTTAAGAGCCCAGCCGTGGGTCGCGCGCGCACCGCCGGCGGCACGCTCGCGACCCGGTCCTGAGCTCCGTGACCGCGGCCGCGGGACCAGCGGACCCGATCGCCGATGGTGTCCCGCGATCGGGTCACAGAGCTGAAGAACGGGGAGAGGTCTGTGTAAACAAACCTCTCCCTGTGCTTCCTACACTGCCTGTCACTGATTGGCTGTTCCCTGTCATCGGGAAAGCCGATCAGTGACGTCAGACGTAAAGCCACGCCCCCTACTGTAAAAAAAAAAAAAAACACGTCACACTAACCCCTCCCCGCCCTCTAGTGGTTAACTCCTTCACTGCCACTGTCATT
Source organism: Lithobates sylvaticus (assembly GCA_028564925.1). Classification (NCBI taxonomy): domain Eukaryota; kingdom Metazoa; phylum Chordata; class Amphibia; order Anura; family Ranidae; genus Lithobates; species Lithobates sylvaticus. The sequence continues at coordinate 175,808,466 of CM053038.1, forward strand.
TACATAGGAATCAGTGCATTTAAATAGCACTGATTTCTGTATAAATGACAATGGTCCCACAAATGTGTCAAAAATGTCCGATGTGTCCGCCATAATGTCGCAGTCACAATAAAAATCGCTGATCGCCATCATTACTAGTAAAAAAAAAATATTAATAAAAATGCTATAAAACTATCCCCTATTTTGTAAACGCTATAACTTTTGCGCAAACCAATCAATAATCGCTAATTGCGATTTTTTTTACCAAAAATACGTATTCTTCTACATATCGGCCTAAACTGAGGAAAAAAAATGTTTTTTTTATATATTTTTTGGGGGATATTTATTATAGCAAATAGTAAAAAAAATATTGCATTTTTTTTCAAAATTGTCGCTCTATTTTTGTTTATAGCGCAAAAAATAAAAACCGCAGGGGCGATCAAATACCCCCAAAAGAAAGCTCTATTTGTGGGAAATAAAGGACGCCAATTTTGATTGGGAGCCACGTCGCACGACTACGCAATTGTCAGTTAAAGCGACGCAGTGCCGAATCGCAAAAAAGGGGCCTGGTCCTTTGGCTGCAAATTGGTCTGGGGCTTAAGTGGTTAAATACCACCAAAAGAAAAGGCTAAAAAATTTGTTTGGATACAGTGTAGCATGACCGCGCAATTGTCATTCAAAGTGCGACAGCGCTGAAAGATGAAAAATGGCCTGGGCAGGAAGGGGGTGTAAGTGCCCAGTAGGCAAGAGGTTAAGTGGTTGAGGTTTAATTATGCTTTAAATTATGACTGTAGCAATTATATATGTTATTTCATTTCTTAATTACAAGTGGAATTTTCCTTGAATTTACCATTCTAGGGCAGACCGTCAGTTCTACTGCAGCTAATGGCCAACCTACCACTTGAATATTGAAAATAAAATAATAAATGGTGCTCATTTCTAAACATTTGCGCACAGAGAACAGAAATCCTGGAGACCGAGGAAATCACCCAAATGTGTATTCTTATCTTCTCCCGTCATTAACAATGAGAACACCGAAATCGAAATGCTACAGGCAAGACTTGCGCCGTCCTGTGTGGCTGATTTTATAGACGATTCTAAATATTTTTTTTTATTGGAGAGTCGGGAAGTGATTGTTATTATCAGTTATATGCAGATGATACTTAAATTTATCTCTCCAGACCCAGTCTAGATTCCCTATTAAATTGTGTGTTCTCACTGCCTAACAGCTGTCTCATCTTTCCTGTCTTCTTGTTTCCTTAAACTTATGGAGAAAACAGAACTGGTAGTCTTTCCGCCATCTGCTTCCCTGCCTGAAATAGCACTTACTGTTGATAACACCCCAATACTTTCAGCTTGTTGCTTCCTAAACTTCTTGCTTAGGGGGAATATTGGATTCAGCTCTCGGATTTAAATCTCATTATTCAGAAACTAACTGACTTTTGTCATCTACGGCTTAAAAGGGACACTAGAATGGTTTTTGGTGCAGATTTATTTTTATTAGGCGCCGTTTTTATTGAATTAATCATTTTAAATGTGTATGTTTGTTATCAATGTTTAGTAGACAAGAAAAACCTTTTTTGTGTTATACAACATATATTTCATATGGGGTATCAAATACAAATGAAGCTGCAACTACGCTCATACGTTCAACAACCAAGGCGTTCCCTACGCATCTGGAACCTCTACCTACCGCTAATACTGTCCCTGTATACACTACCCACACGCAAAATTTGCGCCAAGCCTGGGAGCCAGGATCTTAAATAGACTCTGTCGGACACAAGATGGCTGCCAGAGTCATATGGGGTAGCAGCATTCAACTGGATAGCTTACCCGGTGACCCAGGAAACCCTAGAGGAACCATGTTCCCTTTGACTTCTTCTCCCTCTGCAATGCTGTTGTCGTTGAGCACCACACGCAGTGGAGAAAGTAGACTGCACCTGCCTACACATGTCTTTTGTTAGACCCCTTTCACACTGAAGCGCTGCTAAAACAGCTGCTAAAGCGTCGGTCATTTTTGCGGTGCTTTAGCTGTGTTTTAGCGGCGCTTTTCGGCCAAAGAGGAAGGCATAATATGCTAGTATGCATTATTATTATTATTATTATACAGGATTTATATAGCGCCAACAGTTAACGCAGCGCTTTACAATATAAAAAGGGAGACAATACAGTTATAACACAGTAAGGCCCCTTTCACACTGGGGCGGGGAGCCGCGGTGACGGTAAAGCAGCGCTATATTTAGCGCTGCTTTACCGTAGTTTTAACCGCGGTATTCGGACGCTCGCGGTGTGGTTTTACCCCCCGCGAGCGGCCGAAAAAGGGTTAAACACCCCCGCAGAGCGCCGCCGTAGCGGCGCTTTGCGTCGGTATTGCATCGGTTTTACCACGGTGTCCCATTCTAATCAATGGGAAGGAGCGGTATAGGAGCGGTGAACACACCGCTCCTATACCGCTTCAAAGATGCTGCTAGCAGGACTTTTTTTGTCATCCTGCTAGCGCACCGCTCCAGTGTGAAAGCCCGCCGGCTTTCACACTGGAGTTAAAGGGGCCGGATTTTTTCATGCGGTGAACAGGCGCTATTTTTAGCGCCGCACCGCATGAAAAACGCCCCGGTGTGAAAGGGGCCTTAAATACAAGCCCTGCTCAGAAGAGCTTACAATCAAAATAGGGTGGGGCAGGTGGTACAAAAGGTTGTAGCTGTGGGGAATGAGCTGATGAGAGTGGTAAAAGATTAGTTGGAGGCGTGATAGGCTTTCCCCGAAGAAATTAGTTTTCAGGGATCGCCTGAAGGTAGAAAGAGTAGGGGATAGCCGGACCGCTTGAGGTAGCGAATTCCAGAGGATGGGAGAGGCTCTGGAGAAATCCTGGAGACGAGCATGGGAGGAGGAGACGAGAGAGCTTGAGAGTAGGAGGTCTTGAGAAGAGCGGAGAGGACGATTTGGGTGATACTTGCATCGCATACTAGCACATTATATGAAACTTACCTACAAAGGAAGCCCTCGTTTTCACCGCTGGAAGGCGCATCTATCTCCACCGTCTTCCTCCCGGGATTTGTCACTGGCTGGAGCCACATGACGTCACTCCCGAGCATGCGTGCCGGAGCCACCGGTCATGGCACAGGGCTCTGAAGAAATGGCATGGGCGGTTGTTCCTTCAGAGCGCATGCGCCAATGACGTCATCGGCTGCGTACACAGTAAATATCTCCTAAATGGCTTACGTTTATTATAGGCTTACCTGTAGGTACAAACAAACGATGGAAGTTTACTTCCACTTTAAGGAGCCCATAGAGGATTCTTTTTTTTTTTTTCAATCAACTAGACACTCGATGTAGATGAAAGAATCCTCTCCACTGTGCCTTTGTAATCTGACAGCGGGGAGGTTTCCCCACCATCAGAATATACTGATCAGTGCTGCCAGCTAGAGCCTGCGGGGGTTATCAAGTGGAGAAAATTTGACTGTGTTTGTACAGAAGTGGATTAGCCGATCAACTACTGCTGTACAGCCAGCCTGCCCATACCGTACATTGATCGAAATTCATCTTCAAAAGATCAAATTAGGATTCTGAAAAACATGTAAAAAAAAGAAGAGAGCTCCATCTGCTGGCTACACGTGAAAATGTAAAGCATTCATTTACATTATTTTAAAAAAGAAATATTTTTAAACAAAGAAAATATTAAAAAAAAATGTATTCATTCTCTTTAAGAGTATTTTTTGAATCCACCGCTTTATTAAGCATGTCCCAAGTAAAATGTTAGGGCATCCCCACCTTGATGGTAACATTCCATTCTCCTCTATACTCTACCAATGAACATCAGGACAAGTTCAATTTATCCTATTTGAGACACTGAACTCTCCTTTCATACCCTAGGTCAGTGATGGCGAACCTTTTTGAGCCTGAGTGCCCAAACTGAAATAAATACATTGGTTTTGTGTTGCAAAGTGCCAACACGGCAATTCGCGACAGAGGGGGGCTGAGCGAAAGAGAGGAGTTGTGTGAGCGAAAGAGAGGGGTTCTGAGAGAGAGAGAGAGAGGTTGTGTGAGAGAGAGAGAGAGAGAGGGGGGGGTTGTGTGTGTGTGTGTGTGAGAGAGAGAGAGAGAGGGGGGTTGTGTGAGAGAGAGAGAGAGAGAGAGAGAGAGAGAGAGAGAGAGAGGGGTTTGTGAGAGAGAGAGGGAGAGAGAGAGAGGGGGGTTGAGAGAGAGAGGTTGTGTGAGAGAGAGAGAGGGGGAGGTTGAGATAGAGAGAGGGAGAGAGAGAGGGGGAGGTTGAGATAGAGAGAGGGAGAGAGAGAGAGGGGGTTGAGAGAGAGAGAGGGGTTGAGAGAGAGAGCGAGGGGTTGAGAGAGAGAGCGAGGGGTTGAGAGAGAGGGGGGTTGAGAGAGAGAGGGGGGGTTGAGAGAGAGAGGGGGGGGTTTGAGAGAGAGAGAGAGGTTGTGTGTGTGTGAGAGAGAGAGAGAGGTTGTGTGTGTGTGAGAGAGAAAGAGAGAGCGAGAGGGGTTGTGTGAGAGAGAGGGGTTGTGTGAGAGAGAGAGGGGTTGTGTGAGAGAGAGAGGTTGTGAGAGAGAGAGAGGTTGTGAGAGAGAGAGAGGGGTTGTGTGAGAGAGAAAGGGGTTGTGAGAGAGATGCTGAGAGGGAGGGGGACAGAGAGGGGGAAAGGGGCTGAAAGAGAGGGGTGTAAAAAATGCTGAGAGAGAGGGGTGAGCTGAGAGAGAGGAGGAACAGAGAGAGGGAGGGGGGCAGAGAGAGAGATAGGGGACAGAGAGAGAGGGGGGGACAGAGAAAGAGAAGGGTGACAGAGAGAGAGAAGGGGGACAGAGAGAGAGAGAAGAGGGACAGAGAGAGAGAAGAGGGACAGAGAGAGAAGGGTGCGAGAGAGGTGCTGAGAGAGGGGTGAGCTGAGAGAGAGGGGGAACAGAGAGAGGGGGACACAAAGAGGGGGGGACGGAAAAAGAGGGGGGCTGAAAGAGATGGAGGGGGGCTGAGAGGGAAAGAGAGACCTCTAGCTCTATCCTGGACCCTCTCGTGTGCCCACAGAGATGGCTCTGCATGCCAGCTGTGGCACGCGTGCCATAGGTTCGCTATTACTGCCCTAGGTGCTAGTCTGCTTTTCCTCCACTGGCTGCCAGGTATAATAATAATAAAAAATAATAATAATAATAAATAAAAAATAATAATAAAAAATGTATTAAATATATATATATATATATATATACTAATGTAGATCCAAGTACACTTACACAAAGTCACACAGTTGAGGATTTTGCAGGCATACAGTATGCCTAGTCTAGTCTAGTGCATTAAACAACTTTACTATAGAGACACTAATGATCATCCAGATAACATGTAGTTTAAAATACAATCATTAAAGTAAATTGAATGAGCTGTGTAGGAGGAAAAAAACTGGATGAGGATAAACCATGCTCTGCTAACAATCTGAGGTCACTAAAGACAGTTCAATGTAAAATAATCTTACACCATGGCAATACTAAGCGCAGCAACAAAATACAGGATGATCTTACTACATTAACAAGGTCTCTTGCAAGGCAGAACATTTTAAAGTGGTTGTACAGAGATACCCTCCTACATAAGTTGTACCTGTTTATCTGCAGCCTTCTCTACATCTGAGGTCTGAGGTGTCAAAACAAAGTGGGTGGAGAGCTGAAATGACATGCTGCACAGCTAAGTGAGAAGAGATCACTCCCCTCCCCCCCCCCTACAGGTTACCAGTTTTGAGTTACAGAGGAGATTTTACTTTTACTAGAATTATTGCTCTAACGATCGCGGCGATACCTCACGTGTGATTTGAACACCTTTTTCATATGCGGGCGCAACTTACGTATGAGCTCCCTTCTGTGCGCAAGTGCTCGGCGGGACAGGGGGTTTCATTTTTTTTTTTTTACACTGTCCTTTTATAAATAAATATTCTCCTTTAAGACCATTGGGCCGAAGTGACGTTTTGCGCCGCTTCCGTCATCCAATGGTATGGAGCCAAGCGGCGGCCATCTTTTCCTCACTTGGCTCCCGGCTGTTGAGGGGAGAGGACCCTATCGTCTCCACCACTACCGACGGCTCCGGTAAGCGTCGAAGACCACCAGAGCGCGGCAGGAGGGGGGGCCCTCTCTCACCCCCAATAAAAATGATCTTGCAGTGAATCTGCCGCAGAGACCACTTTTATCTGAAAAAGGACCATCTGCTATTAAAGAGGATACTGGGGGTTATGGCAGCTATCTGCTGCTATAACAACGATATTCCACTTCAAACAGCCGGCGTACAACGATGGCAGGCGGTCCGTAAGTAGTTAAACAGGGAAATGCTTTTTTCATATTTCATGTCTGAGGTTTAAAACCACTTTAGGACAGGGATTATTGAAAATGTTAAATTAATTGCAAAAGATTAAAAACTTTTATTAACAAGTTGTTCATATGTTCATAGATTTTGGGCATAGTAACATGCATAGATTAGAAGAGAGACAGGGAGAGAAGAGGAGCAGCATGCGCTGTTGAGCTGTAGCTAAATCTTGCAGTCTCTTGCATTTGTGTGCTGTCAAATCAGATGAAAATAAATAAAATGGTGCATACCCACAGTGCTGGGACAAGGTCACCTAGATCCCAGGGAAAACATGCCAAACTTTGCCACCCCACTAGGATGTACGAGCAATATGTGTCAGCAAAAATCCTCCTCCCAAAAAATTGGGCACTAATCTGCATGAATATCCCCTAAGCATAAATTCTCCCTCCTCACAGTACAAATCTCTGCCCCCTACATCCCCCCAGCACATATGCCCCTCCTGGCACAAAACCTCCAAATAACTGAATTCACCTCAGTAGGCACAGGAGTAATGTATCCCATTAAGTCTTTCAATTTATGTAAGACTAAATGTGTCATTTATATCCTTAGATGCCCCTGTGGCTTGCAATATGTAGGACGTACTGTACGAATGCTACATATTAGACTGGTGGAACATATAGCCAATATTCAAAAGGATTTTGATAAACATAATTTTCTAAAAGTTATGATTTAAAACACAACAGGGACCCCAAGAGCACCACTTTCATTGCCCTTGAAAAATATGTTCACCATCGGCGAGGTAGTAACGGAAATCGGAATATTTCCAGAGCCGAAGTCAATCGAGGCTTCTTAATACTGTATCCTGTATTCTGAGTTGCTGTGAACCTCCCGGTGTATTCCATGGGAGAGAAATTACTGGATTTCTTTCTCAGTGGATCAGAGATTCAACCAAGCGCTTTGTGACCTCTCTGAGTAAGAGGTGTCGCTGGCTTTCCGGCAAGCCTCCATTTTTGATTATGGTGATGGGTGTCATGCCGTCATGTGTATGATCGTCATTTCCAAACACTCTTTTCTCCCATGGGACTTTCTTTGATGGATATATCCTTTACATTTACCCTGACAGTATGGTCACTTGCTGACTTGGCACAATCCACAGGCAGCTTAACTCTTAATAAGAAAGAAAGGTTGAATGCATTGCAATTTTACTGCAACTTATTGCAGTACAGAGGATGCTTTTCCAGTCTTTTGAAATTTACGAAGACAATGGGGTAGATTTACTAAAACTGGAGAGTGCAAAATCTGGTGCCGCTCCAATTTGCATATATGTAAACCCAGCCTAATTGAGCAAACTAAAGTTAGAAGCTGATTGGCTACCATGCACAGATGCACAAGATTTTCTCCAGTTTTAGTTAATCAAGCCCAGAGACTTTCCAACGCCCCATCTCTGTGAACAACTAATGCCGCATACACACGATCGGACTTTCCGGCAGACTTGGTCCGGCGGACCGGAATCCGTCAGACAATTAGATCGTGTGTGGGCTCCAGCGGACTTTTCTTTCCCAAAAGTCAGACGGACCTAGAAATAAAACACGTTTCAAATCTTTCCGACGGACTCGAGTCCCGTCGAAAAATACTGTCGTCTGTGTGCTAGTGCAATAGACGAAAACCGACGCTAGGGCAGGTAGGTATTGGCTACTGGCTATGAACTTCCTTATTCTAGTCCGGTCGTACGTCATCACGTTCAAATCCGTCAGACTTTTGGAGTGATCGTGTGTGGGCAAGTCCGTTCGTTTGAAAGTCCGGCGGACCTCTGCTGCAAAGTCCGTCGGAAAGCCTGTCGGACCTAGTCCGTCGAAAAGTCTGATCGTGTGTACGTGGCATAACACTGACTGAGGGAATATGGAAAAAGTGGGGAGGGTCTATGTTGTAGCTAGGACTAGACCAACTATCACTAAACAGGAGGGGATGACAAAGAAGGATATCAAAATGATATTAGTAAGCAAGTTGTAGTGGCCCAAAACCTCCAGTAGATGTCGGTATACTGTGGAAAAATGATAACCTCATGCAGTTCAATACAAAACATAAAGTACACGAAAGTGGGGCAGAACACATAGAGAAGCACAGAGACATAGTAATGATGCCACTGGTCAGTGGTGGCTGGTGGTATATTTGGGGGGGGCGGCATATAATAATCCCCCCCCCCTTCGGTTGGGTTACCCCACACCCCCTTGGGTCTGTCAGTCGGGTCCGCACACAACCACCACTCAGTCGATAAATCACACTGCACTTACCCACAAGCAGCACTTCCCTCCGGGCGGCGGCTTCGTCACCCCTGTGTCTCCTCCAGCGGCCTCAGTGTCTCTTCCCTCCTCCTCTCTCCTCATTGTGGTCCAATTTGATCGCTTGTCGCTTCCTGATTGGCGGGGAGGAGATTCAGTGTGACAATAGCAAATATTCATTCGCTATTAGCACATAACTGGGTGGGCTCGGAGCGCAATGCTATACGTCCTGAGCCCACCCTTTTTTGAAGCCTATTAGAGCCTCTGGCTCTAATCACGTGCTTAAAAAAAAAAAAAACACCCCTCTCCCCCCCCATTGCAATCCATGCATATCCGGCGCCCCGAATGTAGATTAGGGAGCCAGGCACATGGATAGGGGGGGGCGGCGCCCATGCGCCCCTAAGGGATGGGCCACCACTGGTTATAAAAAAAGGTATTATTCTGAAATGGAAATGTTTATTTAATTTATTATTAGCAAGTTAAGGGGGGTAGAAGGGAGGAACCAGGAAAAAGCAAAATATAAAAAAAATTTAACTTAAATTATAATTCTACACTGGAAATGTGTGTCACTTATCTGAACAGATCCTTTAAAAAATTGTGTTTACTTTATTCTATTTTGAGAGCATTTTTTAATTCATTTCAACTCATTTGTCTAGAGTTAATTCTTTGAAACTGTTTAATTTTGCAGTCTGTCGGGGAAGGCACCTGACATGCTGTGACCCAAGTTTTTTTTCCCCTGCTGATGGATTTAAATTTCATTATCAATACAATTGCTATTTGGAGTTCAATGTGGCTTAGTAAATTGCATGCAAATTTCTGCAGATATACATGTATGAGGGTGAAAAAATTGACATGATAATTGCACTTTGACCTGCAGTTGCCATGGCAATCTCTTATGGAATGCACCACTGTTTTACATCATAATTGTGGTGGTCATAGGAGAGAAGCTGTAGAATGGAGGCCTTTTGCTAAAATGAGAAACTGGTTCAAATAGTCTCATTTAACCACTTGTAGACCAGCCACTGCATATAAATGAATGGTCCTCTCCCTTAATTTTCCAGGAACTATACTCCTGTGCACATACAGTCTGGTGATTGGTCACAGCAGATTACAGGTAAAAGGCATAGAGCCAATCAGAGTGGCACGGTACCACGTGATTGCTGTGACCAATCACATATATTTAAAAAATGGCTGTGATTGGCAGCCAGTTCCCCCCTTCCTCTCACACAGTTATCAGCCATAAGAGGAAATGAATGTTATACAGAGATTGCCAGCCACATCAGTACAGTGTTCTGGTGCAAGCCTGCACCACATAAGTACCCTGATCACCAGTAAGCACCAGTATAGTGTTTTAATACCAGTGCCATCCAGTGCCCTTATTTACCAGTAAGCACCTGTACAGTGTTTTTTTTTTTTTTTGTTATAATCTTTTTATTAAGGCATTACAGTACAGAAAAAAGTTAACGAAAGAGCGGACGCAGCCGCAAACTGCAATTAACAATAGTATAATAAAAATGTCAATTAAGAAACATCAAAGTAACAGAAATAGACAAAGGTAATCTATGTATTACAATCAGTACGCTAGATAGTCAAGGTGAGTTAAACATGTGTATGGTGTAGTATGAGCAGTTATAGATGCACATTCAATAAGTTTAGTGAGAACTTGGGTAGCATAAACAAGGTCGGCTGAGAACCTGCTCGCCGATGTGTTCGTAGAAATGGTTCAAGATAAGGGTAGAGGAACATGGACGTCTTCGGTTGTTAAGGGAGAACACTATGGTATCGTCCAAGAGCAGTTTATGTATCAAGAGAGGGTTCCAACTGTATCTAAGTGTAGCGTGAATAGGGGTATTGAGGGATGGATGTATGTCAGTGTGAAGGTTAAGAACTTGGGGAAGGATCGCATCACCACAGCTCCTACTGTGAAATTAAGTGAGGATCTGAGAATATTCGTCAGTCGTTCGGAAGTGTAGCCAACATGACCAGATGTGAGTAAATTTAAAGGGGGTGTCTTTAGCTTGATGGATTACTTCTTCCATTTCCGCAGTTCTATTAATCCGTCTGACCCAGTCCTTTAAGGAGGGTGGTTCCTTAGATTTCCATTTTGCGGGTATACACATGTTGGCTGCCATTAGCATATGCATAGGTAGAGATCTAAGGTAGGAGTTGTTAGGGGTATCAGAATGGTGTAGTAAAAGTTGTGCGGGGGAGAATTCAAGGGTGTGAGTGGTAATTTGTTGTGCTGTACAGTGTTTTTAATACCAGTGCCAGACAGTACCTTGATCACCCTAAGCACCAGTACAGCGTTCTAACACCAGTGCCAGTCAGCACCAATAAGCATCAGTAAAGTATTCTAATACCACTGTCAGGTGCAAGCAGTGTCCTGATCAGCAACCAGCAACAGTATAGTGTTCTATATCAGTGTCATCCAGCAACAGTGTCTGAGCCTGAAGGCACTCCTTGGATTTGGGACCTCTCTATGTGACTAGATCAGTGTCATTAAGCAACAGTGTCTGAGCCTGAAGGTACTCCTTGGATTTGGGGCCTCTCTATGTGACTAGATCAGTGTCATTAAGCAACAGTGTCTGAGCCTGAAGGTACTCCTTGGATTTGGGGCCTCTCTATGTGACTAGATCAGTGTCATTGAGCAACAGTGTCTGAGCCTGAAGGTACTCCTTGGATTTGGGGCCTCTCTATGTGACTAGATCAGTGTCATTAAGCAACAGTGTCTGAGCCTGAAGGTACTCCTTGGATTTGGGGCCTCTCTATGTGACTAGATCAGTGTCATTAAGCAACAGTGTCTGAGCCTGAAGGTACTCCTTGGATTTGGGGCCTCTCTATGTGACTAGATCAGTGTCATTAAGCAACAGTGTCTGAGCCTGAAGGTACTCCTTGGATTTGGGACCTCTCTATGTGACTAGATCAGTGTCATTAAGCAACAGTGTCTGAACCTGAAGATACTCCTTGGATTTGGGACCTCTCTATGTGACTAGGCTGCAAAAAAATCTCAATACGAGTAGCAGAATGTGTTTCAAAGTGTGATTCAAAGAATGCCCATGCTGTATAATAAGCTTGTGTAAAAAAAAAAAAATATTATTTATGAAAAAATTGTGGGAAAAAATGAGATCTGTAAAATATTAAACATGCCTTTTACTTTCGAGTGTTAACCTTCCAAAAAGGGGTGATTATGGGGGTATTTGGACTGTCCTGGCAATTTAAGAATTTTGATCGACAGTCAGAAAATCAGGGCTGAGAAATTTCAAATGTATATGCCATAGACTTTATAACTTTCACACAAACAAATTAATATACGGTACACTTATATTGTTTTTTTTTTTTAATTTTCGGTCTTGTTTTCTTTATATAGCAAAAGATTTTTTTTAAAAACCCAGTGAGGAATACATACCACCAAAGAAAGCTTTATCTGTCTATAAAAAAATGTAAATAAAATAAAAAGATAAAACTGCAATGTTGCATGACCAGGTAATTCTCAGTCAAAGTAAAAACAGTGCTTAAAACTGAACAATATTAAGTGGTTAGAGACCCTGTCGCCAGACTTTCATTTTCACAAAAATCTTCCCATAAGTATATACTGTATGCCCATTTACCAGATCTACCTGTGATTGCTGTTGCACATCTTGGATGTGATGTCAGTAGCCCGGTCGATTCAAAGTTGTCACTCAAGTAACACTCTGTAGCAGTGGACTCCAAACTGTGGCCCTTTGTTTGCCAACTTGCGGCCCTTGGGGCACTATTTTTTCCACTGATACAAGCCACTATTCCTCCCAATGACACCAACGATGGGACACACTATCTTCCATTGACACCAACGATGAAGCATTCTTCCTCCCATTGACACCAACAATGGGGCATTCTTCCTCCCAATGACACCAATAATGAGGGATTCTTCCTCCCACTGACACCAATAATGGGGCATTCTTCCTCCCACTGACACCAACAATGGGGCATTCTTCCTCCCACTGACACCAATAATGGGGCATTCTTCCTCCCACTGACACCAATAATGGGGCATTCTTCCTTCCGCTGACACCAACAATGGGGCATTCTTCCTCCCACTGACACAAACAATGGGGCATTCTTCCTCCCACTGACACAAACAATGGGGCATTCTTCCTTTCACTGACACCAACAATGGGGCATTCTTCCTCCCACTGAAACCAACAATAGGGGCATTCTTCCTTCCACTGACACCAATAATGGGGCATTCTTCCTCCTACTGACACCAACGATGGGGCACTAATTTTCCCACTGATACAACTCACTGTTCCCCCCACTGACACCAACAATAAAGCATTGATTATATCCATTGACATTGGGTCATTTTGTACTCCTACTGGGCAAAGTTTGCCCTCCCCCCCCCGGCAGATTTATAAAAGTTATATAGGGAGGTGAAGGGAGGAGTGGGGGAACTAGGCAAATGGGGTAAATATATACTTCCAGAAGAGAAGAGGGCTATGACGTACAAGAAAGGAGGCGGATATTCTATGGAAATTTACTTTTTTTGTAGTTGACACATTGCACGTGAATAAAAATAATTTATAAAATGGACAAGCACTGCAAGTAAGCATTTAAGACACATTTTTTTTTAAACGTAGGTGACCATGTCTTTCTAAAAACAGGGATTTAGTAAAACATCAAAGACAGCAATGACTGTAGTTTGTGAGTAATGGACTCAGTAATGACTCTGCACATCATTACTGAATGCTGGCTTCTCCTTCTGAATCTGAACACACCTCCTATGGGGATTCGGGTTTATAAAGGCAGGAGACGAGTATTGCAGCCCATGCTGTTTTTATTAAAACCTCCCCAGTGGTACATGGATAAAAAATATCCTGCAGTTGGGTTTTATTTGTATGTGAACTTTAAAAACAAAAATTGGTTGTCTTGTAACTTATGCCCTGTACACACGACCCGTTTTCCCGTCGGAATAAACTCTGAAGGTTTTTCTGACGGAGTTCCGCTGACACTGTCTTGCTTACACACGATCACACCAAAGTCTGATCGTCAAGATCACGTGACGTACAGCACTTACGACGGAACAGCACACAGACGATCGGTTTTCCCGATAGGAATTGGTTCCGTCGGAAATATTTAGAACATGTTCTATTTCTAGGTCCGTCAGAATTTTCGAAAAAAATAAAAAAGTCAGATGAGGCATACACACGATCGGAATATACGATGAAAAGCTTCCGTCTCAGTTTTTCTGTCGGAAAATTCCTCTTGTGTGTACACGGCATTACACTGTTTTCTGAACCTTCTCTGTAACTTTCTTTTTTAGGGTGACAAGTTCAACACTGCCCCATTGTCTGTCTATGCAAGAGCAGTGTTGTGCACACACACACACACACACACACAACCCCAACACATCAATTACATTTTTTCGAAAGGGAACTTGCATTACCAAGTTTTCTTAGTGATTACAACACCCCAATGAGATCTGCTCCGGCCCTCCAATGCCTGGTCTGATGAGTCTCGATTTCAGCTGCGACATTTAAATGGTAGGGTCAGAATTTGGCGTAAACAACATGAAAGCATGGATCCATCCTGCTATGGATCAACAGTTCAGGCTGGTGGTGGTATTGCAATGGTGTGGGGGATATTTTCTTGGTGCACTTTGGCCCTCTTAGTACTAATTAAGCATCGTTTAAAAGCCACGGCCTACCTGAGTATTGTTGCTAACCATGTCCATCCCTTTATGACTACAGTGTACCCATGTTCTGATGGCTACTTCCAACACGATTATGCACCATGTCACAAAGCTCAGATCATCTGAGCACTGGTTTCTTGAACATGACAATGAGGTCACTGTACTCCAATGCCCTCCAGTCACCAGATCTCAATCCAATGGAGCACCTTTGGAATGTGGTGGAACTGGAGATTCGCATTATGGGTGTGGAGCAGAAAAATCTGCAGCAACTGCGTGATACTATCATGTCAATATGGACCAAAATCTCTGAGGAATGTTGCTGAATCTATGCCACGAAGAATTAAGGCAGTTCTGAAGACAAAAGTGGGTCCAAGTGGCCGGTGAGTGTATATCTAGATAGGGCAGTTATTTTCCAGCGAGGGTATTTGAAAAGCCAAAACTTTTTTTTTTCTTATTTTGGATTGTGCATGAAAGAGTTATAACCCCTAACAGTTTGTTTTTCCATTGGTGTCCCACCTACTGTAGGAGATTTCCCTTCACTTCCTGCCCTATAGACCCAACAAGAAGTGAGAGAAAATTTCTCCAAAGTGAAGAAAATGCCCTCTAATGCACACGGTCGGAATTTCCGATGGAAACAGTCCGATGGGAGCTTTTCATCAGATTTTCCGACCGTGTGTGTGCCCATCGGTCTTTTTCTGTTGGAATTTCCGACGGACTTTGGATTGAGAACCTGTTCTTAATTTTTCAGACGGAAAACCTTTCTATCGTGTGTATGCAATTCCGACGCGCAAAATTCCGACGCATGCTCGGAAACAATTCGACGCATGCTCAGGAGCATTAAACTTCCCTTTTATAGTGCAGTCGAATGTTTTTTAAGGCATGGTGTTATTGACCGTCGGAATTTGGTGTGACCGTGTGTAGGCAAGACAATTTGAGCGAAATTCCATCAGAATTCCGACGGGAAAACCATCAGAGCTTTTTCCGACGAGAATTCCGACCGCGTGTACGCGGCATAAGACATCTTAGACCAAAACAAGTGTCTTCACTAAAAAATTTCCTCTAGTTCCCTGCTTTAATGACAGCTCAAAATGTAGTCTCAGGAAGAGTGGTGAGTCTACCTAAGATAGGGGGACACAGAAAGCAATAAAAACCTGATTGTTGTTTTAACCCTAAATCACCGTACCTAAAATTAAAAAAAATCTTTTTAAAATTAAAACACAAGGCAAATTTTAAAAACCATCAGGTAGTCATACAAAAATCATTACATTATTTTAATTGTAATTGCTGCTATTATTATCATCTCAATCCATACTTATAATGACTACCTATAATACACTGATCATGTCCACCAGGAATCAGGCAAAGAATACGAGTGCCAGTACCATGAACCAATCAGGGTCCATAAAAGTACAGAATTTTGTAATGTTAGTGCATTTTAGTGCATTTAGTGCATTTTAGGTATTGGAGATTGGAGAAGTAGGTGGACACAGGTTCTGAGCTCTTTACAGCTTTAAAAAATAGGAATGACTCTGTCTTGAGAAAGGGAACTCAAAGGTCTTGAAACATATACCAAGATGTCTGTTTTCTATTACTGTATGGTGGTGCAGTCCACTAATTCACCCTACATGAAGTGTGAGCAAGACGGTGTAGCATCCCATATAGCTACGGTCAGTTACATTTCATTTTTGGCCTCCCTAATCAGGGAAAGCAGTATTTGACTAGTTAGGTCTGCTCTGAGCTCTATAAGTAATGGCTCAAATAGTCCCCCCCCCCCCCCCCCTGTCTTGCAGGGGACCCTGGGACATAGTGGGTAGGAGAATATGATCTTGGCCTGCATGTTAATATCTCCCCAGCCAATCCCTGGTCAATTTGACAGGTGACCAGCAGGGGGCCAAGGGGGTTTAAATAGAGTCCAGAGCAGAGGTCTCTCGTTCCTGGGGGAGTAAGACCCAGCCTGAGGGCTGTGGCATCCTTGGGGAATCTGCCCAGAATAGCCAGCACCTTTTGTAGGATCCCAGCTGCTGCTTGGCCAGGGGACCTCTGTTCTACCTACCCGGAGCATTTAAAAAAAGCCTTCACCCTGAAGTTTTAGTGCATATTTAGTGTCCTCATTCTCAAGTTTATTGTTATCGGAGTATCCCTAGGCTCATCCTCACCCTATCCAAGTTCTACCCAAAAATAAAAACCACAAAAAAGACATGCACAGCCAGTTCTCTGAATCGAGCGATTGGGAAATGGTGTATGCCTGGCTGCTGTGAGACTATCAGGGAATGGAGCCCGGGACCAAACTGCCAGACCAATCCAGTCTGTGCACTACACCTGTAATGTAAGCGATGGACACAACACAACTTCTCTTTACAGCTCTGGTTCTTGACTATTATCTAGACCAGGGGTTCTCAACCCTGTCCTCAAGTACCCCCAACAGGCCATGTTTTGGGAATTTCTCTAGCAAAAAATAGCTTTCCGAAATACCAAGCCATTGACTCTGATTTAAAGCACCTGTGCAAGATAAAGGAAAACCTGCAAACATGGCCTGTTCGGGGTAATTGAGGACAGGGTTGAGAACCACTGATCTCAACCACCGGTATTATTATAATCAGTTGTCGCTATCAATTCACAGTTTTTTGGAGAAGAAAGGATTAGGAAGTGCTACATTGGGTGTAAATTTCCCCTAGCTAACTAAACCATAATAACCATAACCATAATCCGATATCGTTTTTCAGATAGAGAAAGCTTATCCATAGTTGGTTGCTTGACATTACTGGCAGCACACAACTGCAATAACCACAGGTTATTGGAGTTGCGTGACTCCAAATAAAAAAGAAAAAAAAATACATATACAGTATGTATATATTGGAAAAACAAAATAATTGAAATAAAAAAATGCTAAATAAAAAAAAAAAAAATATATATATATATATATATATATATATATATATATATATATATATATATATATATATATATATATATATATATATATATATATATATATATATATAAAAATAAAAAGAAAAACATTGGGGGCAGACTCCATGGCCTAAGTTGTCTTTTTCTGCCAACACTCTTGTATGTTTCTATGTAATAAATAACTTGTAAATGTTGATAACATCAGGTTTCTGATACCAATTTTAAATGACTAAAACTATTTGTAAAGTCATCCTAATTCTTCCTCTTACAACTAGACGGGGAGGTTGCAGAAAATGTCATATGCTTTATAGACACAGTTAAACATGAAAGACATGGCTAATGAGCATAAACGTAAAAGTCTGTCGCCCTTTGAATAAGTGGAAATTAGAATGGTGGCTTAGCATGAAGATATGTTTACCGGCTTAAAAAAATATTATTGCATATATAATAATATTATATATAGAACATTATTTTAATATATTGTATACCTGTAAACATATACAAAAAAAATACAATAATATATATATTTATAACATAGTAAATGTAGCACTTACCCCGGAAGGAGCTACTGGTAATTTATTGGGCCTGTACTCTGCTCTTTCCACCCCCAATGAATTGGCTCAGCCCAGGGCCAGATTAAGAACATCATGGGCCTGGTGCTGAGGATTTTGGTGGGGCCTTTTATAAACAATAAATAAATAAAAATCCAAACAATTTTTTGTTATAACAAATTAAATTAAAGAGAGAGGGAGGATGAGAGAGAGAGAGAGAGAGAGAGAGAGAGAGAGAAAGGGGATGAAAGAGGTGTGAGAGTTAAGGGAGGGAGGATGAGAGAGAAATGGGGGATGAGAGAAAGAGGATGCACATGAGCATGCGTGGGAATGACATCAACGCAGCCCGGCCAAGGCAAGTGACCGAAGACACAGAACCCGGAAGGAAGACCCGCCGGATTGATCACAGCACAGCACTGGATGGCTCAAATGTTTTCTGGTATAAACTTCAAATGTTTTCTGGTATAAGAGACTAATTTATATTTACTTTCAGTGATAACGGTAAACAGGACAAATAGAGAGGATGAATCTCCTTAACAGGGGCACAGACAGCAATAAAACTGATTTAAAAATTAAATAAATAAAAAAAAAGTTTTGCCTTTGGATATAACCCACTTTCATAGGCATAGCCATAGCAGCCATAATTTTAGGTACTGGTTTTGGGGAATATTGCCACCTTCCCTCACAACAACCTGGCACAGCCCATATGATGTTTCACACAGTTCCCCTATACAGTCAGAGACTTAGTCATCTAAAGTATAGTGCCTCACCCTGCTTATAGACCAGGACAAGAGTGGGATTCTCTGCACTCTGACTTGCCACGGAGGGTCACAGGATCGACAGGCTACTCCACCCCTCGCCAGCAGAAGACTCCAAATATGGTGCACACACTCTTAACACTGAACAGTACACTCATTTCACATCCCAGTTTATCACACAAACATTACACAATGATGGAAGCTTGGTCAGATCAACTTGTATTTTTCACTTTACTTGCAAAAATGTTTTTTTGCTAAATCCAAATTATGGATAGTAATCAAGGCATTTTCTTCAAAACAGGGCCACACCATTTCTTATGCATAATTCCAACAGATGTGAAAAGACATCAGTTATGGGATAAACTGCTTACCACTGGTCAGGTACTTACCAATGTCCTAGAGTCAGCTGAATTGCTAGGTCCATACAAAGGGGGTGCCCACTCAATAAAAAAATATTGCTACCCTGCTCCTTACAACCTCTTATGCCCCATACACACGGTCGGATTTTCCGACGGAAAATGTCCTATCGGACCATGTTGTCGGAAATTCCGACCGTGTGTGGGCCCCATCTGACTTTTTTTTTCCGACGCAAAAAGTTTGAGATCCTGCTCTCAAATTTTCCGACAACAAAGTCCTATCGGACTTTTTCCGATCGTGTGTAGCGAATTCCGATGGACAAAGTGCCACGCATGCTCAGATCACATTACAAGACCAAAGCTATTGGCTACTAGCCTCTACATAGTCCCGTCGTACGCAACGAACGTCACCACGTTCAGAATGCTAGGATTTTCCGACAACTTTGTCCGACCGTGTGTATGCAACACCAGTGTCGGACAATATCCGTCAGAAAAAATCTGACGGATTTTGTGGTCGGAATTTCCGACCGTGTGTACGAGGCATTAGTCCTGTTGGAGACAGCTGTTAACTCTCTCCCCAGTCAACCCTGTCCCCCTTTAAATATCAACCCAACAGTTCAGCAGGTGTACCCAGCCAAGGATGGCTGTAAAATTGTAAGGACAACCTAAAAGATTATCTAAATGTTAAATACAAGTACGCTGCCATATTGTAACTGATCCCTTAGGGGGCTGCTTTGAGAAAGAGATGTTTCCCCCTCCCAATGAATTGATGCCCATTGCTGATCAGCACCAGTAGTTTCAGCACTGCCGGTGGCCAAGAAAAAGTGCTAGCAGGCAGGTTGTTGTGTGTTACCTACCTGTTCTCCTTTAGAGGACAAGTTTAAGTTACCCACTTCTTAATAAATTAGTTTTAACGTTTTTTTTGGACCCCCAACTTAGTAACTGCTAATTTAGATCAATAAAATTGAAATATATATATATGAAATTAATGTTGCTAATTTTACTAAAGCACACCTTTAGGTTCAAGTGGTGTCCTCCAATGGGTTCTCCTCTGGTGCCAGAATTTTTAAAAATAGATAGTAAAGCTCCCCTCTTCCACATTTCTAAACCTTTTCTTGAGAAGTAAGGTACATCTTGGCACTAAGATGGTTTTATGAATGTAGCCCGCTCTACTAGAAGGTTTGCTTTTATTGCTGTCTGTGTCCCTTATGGATTTCCAGTCTCTCAAATGGAAGTAGAAGTCTCTCAAATGGAAACACAGACTATGCATAGGAATAAATAATGAATATAGAGTCTAACCCTTCCAGTGAACACAAAAAGAGGATACTAACACCTTGTGCCAATACCCTAAATCAGGGGTAGGCAACCTCGGCCCTCCAGCTGTTTTAAATATACAAGTACCATGAAACATTGCAAGACCCTAACAATCACAGGCATAACTCCTAGAGGCAGAGGCATGATGGGATTTGTAGTGTCACCACAGCTGGAGTGCCAAGGTTGCCTACCCCTGCCCTAAATGTTATATAAATATAACACGTGCATACCTCCCAACTTTGTGAGATGGGAATGAGGGACACCTATCAGAAAAAGTATGCAGGCATAGGACACACCCCTTGCCCCACCCCCTTAACCACTTTCAGACCGGACCAATTTGCAGCCAAAGGACCAGGCCCCTTTTTGCGATTCGGCACTGCGTCGCTTTAACTGACAATTGCGCGGTCGTGCGACGTGGCTCCCAAACAAAACAAAACTAAACAAAATTGACGTCCTTTTTTTCCCACAAATAGAGCTTTCTTTTGGTGGTATTTGATCGCCCCTGCGGTTTTTAATTTTTGCGCTATAAACAAAAAAGAGCGACAATTTTGAAAAAAAACGCATTATTTTTTATTTTTTGCTATAATAAATATCCCCCAAAAATATATAAAAAAAAAATTTTTCCTCAGTTTAGGCCGATACGTATTCTTCTACACATTTTTGGTAAAAAAAAATCGCAATAAGCGATTATTGATTGGTTTGCGCAGAAGTTATAGCGCTTACAAGATAGGGGATAGTTTTATAGCATTTTTATTAATAATTTTTTTTTATTAGTAATGGCGGCGATCAGCGATTTTTATTGTGACTGCGACATTATGGCGGACACATCGGACATTTTTGACACATTTTTGGGACCACTGTCATTTATACAGCAATCAATGCTATTTAAATGCACTGATTCCTGTATAAATGACACTGGCAGTGAAGGGGTTAATCAGGGGATGGCAGTGTAGGGGTTAAGTGTGCCTAGGGGTGTGTTTATTACTGTGGGGGGGGCGTGGCTGTCAGCTAGTGAATGCTGATCTCTGCTCCAATCACAGGGAGCAGAGATCGGCGTCACTAGTTGCTAGGCAGAACGGGGAGATGCTGTCTATTTCCGCATCTCCCCGTTCTGCCTTCCCGTAAGACGATCGCGGGTGTCCCCGCGGCGATCGAGTCCGCGGGAACCGCGACCGGCCTCACGGGGGTCCCGACCGGCGTGGGAGCGCGCCGCTCCCGGCGCGCTCCCGATGGCACGGACGGCATTAAGGAGGGACTTATATATGCGCCCTCCTGCCTGTCCGTGCCATTCTGCCGATGTATATCGTCATGCGCCGGTCGGGAACCGGTTAAAGGAGAATTGTACAAAAAAATAAAAGATTGGATAAACCCACAAGTGTTTTTTTACCACTACTATTCCTTTATATTGGCTTTTGGAATCTACAAATGCAGCAATTTAGAAATTGGATGAAAGGTTTAGCGCTGGAAAACTACAAAGATCAGACCAAAATGAGTGACAAATGAGGAGCAATGAGGGACAGAGGGACATTGTTCCAAATCAGGGACAGTCCCTTGAAATCACATGGGCTAAATTCCCAATAAATATATATTAAAAGAAAGTATATTCTAAAAACAAGTATATTCCCGGAGGTTAGGAAAATCAGTTGTATATGTAGCGCACTACCCCCTTGGGGGCTGCTGAATTGTTCATTTACCTTATGCCAACCTTCTCCGATCCCGATCCTCCCATGTGATTCCATACAAGTAGCACTTCACACTCTGAACTTTTTCAAATGGCTTTATTTGGGAACACATTTGTAGGGAGGTAGAATAAAGCATATGAGATGCCCTGTTGAATCCAAAATTTGGAATGAAAGAAAATATTAAATCGTAGCCGTAGCTTTATGGATTAGATTTCCTTGTTAGCGATCCTTCTCTGATTTCTTTCTCACTATGTGCAGCTGAGCATCCCTCTGAATAATGCTGTGGATGCTGAAACTCAAAGTCCTAGGCCTCACCATCTATTTCCTGGACTTGCAGTGTCCAACCTCCTTCACTAGCCCTGAGAAGTGATTAATACTGTGGTCCTTGGATACACAGCATAGAATTTCTGAATAGCTCCACTATAGGTTTGCACTCCCTTTGCACTCTCCCAACAACAGTCCATGTTCTACTCACAGAAGGTTGTTCCCAGTCTTCTTCTTCCTCTTAGTTCCTACTTTCTTTAGCGTTACATCATGACTCCTGCTTCAAGGAGCCCGGCCTTGGCCTCCCTAGAGTCACCTCCGGCTATCCGGCTCCGGGATCTCTAAACTCCCGGACCTTCAAGCCTCTTCCCGGAGACTTCAGGGTCTCTGAACCCCCGACCTCGGACTCCCTTTTATGAGAGACCTCCTTCACTGACCACAAAAATTAACCATTGGTCAATTCTCTCACATGGGGTTTCCTGACACTCGGTCTTAGCCCATCCTCTCCTGCCAGTAAAGACCACTGTCAAGCAGAGGAGGTATCCCTGAGCCCAAGTGTAGGCGGCCACACCCTCTTCTACTCTACACTCCCAACCCCAAATCCACAACCAAGCCCAGCGAAAAGACATGGCCCTGGTTAAATTTACCTATCTCTACATCCTATCCATTCGGCCACTCGGGCACTGCCCAAGGGCCCCGGGCCACTAGGGGGCCCCATCAAGGTTGCCAGCCTCAGTAAAACCAGGGACAGTATGTAAAAATCTGTGTTTTTTTTACATCTGTCTCTGAAATGTTCCTTACCGACATCCTTTTGGTCTAAAAATCCAGAGATTATAGCTGCCCCACCTCTTAAGTAACTTCTCAGCCAATAGAAACATGTCTGTGTATACTATGTGATGGTATACTGTGTGTGTTTGTGTGTGTAAACTGTGTGGCCCCATAATCTCTGATTGCCTGGGGGCCCCATATTCTCTTATTGCCCGGGGGCCCTATGAGTTGTCAGTCCGCCCCTGAACACAACTAAGCACCTACCAAAAAAGTAGGGGGCGCTACATATATAGAAAAAGTCTCTGGGTAGCACTGACAGTACGTGTGAGGCTGCCTTCTTACAATGGACTGGGAATCCACAAACTGCAAGAGAAGAGGGGAAGGACGGAGAGGGGGCCAGGCAGGCATGCCTCAGTCTCTAGGTTGATGAAGGAGGCTTGCCCCTGAAACGCGTCCCTATTTGCTAATGCGTTTATCGGGCTGACATCACATCTACGATGGCTGAAGATACTCTCCCTGGACATCCATCCCTGCTCTGCACACACCACTATGGCGGTCCCTCTCAGGCATTAGCTCACCCCAGACGGATTCCTCACTGGAGGCTCTCCCTGGGTTGCTGGACCACACATCTCCGGATATCTTAAGGTAGCTCTCTTGGACTGTCCAGGAACATATATTACTGGCCCATGTCTGTCTCCCCCTCTATTATGTGAGTGCAATTGTTGTTTGTACAATTATATTTGAGTAAACTGTGCTACACCATGCCAGCCTGGCGCCTCTCTGTCCTTCCCCTCTTCTCTATTCCATCCACATTCTATTCAAGTCAAGATGTAAAATGCTTTGACTGGAGCTGGGACTTTACTGAAGTAAGCATAAGGATTTGTACTGTTATCTTAACAGTAAACACTAATTTGGTGCACAGCATCTGAGTAACCT
The DNA here is from genome assembly GCA_028564925.1 of Lithobates sylvaticus. Lineage (NCBI taxonomy): Eukaryota > Metazoa > Chordata > Amphibia > Anura > Ranidae > Lithobates > Lithobates sylvaticus. Next base: position 175,832,219 of record CM053038.1, read on the forward strand.
AATAGATGGCAACTATGATAATAATGTATTTCACCTTCAATTTATCATGCTCCTTTGATTTAGGTAGAGTATATCTGTACTGGGCACAGTCATGGCAGAGCGTAGGCTGGCTGCAATTATAGCTTACAGTAAGTCCTGTTTATTAATCTTGTTACATACTACATACATAGGCCACCACTTAACATTTGCAATTTCAGCTTTAATTATATTTTTATGAATCTGGTCTCCTATATGTAATAAATCAAATTTTTTCCCTGTATTTTCATGATCCTTTATTGCTAAGTGACTAAATAATTTAAGAGCAAACTATAGACTTTTTAGTATTTTCTAGAAATAAGAGTAAATGTTTAGATCTACTCTTGTGATACACGTGTTTTAATGGCGCATTTCCGCAACATTAAGGCACATGTCCTACTGTGTTGTGTGTTGGCCGGCTGCACTGGAAATGGAGCGAGTGCAAAGAAGGGCAACAAAGCTAATAAAGGGGCTGGAGGATATTAGTTATGAGGAAAGGCTGTGAGCACTGAACTTATTGTCTCTGGAGAAGAGACACTTGAGAGGGGATATGATTTCAATATACAAATACCATACTGGTGACCCCACAATAGGGATAAAACTTTTTTGCGGAAGGGAGTTTAACCACTTGCCGACCGCTGCACACCAAAATACGTCGGCACAATGGCAGCGATGGGTAAATGAACGTACCTGTACGTCCCCTTTAAGAGGCGGGATAGCAGGCGTGCGTGCCTGCCGTGTACAGCGTGACCATGCCCGCGGGACCGGCGGACTCGATGTCCGCCGGTCTCCCGGTGATCGTGTCACGGAGCCGCAGAACGGGGACGTGCTTATGTAAACAAGGCATTTCCCCGTTCTGCGCAAAAGTTATATCGTCTACAAAATAGGGGTTAGTTTTATGTAATTTTTATTAATAATTTTTTTTTTTACTAGTAATGGCGGCGATCTGCAATTTTTATCATGACATTATGGCGGACACATCAGACAATTTTGACACATTTTTGGGACCATTGTCATTTTTACAGCGATCAGTGCTATAAAATTGCACTGATTACTGTAAAAATGACACTGGCAGTGAAGGGGTTAACCGCTAGCTGGCTAGGAAGAGGTTAAGTGTGTCCTAGGGAGTGATTCTAACTGTTAGGGGCCGTGGCTATGAGTGACACATCACTGATCACCGCTCCCGATCACAGGGAGCTATGATCAGTGACTGTCACTAGGCAGAACTGGGAGATGCTTGTTTACATTAGCATCTCCCTGTTCTTCCTCACCGTGAGACGATCGCAGGTATCCCCACGGACATAGAGTCCACGAGACCCGCGATCCTACTCATGGCAGGGTCACGCGCATGCCGCCGGCGGTGCACACACGACCACATGGCTGAAAATTCAAAGGGACATACAGGTACGCCCATTTGCCCAGCCGTGCCATTCTGCCGACGTATATGTACATGCGGCGGTCAGCAAGTGGCTAGCCAGTTTTTCAGCAGGGTAATTGGGAGATAGCAGTGAATACAGATAACCATTACAAGTATTATCCATAAATTATGGTATGTAATACAATAATAGAAATATTGCTCAGCAAGCATGTAAAACCGTAGACGTCGCATCAAAAATAAAGTAAGTAAAAAACTTCCAATTATTGTGAAATTACAATATTGTTTGCCTTCAATAGTCTCCTGAGCCTTTTGATTTCGGTTACCTTATTATTATTATTTTTTTTTTATCTGAACAAACACATTTCTATTTAATCCCTCTAGCCCTAGACTTGTCCTTCAAGGTCTGATGTTCAATAGCGTAGATATTAATAAACAAGTGCACATTGAAAGAATTTGGCATCAGCCGCAAGGAACACGCTTGAACATCTTCACCCATTATGGACTATTCCTTCTTCCCAACTGATGAGCATCCAGCAGAAGATTCCCTCAAGTCCTGTAAGAAGATCAGAGCCGGTATGGCAGCTCAAGGTAATTTAGATAACAAGCAGTGATTTGGCAGCCATACACAGGCAAATCTCTGATATCAAACAAAGGATGGTCCTTGTATAAGCCACATGTAGCCAAGACCTTCTGTAGCTTTTCCTTTATGTATAGATGCAGAACGTGTGATCAACTACATGAGGTCGGGATGGTTCACTCTGTCCCATTTTACTTCAAAATTCTACCCCTTATAAGAAGATAGAAAAGGCTTTATAGCAAAATTTGGGTATATAGTAAACAATTTTCACACATAACATACTACTAAACCGAGGCCTGTCTGCACTCAGAGTCCCAGCCATCTTCAGTGAAGAAGAGAGATCGCCAACAATTAGGGATGCCACCTTTTTTTCAAGCCAAACCCGAACACATTAGCGGCCTGGGACACCTTTGGGTGCCCCACGGAGAGTAGTAATGTGGTGTGCATAACGTGTAGCAGCGAACAGTGGGTGTGGCCAATCTGCTCTTTCTGACATCATCACCCTGCCACCCAGTGATGCCGAACTTGCCCCAAGACAGCCGCCTTTAGCTCCCAGATGGCAACAGATTTGTGTGACTATCTTGGTTACTTGAGAAGCCACAGCTCTGTTTGAATAATGTGTCCCGGTTTCAGTCTGCCTGAAACCTGGACACATGATTCAAAATCGTGACTCTCCGGGTGAATTCTGGACAGGTGGCAACCCTACCAACAATGGCTACAGAGCCTATGCAGTGACATCACCCATTGGCTTACTGTGGGGCATTCATTGTTGGCTGTCCCTCCTCTACATTGATCTGGCACTGGAAGCTGATCATGTGACCGGACTGGAGTGCCCTCAGCATAGGTAAGTATTATTATTATTATACAGGATTTATATAGCGCCAACAGTTTACATAGCGCTTAAATATATTTACTTTCACAGGGTAATTAGAATAGGCTTAGAATATTGGTAGGAGCAGATTTAAGGTTGTTGTAAACCTCACTCTTGGAATCTAAGCATATCCCTCTATACTGTGTGCTTGTCTCAATCCAGAGTACTAAATGTCATTTCTGTCTGCTGCCTCATTCCTTTGCTATCACCACGAGTCACTTCTGACAAGTTTTCCTGACACCAAGAGAAAAATGGTGACAGTGGAGGACATACTCTGTGATTGACAGCCTCAGCTCTGTTCCTGTGTGCTGTGTGAGAGGGGGGTGTTCTTTCCCTCCAATCAGCTCTTGGAGCTCTCCTGAGTGATGTAATTTAAATTCCCCACCCCCTGCTTTTCACAGCTGAGGGACCCTGTGTAAATTCTGCCCTTTAAATAGATGTAAGGGAAAGATTTCTGTAGATAAACAGGTACAACTTATGTACAAGGATTTGTTTCATCTCTGTGTATTACCTGAGGCCAGTCACTTCACTGGGTATATGTAAGGGTTTACAACTACTTTAACCGCTTGCCGACCAGCCACCGTCATTATACTGCGGCAGAATGGCATGTTCCCGCGAACCGTCGTAGCTATACGTCGACTCCTTTAACCACATGCCGACTGGGCCATAGCCAAAAGACGGTTACAGCGCGGCCGGCTTATTCTGGGTGGACGTCCTCACGGAATCGCGCTTCCGCACGCACCCAGGAACATCCTTGACCACCGGGTCCCCCCACGGAGCATCACGGAGCACGGTAAATGGCCGCTGATAGTGGCCGTTTACCACGTCATCGCTCTGTCAAATGACGGAGCGATCGGAGTGAACGGTACAGTGTGAGAGGAGAGGGGGAGAGATCGTTTGCAGCGTTGTGGGCACTACAGATCCAGACCACAGCGCTGCTCAGTGCCCATACTCTGCCAATACTCTGCAATAAATTTTAACAGAAACAAAGAATTTTTTTATTTTTTTTCGAATTTTCAGTCTGTTTCGATTTATAGCGCAAAAAAAAACCCAGCAGTGATTAAATACCACCAAAAGAAAGCTCTATTTGTGTGAAAAAAGGGCAAATATTTCATATGGGTACAGTGTTGCATGACTGAGTAATTGTCATTCAAAGTGTGAAAGCACCGAAAGCTGAAAATTGGTCTGGTTAGGAAGGGGGTTTAGGTGCCCAGTGGGTAAGTGGTTAAGCGGAATAGCAGGCGCACGCGCCCGCTGCACTGTGGGGGTTCCGATGCTCGTGGCCGACGGTCGCGATGACCGAGTCTCTTGATAGTCTACCCCCAACCCAAATATACTCATATTCATCTGGCTCTTTCAAATCACAACCACCGCTCTGTTCCTCTGCCAGAGGCGGGAGTCAAGCCCTGTAAAGGCTCCATGTCAGATAATGTCTTAGCTTACATTGGGTTGATAGCTTCCTTCTCTTCATGTGATGGAGTTCTAGTCTGGCAATTGGCTGTTCATGCGAGCGCACTACATTATAGAAGAATTCTAAGTCACACCTGGTATTTGCAATGGTCCCAACAGAGGACATGGGGAAAGTGGGTCTGGGGGGGGCTAACAAGAGACTCATTCAGGAAAAAGGGAGTCTTAAATGTTAAGTGTATAGGAAATTTTCATGGGCTGCTTTTCAACATCAGTGCTTAAATGGATTGCAATTATTGGAACATTTGGGCAGTATATGGTGATCCTCAATCTACTACTTTTTAGAATTATCTCCCTATAAACAGTGCTGATTTTTAATGTATTTTAAACTTCTTTTTCTGCTCACTGAAATTTTTGAGAATAGATGTATTTTATTTTACTCATTTATTTAGTACTGACACTTTTCTGCAGCACTTTACAGGGAGCATTGAACCAATCACATTAGTATGAAGAATGTCTCTACTGCAGTACGATTCCTCACTAAATCTTTATCTTCTCCATAACTGCCCAGAGTAAAACCACATTAAGAAAAAAACACTTATGTCTACATATAAAGAATATAAATATACCAGAGGGCCAACAGTGTTCTCCGTACAGGATTTGTATGGACATAAAGGGGGGGTCGAGACTCCATTGAACTCAGAAGCCCAGCAGGGCTCTTAATGGTGCAGCAGAAGAACGTGCAGGATGGTGGTGGTGGTGCTGGTGAAGATCAGTGGCGGCTGGTGCCCAACATTTTTGGGGGGGCGCATACAAACTGGAAAAAAAAAAACATCAATTGCGGCCACTGTGCCATCAAATGCAGCTACTGTGCCCATCTATTGCCGCCACTGTGCCCATCAGGCACAGCCACTGTGCCCAAGAAACGCAGCCACACTTTATAGTCACACCCAATAGTATAAAATCAAAAAAGTATCCAAATAGTTTGCTGAAGTGGAAATTCTTAATTTCCAAAAGAACATCCAAGGGATATGGAGATGCTAATCCAAACAAAATACTGATTGACACTAAAGGCTCAGTTTTTATTTATTTTTTAAATAGCAAACATTACCTGCTGTGAAAAAACATGAATCAGACTGACACATAAGTACAGTTAAATCACACTTGTTTAATAATAATAAAAAAAGGTAAACAGAGTAAACGTAGTCAAAACATAGCCAGAGTTCAGGAACCGGAACGGATAGTCAGACGAGCCAAATTGTCAGGGAGCCAGAGATGAGCGTAGTAGAACAGCAAGCAGGATCTGGAGACAGAAGGAATGTCAGCCAAGCAAGTCTTTAAGAGGATAACAGGAGAGCGTCTCTAGGGATGTGACCAAGACTAGGGCAGAGATCGTCTGGACTGGACGGCTTAAGTAGGCAGGACTGACGAGCAGGATATCATCAACAGGTGAGTCACTGTGGAGAGATAGGAGCTGGCAATAAGCTGACAGCTGAGCGGCCAGCTTTGAGAAGGAGGGGCTGAGCCCAGCACCGATACCTGCTCTATGTAATGGTTTTGCACAGAGCAGCCCCGATCTGCCTTTTCTCGGGTCCCCCACCTCTGCTTGCTCTGGGGCCACCCTCGCTCCTAAGCTGCCGTTTGTCCATAAGACACACAGAGCATGACCCCCCCCCCACTGGCTGTGAATGACAGCGATGGGAGCCAATGGCTCCCACTGCTGTGTCTCAGCCAATGAGAAGAGAGAGGCTCGGAATAGCTGCTGCTCTCATATACATCACTGGATCGGCCTTGGGATCAGGTAAGGAAGGGGGGATGTGGGAGGAGATGCACACTGAAGGTTTTCTACCTTCATGCACAGAATGCATAAAGGAAAAAAAACCTTCAGCCTTTAGAACAACTTTAACCATTTCCCACCTGGCCTATAGACAAATGACGGCCCGGCGTGGCTTTCCCATCCGGATGTCCTACTAGGAAGTGCTGCAGCGGCACAATCTCTCACCAGCCATGTCCATGGGACACAGCTGATGACTGATCAGTGTACCGGCTTGCTACCTGTACCATGTGATCGCCGCAACAAATCACAGCAGGTCACATGACAGTTGTACACAATGGATGGCTTCCTTTCATGCCATTCATTGTGTACAATTGTGTTGCTAGCTGTGATTGGTCAATTTCATCACATCACAATTTCGAGCCCCAGTTGAAGTCTGTTTAAGACGAAACGCGTCGGGAGAACCTTGCAGATTATCAATATCAGTGCGTTTTCATATTTTCTGCTTTGCTTTTAATATTTTTACCGAAAATGTTTTTTGGAAGCTGAACGCAAATTTTAAAGCAATAAATAGAGTCCCTGCCTGGACTTTTTTATACGATGAGGAGGCCCTCTCTGTTTTCTTTATCCACATACTCCTACCCGTTGTGATGATCCATGTGCTTTGGTGAGACCCCTTCCTTTGGTTCCTGTCGATCTATGGACGGTCGGTGAGTGACAACTGCTGAGGTGACTCCACTGCACACATCCATTTTGTAGAGGCTTAGGCCTTACAAATTTCAAGCTCGTTTGACCCCTCACCACCGGTTAGTGGGTCCACCTGATGTGGTAAGCGTACCCAACCTATTTTCCATATTTCCTTGTTTGCAACTGAATCCGACACCCAGAGGACCCAGTTTCCAAGCAATCTCTTGATACACCTATTTATGTTGTGGACACTACTATATGGCTTTAATGGCGTTTTGAATAGTTCTAAAGAGACAATTCATTTACAGTTTGCTATTTCGCCAGGTGTACCCATAAGTCTTTTCCCATAAGTTCTGTTCACATGATTCCAGACATCCTAGTCCTGTTTGGTGTAACCTTATCCATGTTTTCAGTGTCTTGAATGATGCCATTATATGTCTAAATGCACAGACAGTTCACTTTATGTTGATACATTTACCATGAGCCACCATAACAAACACATATAACGTGCCTTTATCCATTGCTCACACATCAATTATGTTTTGTTTTTCTGCACTGCCCTGTGAGTTAGCAATGACATCCACATTTTGGTGATTCCGTTTGCCTTCATTGCTCACATAGAGTGTCTATTTTCTGATTTCACAGTGCATTTTCCGTGGACACCACTTGTGGGTCTACGAACAGTGCATATTATCCATCTATAATACTAGCTCTCGGTTGACCCTGTCTTACTTTTTTATATGCACTAGATGATATTTGTTTCATATTGCTGTACATTGCACACGTTTTTCATGGTTGACCCTATCCACTTTTTTATGTGCACTAGATGATACTTGTTCACATTGTACACGTTTTTCATGGCGTGCACGAAGGACTGACGTCCTTGCTTTTCTTGTTTACACTAATTTTTTGAACACTCAAATAGTGGTCTTGATTTCTATATGCTTGTCCACTTAGAATGTTCTCACATTTTCTATCCTAGCGCCACACTTTTCTTAATTTCATCACATGGTACAGACAGGGCCAATCACAGACCATCTGTACCATGTGATTAGCTTTGACCAATCACAGCTAATCACAACAAAACAGATGGAATTATTCAGTTTCATTCATTAAAATGCTTTCTTATAGCAATGTAATTCACTGCTATAAACAAACATAATGTGTGAAAAAACCCTGTTTACTTCCCCAGAGTAGTACAATGTTACTATGTTAACATTATATTTCTTTGGTCACAGTGTGTTAAAAAAAATAATTTAATAAAAAATGTTTCGTACTGTCAACAGTCAGTATCCCTGATCAACGCCACACCAGTTATATGATGACACTGTACTGCACTGGTGAAAGTATGTAAAGAAAAAAGGAAAAAATTGTGCAAATTTTTATTAATTTTTAAAAGTACAATACACAAATAAAACATGTAGAAGGCTTATATGAAGACCATCCTTCCTTAACATGGATTTGAGGGCAGACACTGAGAATGGATCTCTAGCATGTCCAAATAGTACCTGGTAAGCGTGCCTTAACTGTATAGAACGAAAAAATGCTTATTTGGTAGCTGGTATAGAGACTTCAGTTCCTCAAAAGATTTCAACTGCCAATTTGTGGTGATATCACTAATCTTTTAGTCACAAAGTTTGTCCAGACAACTGGATCTTCAAAAGCAAAAAAGTGGGGCAGATTAGGGTTTCTCCACAGAGGAGCATGGAGCGAGAGTGGGAAGGGACCCCCAAATTCCTCTCCATGAGCAATTACCCAAGCACGTAGAACTGAACAAATAGATGTAGTTAGGACATAGGGCGACTTGGACCCTCTATATAACAAATGGGTCAACGCTTCATATGAACCCACTAGCGCCACCTCAGGGCCAACTGCAGCATCATCATAGGGACTTGTGAGCCACCTATTGACCATTACCAACTGTCCTGCCAACAAAATATTTATAAAAATTTGGCACAGCTCCTTCCAAGGCTGTTGCAACACGCGAATCTTAAGTCTATATACCCCACCTTGCCAAAAAAAATCTGACACTAGGCCATGTATTGATTTTAAAAATTGCTTTAGGGATCCATAAGGGCGAGTTCCTCAGTGTGTATGTCATTAGTGGTAAACGTTTCATTTTGAGTGGGTTTATCCTTCCTTTCAGCGAGAGGGGAAGATTCCACCAGGCACCAATCTTTTGTTTAAAAATAGGTGTTAGGGGGCGTGTCCAAGATGGCGCTGGGAGCAGACGCTTGTTAGCTGAGCTCCCGCTCTGGATCCTAATCCTTTACCGATCCTGCAGTGGATTGCACCCAAACTGACCACAGACTCACCCATATTCCCCCCGGAACAACGAGGGAATGCGAAAAGGTGCCAGGGGCTCGCAGAAAAGACGCCCCACCGAGATACACCGCACGCCGCCAAAACCTGGGCCTACCGCGCATCCGACCTGCCACATGGAGACCCAGACGCCTTCCGCGTCAGACGCCCCGATTCAGGACGGATCTCCTGCCTTTGAGGCCTTGATGCAGGCCATCGCGGGATGCCAGGCCGCGCTGACGGTCAAAATAGACCATGTACAGGCGGAGACCGCCTTGATCCGGCGCGACATGGACAAATTCCGGGAGCGGGTCTCGGAAGCGGAGAGACGGGTGTCGGGAGTGGAGGACACCCAGCGGGAACAACAGGCAGACCTGCAGGTCCTGAAATCCAAGGTCAAGGCCCTGGAGCTGAGGGCTGAGGACGCGGAAAACCGGAACCGCCGGAACAATTTAAGGGTCATAGGCCTGCCGGAGGGCGCAGAGGGCGCAGACCCGGTCGCCTTTATGGAGCACCTTCTCCCTACCCTGCTCCCGCAGGCCCGCTTTACACCGCACTTCTCCATTGAAAGGGCGCACCGCATGCCGGCGGCAAGGGGCCCTCCGGGTGCGCCGCCGCGCACTTTTATTTTCAAGCTCCTCCATTACAGGGACAGGGACATGATTCTCCGCTCCGCCCGCAACCAGGGAGAGCTGAAGTATGACAACACGAGGCTGATGATCTTTCCGGATTACTCCGTGGAAACGCAACGGCAGAGGAAATCGTTCGATCCAGTCCGCAACATACTGAGAAGCAAGGCCATCAAGTACAGTATGCTCTTCCCTGCCAAGCTGAGGGTCCAGGACGGCGAGCGGATTCAATTTTTTACCTCACCCAGAGAAGCACTGGCATGGGCTGAGTCACTTCGCAGATGAACCCAGCTTCCTCAACTATGCTAACCGTGAGTAAAGCTCTGGGGGTCCCTACACCTCTCCTGAACTGATTCTAATCCTGCCTGGGCCCGGGGATCTTCCCCCCCCCCCCCCCCCCCCCCCCTGCAGGAGACAGTATCCCCCCCACATTTGCACCTACAGCCTCCTTGATTGCCGTTCTTAACCCCCCTCAGTGGCCTAATGACATTTCTATGTATCCTGGGGGGTGACAGGGCTGCTGACGCTCACAGACTGGGGAAGGCCGCACTCCTCCTTGGCAGGGGGGTGCTTTCCCCCCCCCTCCCTCCTCCTCAGGGACTGTCGCGGCTCATACAGGATGTGGAGCTGTGATGGAGACCCCGGTCCCCCGGGCTAATTTGACTTATCCATCTCCCAGGATATCCCACTCGGTCTACCAGATGGCCCACCCCCCTGTGTAGGAGGTCCAGAAGATATTCCCCCCAGAGCTAAGGACTGAACCCCCGAGATGTCGGGCGATCCACACGTTTTATCCTCCTTTGGATTCTTAAGTTTGCTGCTTTGACTGACTTGTGAAACAGGGGCCTGTTGCCTCTTGCACATTGCCTCCATGTTCAGCACCAGAGCTGACTACAGTTACGGGTTGCAAACCCTCTCCCGGGGGCGGGGGGAGGGTGGGGTGGGGGGGAGTTGGGGACGGTTGAGCCTTGTTAATGGCTCTCAGTTACTTCTTTTATACTGCATAACTGTTGATATGTCGATGCATAGGTGTTTCTTGTCATGGATACCCTGCCTTCTCCCCAGTCCTATGCTGGCTGTGAGGAGACCACTAATCTCTACGATGTATGTTGATCCTTATGATGATGTAATGTATGACTGCGATGGCTACACTTGATGTCCTCTCCTGGAACACGCGGGGTATGAATTCCCCAATAAAAAGATCCTTGGTTTTCCAGTATGTTAAAAAGTACAATCCACACATATGCGTGTTCCAGGAGACACACCTGGTGGGAAGCAAAACACTGAGTCTCAAGAGGCCGTGGGTGGGGCACCAATATCACTCCACATACTCTAACTTTGCCAGAGGAGTCAGTATTTTGGTGGCAAAAAGTTTGCCATTCAAACTGCTGAACCTTGAACTAGACCCGGACGGACGGTTTGTACTAATCCATGCACTGGTGCATAGTGTCCCCTGGGTCCTGGTGGGTCTCTATTTACCCCCCCCTGCCTCTATAAAACTTTTAAACCTCCTGACGGCAAAACTAGCACAATACCCACAAGACAATCTGATACTAATGGGCGACTTCAACCTTGTCCCGGACTCTGGGATGGACAGATGCGCCGCAGGGGGTGCGACCCGACAGGGTCTTGCTGCCTGGGCGGATACGTACGGGCTGACGGATGTGTGGAGATGGAGACACCCCGCATCTAGGATGTTTACCTGCCACTCAGCCACTCATAAATCGTTTTCAAGAATAGACCTTGCCTATGCGGCGGCCCCTGTCCTCCCCAGAGTTCGGACCATTGACATCCTCCCCCGTGGGATATCGGATCATGCCCCACTGCTGCTGTCCTTGACCTTGACCTCGGCACCCTCTGACAGACTCTGGAGACTCTCCAGATTCTGGATCTCCGACAAGGATGTCGAGTCCAAATTCCAGGACACGTTGAGACAGTACTGGGTGGAGAATTCTGCCACCTTGGGCGAAAACTCCACTTGGGACGCCTTCAAGGCCTCCTCTAGAGGTCACTACCAATCCATTATCGCCACAGTAAGAAGGGAACGCAGGGCAGATCTGGAGCGGGTGGAGAAACAAGCAGCTACCCAGGAGGCTCAATATGTTAGAACCAGGGACCCAGAACATTACGCCCAACTCCAATCTCTGACCAGACAGGCACTTCTCCTACGTACTTCCCTCACACAAAAGAAACTCCTTCACCAATCCCAACGGATTTTTGAACAGGGGGACAAGACGGGTCGCCTCCTGGCATGGCTCTCTAGAGAGCAATCCGGCATAGCAACGATAGCACACATCAAAAACCAGGAGGGGACCCTGCTCTCTGACCCCCGGGATATTAATAATTGCTTTGCCGCGTACTACCAACACCTCTACACCACCAGGGTGTCCTATGACCAGACGGACCTAGACAAATATCTGGACGATATTGACCTGCCGGTCCTGAATCTAGCTACCGCCACTAAACTTGATGCCCCTATTAAAATAGAGGAAATACAGGCGGCTCTGAAAGTAATGCAGACAAATAAAACACCGGGCCCGGACGGGTTCCCGGTGGAATTTTATAAGACCTACATGGAGGACTTGGCCCCCAAATTGCTAACGACCCTGACACAGGCCTCACGCTCAGGAGCCCTCCCGGACTCTATGAGCGATGCTGTTATAATTGTTATTCCCAAGCCGGGTAAGGACCCCCTCTTGTGTTCCTCATACCGCCCAATTTCCCTCTTGAACGTAGATGCCAAGGTACTGGCAAAGATACTAGCAAACCGACTCAACACAGTAATCACAGCCCTGGTCCACCCCGACCAGACAGGGTTTATGCCGGGTCGTGGTACGGATATCAACATACGGCGGCTGCACACGCACATAGCTTGTGCGGAGCCGGATACCTCGGGGGTGGTGGCCTCACTCGACGCGGAGAAGGCTTTTGACTCGGTCGAGTGGGGCTACCTCTGGTCGGTCCTGTCTAGGTTTGGGTTCGGCCCGAACTTCCTGAAATGGATCCAGCTGCTCTACGCACACCCTAGGGCCCGCATACGCACTAACGGATCACTCTCGGATCCTTTCCTCCTGGAACGAGGGACGCGCCAGGGCTGCCCCCTGTCCCCGACCCTCTTTGCCCTCGCCATCGAACCCCTAGCTGCCCATATCCGAAAAGATCCTTTAATAGAAGGCATCAAAATAGGCCCCCTAGAAGAAAAACTCTCACTATACGCAGACGATTCCCTCCTATACCTGGCAGATAGCTCCTCTTCCCTTAACTCGGCCCTTGCCCAATTTGACAACTTTGCCCAATACTCTGGAATCCGTATAAATTGGGACAAATCGGTGCTGTTCCCGCTTCGCCGGTCCCCCCCACAGACCCCCTCCCACACACCCCTGCGATGGGTGGAGACTTTCACCTACCTGGGAGTTAAAATTGGTCCCACAATAAAAGGCTATTTGGCTAGGAACCTCTGCCCACTTCTGGAACAACTCACAAAAAGCTGCGCTGGCTGGCGCAACCTTCCTCTCTCCCCAGTGGGCAGGGGCAACCTGATTAAAATGGTCTACCTCCCAAAATTTCTATATTTCTTTAGGCAGACTCCTACCCCCATTCCCCGCTCTTTTTTTCAAAAAATTGACAGCACGGTAACCAACTTTATTTGGGCAGGACGGCCCCCCCGAGTGGCCCGTCGCACGCTGTACCTCCCCCTCTCGGCGGGGGGACTGGCCCTCCCGAACTTCCTAGTGTATTACTGGGCTGCGGTCCTGGTTACAGTCAGATGGTGGTTCTCCCAGCCCAAACTGAATCCAGCAGTCACCTTAGAGGCGGCACTCCTCGGGTCCTATGCTGCCCTGTCCAACCTGGTCTTCAGGGGAGCCAAAGCGCACCCCCGGGTGACGGAACCTATGATAACTACCATTAAGGTGTGGCGGTCGGCTAGGGCCCTAGGAGTCAAACCCAACACATTCTCACCTCACACGCCGCTGTGGGGTAACCCTCTCCTTCCTCACCTAAACTCGGTCCCTGACCCGGCTGCTTGGGCCCAACATGGGATTACAAAACTTAAACACATTATATCAAGGGGTAAGATAGACACATTCCCGAATCTGAAACGGACTTTTCGCCTCCCCCAGTCCTTCTTATTCAGATACTGGCAGCTCAAACACGCAGTTAACTCGCAGTTCCCGGACACGATTACCCTAGAGTCAGACTCGATAGAAAAACTACTTACCTCAGGAGTGATGGGGAGACCCCTATCCTCTTTGTACATGTACCTTACAGTGACACACGACACGACCACGGCAGGTCTCCTCATTAAGTGGAGGGAGGACATCCCTGACCTCACTGAGGAGGTCTGGGAGGACCTGATCTCTTCATATATTCCCTCCATGATAGCTTCCAGGGACCGCTTTATACAACTGAAGTTCCTTCACAGGGCGTATTACACACCGCAGCGTTTGGCTAACATCTACCCTTCCCTGAGCCCAACATGCACGAGGTGTAAGCAGGACAGAGGCACATTTATACATATGGTCTGGACCTGCCCAAAAATCCAGCCCTACTGGCGGGAGGTGGCGGGGGTCCTGGAGGGGATCTGCGGAACACCACTCACTCTAGACCCCCTCTTGTTTCTCCTTAGTTACATGGGAGACATTGAGGGGGACAGGTATACTAAATTGGCCATGACCTTCCTCCTATTTTATGCCAGAAGGGAGATCCTACTGAGGTGGAGAGGTGAGGAGACCCCTACTAGGAATGCCTGGGAAAGTACTGTCAACAGAGTGCTACCACTCTACAAAATTACATACGAAAGTAGGAACTGTCCGGCCAAGTTCGATAAGATATGGTCCTCTTGGGTAGATGGTGGTATAGCCGAGGTCTAGGACTACTCGGCAGGTGATGAGAGAAGGAGACTTTATGTATGTGATGCCCCCTGTCGTCTTCCCCCCCCCCCCTCCCCCCCGCCCCTTCCTCCTCCCTGACCCCTTTCCCCCCCCTTGTTCTTCCCCTTCCCTGGTCCCCGTCTCTCGTGACCCCCTGTCCCCCCCCCCCGGAGTCGAGGGGGCGCTGCCCCCCCCCCCCCGAATTTAAGCTGCTCCCCCTGCACACCATGATCTGCCTCTACACTGCGGTATAGCATACTGTAACAATTGTTTTGTTTTTTTGTATACATCGAGTCTTATATGCGGTAACCAGCTGATTGTACCTTTGTGATACTGAATACCTGCTCATATGTATCCGTGACACTGTTTATGCAATGTATATATCCGTTATTTTCGAAATAAAAAATGTTTACTGTTAAAAAAAAAAAATAGGTGTTAAATTCAACCGGATAAAATCTGAAACCGAATTAGTAATGGTAAGCCCCAGATATTTGACCTTAGATACCCACTGGAGAGGTGTGGATACAATAGCCGATTGGCAGACATCCTTACCCAGGGGAAGAATTATGCCAGTTGGCACGCAGCCTAGAAAAAGTGGCAATATGGTTTAAAATGGACAAGGCCTGAGGCAGAGACATGGCAGGGTAATCCAAAAATAACACCACATCATCGGCATATAGCGCCATCTTCTCTACCAAGGTACCCACCCTTACACCCTTCACTAAGGAGGAGGGATGCAGGGCCACAGCAATCAGCTCCATTTTAAGGGCAAACAGCCCAGGCGATAGGGGGCAACCTTACCTAGTCCCACGGCCAACTGGAAAGGACTCTGATAGTCTACCATTTGATTTACTGGCAGCCATTGGATAATCATACAATAAACTAATACATTTTAAAAATATCTCACCAAAGCCCATGCGTTGTAAAACTGCCTGCATATATTTTCAATCAACTGAATCAAACGCTTTTTCCAGTTCTAGGAAAACCAGCACTCGTTCATCTAGACCCTCTGGACGTAACACATTTTTTGTTTTTTATTTCTTAATTTTACCCAAAATTATGCCAACAAAAAATTTTTTTTGAAAGACCGCCATGCCTCTTACTAAATACCTTACACTAAATACACACACAGCCAATCCCTGCCTTATTAAATCAATTTTCCATTGGGTTTACCACCCACAAATCCCCTCAAATGAGGTATTGGCGATGTGTGTTTACGGTATCAATGAAACAATTTGTTGAATGTTTTTATATATTTGTATATCCTATTGTATTCAGCGTTAGAGGTTTGCATCATACACAGACCTAGGGGAATCTTTGGGACAGAATCTTCCCTATAAGGTGACCCTGCCCTTTGGATTCTAGTTGTATCAAACTTGCATCATGGCAGAATACTGGGATACATGGGTGAAGACTGGGATACTTTAATGTCTAAAACCATCAAAGAATTTGACACCAATGAGCTTTTAGAATCTGAGATCAAATTTGCCTTTCTCAACCCTACCCACTTAGTTGAGAAAAAGGCAGCCCTATTTTGGCATATCAAATTTTTTGAAGATTACCAAAGGAAAAACATCAACCATTTTGGACTCTGTGTCCAAATCTTCCCATCTTTTGAGAAGATTGAACCGGACTTTAAAACTGCCTGGGAAAAAGTTCTTAAAAAAAGATTCGCAGTACAGGGACCTCGGCTATGGAATGCTCTACCGAACAACATCCGCTTGGAAGAAAACCATCAGGCCTTCAGGAAAAAACTCAAGACCCACCTCTTCTAATATCGCAGGACAACAAGAGCAGACAAGCGCCTTGAGGCAATTCAGTTCGCATTTGCAGCGCTATACAAATCATTCATTCATTCTTGACCTGATGATATTAATTCAAGAATATCAGAAGAGAATTTCAGAGCTCAACCTCAAAATCAATGCCCTGAATACTCAGCTGATAAAATTTAAAACACACACTTTATATGATCAATTAGAGAAACAACTCAAAGAACATTTTTAAAAATATAACAAAGAAATACTAATCAAGAAAGATAAAAAATTCTTTAGGGACAAAAAAACATTTCAGGAAGAGCGTGCATATAGATAGCCCGATGGTAAAAAATGATATAATAATAACAACACTTGTATCACTGCACCTTATTGTGTATACACTAAATCTAACAGGTCGAAAACCTCCTCAATGTCATCTACCGTCCCTCAATCTGTGCCGACACAGTTCAATGGATGAAGATGACAAAAACATTGTCGTCATGGTAACATCTCCAACGACGATGTTTCAGATATCGAAGGCTCAACATCTTCACACATTAGAGATTATTCTAATAACTCACAGAAACACCAATCATCCCGTGCCAACACTAGAGCATCACAACAACCTAGCACTCCTACACCTAGTTCATAAACAGGCACATCCCGTCAGGACAATTTTTTAGACCGCATGCGGGCACAACCCAAAAAGCACCAGGAAAGTATTAACAATCATACTCACAAACCCAACAAAAGTCACTTACCCAAGAACCATTGAATATTATTAATTTGTCGAGCCACTCCTTATCAGAAGATGAGATCAGAATCCTTGAAAAGGGACTTTTTGCCCAATCACACAAATTCTACATCAAAAAAGGAAGATGTTGCAGGTCCTACCCATACAAAAACAGAATTAGAGGCCATTGGCAATCTTAACACACTATTAGAAGAAAATGAACCAGAAGATTTGATTAACTCTCTTGATCTTGAAGCCATGAAGACATACTTGTCGATCAGGCTTATTACCATAACATCATTGATAAAAATACTTGGGAGTACGTTAGAACTGGCTTCCCCCGTGAGGCCACTTTCTATGCATTCCCAAAAATAAAGAACATAACAAAACAACCAGGAAGACCAATTGTGTCTGGTAGGGGAAGTCTCAGTAAATTTATTGACAGACAACTTCAGCCTATAGTGGAGGCACTTCCATCATATGCCAAGGATTCTATCCATCTTTTGCAGATCTTGGATGGCCTCCACTTTGGCGGCGACACTATCTTGGTCGCGATCGATGTGGAGGCTCTGTATAGTTCTATTCCACATGAACTGGGTCTGTCTGCCATACGACATGCATTACTACGACAAAACAGTGATGGCCTTCCCTTGGTGGAATTTATTGCAGCATCCCTTGAATTTATAGGGGTATAGGATGGGTATATGGGATTGTTTGATTTTTTTGATTTTTTTTATCTTTTTTTATGGTTGAACTAGATGGAATTGTGTCTTTTTTCAACCTGACTATGTAACTATTTTAAAGCACAACTATTTTCCTCCAGGTACAGGGCATGGCCATGGGCACATGTTGTGCCCTGGCTTACGCCAATCTGTACTTGGGGGAATGGGAAAGATTCATGTTTTCTGAAGGCACAGCATGTAGATATACCAGCCATATGACAGCCTGGTTTCACTACATTGATGATATCATGATATTATGGAATGGTTCCACTACACTCCTTCAGGAGTTTTTGGAATACATCAATTTGGGAAATACATATAATCTTAAATTTACCATGACCTATACTTTATCTGCAATAAAATTTTTGGATTTGACAATTAAGAAATACGCTGATGGCTCTCTTCATACTAAGCTCTTTAGGAAGCCTACAGAGTAACCCAGAAATCCAGAGGGATATTACTGTGCTTTACAGCACTAGGTTTTCTTTTTTTGTCTTTTATTGGATTAGACAGACCAGGAGTTTATACACACACTGCAAGTCCCTGCTTTATTAAGTCAACTTACTAAATACCTTGAACTGTCTACTTTCCAAAAGGGGTAGTTTGGGGGGTATTTCTACTGTCCTGGCATTTTAGATCCTCAAGAAAAGGGATAGGCTACCAGTATATCAGGATTGATCAATTTTCAGATATATACCATAGTTTGTGGACTCAATAACTTTCACACAGAATAAATAATATACACCAGTGGTAGAAGTATAGGGGTCGCTGAGGTTGCCGTGGCAACCAGGCCCCATGATGCGATTGAGGGCCCCCTGTATACCTCGATAAGAGGAGCGGCAAGGGAGGCTGAGACCGAGCTCCCCGATCCTCAGCCGAACTGTAATTGGCACTATGCAGGGAGCTCATCACATTTATTACATCTAAAGTGAAAGCACAGTGTGTGTTGTGCTCTTTGTCTCCCCCTACAGTGCAGTACCTGGCAGGAAGAGGTAAGGCAATCTGTATGTATGTGTGTGCATGTGCATGTGCATGTATGTATGTGTGTGCATGTGTTTATATGTGTGTGCATATGTGCATTTATATATATGTGTGTGTGTATGTGTGTTTACATGTATGTATGCACATTTAATCCTGACCCCCATATATGTGTACAATCGGAACTGATCTTTATTTCTTGCTTGTTCATAGTACCAGCAAAAAAAGACTTTTTTCAGAGGCATTTGACAGCCGGTAAAGAGGCAATATGTTGCCTCCTGACCGCCTGTTTTAACCCCTTAAATGCGTCATCACTATGCTGAAACTGCATGCAATGCACACAGTTGCAGGGTGGTTGCAGTGCAGTCCCATTCACCTAGGGGTATACTTCAAGGGTGCCCTGACTACAAAAAAATGAGAAACACTGACATAGAGGAACCGATCTCTCCATTTTCCTCCTGCAACCGTTGAATGCCTGCGGGAGGGAGAGGAGGAGAAGCGGGGGAAAGGAAGAAATCAGTTCCTTTTTATGCAGCCACCCACTTGCGACTGGGCCCTGTTGTTCCGCCACTGGACTTGGAGAAAGGGACTCTGTCCGGGGGTCAGGGGGGCCCTTCATGGTTTCTTGCATCGGGGCCCTGAAGGTTCTAGTTACGCCACTGATATACACTGATTTGGGTTATTTTCACCAAAGTAATGTAGCAGAATACATTTTGGGCTGAATTTATGAAGAACAATTATCTATTTGGAAATATTATAACAGAATAATATTTTTTTTATTTTTTAAATACAACCAAAAGAAATCTCTATTTGTGTGAACAAAATTATAAAAAATTAGTTTGGGTACAGTGTTGCATGGCCACACAATTGTCAAAGTGCGACAGCGCTGAAAGCTGAAAATTGGCCTGGGCAGGTAGGGGGTTAAAATGCCCGGTGTTGAAGTGGTTAAGTCTGGTCTAGAGTTGATCCAACCATCCATAAGGGGGATGCATCAGCACACCCAAATCCAGACCCAAATTCCTAACCCAAGAGGCAATGTAATCCAAATGGTCTAATAATCAACAGATCAAAGTACACCAAACATTTTCCCTCAAGTTTATCCCATCAATCTAAAACTCAGGGCAAATATGGCCTCCAAGCCCATCCCACCCACTCTTATCATATTCTTTTTTTTTTTTTTTTTTTTTACCAAACCCGAGTCTGCCGTCCGTGACCGTTGCTTCTTGTAGGATTGGAAACTGATGATACAGCTCTAGAGTTGGGGCCCAACACTGACTGACCTGCCTTGTTGCTGCCCTTCGACTGTGACATCATCATGCCACGGAACGTCAAGTGTCTGAGAAGACCCCACCACTAGACAGACAAAGAGAAGTGTTCACATCACCCAGGCATGCGGGAAACTGAATGCAGTCCAGAAAAAAAGGTCTGATGGGCCATGTGACCACTGACTTAGGCTTTTTGTTTTTTTATAGGTGGTAGGAGGTGTTGAATTGGCTAAACACTAGTATCGTTTTTGTTGTTCTTTTTGTTCTTGTTCTATTGTTTTTCTAGTGAAGTAAAATCGGCATTTGTTTTCGACTAGTAAGAATAGGAATAATTGAAGGTGTGGTTGGAGGTCAATTAACCCATCAATAATTTTAATGAAGGTACCGACATCCCTTTGAAATTGAATATTAACAAGAATAAGGATATGGGATTTTAGAGGTACTTTTTGAATATAGTCAAATTATTTTTTAGAGAACAAATAAATTTTAAATACTTTTATTGAAAAAAATTATACAAAATACATAAAAATAAATGAAAGTGCATGTTATCTACAGTCCTGGGTACATACACCTATTCCTATAGCAGACAGAGACAATGCAACATTCATTTATATATGGTCTGATGTTCAACAAACTTCTACATGTTTCGCCTAAAAGGCTTCATCAGGAAAGTTGACATGATCGATTGAATAAAAACATCAAAAACAGACTTTTTCAGTATACTGGACCTTGGGTATATAAAGGAAAAGAGACATAAGGAAATTAATATTAACATAATCTGAGAGATGATACATATAATTTTACTAAAAATAGATGAAAGCACAGGACATGACCAGATAAGTGGGGAGTTCTATTATACACAAATACTTATTAAATCCAGAACCCCCCCAAGAATTGGAAGGAGCAGGATGGAAACATTTTCTTGAATGAATAAATTAGTATGAGTTTTTTGTTAAGAAAATTACATTAATTCCAAATTTGAATGCTAAAAGCAAGCAAAATTTTCAAGAACTTTCAAACAACATTTGTCATGTCTCTGTAGGCAATATCGAATGTACTGTTGAGTTTTTTTGTATGAGCATTTGTACAAAAATCTACCAATGTATGGCCAGCTTTAGTGTGGCCCAGAGATCATCTTTATGTTCAGTTGTATAGATTTAAAAAAAAGGCAATTTAAACTGTCACAAATTTAAAACCTGAAGAGTGGCCATAGGGTAAGGTCACCTTGAAGGCTTAAAAGTGAAATAGCTGACAACAATTAATACTGCATTTTCAAGTATCCTTTTATGGCCTTGAGGGTCATTTTTAAGGATTTTAAATGATCACTATGAGTTTTTCAAAGGCAAAGCCAGTTGAAGTCTTGGTATACTACTGATGCACACAAGGTGAACTGGCTATAGACCGGCATTTACTGATTTGGTTGTCTAGACACCATAATTGCTAGCTGTCAGTACATTTACTGACAGTACAAAATAAAGTCAACTGTTTGGCTGTCAATGATGCTCATCTATCACCGAACCTCAGGCAGATAGAACAGACCATCATTTAATCCAGTTATGTATTCCTCAAAAAAAAAAAAAAACACAGTAAATGCATTTTAAACACAGCTAGCAAAATTATATGAATCTGTCTTTATCTTGCCTTTCTGGAGGCTCCTGAACTGCAGGGCTCAGGCTCTAATGTATTGTGCAGGGCTGCAAGTTTAATATGGTCAGCCAGGTGTTGGCATACAGGCTCCTTTAAAAAAAAGAGCCAAGATGAACTTCAGAAGACTGTTATTGTGGGACACCGTGTCCTAGAATGTTCATTTGCTATGTCCCTGTTGACTTTCCTAACAGATTGACAAATTTTATCTTCCTAGGCTCCAAGATCACGGCAGATGGTGACAGTAGCCATTAAATAGACGCTTGCTTCTTGTGAGGAAATCAATGGCAAACCTAGACAACATTATAAGAAGCAAAGACATCACCCTACCGATAAAGTGCCATATAGTCAAAAGCTATGGTATTTCCAGGAGTAACCTATGAGTGCGAAAGTTGGACATTAAGCACTTCAGCCCCGGACCAATTTGCAGCCAAAGGACCAGGCCCCTTTTTGCGATTCGGCACTGCGTCGCTTTAACTGACAATTGCGCGGTCGTGCGACGTGGCTCCCAAACAAAATTGGCATCTTTTTTTTCCCACAAATAGAGCTTTCTTTTTGTGGTATCTGATCACCTTTGCGTTTTTTATTTTTTGTGCTATAAACAAAAATAGAGCGACAATTTAAAAAAATATTCAATATTTTAAACTTTTTGCTATAATAAATATCCCCCAAAAATATATAAAAAAAAAAAATTTTTCCTCAGTTTAGGCCGATACGTATTCTTCTACATATTTTTGGTAAAAAAAATCTCAATTAGCGATTATTGATTGGTTTGCGCAAAAGTTATAGCGTTTACAAAATTGGGGATAGTTTTATAGCATTTTTATTAATATTTTTTTTTTTACTAGTAATGGCGGCGATCAGCGATTTTTATTGTGACTGCGACATTATGGCGAACACATCGGGCATTTTTGACACATTTTTGGGACCAGTATCGATTATACAGCAATCAGTGCTATTTAAATGCACTGATTCCTGTTTAAATGACACTGGCAGTGAAGGAGTTAACCACTAGGGGCGGGGGGGGTTAAGTGTGACGTGTGTGTGATTTTTTTTACTGTAGGGGGGGCGTGGCTTGACATTCGACATCACTGATCGGCTTTCCCGATGACAGGGAACAGCCGATCAGTGACAGCGTCACTAGAAAGCACGGGGAGAGGTTTGTTTACACATACCTCTGCCCGTTTTCAGCTCTGTGACCCGATCGTGGGACACCAGCGGCGATCGGTCTGCTGGTCCTGCCGCCGCGGTCACGGAACTCAGGACCGGGTCGCGAGTGTGCCACCGGCGGGGCACGCGTGACCCACGGCTGGGCTCTTGAGACACGTACAGGTACGTGATTGTGCCCAGCCATGCCATTCTGCTGACGTATATCGGCGTGAGGCGGTCCTTAAGCGGTTAAGGAAGGCTGAATGCCGAAGAATTGATGCTTTTGATGGTGTTTGAGAAGACTATTGAAAATCCCTTGGACGGCAAGAAGATTAAGCCAGTCAATCTTAAAGGAAATCAACCATGAATATTCACTGGAAGGCCAGATCCTGAAGCTGAAAATCAAATACTTTGGCCGCCTAATGCGAAGCGAGGACTCATTGGAAAAAACCCTGATGATGGGAACCATGGAAGGGAAGAAGATGACAGAAAACGAGATGGATAAATAGCATCATCGAAACAATGGGAGGCAGCTGAGGACAAAAAAACTCCGAGAGGCAGTGGAGGGCAGAAAAGCTCCGGGAGGCAGTGGAGGACAGAAATACCTGGCGTGCTATGGTCCATGAGGTCACAAACAGTGGACACGATTAAATGACTGAACAACAAAATTTACTTTCTAGGTCCTTTTTGGATTGGTCGACATTGGAAACTGAGGAAGAAATAAAGGGGTAGGTGATGTATATAACCATCTATGCAGGAGAGAAGTTTTCTGGATTTTTCACCTGAAAACTTGTATACCACATGGTTTAAACCATGAATGGGATATTACACACTTTTATGAGTGATCAGTGGGGACATTCATGGTTGCTGCTCTCTTGCATAGTTTGCGCTTCGGTTCCTTTTATTTTATATAATTTTATATTATAGTTCCCTGTTTTTTATACACGTGTCTCTGGTACAGAGGTTCCCCTTTAACCCTGCGTCTTCCCTCATCCCTCTCCCCTCTTTTTAAAAACATATTTGGTTGGGTTTTACTGGTTGGGCTTCCAGCAAGTTTAGTTGTCTGCTAGGATGGTTTTTTATACACATTTTTTCCTTTTGAGTATTACCATGTTGTCTTTTGTCAATTATTTTTTTGGTTTACCTATATTTGTATTTGTTGCTCATTGCTTTTTAATTAGTCTTGCTAAGGCCCCTTTCACACTTGTGCGACTTCAAAGTCACGCGATTTCGCTGCGATTTCAAGGAATGCCTGTGTAAGTGGCATCAAAATCGGACCAAAGTAGTGCAGGGACTACTTTGAAGTCGTACTAATATGAATGGCTGTCATAGGAAATCATGAGGAACGACTTGTCATGCTACTTTGCAGTCCCAAATCGTGGGACAAGTCGTATAAGTGTGAAAGTGGTGTAAGGTCTTTGTCCAGAGGTAGTCGAAGCACTAATTGGCACAGGTGATGCCGTTTGTGGCAGTTGATATAAAGTCAGGAGCTCCCGAAAACCTCTTATGATTAAGCACTTAATTGTGCGAAACGAGTCAACAGCTTATCTTTTGCTGTATACTCTGACACTGGCAAAAAAAGATTTATTGGATCAAGTCCAGTGGCAGTGTGCGGCCATATCTTCTCTTTCCTCAACGGAGGAAGAGATGCTGTTGAGGGGAGGATTATGGGAGGTGTAGTTTCATCGTGTATAGGTGGAACCACTCCACAGCTGGGAGAAAACTACAGTTTCTAGGTGTCTGAGTGTCCTGGGAGGAGAAGAGGAAGTCTTTGCAAACTGCTTGGGGAGGTTCGAGGCACTTGGCGCCAGATCAGAGGAGGACGTAGATATACTGGGTAGAGTGCTGAACTCTCCAAGCACTTGCCTACCAGAGCGACCTAATAAACAGCGTTCCAGCAGCACAAAGCGGGTTCACTGGTCTCCATTCTGCATCTCCAGTAATACAGGGTGGGATTGCTGAAGCTCCATTATTCCACAAGGGGTCCCTCCATCACAGACACCTATGGCTGGGGCTGAGGCGCAGGATTGGTGATAGGGTTGTCAATTTATTGCAAGCACTGTACAGCAGAAACTGAAACTTCTGCTCCCTTCTAAATCACCTAGCCTATTCAGTCTACCCCTAGCACTACTATATTAATAATCCAGAACTGCACCATTACACCAGACACCTCCTCTCTAGTTGTTCTACCTGAAAGCAGGAGGAAATCACCAAGTTTCACCAATAGTGCACCACATTGAGGGCCCCAACAAAGCCGGAAAAAATAATCCTTTTGGGACTACCCTATTCTGTCTCACAAAAGTTTGCATAGACCTTAACATCCAAATCCATACCCTTCCTCTTGAGGACTTCTTCATTTATTATACAGTAAAGTCCTGCAGGCAGACTTGAACCTAACCGGGTTACTTCAGCGCAGCTTCCAGGGGTTTATACTATCCTTTGTCAAGATGCCCTTACTGCACTCCTTGTGATCCCGTTTGTAAGAGAACTGTTAAGATGCGCCCGGCGCGCACGCCTACGGGCAACGGTGAAATTCTATGCGCACCAATGTGCGCAATCACGGGCAACAGAGTAATTCCACGCGCACCAATGCGCGTGCATGAGCGCGCCCCTAGCAGTAATTGGCGCCAGGCGGCCTATTTAAAGGATGCTCTGACTTCTGGAAGGTGCTGACTGGTCTTCAGCTGTGTCCTGATATTCTGAACCCTGTTTATACCCGGCTTGATTCCCGTTGCTGAACTTGGCTTCCCTCGACTCTGCTTTGGACTTTGATTACTCTGACTACTGGTTCCTGATCCCGGCTCCCCTTCTGACGTTGCTTCTGCCTATACCTTGGTACCTCGCTGCCTGCTTGTTGCTGAACCCAGCTATCCCCGTGACCTTGCTTCTGTCTCCTGCTTGGCTCCACGCTGTCTCAGAGTGCCTGTGTTGGCTGACCATCATCTCAGCTTCCCTGGGTCCAGCTCTTCACCAGATGCCTTACCTGCACCTCCAAGACTGCAAGTCTACTTACAAGTTCTGCACGCAACACCTACAGGCACTCATGTTCCTCCTGACCCTAGCTACCATCTGTTCCACCTCCAGTGGGGCTGGGGCCGGAGATACAAGAGAGGCCGACCTCATCATTTCAGACTCCTACCAGGTACGTGACACCATTACAGTTTAAGCAGATCGGGGTGTATGGTAAAACCTGGACCCATGTACCCTTTTTATTAGTTTCTCTTGGCACGCAGCTTTAGTATAGAAGGTCTCTGTATAGGAACAGGGGTTAGTTAGTGCATCTTTGTTCAGTGATTGTGTTACTCTGCCTTTGTTTGATCAGTTTGAGTCTATTATATATACGATGTCCTACTCACTTGTTTTTTTGTATATCTTATTGAATATGGGTGTGTCAGAGCGGTAGAGGTGGTTTATCAAATAACCTGGGAAATAAACCAATCTTAGAGGGCTTATAGAATTTGTGGCTCATTCGGGGGTGCGCTACAGAGAAAGGTTAGGTCAAGGACCTGGCTATGTTGGAGTTACTGATAGTATTACAAATGTTTTGGCACAGGGTGAAAAAGATTAGGGACTCTGCCCCTATTTCTATCTGCAGCAAACAGAGTGGACTTGGGGTCTAGTTAGATCTCTGATATCTGCATTCACTTAAAGATTAATTCCAGATATGACAATTTTTACAATTACAGATTAAGTATTCATATATCAAGCTTGTGGGATCCCCTGGATGCTGGAAATCACTGTAGTAGACACCACTCCTTACAGTCATTACCACTGGCTCCTGTGTCCCACACCAAAGGGCTGTAATGTTACATATAGAACACAGGAGGTTGGCCGCTCAGCATGGGTGCAATTCAGGGAACACTTTTCTATTTTCTCAACAAATCCAAAATGTTATCCGATTTGGACAAGGTGGAAATTGTGGAGCCATCACAACATCTCCCCACTTTATCCAATCAGAGAATGCTTTGCATTCAATGAGAAAATGTAAAGTGTTCCCTGAATGGTGCCTGGGATAAGCAAGAGGCCTACTATGTTCACAATGCAGTAGGGAAGCTGCTTAGCACGGAACCCAGAAGTGAGTGGAGATCACTGAAGTAGCAGTGCTTATTACAGTGATTTCCAGCTTCCACAGGAATCTCACAGATATGGCTAATACATAAGGGGCGGCCCGTCCATTGTGGGCACACTGGCACCACCCCCCTATCTATGCCACCGCCCTCCCTATCCTTTCAGGACGCCGGGCCCATGAATTCCTATGGCGGTGGTGGGCGGGGGTGTGTTTTTTGAAGCACTGATTAGAGCCAGAGGCTCTAATAGAATGGAATGGGCTCGGGCGCAGAGCATTGTGTCCTTAGCCCACCCAGGTGTGTTGCAACTGCAAATTAATATTCACTGTTGCAACACTGATTCTCCTCCCGGCCAATCGGGAATCGGATTTGATACCCGTCACCCGATTGGCTGAAAGGACAGGCGATCCTATTGGACATCTAGGAGAAAAAGGGAGGAGCAGCACAGAAGACACAGGGGCCTGCCCTTCATCCACAGAAGCCTGCTGCAATTGGAGCCTGCAACCCACCGAAGCCAGACACTGCCTGCTGGAGCCCCCAACCATCTGAGCCCCCAACCCACTGCTACCCTGAGATGCCACCAATGGGGGGGAAGATGCAGTTGCCACTCCTGTTGCCAGGGGCAAGTGATGATCAAGGCCAGAGGTAAAGGGAGGAATAGTTGCCAGCAAGGGACAATTCATATTATCAGATGCCAGTGTATGGAAGTCTGAAGAAGTACCAAAGCAGCCTTTTCACCAGCCGGGTACGGTGAAGAAGTGGAAAAGTTCAGCACAGTGCCAAGCCAGGGACCCAGTGGATTAGTGTGGGTGAAGCTTGAGGAGTTTCCAGCAGGTTAGCTGTGGAAGAGCTCGGGGGATCAAGTGACATCTGGGATTTTGAAGTCTAGTGAGAGACCGGGAGTTCAGTGAGCGAAGATCTATAGTGGGATACTGTGAGAAAAGATCTATAACGGGTTACTGTGATGGATCTCTATTGACTGTTCAAAGTTCAGTTGCCATAGGAGACAGCAGTTCTACAAATACAGTTGCTGCATCCAGCTTAAAGTCCCTCTACCTGTATAGCTATTTGCCTATTCTTTTGTTTCGGAGTCCACTAATTCCTATTGCATCTGCCTAAGGGTGTCCTGGCCCTAACCCTCTCTGTTCTATTTAAAAGACAATGAATCTCTTTTCTTGCATTCCAAAAAGTGACTGGCGCCCATGTTTTCCAACTTGCAATACACCCACCATGCCCAATAACCCACACTACGAGGAAAGATGTCAGCTCTCCCTGACTCTGGAGGTCACCATTAGACCTTATGCATATTGGACGTTTTTACAGCTGCAGTTTTTGGCAACGTTTTTTTTTTCTACAGTTAATAAACTCTCTAGCATGTTATCCTATGTGTCCATGCACACATAGGGGGTTATTTACAGAAGTCAAATCCACTTTTTCACTACAAGGGCAAAGTGCACTTGAAATTGCCCTTGGAAGTGCAGTCGCTGTAAATCTGAGGGGTAGATCTGAAATGATGGGGAAGCTCTGCTGATTTTATCATCCAATCACGTGCAAGCTAAAAAAAAAAAAAATTTATTTTCCTTGCATGTCCCCTTTGGCTCTACAGTGACTTTACTTCCAAGTGCACTTTCAGTGCAATTTCAAGTACACTTTGCACTACAAGTGTAAACTACAAGTGCAAAGTGGATTTGCCTTTCGTAAATAACCCCCTTAGGCTGTTATCAACTGTTTTTGGCTGGGGCGTTTTTTGGCTGTAAAAAAAGACCAAAACTAGTGGGTTACGAGCAGTGCCGTTTTTAAAATTGATTGGACCCTGGGCAAAACTTCTCTTGGGCCCGGGCAACCCCCCCCCCCATGCAGTTTTGCTCTCCACCTGCTCTGAGACATACAATAAATAGCAGACTCAAAATCAGTTTACTGAATCAGAGCAAGCAGATTTTGCGATTGGTTGCCAGAGGTTACAGTGTATCATTACCGCTCACCGACTGGTTGCTAGAGGTTACAGCACACATTACGGCTTACTGATTAGTTGCTAGAGGTTACAGCACACATTACGGCTTACTGATTAGTTGCTAGAGGTTACAGCACATGATTCTGCTTGTTTATTGGTTGTTAGAGATTACTGTGGATATGACCTTAGGGGGGGCATGATATACATATCAACGCCGCTGGCCTCTGCTATTTACATATGAATGCCAGTAATTTACATGTAAACACAGGGTCTGCAGGTGAGTCATCTGTACACAACAATAGGGCAGAGCTGGGCAGCATTTGTAGCAGCACTTCACACTGAGATATTGGCACACAGCACAGGACTAAAACCTCAAGGGAATTTAAACCATGATAGTTGGCAAGTATGAGGCAGCTGCTTTGGGCCCCACAACAATGACAGGGCCCAGGGCAGCTGCCCCTTTTGCCCTGCCTTAAAAACTGCCCTGGTTACGAGAGGCGTTTTTCAGCTGTAAAAACTCTCAAACATCAAAAAAAAACGCCTAAAAATGCAGATAAATGTTAAAAAACGCAGCTCACCAACGTTTTTTTTCCCAATGGATAAAAAATATTAAAAAAACACACTAAAAAACGCTAATGATAAAAAACGCTTTTGCAAAAAAAGTTGAAAAACTCACTACAAAGCTACTGCCAGGGCTGGTGCAAGGATTGTTGACACCCTAGGCGAAAACTCATTTTGCTGCCCCCCTCGGTGCCACTCCCTTTTCCCTGCCATGTAAACCCCACCTTTTTAATGAAGCGCCCTTTAAATGCAGCCTCACCAGCGCCCATGAAATACAGCCTCACCAGCGCCCATCAAATGCAGCCTCACCAGCGCCCATCATTGCAGCATCACCAGTGCCCATCAAATGCAGCCTCACTACCACCCATCATATGCAGCCTCACCAGTGCCCATCATATGCAGCCTCACCAGCGCCCATCATATGCAGCCTCACCAGCGCCCATCAAATGCAGCCTCACCAGCGCCCATCAAATGTAGCCTCACCAGCATCCATCATTGCAGCCTCTCCAGCGCCCATCAAATGCAGCCTCACTAGCGCCCATCAATACAGCCTCACCAGCGCCCATCATATGCAGCCTCACCAGCGCCCATCAAATGCAGCCTACCAGCGCCCATCAATGCAGCCTAGTTTGCCTAGTGGTAGCACCGGCCCTGGCTACTGCCGTTTTTAGAACGTTGTTATAACGTCCAATGTGCATGAGGCCTGAGGCCTTTGGAGGTCAGGGATGCCACTACTCTAAGGCTGCTTTCACACTGGGGCGGTTTTCAGGCGGTACAGCGCTAAAAATAGCGCCTGTACACCGCCTGAAAAAAACGGCCCCATTCACTCCAGTGTGAAAGCCGGCGGGCTTTCACACTGGAGCGGTGCGCTAGCAGGACGGTAAAAAAAGTCCTGCTAGCAGCATCTTTGGAGCGGTGAAGGAGCGGTGTATTCACCACTCCTATACCGCTCCTTCCCATTGAAATCAATGGGACACCGCGGGGATACCGCCGGCAAACCGCCGCTGCAGCGGCGCATTGCGGAGGTTTTTAACCCTTTTGCGGCCGCTAGCGGGGGTTAAAACCACCCCGCTAGCGGCCGCATACAGCGGCTAAAACGATGGTAAAGCAGCGCTAAATATAGCGCTGCTTTACCGTCGCCGCCCCGCACCGCCCCAGTGTGAAAGCAGCCTAATGAAAGGCAGGCTGAAACTCACAGAGGAATCACAAAGATTCCCGAACACTAGCGAAGGTACACAAAGGAAACAGAGACACTGGGACACTAGAATGCTCAAAGTACAAAACCGATCCACGGATACCGATTGAAAACAGGAACCACAGAGAAGGGTATAGTCTGGGAGACATGGGGATCACACTGGAAGACACTTGCAAACAGACATAAGGAACACTAGGAATATCGGGGGGCACTAGGCGTCTCTCAGAACATAGAACACTAGGGAGTATAGGGGGGTCACAAAAAATATTATCAGGAAGCCAGGACCATTAGGAACCACAGGGATCACTAAGCATCTGCTTGGGGAACTAACATTGGGAACAGTAGATGTTGCTCAGGCAAACACTATGGGAGTGATCTCAGCTTAAATAGAATGAGCTGCCTGGCTGGGCCGGGTGTGTAGCCAACTTAATCATCAGCAGGTGGATAATCAGTCTTGAACACAAGTCTATTGGCATACCTCCCAACATTTTGAGATGGGAATGAGGGACACCTACTTTCAAACGTATGTAGGCATAGGACACGCCCCTGACACACCCCCTTAAAGGAGAATTAACAACAAAAAAGGTTAATTAAATGCACAAGGACTTTTTCTTACCACTACTACTCCTTTATATTGGCTTTTAAAATTTACAAATGCAGCGACTTAGAAATCAGAGGAAAAGTTTAGCGCTGGGAAACACTTTTTGAAAGATAAAAAGTGCATTTTATATACAACTATATAGATCAGACCAAAATGAGGGACAAATGAGGAGGAATGAGGGACAGAGGGACATTGTTCTAAATCAGGGACAGTCCCTCGAAATCAAAGACAGTTGGGCGCTATGCTATTGGCGTAACAGGTAACAGCAGAATATTACAAGTGAGACCCCTTTCACACTGGGGCCGCTGCATCGCTAAAGTGCCACTCCTTTTAGTGGCGCTTTAGCGCTGTTTAACCACTTGCCGACCGGCCGCCGCAGTTGTACTGCGGCAGAATGGCTCGGCTGGGTGAAACAGCGTTATGCAACGTCGCTTCTCCCTGTGGCCACTAGGGGCGCGCGCCCCCTGCTCACCCATGGAGCCGATGCGAATGCACGGCGGTCGCGATCACCCACGATAGCTTGGGCACATGGAGAACTGGCATCTGTGTGTGTAAACACACAGTTTACGGTTCTCTGAGGGGAGAAGTGACAGATCGTCTGTTCATACAGAGTATGAATAGTGCTCTATCTCTTCCCCTACACAGTCCCATCCCCCCTTCGGTTAGAACACACACTAGGGAACACGGTTAACCCCTTGATTAACCCCTTCCCTGCCCAGGGACATTTTTACAGTAATCAATGCCTTTTTATAGCACGGATCGCTATAAAAATGCCAATGGTCCTAAAAATGTGTCAAAATTGTCCGATGTGTCCGCCATAATGTTGCATTTCCAATAAAAATCACAGATCACCGCCATTACTAGTAAAAAAAAAATAATAATAAAAATGCCTTAAAACTATCCCCTATTTTGTAAACGCTATAACTTTTGTGCAAACCAATCAATATGCGATTATTGCGATTTTTTTGTAATCAAAAATATGTAGAAGAATACGTATCGGCCTAAACTGAGGAAAAAAATTGTTTTTTATATATTTTTGGGGATATTTATTATAGCAAAAAGTAAAAAATATTGAGTTTTTTTTTTCAAAATTGTTGCTCTTTTTTTGTTTATAGCGCAAAAAATAAAAACCGCAAAGGTGATCAAATACCACCAAAAGAAGGCTCTATTTGTGGAAAAAAAAAGGACGTAAATTTTGTTTGGGTGCAACATCGCACTGAATTGTCAGTTAAAGCGACGCAGTGCCGAATCGCAAAAAGTCAGGAAGGGGGTAAAATCTTCCTGGGCTGAAGCAGTTAATCGGTGCATTTCAGCCACTAGCGGGGCCCTTTTAACCCCACAGAAGGGGTTGAAAACTCCTGATTCGGAAGCACTTTTCAGGCACTTCAGGAGCGCTGCCCATTCATTGCCCATTCATCGCAGGAACATTTTGGTAGCGTGTATACAGTGCTCCCAAACCGCCCCAAAAATGCTGCTTGCAGGACTTTTTCAAACGTCCCGCAAGAGCATCCCCCGGGTGTGAAATAGGGTTGCCACCTTTTCTTCAAGTCGAACACTTTAGCGGCGCACAGCAATCTTTTTTTATAGTATGAACTATACATATATAATTCAAATGACATTTAAATCACAAGAGTCCCCCTTTACATCAGAGTCCACAGAGTTCCCCTTTTACATCTGAACTCGCAGAGTTACCTTTCACTGTAAGGGGGGACTCTGCAGACTCTGATGTAAGGGAGAACTCTGGGAACCCCGATCTAAGGGGGGACACTGAGAACTCTGATGTACGGAGAGGACTCTGATGTAAGGGGGTACACTGTGGCCTCTGGTGTAAAGGGGAACCCTGATTTACCTTAGTGTACTCACCCAGAGGCAGGAGAGAGAAGGGGGGGGGGATTCAGTCACAGACAGGGATGGATGGTGAGCTCACTCAACCCTTGGCAGTCAGCACCTCTTATCCAGATGTATCTGAGGCTGCTGGAGTGTGGGCAGACACAGAGTTGTATTGGCGGGAGGAAGAGGAGCAGATCAAGCCCTTTCTCCTCTCCAGTCTGTGTGGGGGAGGGGTAATTGTTGCACTCTCTTTCACACTGCCCAAAGCCAGCATTAAGAGACTCTCTCGGCTTACACAACTGCAGTCAGCAACCCTGCTGGAAAGCCACAGTCTGGTCTGAATAATGCGTCTGGGTTTCAGGAGGTCTGAAACCCGAACGCATGATTCCAAACCCGAACTGTCCGGGTGAATCCCGGACAGGTGGCAACCTTAGTGTGAATGCACCCATTGTAATGAATGGGAGGCAGATTTCAGACGCTATTTCTAGTGCTAAATGCCTGAAAACTGCCTCAGTGTGAAAGGGGTCTTAAAGCTGTGGAATACAATAATGTACTAGCATGGCTGCTGATCTTTGGGAATATAGGAGACAGATCTTTAGTCTGTATGAAAAAAATGGAAATAACACTCTGAAATCGCGAAAAGTAGTACAGAAACTACTTTTGGTAATCCGTGCAGTGCCGCAAATGCTGCCGTTGCCAGCAATTGTCAAATCGCATGCCAAATCGCTCTTTGTGAATGGTCCCACAGCCAGTGGCGTCGGGAGGGGGGGGCTGGAGCTCCGAATGGGTCCCCGAAAAAGCCCCAGGTCTCAGGGATGCATAAATGTATTAGTAGCCCCAAGCGCCGCCAAGCGGGGACCGATCTGATCCCGAGCGCAGCTGGGTGCGGCTGAGTCACATAGCAGGTCCTGCCTTCTGGAGCCTGCAGCGCCTATGATGGACATCCCACTGGTCCAATGGTGGGAGCAAGGGATGTTTGATGTCCATTATAGGCGCTGCAGGCTCCAGAAGGTGGGAATTACAATACGCCCGCTGCGCCACTGTGAGATCCCCGCTCGACTCTCCTTTCCTCCTCTGGCTGCCTGCTGTGATGATGGGCGCACCGCACACCACGGGTGAGCTGAGCTGCAGGACACATGAAGTCTCCTGGTCAGGTAGGTCAGTGTGTGTCACTACCGTCATTGTTAGTAGTCAGGTAGGTCAGTGCATGTCAGGTAAGTCAGTGCGTGTCAGGTAGGTAGGTCAGTGTATGTATGTCAGGTAGGTAGGTCAGTGCGTCAGGCAGGTGAGTTTAGTGGTCAGCATCGATGGGCACCGGTAAGCCAGGCAGCAACCAGCAAGTGAGCTTACCCCCGCCACACAACCCCACTGCCCAGCCAAAAAACCCTGCGCCACTACTGCCCGCCTGTGCCGGCCTTGGACTTCGGGCTGAAGCCCTTGGTCTTTTTGCCACCTAGCAACTCCCCTGCCCGCAGCCTTCTGGGACCTGTGACATGTCCCTGAAGGCTGCAGGAAATTTGGGGGGAGAGGGAGTGGGTACCTGTCAAAACTAAATACCCACCGCCACAAAAAAAAAAAAAGCCTCCAAAAGTGATATAGAAGGGGAGCGGGAGAAGGAGGCAGAAAAGCGGAACTTCTTCTTTTGGGAGAAGTTCCGCTTTAAGGCTCCATTCACACACCACGATTTGGAATTCCAAATCGCTTGGCAACAACGTGAGACGCACGTTTGGGTGCAATTACCCCTTAATGGCTTTAAAAAAATCACGTGAAGCTTGGCAACCAAAAAGGAGAAGGATTTGGGCCTTATGCAATCCACAAAATCGCGTGCAAATCCCTCAAACAAAATTGCGAGCGGGAGCAGTATATACCAATCAGCCATAACTTTTGACCACTGACAGGTTAAGTGGATAACATCGATTATCTCATTACAATGGCATCTGAAAGTCAGTGGGATGTATTATGGAGCAAGTAAACATGTTGTCCATGAAGTTAATGTGCCGAAAGCAGAAAAAATATGCATCACAGTGTGTTGTGTATGGGACTGTGTAGTTGCAGACCGTCGGGTCATGCTGGCCCCTGTTCACAGCCAGAAGCACCTACAATGGGCATGTGGGCATCGTAACCGGACCATGGAGCAATGGAAGAAGGTGGTTTGGTCTGATGGATCACGTTTCCTTTTTCATCATGTGGATGGCCGGGGGGTGTGTGCGTCACTTACCTGGGGAAGAGATGTAGTATGGGAAGAAGACAAGACGGGGAGGCAGTGTGATGCTTTGGGCAATGCCCTG
This sequence comes from Lithobates sylvaticus, assembly GCA_028564925.1. Taxonomy (NCBI): domain Eukaryota; kingdom Metazoa; phylum Chordata; class Amphibia; order Anura; family Ranidae; genus Lithobates; species Lithobates sylvaticus. Next base: position 175,867,467 of record CM053038.1, read on the forward strand.
CTGGGAAACCTGGTGAGCCTGTGTGACTTGTAGCCTCAGTTTCCTGTTCTCAGCTGACAGGAGTGGCACCCGGTGTGGTCTTCTGCTGCTATAGCCCATCTGCTTCAAGGTTCGATGTCTTGCGTGTTCAAAGATGGTATTCTGCATACCTTGGTTGTAACGAGTGGTTATTTGAGTAAGGCCCCTTTCACACTGGGGCGGTGATCCGCGGTGACGGTAAAGCAGCGCTATATTTAGCGCTGCTTTACCGTCGTTTTCACCGCGGTTTTCGGCCGCTCGCGGTGCGGTTTTACCCCCCGCGAGCGGCCGAAAAAGGGTTAAACACCCCCGCAGAGCGCCGCCGTAGCCGCGGTATTGCCGCGGTAACCGCGGTATTGCCGCGGTTTTACCGCGGTCTCCCATTGTAATCAATGGGAAGGAGCGGTATAGGAGCAGTGAACACACCGCTCCTATCCCGCTCCAAAGATGCTGCTAGCAGGACTTTTTTTGTCATCCTGCTAGCGCACCGCTCCAGTGTGAAAGCCCGCCGGCTTTCACACTGGAGTTAAAGGGGCAGGATTTTTTCATGCGGTGAACAGGCGCTATTTTTAGCGCTGCACTGCATGAAAAACGCCCCGGTGTGAAAGGGGCCTTAGTGTTGCCTTTTTATCACCTCAGCCCAGTCTCCCCATTCTCCTCTGACAACAACAAGGCAGTTTCTTCAACACAACAGCAGCTCACTGGATATTTTCTCCTTTTCAGCTCATTCTTTGTAAACCCGAGAGATGGTTGAAAATCCCAGTAGATCAGCAGAAGTACTCACACCAGACCGTCAGGCACCAACAACCATGCCACGTTCAAAGTCACTTAACTTCTTCAGATCTGCGCTATAGCCGAATGACGGCTACAGCACAGACCTACTTTGCCAGGAGGGCATTAATAGATGTCCTCCCCTACCCAAGCAGCCTGCGCGCCCCCTGCAGGGCATGTGGCGCACTCTGTGATCAGCCAAGTCTATGAGACTCGGCTGATCACAGATCTGAGCATGGGGTCGATCCCTACCCCTTACCACATGATCAGCTATCAGCCAATGACAGCTGCTCATGTGATGTAAACAGAGCCAGTAATCAGCTATTTTTTCTCCTCGTGCTGACAGCGCGAGGAGAAAAAAAAAGCTGATCACCTGCGGCTCTCAGAGGGACATCAGTCCCGATCAAGGAGAGCTCCTGCCAGCTTATCTGTGCCCACCTGTGCCACCTACCAGTGCCCACCAGCGCCACCTACCAGTGCCCACTGTGCCATCCATCACTGCCAACAGTCCCACCTATCAGTGTCACCAATCAGTGCCTCATCAACAGTGCTGCCCATCAGTGTCACCTACCAGTGCCCATCAGTTTCACCTACCAGTGCCCATCAGTTTCACCTACCAGTGCCACCTACCAGTGCCCATCGGTGTCACCTATCAGTGCCCATCGGTGTCACCTATCAGTGCCCATCTGTGCCATCTTATTAGTGGCCATCAGTCCTGCCTTGTCTGTCCCCATCAGTGCAGCCTTATCTGTGCCTATCAGGGCCATCTTATCTGTGCCTATTAGGGCCGCCTTATCTGTGCCTATCAGTGCCTCCTCATCAGCACATATCAATGAAGGCGAAAAATTACCTGTTTGCAAAATTTTATAACAAACTATAAAACATGATTTTTTATTTTTTTTTCTAAATTTTCCATTTCATTTGGGTACAGCGTTGTATGACCGCTCAATTGTCATTCAAAGTGCGTGGAAGGGGGGAAAAGGGCCCAGTAAGCGAAAGGTTAATAGTTGTCTTCACCACGCCTAGATGCATAAATGCATTGCTGCCATGTGTTTGGCTCATTAGCAATTTGTGTTACTGAGCAATTGAACAGGTGTACCTAATAAAGTGGCCAGAGTTTGTGTGTGTGTGTATTTTTTTTTTTATTATTATTATTGTGCAAATCTATATTTTTAATACATTTTTTTAAATTTATTTTTTTATTCTACGAAACAACGCTTTTATAACATTGTGGCGCATTATAATAAATTACAGAAAGCTGATTTCATGTAAATTAACTTTGAAAAGTCAAATTCGTTTTCACTAATTTGATGTGATTAATGTAACAAGAAAACATTATTATATCCCACATGAACATCATGGTACATGTACAGCTATAGGAATAAAGTAGGAAGCTATGAGATATAATGAGAGTGCATGCAAGTCAGTGCAATTTATTTGTAGTACTGATGTGAAAATAGATCATGCTAATAGCATGCACAGAGCACTTATGGGATATTTTCTGCAAACTCAGCAAAAGCCTAGAAAATCTTGTCATTTCTATGAAAAAGTGCATCAGCCTGTACATGGCAACAACAAATAGGAACACTGCGACTAATCCACCAGAAACCCTGAAATATTTGTTACATAACAACTCCTCTTTTCCATACGACAGCCTGGTATACTAGATTAGCAATTTTTACAGTCTATATTAATATGCATTAATTCATTTGTTTCGTTAGTGTATTTTTTTATTTTTTTTACTGACACTTTGAGTGTTTATAAAAATAATTTGCTGTGCAAATGTCTGAAGCATTTGCAGAGCCATCACAAACTATCACTATGTGTGTAAAATGCTTATTTCCTAAGATGATCAGCTCCATCTAGTGGCCAGAATGCAGGCTTTTTTCCTAAAATACCTCAATCAGGAAAATGCCACATTATGGCCACTGGAGGGAGCTACAGATCATAGGAAATAAACATATTAGGCAATTATTTGTGATGGCTGTGCAAATACTTGAATCAATCGTATAGCAAATAGATTTTTAGAAATTTATCCCAGTGTGGTATGGTTGGCATCGCAATTGGGAGCCGCTGCTACTTATTGCAAGTTAGAAATCTTAGGTAACATATTGAACTCTGCGTGTATAGATATCTCTCTCTATATATCTATCTATATATCTATCTACCTATATATCTATAGCTATAGATATATATTTATATCTATAGATATATATAAGGGTAACTAATATATCTCTCTCTATATATATATATATATATATATATATATAATATATAGAGAGAGAGAGAGAGAGAGAGAGAGAGAGAGAGAGAGAGAGAGATATAAGGGTAACTAATGTAGCGATGACACTTTTACAAGGTGTCCACTATATGTGAAAATTTTGTTTTTTTCCTCAGAACAGTAATGGGGTTCTGACTTCTGAGGGTTAATTGTACAGGGTAACTTTGGCATCAGTTTGGCTGGGCTGTGTTGGGGTTCTGCCTGGTCATGGGCAGTGTTGGTCATCTTACTTTAAAAAAGTAATTAGTTAAGTTACAAATTACTTCTCCCAAAAAAGTAACTGAGTTAGTAACTCAGTTACTACATTGGAAAAGTAATTAATTACTCAGCAAAGTAACTGACTTTTTTTTTTAATATTCTTAGGGGCGGGTCTAGTATTACTGTAAGCAAGGGGTGCGTTCCCCCGGCACGTCTTTTTCCCCTCTGTACCCCCCTGCACGTGTGTTACCCCCAACACATATATCTGTTTCCCCTCTGTACCCCACTACACGTGTGTTACCCCCCCACACACATATCTGTTCCCCCTCTGTACATCTGTCCCCCCCAAACTCACGGATCGGATCGTTGCTCGGATCAGAGTCACGGTTCGGATCATTTTTCGGATCAGCAAATAATAATTGAATTTGCAAAAACCTGTGAAAATTCCACCACCATAAAGCCCCCACTGTAATATCCACAATCTCCACCACTGTAATATCCACATCATCTCCCCAACTGTAATATTGGCTGAGTATGGCTGGGTACGGCTGAGCATGGCTGGGTACGGCTGGGTATCGCCGAGTATGGCTGGGTATTACCGAGTATTGCAGAGTTTGGCTGGGTATGGCAGGGTATTGGCAGGGTGTTGCAGAGTATTGGCAGGGTATTGGCAGGGTGTTGCAGAGTATTGGCAGGGTATTGGCAGGGTGTTGCAGAGTATTGGCAGGGTATTGGCAGGGTGTTGCAGAGTATTGGCAGGGTGTTGCAGAGTATTGGCAGGGTATTGCAGACTATGGCTGGGTATTACCGAGTATTGCAGAGTATTGCAGAGTATGGCTGGGTATTACCGAGTATGGCTGGGTATGGCAGAGTATTGGCAGGGTGTTGCAGAGTATTGGCAAGGTGTTGCAGGGTATTGGCAGCGTATTGCAGAGTATTGGCAGGGTATTGCAGAGTATTGGCAGGGTATTGGCTGGGTATTGCAGAGTATTGGCAGGGTATTACAGTGCTGCGCTCCGATCTCTCCCCTCCACTGTACAGATCTGTACACAGAGGAGAGAGAGGAACCGGCGTCATCGGTTTGTTTACAAGTGATCGCCCCGTCATTTGACGGAGCAATCACATTGTAAACGGCCAACGGCGCCGCTCCAGAGCTAGGCTGGAGCCGTGGTGGACGGGTGCACCAAGATGGCCGCCGCTCCGGAGCTAGGCCGAGCCGCGGCCTTTCCTAAGGCCGAGGCCGCGGATCGCGGCGGGTAACTGCGGTAACACCGCCCAAGTAATGGGAACCCCGTTACCGCGAGGGGAAGAGTAATCAGTTAGATTACTTAATCAGTTAGATTACTCGTTACCCTCTAAAGTAACGGCGTTACGTAACGCAGTTTACTTTAATTGCGTTAGTTACATCACTGGTCATGGGTACAGTGAGGTACACATGACAGGCCCAGAATCAGGCCTGGTTGGACGTTTTGAGTATCAGCATTCCCCGGAGCCAATCAGTGGGTGCGTCTCGCCCCGCTGGGGAGTCTAGGGAAGGGTACTTAAGGTGCTGAAGTCACGTGTTCGGGGTTCAGCCATTGGTCTGGGGCAAAGGATCCGTCTGGTCCGAGGCGCAGTGACTGAGAGAGGATTCAAGGTGTCCGGGTGCGCTCTCAACCTTGGAGGGGCATCGCAGCTCGTGTAAGCGACCGGGGGAGGACTCTTCGGAGGAGGGCTAAAAAGCTGGCATCTCAAGAAGAGCCTGGTTGCTGGGTTGTTATGGACACTAAAAAATCCACAGTTTCGCAGTACTGCCAAGGAGACAGAGAACGTTCCAGGTACTGAGAAAAGGTTCCTAATTCATTCTCGGTTGAGACTTTATCCATGATCAGAGACTTTGTAAGTTCCGGATCTAAGTGCTGACTGTCATAATCTCTGGCTAGAGATTCCTCAGCTTTGAAGCGCCCAGCTGCGAGTGGCTACTCTCTGGGTTTAGCATTAGAGACCTTCTAAGGGTTGGCAGTTCAAGGTGCCTGAGTTTCTGCACCCTTGCCCTCTGTTCCCATATGAGACTATGTTTGTTGGATGTTACCCCTGCAAATAAAAACCTTCAAAAAGGACTTTTATGGTGTCGGCATCCGAAGTCGTTGGGTAATAACCCTGGGAACCCCTAGACCTGGAAGAACAAGCCAAGCGGAGGTAACCGGTAAGCCCAAAAGTCAAGGCCGCCCCAGCGAGGGTTATGGCCGCTACATAACGGAAAATTGTATACTTACCTTTCCGTAATTTTCCTTTCCTGTCGCATCTTCATGGCAGCATACACTCTGGGTTGTGGCTCCGCCTCCACGACCTGATAGGACCACATAGCTATAAGATGACGATACGGCCCCCGCCCCGGTATTCTCCGTATATATGAGTCACCTCAAGAAACAAAGGGTGGGTCGTTGTATGCTGCCATGAAGATGCGACAGGAAAGGAAAATTACGGAAAGGTAAGTATACAATTTTCCGTTTTCCTGTCGCATCATGGCAGCATACACTCTGGGGAGTAACTCGCAGACAGGGTGGGTAGTGCATCAATAAGCAAAATTTTATTCGCAAGGAATGGCAGAGTTGGCTTGAATAACAGATTTTCCGAAATTTACGGTTGACAAACGGGCAGAATCAACTTTGTAATGGTCAATAAAGGTGTTCCTGGAGGACCAGGTGGCCGCTTTGCAGATAGTTTACGCTGACACCCTACAATAGGCTGCCCATGAGGTTGCCACTGCCCTGGTGGAATGCGCCTTCAGGCCCTCTGGAATCTGTGTGGAGCCTAGCGAGTAGGCCTTCTTAATGGTCTTTACTAGCCATGAGGCGATGGTGCGGGCCGATGCTGGCTGACCCTTCCTGAACCCATGAGGGATTACTAGGAGATTTTCCGACTTTCTGATGGGTTCTGAGGCTGCAAGATATTTGAGGATATTGCCTCTGACATCCAGGGGGTGCGGAACACCCTGGTCGGTAGTGAGTGCTGGCAGATTGATCTCCTGGTTAAAGTGGAATGATGAAGAGACCTTAGGGATGAAGCGGTCTGAGGGTCTTAGGACTACCCTGTCCGGGAAAACGACCAGGTAGGGGTCCCTGGCCAGTAAAGCTTGCATTTCTGAGACCCTCTTCGCTGAGGCTATGGCAATCAGGAATGTCACCTTCAGCGTTAGGTCCCAGAGGGAGATGTTCTCTAACGGGAAAAGGGCTCCCTGGATAGGGCCTCCAAGACGACCGACAGGTCCCAGGTTGGGAAGGAAGGTCTTCTGGGAGGTCTCAGTTTAAGACAGGCTTTCTGAAATTGGATAATGAGGGGGTCTAGCGCCCACCTGGTTCCGGTCAGGGCCGACAGGGCTGACACCTGCACCTTCAGGGTACTGGAGCCGAGGCCTCTGTCCAGGCCTGCCTGCAGGAATTCCAAGGTTTGCGGGGTTGATATAGAGGACAGGTTCCACCCCTGCTGGTGGGCGAAGGAAGAGAACCTATCCCAGACTCGCCGGTAGGTGGAGTTTGTGGTAGGCTTCCTGGCCTGGAGGAGTGTATCCGCCACCCTAGCGGAGCAGCCCTGCTCTAGATATCTAGACCTCTCAGTCTCCAAGCCGTCAGGTGCAGTTTCTCCGGACTCGGATGGAGCATCTGGCTCTGGGAGAGCAAGTCGGCTGACTGCGGGAGAGGGAGAGGGTCTGCTGTGTTTAGCTGAAGGAGGGTGGTAAACCACGGCCTCCTGGGCCAAAAGGGGATCACGGCCACTACCAGTGCCGATGACCTCTTGAGCCTCAGCAGGAACCTCGCTATCAGAGGGGTCGGAGGGAAGATGTACCCGAGGCGAAAGTCCCAGGGGTGCTGGAGACAGTCTGTCCCCTCGGCAGAGGGGAAGGGGACTCGTGACAGGAACCTCTGGCATTTCGTGTTCTCCGGAGTCGCTGCCAGATCTATGTCCGGAGGACCCCAGGTTCTGGAGATAAGGTCGAAGGCCTGCGGACTCAGGGACCACTCGTTGTTCGAGAGGAACCTCCTGCTGAGGGAATCGGCCAGGAGGTTCTCGACACCGGGGATGTAGGCCGCTCTTAGGTCCCGGAGATTCTGCTGTGCCCACTCCATGACGGGGAGAACCTCCCGCATCATGGACGAGCTCCTAGTACCCCCCTGCCTGTTGATGTAGGCGACAGCAACCTTGTTGTCCATCCTCAGGAGAACATATTTGCCCCTTAGGAGAGAACCGAGGGCCAGGAGGGCTTGGAAGGCCGCCCTCATTTCCAGAATGTTGGACACAGCGGCTCGTGCCTCGAATGGCCAGCGACCCTGGACTGCATGGTGTAGGTAGTGGGCCCCCCACCCCTCCAAACTGGCATCCGTGGTAACTATCTCCTGAGGGGGGGTGACAATGTGCCTGCACCTGTCCAGGTTGCCCGGTCGGGTCCACCATCCCAGAGACTGCCTGGCCTCCTGCGAGATGTGGATGGGTTGCGACATAGACCAGCCGTTCCATTGACTCAGGAACGAAAGCTGTAGGGGCCTTGAGTTCCACTGAGCCCACTGGACCATTGGGATGGTAGCTGATAGAGAGCCTAGGAGGCTGAGGCACCCCCTGGCTGGGAGGGATGCAGCATGGATCGCTCTCCTTACTTTCTGGGTGAGCGGAGGGACTTTCTCTGGAGGTAGTTCTATTGAGTTTAACCGGGTGTCCAGTACAGCCCCCAGGAAAACCATCCTTTGAGAGGGCTGAGCGTTGCTCTTCCCCCAATTTATGAGCCAACCCAGCCCTTGGAGCGTGGAAACTAGTATCTCCCGGTGCTGGGTAAGGGATTCTAGGCTGTCTGAGAGGAGGAGGATATCGTCTAGGTAGTGATGTACCCTGAGGCCTCTCTCTCTCAGGGAGGCTATTACCGGGAGAAGGACCTTGGTGAAGGTTCTGGGAGCCGTGGAGATCCCGAACGGGAGGCATCGGAACTGGAAGTGCCTCTGGTCTATGGAATAGGGACGTGAAGGTAAGCGTCCTGTAGGTCCACGGACAGCATCCAATCCTCTCGATTTATGGCCTGGAGGATAGATTGGAGGCTTTCCATTTTGAATGGCTCCACCCGGATGGAGAGGTTGAGCCTCTTCAGGTCCAATACAGGGCGCAGGTCTCCTGACTTTTTCCTGACCAGGAATAGAGGGGAGTAGAACCCCCGACCCCTTTGGGAAAGGGGTACTTCTACTATTGCCTCCTTGAGGAGCAGCTCCTGGACGTAGTCCATCAGTAGCACCCTTTTCTCCCGGGATGACGGGAGTTTGGTTGGGCAAAAGTGATCCCCCGGGGGCCGCCCTTTGAAGGACCACCTGTGCCCGAAACGGACGGTGGCCACCGTCCAGAGATCTTTGATGGCATCCGTCCAAGCCGGCAGGAACTTTAGGAGCCTGGCCCCCACTACCACCGGCTGGACGGACACACCTTCAAAAGGACTTCTGGTCCGCGGACGCAGAAGTCTTGGGCTTCTGAAACTTAGAGAAGGTCGCCTGGGGGTTCCTCCAGTTTCTCCTATACTCTCTGCCTGGCCTATAGGCCTTGGCGTCCCTATATTTATCCGGCAGGTTGCGCCTAAAGGGAGGAGGCCTCTGCTGCCTTGGTTTTCTGTCGGAGGGGATGAGCCCTGATTTGCCGCCGGTCACCTTCGATATGGCCGAGTCTAACTTGGCCCCAAAAAGGTTTTCACCGTCGAAGGGGATGCGGCACCAATTTGACTTTGAGGCGGGATCTGCTGCCCAGGGTTTCAGCCAGAGGGCACGTCTGGCCATAACCGAAGCCAGCATGGCCCTGGATGAGGACCTAATGGCGTCTACCGAGGCTTTCGCCACGAAATCCCCTGCGAGGCTCAGCTCCTGAAGGGCCCTAACGATCTTGTCTTGGTCAGCGCCCTCTGTCACGAGTTTCTCCGTGGAGGCTGACCAACTGGATATGGCCTTGCCCACGGCGGCCAATGCCACAGCTGGCCTACATGCGCCTCCTGCAGCCAGGTAGGCCCTCTTAAGATCGGTGTCTATCTTCCTATCCAAGACGTCTCGGAAGGTTACCGCGTCTTCAATAGGAAGTGTCACGTGGCGGGCTAGGCGCATGAGGGAGGCGTCCACCACCGGCGGAGTGACCAGGGGTTTTGCCTTCGGTTCTCTGAGCGGGTACAGTTTGGTGAGCCTGTTATTTAGGCTCGACTTTCTGTCCGGCTTCAGCCACTCCTCCCTGATCATGTCGTCCAGTTCCTCAATAAAGGGGAAGGCTTCCGGATCCTTTTTGAGATTGGGGAAATATTTTCTCTGTTTTTGAGGGGCTTCCTGGGGTTCCTCCCAGTTGATCGCCTCTTTGACCGACCTCACGAAGGGCTCGATGAGAGAAAAATCGAAGCCGGCTGAGGCCTCTAGCTCCTCCTCCTCTGACTGGGAGTCTAGCTCTCTAGACGTACTCGGGGGAGTGGGAGAGGTGGTTCTGACGGACATATCCGTGTCCGGGGCAGTCTGCGTGGCTGAGGCCGCAGGTTCCCTGGGCTCCTGGACTTTCTCCCTGGTTGCCTCCTCGAAGCACCTGCGACAGGCAAGCTTGTCCGGGAGAGCAACGGCCCCGCATATCCAGCAGGCATTGGCGGCTGGCCGGGGGGGGGGGCTGGTGAGCGACGTCTGCGTGGAGACCTTCTGCGGTGGGAGTGACTGTGGGAGCAGGATCTGCTGCGACTCCTCCTGTGGCTTCTCCTATGGCCTGAGCGACTCCTTCTCCTGCTGCGACTCGAGTGGCTCCGTCTGTGCCCCGAACGGCTTCTTCCGCGAGAGGTCTCCCTGCGTCTGGACTTTGATGATCTTGCGGACCTGGCGGGGCTAACCGTTTAGGCAGCGTTAGTTGGTCCTGCACTCTTTTTCGATCTTCTCTACTTACCCATTGCCATCCCTCTTACCTATCACGTTGAAGGTGATCTGCTGGGGCAGTGGTCTCCATAGGGATAGAGAAAAAAGGCAGCCTAGCAACAATAAAAAAATAGGCATAGTAAGAGGAAAGAAGGCAGAGGGAGCAGAGAGAAAGAGAAAGGGAGAAAGGAGAGTAGTGTGCAGAGTGCACAGGGAAGGAGAGAGGGAGGGAGCAAAAGGCTTACTTACCTATTGAGGATGTGCTGGGATGTTCCTGGGATGATCTGTAGCTTGTTCTTGCTTCAAAACTCTCAGGGGAATGGAAAAGGGAATTTTCACTTTTGAATTTGGCGCCGGGAGCGCCGTGCCGCTCGCGCATGCGCAGTAGCGCCGTACGGCCGCCGGCGACATCTTGGAAACTGGAAAAGAGAACACAGGATGCCCATAGACCGCAGTGCGCATGCGCGGAAGCGCCAGAACGCTCGGCGCTGCTAGGTGGTACACACGGAGGGCAGTGGGACTACAGGGCCCAGGAGGACATCAGCCATATACACTAATAAGCGCCTCAGCGGCCAGCAGGATGGGAGAGAAAAGAAGACGGAGGACCACTGCAAGGTAACAAAGCCTGTTTAAGGCTTATGACTGTAGTAAAGATGGCCACATACCTTTAAGCCTGTTTAAGGCTTATCTTCTTAAGGCAGTATTGGCAGTGCAGTGCTTTAAAGACCTGTTTAAGGCTTATCACAGCAGGCAGGTGCGCAGTACCCCTGAGATCACCAGAGTGGGGTTCCTTCCATTTAGCTTCGTTTAGAGGCTGTACCGGTAAGGACTTCCAAACCAGGAGAGGCTAGAACCTGGCTGGGGCTAGGCGGTAAGAGGGTGATGATCCGTGCGGTCCCAACAGGTGAGGAAAAATTAGAGAATGCCGGGGCGGGGGCCGTATCGTCATCTTATAGCTATGTGGTCCTATCAGGTCGTGGAGGCGGAGCCACAACCCAGAGTGTATGCTGCCATGAAGATGCGACAGGAAATATATATATAGATAGATAGATATTAGTTACCCTTATACCCATTTCAAGGTATTAAACCCAGAGTTGCAGCTTACCAATTCTTAGATGTGATGGATGCATTAGTTTTCATTTTTAGGCTTTTTTTCCCTTTATTTTTACCTGGTGATCCAGCTAGCAAGTCTGTTGTTTTTCAACAGAACAAGCTCTTCTGCAGATGCATCAGTTGGACGGTTTAGACAAACCATTTACCACTGCCAGGGGTGTTTACACTGATCAGCTTTTATTTATGTAAAATCTTTTATCCCAAAAGGAAAAAAACTATAAGCAGTTAGAGTAACAAAGGGTGAGCTGGAGTTTAGCTTCAACTTGTTAGATGAACTAGCAGATTTACATACACTAATTCACTAACACTCCCCTCCCCCCAGAATGACAATGCTGCTGTACAAAGGGGTCCCCCTGTATCCTTCATCCAGAGTGGAGGCTAATACAGACGTATTATTGGTCAGATCACCTTGGGATGCCTTGTCGTTGGCCACAGACCTGAAGGGCCTGGTATGGATTTGGAGGGGGGACCCGCGACCGCAATGCCTTTTTTGACGGCTATTTTTTTTTTTTTTTTTTTTTACATTCAGCTGTGGCACCGCCCCCTTCTGATGTCACTGACCCAGCATGCACCGGTCAATTACCAGCCCCCTTGCCCCAAAGCAGGGGGTTCCCCTAAAATCCATACCAGACCCTTATTTGGGCATGCAGCCTGGCAGGTCAGGAAAAAGGGGGTGAGCAAACCCTTTCCAAAAACGCACCGGCTGAAAAATGCATAGATGTGAATGTATACCATAGGAAACCATGGTAAATGGACTGTAGTGCGTTTCTGCAAAGTGGAAAACACACAAAAAAAAGGGCATAGGTGTGAACGTAGGGTGAAATAGTAGAAGTCAGTTTTAACCCCTTGCCGCCCAGCCCTGACAGGGTCTTTATGTCTGCTAGGCAGGAAGGACAGCCTGGCCATGTGACCATTGTAATCAGCTGCTACAGAGGTGGGCATTAACCACTTGATGACGGCTGCACGTCGATATACGTCGGCACAATGGCAGCAGTGGGCAAATGTGCGTACCTGTACGTCCCCTTTAAGAGGCAGGGATAGCAGGCGTGTGCCCGCCGTGTACAGGGTGACCGTGCCCGTACTCGATGTCCGCCGGTCTCCGGCGATCGTGTTACAGAGCCGCAGAGCAGGGACATTTCCCCGTTCTGCCTTGTGTCATGACAGAGATCACTGCTCCCTGTCATCAGGAGCAGTGATCGCTGTCATGTGAGTTGTAGCCCATCCCCCCCACAATTAGAACCACTCCCTAGGACACACTTAACCCCTTGATCGCCTGCTAATAGTTAACCCCTTCCCTGCCAGTGTCATTTACACAGTAATCAGTGCATTTTTATAGCACTGACCGCTGTATAAATGACAATGGTCCCAAAATAGCTTCAAAAGTGTCCGATGTGTCCGCCATAATGTCGCAGTCCCGATAAAAATCGCAGATCGCCAGCATTACTAATAAAAAAAAATGAATAATAAAAATGCCATAAAACTATCCCCTATTTTGTAGACGCTATAACTTTTGCGCAAACCAATCAATATACGCTTTTTGCGGGATATTTATTATAGTAAAATGTAAAAAATATTGCGTTTTTTTTTTTAAATTGTCGCTCTTTTTTTGCTTATAGCGCAAAAAATAAAAACCGCAGAGGTGATCAAGTACCACCAAAAGAAAGCTCTATTTGTGGGGAAAAAAGGACGTCAGTTTTGTTTGGGAGCCACGTCGCACGACCGCGCAATTGTCAGTTAAAGCGACGCAGTGCCGAATCGGAAAAAGTGCTCTGGTCAGGAAGGGGGTAAAACCTTCCGGGGCTGAAGCGGTTAATGTTCACCCTCTTTGGATTACATGGGCAGCGGCAGGTTGATGACTTATGTATAACCATAATTACATTTGGGGCTGTAAGTGATATAAGCAGATAATACGAATACATAAAGCACTTGTGATGACGAGCGCCTACGGCGAGACCTACCCGGCAACACCTAGATACTTGGAGGTGGGTCTCCCGGTATACCGGTAAAATGGCGCCCCTCGTTATCATGTGATTACCCGCTAATGGGGCTATTCCCCAGCTCCCACCCTCATTCCTGCATCTGAAATACATGTCGCCAAATATTTTTACATCATTACACACATTTGCATTTCAAATCACGTCAATTAAGCTAATGAGTATTTCTGCGTTTATCTGATTAACATCATTTTGAAAGTGTGCCCGGAGGGGGCTAGGAGGGGGATTCTCGGAGAAAAGCCTTGCGGTTTTTTTTTTTTTGGGGGGGGGGGGTTAGAAGGCTAGCTGCTGATTAGACGCTTCGCTATTAACCGTGTGCGCCGCGCTGCATTTCCACCTGCCATCTGTGCTGTGGATGCAGAATTAATTAGGAGAATCTGTAAGTGAGTGTATAGAAAAGCGCCGGTTCTGCCGCCAGTCCTTGCGGTGTATAGGAGCCCGTCTGTGTTTAGTTTTTTGTTTTTCTACATGTACAATGGGGGGGGGCAGCACTATACATCGAGGGGGGCAACCTGATGTATTATTATAACCTATCAGGAGCTCAGGATCTGCAGATCGCGAGGAAGGTTCAGCCAAATACAAAACGCTTTTCTTTCTTTAACCACTTCAATACCAATTTTCAGCGCTCAGCGCTGTCGCACTTTGAATGACAATTGTGCGGTCGTGTAACACTGTACACAAATGACATTTATATCATTTGTTTGAGACAGACAGAGATTTCTTTTAGTGGTAATTAATCACCCCTGGGATATTTTGCTAAACCAATTAAAAAAGACTGGGAATTAAAAAACAAACAAACAAAAAAACGTTTTTCTTAGTTTCTGTTATTAAATTTTGCAAATAAGTCATTTTTCTTCTTCACTGATGTGCACTGCTGAGGCTGCACTGGTGTGCACTGACGGGTACTGATGAGGCTGCACTGATGTACACTGACGGGTACTGATGAGGCTGCACTGACAAGTAATGATGAGGCTTCACTGACAAGTAATGATGATGCTGCACTGATGTGCACTGCTGAGGCTGCACTGTTGAGGCTGCACTGACAGGTACTGATGAGGCTGCATTGATGGGCACTGCTGAGGCGGCACTGATAGGTACTGATGAAGCTGCACTGATGTGAACTTCTGAGTCTGCAGTGATGGGTACTGATGTGACCTGCTGAGGCTGCACTGATGTGCACTGACGGGTACTGATGAGGCTGCATTGATGGGCACTGCTGAGGCTGCACTGATAGGCACTGATAGGTACTGATGAGGCTGCACTGATGTGCACTGCTGAGTCTGCAGTGATAGGTACTGATGTGACCTGCTGAAGCTGCACTGATGTGCACTGACGGGTACTGATGAGGCTGCATTGATGGGCACTGCTGAGGCTGCACTGATAGGCACTGATAGGTACTAATGAGGGTGCACTGCTAAGTCTGCACTGATGAGGCTGCACTGATGTGCACATCTGAGTATGCACTGACGGGTACTGATGTGACCTACTGAGGCTGCACTGATGTGCACTGCTGAGGCTGCACTGATAGGCACTGATGGGTACTGATGAGGCTGCACTGATGTGCACAGCTGAGAAAAGACTGACGGGTACTGATGTGACCTACTGAGGCTGCACTGATATGCACTGATGGGTACTGATGAGGCTGCACTGATGGGCACTGCTGAGGCTGCACTGATGGGAACTGATGAGGCTGCACTGACGTGCACTGCTGAGTCTGCAATGATGAGGCTGCACTGATGTGCGCAGCTGAGTATGCACTGACGGGTACTGATGTGACCTGCTAAGGCTGCACTGACAGGTACTGATGAGGCTACACTGTTGGGCACTGCTGAGGCTGCACTGATGGGCACTGCTGAGGCTGCACTGATGGGCACTGCTGGGAACTGATGAGGCTGCACTGATGTGCATTACTGAGTCTGCACTGATGGGCACAGCTGAGGCTGCACTGACGGGTACTGATGTGCACTGCTGAGGCTGCACTGATAGGTACTGCTGAGCCTACACTGATGGGCACTGCTGAGGTTTCACTGATGGGCACTGCTGAGCCTACACTGATGGGCACTGCTGAGGCTGCACTGATGGGTACTGCTGAGCCTACACTGATGGGCACTGCTGAGGCTGCACTGATGGGCACTGCTGAGGCTGCACTGGTGGGTAATGATGAGGCTGCACTGGTGGGTAAAAATAAAAATGTGCATTTAAGAGCTGTGGGTGGAAGTGATGTTTTGATGTCGCTTCTGCCCTGCAATGATATGGAGACAGGTGGGGGGCCATCTTCCCCTCACTCGTCTCCATGCCCAGCAAGGGGTAACATTCGATCGCCACTGCCAATGGATCTGATAAGCAGCGGAGGGCACCAGAGCGCGGCAGTAGGTGGCCCCTCTCCCGCAACCAATAAAAGTAATCCCGCAGCGAATCCGCCGCAGAGACCACTCTTATCGAAAATTGGATTGCCGGCTGAAGAAGAGGATACCGGGGTTATGGCAGCTAGCTGCTGCCATAACAACGATATTCCTCTTCAAAGTGAGGACGTATATCGGCGTGCCGCGGTCCTTAAGGGGTTAAAAATAGCATTAGCATTTTGATAAGGTGGAGAGTAGGAACCAGGGAAGGCAAAAATAGATTACAATTCAGCTTTAAAGCTAGTAGTACCTGAATTTGACCTGGTATCAGCCCCTTGCAATTATCTGTGCAGTAGATCTCAGACTGGGAGAAGGAGAAGTAGCACCAAAAAAAGAAAACGTGTGCTACCAAGTAGTACGCTGATAGGAGGAGAGAGCAGAGTGACAGAGAGATGACCTCATCATTTTTTTTTTTGTCCAGTCACAGGGGGAGGGACAAGACCTCTAACTACAGCAGAGAAAAATCATGTCTCCCGCCCTGACAGACAGGTCTGTTTTGCGCAGTTGAGCTTTGTAAATCTCAGGACTGGATGGACAGAAATAGGAATTCTTTGGTAATGTATCTGTTTTTATTTATCTATTCCTGGGATGTTCAGCTTTAAGCCAGTATTGTGGCTCCTCTATTGTATCTTTTTTATAAGTAACCCCCGAGCCTCTCGCACCCGCCACTCACCTCCTTGGCAGAGAAAACCGCCAGACTCTTCTGTCTCAGAGGAAGGCAAACAAATGCACACAACAAACTACAAAGGTTTAGTCTAAAAGAAAAAAAAAATGTAATCACAGGAGGCTGGAGGAAAAATGAAAAGCCTCATTACAATCCGCATGGCTCACAATGACACTACAATGCTGTTCTTTTTATATCCAGATGGGGGCGCCGACCTTTTATTCCTGGATGATCCCAGTCTCTGAAGAGCCAGCAATAGGTCAATGTTCCTGGGAGAGTGCCGGTCCTGGTTATTACATGTGTACAGAAATCACAGGGCTTTGTCTTGTAGAAGAGAGGACTTATCCAGAGCAAATTGTGGCCCCGAGGTGCTTGTTTTGTGGCCCTCAGAGCCCAGCAGTCTGAATGGGAGCATGGTTTAGGAAAGGGCTTGAGATGACTGTGGTCTCCAGCAGTCTGATGGAACAAACTTCCAGTCCCGCTGTCTTCGGTACTATGTCTGCAGTCTCTGACCATCTCCTGTAGTATGTCTGCAGTCTCTGACCATCTCCTGTAGTATGTCTGCAGTCTCTGACCATCACCTGTACTATGTCTGCAGTCTCTGACCATCTCCTGTAGTATGTCTGCAGTCTCTGACCATCTCCTGTAGTATGTCTGCAGTCTCTGACCATCACCTGTAGTATGTCTGCAGTCTCTGACCATCTCCTGTACTATGTCTACAGTCTCTGACCATCACCTGTAGCATATCCGCAGTCTCTGACCATCTCCTGTAGCATGTCTGCAGTCTCTGACCATCACCTGTACTATGTCTGCAGTCTCTGACCATCACATGTAGCATATCCGCAGTCTCTGACCATCTCCTGTAGCATGTCTGCAGTCTCTGACCATCACTTGTAGTATGTCTGCAGTCTCTGTCCATCACCTGTAGTATGTCTGCAGTCTCTGACCATCACCTGTAGTATGTCTGCAGTCTCTGACCATCACCTGTAGCATGTCTGCAGTCTCTGACCATCACCTGTAGCATTTCTGCAGTCTCTGACCATCACCTGTAGTATGTCCCCAGTCTCTGACCATCACCTGTAGCATGTCTGCAGTCTCTGATCATCACCTGTAGTATGTCTGCAGTCTCTGACCATCACCTGTACTATGTCTGCAGTCTCTGACCATCACCTGTAGTATGTCTGCAGTCTCTGACCATCTCCTGTACTATGTCTACAGTCTCTGACCATCACCTGTAGCATATCCGCAGTCTCTGACCATCTCCTGTAGCATGTCTGCAGTCTCTGACCATCACCTGTACTATGTCTGCAGTCTCTGACCATCACATGTAGCATATCCGCAGTCTTTGACCATCTCCTGTAGCATGTCTGCAGTCTCTGACCATCACTTGTAGTATGTCTGCAGTCTCTGTCCATCACCTGTAGTATGTCTGCAGTCTCTGACCATCACCTGTAGTATGTCTGCAGTCTCTGACCATCACCTGTAGCATGTCTGCAGTCTCTGACAATCACCTGTAGCATTTCTGCAGTCTCTGACCATCACCTGTAGTATGTCCCCAGTCTCTGACCATCACCTGTAGCATGTCTGCAGTCTCTGATCATCACCTGTAGTATGTTCCCAGTCTCTGACCATCACCTGTAGTATGTCTGCAGTCTTTGACCATCACCTGTAGTGACCATCTCCTGTAGCATGTCTGCAGTCTCTGACCATCTCCTGTAGCATGTCTGCAGTCTCTGACCATCACCTGTAGTATGTCTGCAGCCTCTGACCATCACCTGTAGTATGTCTGCAGTCTCTGACCATCACCTGTAGCATTTCTGCAGTCTCTGACCATCACCTGTAGTATGTTCCCAGTCTCTGACCATCACCTGTAGTATGTCTGCAGTCTTTGACCATCACCTGTAGTGACCATCTCCTGTAGCATGTCTGCAGTCTCTGACCATCTCCTGTAGCATGTCTGCAGTCTCTGACCATCACCTGTAGTATGTTCCCAGTCTCTGACCATCACCTGTAGTATGTCTGCAGTCTTTGACCATCACCTGTAGTATGCCTGCAGTCTCTGACCATCTCCTGTAGCATGTCTGCAGTCTCTGACCATCACCTGTAGTATGTCTGCAGTCTCTGACCATCTCCTGTAGCATGTCTGCAGTCTCTGACCATCACCTGTAGCATATCCGCAGTCTCTGACCATCTCCTGTAGCATGTCTGCAGTCTCTGACCATCACCTGTAGTATATCTGCAGCCTCTGACCATCACCTGTAGTATGTCTGCAGTCTCTGACCATCTCCTGTAGCATGTCTGCAGTCTCTGACCATCTCCTGTAGCATGTCTGCAGTCTATGGCTATCACCTGTAGTATGTCTGCAGTCTCTGACCATCACCTGTACTATGTCTGCAGTCTCTGACCATCACCTGTAGCATATCCGCAGTCTCTGACCATCTCCTGTAGCATGTCTGCAGTCTCTGACCATCACCTGTACTATGTCTGCAGTCTCTGACCATCACTTGCAGTATGTCTGCAGTCTCTGTCCATCACCTGTAGTATGTCTGCAGTCTCTGACCATCACCTGTAGTATGTCTGCAGTCTCTGACCATCACCTGTAGCATGTCTGCAGTCTCTGACCATCACCTGTAGTATGTCTGCAGCCTCTGACCATCACCTGTAGTATGTCTGCAGTCTCTGACCATCACCTGTAACATTTCTGCAGTCTCTGACCATCACCTGTAGTATGTCCCCAGTCTCTGACCATCACCTGTAGCATGTCTGCAGTCTCTGATCATCACCTGTAGTATGTTCCCAGTCTCTGACCATCACCTGTAGTATGTCTGCAGTCTTTGACCATCACCTGTAGTGACCATCTCCTGTAGCATGTCTGCAGTCTCTGACCATCTCCTGTAGCATGTCTGCAGTCTCTGACCATCACCTGTAGTATGTTCCCAGTCTCTGACCATCACCTGTAGTATGTCTGCAGTCTTTGACCATCACCTGTAGTATGCCTGCAGTCTCTGACCATCTCCTGTAGCATGTCTGCAGTCTCTGACCATCACCTGTAGTATGTCTGCAGTCTCTGACCATCTCCTGTAGCATGTCTGCAGTCTCTGACCATCACCTGTAGCATATCCGCAGTCTCTGACCATCTCCTGTAGCATGTCTGCAGTCTCTGACCATCACCTGTAGTATATCTGCAGCCTCTGACCATCACCTGTAGTATGTCTGCAGTCTCTGACCATCTCCTGTAGCATGTCTGCAGTCTCTGACCATCTCCTGTAGCATGTCTGCAGTCTATGGCTATCACCTGTAGTATGTCTGCAGTCTCTGACCATCACCTGTACTATGTCTGCAGTCTCTGACCATCACCTGTAGCATATCCGCAGTCTCTGACCATCTCCTGTAGCATGTCTGCAGTCTCTGACCATCACCTGTACTATGTCTGCAGTCTCTGACCATCACCTGTACTATGTCTGCAGTCTCTGACCATCACTTGCAGTATGTCTGCAGTCTCTGTCCATCACCTGTAGTATGTCTGCAGTCTCTGACCATCACCTGTAGTATGTCTGCAGTCTCTGACCATCACCTGTAGCATGTCTGCAGTCTCTGACCATCACCTGTAGTATGTCTGCAGCCTCTGACCATCACCTGTAGTATGTCTGCAGTCTCTGACCATCACCTGTAACATTTCTGCAGTCTCTGACCATCACCTGTAGTATGTCCCCAGTCTCTGACCATCACCTGTAGCATGTCTGCAGTCTCTGATCATCACCTGTAGTATGTTCCCAGTCTCTGACCATCACCTGTAGTATGTCTGCAGTCTTTGACCATCACCTGTAGTGACCATCTCCTGTAGCATGTCTGCAGTCTCTGACCATCTCCTGTAGCATGTCTGCAGTCTCTGACCATCACCTGTAGTATGTTCCCAGTCTCTGACCATCACCTGTAGTATGTCTGCAGTCTTTGACCATCACCTGTAGTATGCCTGCAGTCTCTGACCATCTCCTGTAGCATGTCTGCAGTCTCTGACCATCACCTGTAGTATGTCTGCAGTCTCTGACCATCTCCTGTAGCATGTCTGCAGTCTCTGACCATCACCTGTAGCATATCCGCAGTCTCTGACCATCTCCTGTAGCATGTCTGCAGTCTCTGACCATCACCTGTAGTATATCTGCAGCCTCTGACCATCACCTGTAGTATGTCTGCAGTCTCTGACCATCTCCTGTAGCATGTCTGCAGTCTCTGACCATCTCCTGTAGCATGTCTGCAGTCTATGGCTATCACCTGTAGTATGTCTGCAGTCTCTGACCATCACCTGTACTATGTCTGCAGTCTCTGACCATCACCTGTAGCATATCCGCAGTCTCTGACCATCTCCTGTAGCATGTCTGCAGTCTCTGACCATCACCTGTACTATGTCTGCAGTCTCTGACCATCACCTGAAGTATGTCTGCAGTCTCTGTCCATCACCTGTAGTATGTCTGCAGTCTCTGACCATCACCTGTAGTATGTCTGCAGTCTCTGACCATCACCTGTAGCATGTCTGCAGTCTCTGACCATCACCTGTAGTATGTCTGCAGCCTCTGACCATCACCTGTAGTATGTCTGCAGTCTCTGACCATCACCTGTAACATTTCTGCAGTCTCTGACCATCACCTGTAGTATGTCCCCAGTCTCTGACCATCACCTGTAGCATGTCTGCAGTCTCTGATCATCACCTATAGTATGTTCCCAGTCTCTGACCATCACCTGTAGTATGTCTGCAGTCTTTGACCATCACCTGTAGTGACCATCTCCTGTAGCATGTCTGCAGTCTCTGACCATCTCCTGTAGCATGTCTGCAGTCTCTGACCATCACCTGTAGTATGTCTGCAGCCTCTGACCATCACCTGTAGTATGTCTGCAGTCTCTGACCATCACCTGTAGTATGTCTGCAGTCTCTGACCATCACCTGTAGTATGTCTGCAGCCTCTGACCATCACCTGTAGTATGTCTGCAGTCTCTGACCATCCCCTGTAGTATGTCCCCAGTCTCTGACCATCACCTGTAGTATGTCTGCAGTCTCTGACCATCACCTGTAGTATGTCTGCAGCCTCTGACCATCACCTGTAGCATTTCTGCAGTCTCTGACCATCACCTGTAGTATGTCCCCAGTCTCTGACCATCACCTGTAGCATGTCTGCAGTCTCTGATCATCACCTGTAGTATGTTCCCAGTCTCTGACCATCACCTGTAGTATGTCTGCAGTCTTTGACCATCACCTGTAGTGACCATCTCCTGTAGCATGTCTGCAGTCTCTGACCATCTCCTGTAGCATGTCTGCAGTCTCTGACCATCACCTGTAGTATGTTCCCAGTCTCTGACCATCACCTGTAGTATGTCTGCAGTCTTTGACCATCACCTGTAGTATGCCTGCAGTCTCTGACCATCTCCTGTAGCATGTCTGCAGTCTCTGACCATCTCCTGTAGCATGCCTGCAGTCTCTGACCATCACCTGTAGTATGTCTGCAGCCTCTGACCATCACCTGTAGCATATCCGCAGTCTCTGACCATCTCCTGTAGCATGTCTGCAGTCTCTGACCATCACCTGTAGTATATCTGCAGCCTCTGACCATCACCTGTAGTATGTCTGCAGTCTCTGACCATCTCCTGTAGCATGTCTGCAGTCTCTGACCATCTCCTGTAGCATGTCTGCAGTCTATGGCTATCACCTGTAGTATGTCTGCAGTCTCTGACCATCTCCTGTAGTATGTCTGCAGTCTCTGACCATCACCTGTAGTATGTCTGCAGTCTCTGACCATCTCCTGTAGCATGTCTGCAGTCTCTGACCATCACCTGTAGTATGTCTGCAGTCTCTGACCATCTCCTGTAGCATGTCTGCAGTCTATGGCTATCACCTGTAGTATGTCTGCAGTCTCTGACCATCTCCTGCAGCATGTCTGCAGTCTCTGACCATCTCCTGTAGCATGTCTGCAGTCTATGACTATCACCTGTAGTATGTCTGCAGTCTCTGACCATCACCTGTAGTATGTCTGCAGTCTCTGACCATCACCTGTAGTATGTCTGCAGTCTCTGACCATCACCTGTAGTATGTCTGCAGTCTCTGACCATCTCCTGCAGCATGTCTGCAGTCTCTGACCATCACCTGTAGCATGTCTGCAGTCTCTGACCATCTCATGTAGCATGTCTGCAGTCTCTGACCATCACCTGTAATATGTCCCCAGTCTCTGACCATCTCCTGTAGCATGTGTGCAGTCTCTGACCATCTCCTGTAGCATGTGTGCAGTCTCTGACCATCGCCTGTAATATGTCCCCAGTCTCTGACCATCTCCTGTAGCATGTCTGCAGTCTCTGACCATCACCTGTAATATGTCCCCAGTCTCTGACCATCACCTGTACCATGTCTGCAGTCTCTGACCATCTCCTGTAGCATGTGTGCAGTCTCTGACCATCACCTGTAATATGTCCCCAGTCTCTGACCATCTCCTGTAGCATGTCTGCAGTCTCTGACCATCACCTGTAATATGTCCCCAGTCTCTGACCATCACCTGTAGCATGCCTGCAGTCTCTGACCATCTCCTGTAGCATGTCTGCAGTCTCTGACCATCACCTGTAATATGTCCCCAGTCTCTGACCATCACCTGTAGCATGTCTGCAGTCTCTGACCATCACCTGTAGCATGTCTGCAGTCTCTGACCATCTCCTGTAGCATGTCTGCAGTCTCTGACCATTACCTGTAATATGTCCCCAATATTAGGCCATCTCCTGTTGTATGTCTGCAGTCTTATCTCTGCGGAGCCCCCTAAATATCGGGTAACAAAGGGGGGCACACAGACGTCAGCACTCCCATTGGTTGGGTATAGCTGATCTAAACATGACTCACAGAGTTCAGGCCACATTACACATTTCCTATTGCAGATGAACCAATAGGAGTGAGACCTGAACACTGGACCAAAGGACACGTCTGTGTGATCTATGCATCAAACATCTATGAACACGATCGTTCTGATGTTCAGTCCTCACTGTTTAACTCTATTGCCTTTTTGAATGTCTTCCTCTGCAATGGTCCTCCGGCACTAGAGGGGAAAGGATCCAGATTTCTGGCTCATTGATAATGATCCCACAGGTGGAAAGTTGTTGTTTTCACCGACAGAGGAAATCCAAAATGATTCCTAAATGTATAATGATTAAGGGGCCTATTTACAAAGATCGCAGCTCTGTGCCCTATTTCTCCGGCTAATATTGGCGCTTCCATGTCTGGGGATACCGGTGTATCCAGAAAGCACAACACTGCCCCCTGCTGGCTCAGCCCAAGAAAGGCACAAAACATTTTCAATGCCTATAGATACATTCATTTCATTAGCTTAGTTTTTTTTTTTTTCTTAGATCTCCAGACCAAATTTAGCAGCGTCAGTATGTGTCACCCAACCATAACTCTGTGACAGGTTTGTGTGTTTGGCAACGGGACAGAGAACTGGAAATACACAATTTTGCTCATTCCTAGTTCTCTGCTGCAAGGATGGTCTCTTTCTGACCACATAATGTATAGGAGCGTCAAGAAGAAAGGTGTGCTTTAATACCCAGCCACCACATATATGCGTCCAACGGTGGCGCGTTTGTGTTCTGAGAGCACGCTCACTGCGCACTCCTAGCGCAATGACCGAGCTGTCACTGATAACTCTTAAGCCTCGTACACACGATCGGATTTTCCGACAGGAAATGTGTGATGACAGGCTGTTGGCGGTAAATCTGACCGTGTGTACACTCCATCGGACAATTGTTGGATGGCAGGTTTAAAATTTTCCACGGACAAATGTCTGTTGTCGGATTTTCCGAGCGTGTGTACACAAGTCCGTCGGACAAAAGTCCAAAGTATAAACACGCATGCTCAGAAGCAAGGAAGAGCCGGAAGCGGTCAGTCTTGTAAACTGGCGTTCGTAATGTAGAATTAACATTCGTGGCGTGGCAAATTATTAAATCTCGAAATGCAGCGCACAATTCTCTTCTTCTTTAATGGGATAATAATGAAGCTGCTTTGCTGGTGATACTGATAGAGTTATTGCAAAGTAATTTTCAAAGGCTTTTTTTTTTCTAGTGATATCAAGAATATTATTATTATGCTTTTTTTTTTTTATTTGGGAAAGTTACCACAACACCATTATCCTGTAGTTTATAAGATCAAAGATACAACTATGTTGGTGTCCCTTTTTAATTTTACATTGTATTTTTTTAAATATAACTGCCGACTCCCAAACTGCCATTTGAAGTAAAACACATAGCCAAGTATTATTCTCCACAATTTTTTTAATGTGCATTTAAAAAAGAAAACAAATAAAATTAGACATGTTATCTGCCAATAGAACTTAACCAAAAAGTGAATTCTATGCATCCAAGAATATAGAAAATATACAAAATCACATCATTATTCAACCAAAAAATAAAAACAAAGCCTCATGCATGTGTCCTGCTTCTTAATATAGGAGGTAAGCAATGCCAAGAGTTGGTGAAAGCAGGGGTCCGTCATCCGGAGATAATTCTAAAAATCATCCGGATTATTCTCCTGGAGCTCCCGCAGCAAAGGCATATGACCTAATTGGTCACGATTAATAAAGCAACCAATTTTTGGTCCAAGAACTCCTCCTCCTTCTGTTCCTGGACTGGACTTGGGTCAAAGCAATAACTCCAAGGCCAATAATAAATAACACGTTATCTCCTCCAATTCCGCAACATGTCTGGTTGACAAACTCCTGAAAAGCGTGAAATGAAAAGCGCAAACTAAATAGCGCTAAATGAAAAGCATGAAATGAAAAGTGTGAATCTACACTCACCAGACTTCTACTAACACAAAATTAGCAGAAGGCGCCCAAAGGTAGTACCTCACTATCTTCGTGTTTGTTGGCCGTCAATTCCTTGCCGTTTGTATGCAAGACAAGTTTGGGCCAAAGCCCTTCGGACAAAAGTCTGAGATTTTGTCTGCGGAAAATCCGATCGTGTGTACGAGGCTTTAGTCAAAGCTTCTGATTGGAAGCCAGCGGGATGGGTTCCCGATCAGGTGACTGCTAATCGCATCGGTCGCACAATACAGAAGCCACACTGGTTCCCAGGGAGGGGTTTAAGGGGTTGATTATTGTTCTCACCACAAGTTGCATTTTTGCATTCAGATTAAAATGGGTGTTTGTGGTCATTAAGGCGTTAAAGTTGAAACACAGAAAAGTGAGAACAGAAAAAAGAGCTCCTAAGTGCTCCATCAAGTCTGCCCTTTGTTTTTCTTTTTTGTTTTGTTTTTTAATTTTATTTCTATTTAAATTATACGTTTTGTTTTGTTTTTTTTTTCGTTTTTGTTTAATTTTGGTTATTTTTTTTCTAATGTTTTCTATGTTTGTCCAAAAGTGATATTAAAGCCAAAAACGAAAATGTAATATATCGCTATATAATATATTGTTTCAAAAAACTATTAGATGGGCATCTTAACGATCACAACATACAAGGATATATGATTTACTATTGACATAAGCACTTGCCAACTATGTAACAGACCCAATTCTTAGGGACACTATACACATTACAATCTGACCATACCATCTTCGTTCAATCAACTTTAGATTTACCAAATTGATGTAATATGAAGACCTACCTAATCAATCCATTTGTATTCAATCGGGCAGCCCCTTGCACTACAGTTTTTAGTAGATTTAAATGGGATTATAACGCGTGTGTGTTTTTTTTTATTACAAATACTTATATAGCGCCATCAATTTACACAGTGCTTTATATATATATATATATATATATATTATACATTCACATCGGTCCCTGCCCTCAAGAAGCTTACAATCTAAGGTCCCTAACATACATTCATACATACACATAGTAGGGCCGATTTGGACAGGAGCCAATTAACGTACCAGCATGTCTTTGGAATGTGAGAGGAAATCAGAGTACCCGGAGGAAACCCACACAGGAACAGGGAGAACATGCAAACTCCAGGCTGGTAGTGCTGTGGTTGGGATGCGAACTGGCAACCTTAGTGCTACTAACGGAAGTGTTAACCACTTAGCCACTTCCACCCCAATTGTCACCTGGTGATCCGACCAGTAAGCCAGTTGTTTTTTGTCTTCATTTAACAGAACAAGCTGTCCAGCAAGAGTGGTAGTTAGAGGATTAAAGCAAACCATTTTTTTACTGACATGGGTGCTTACACTGATCAGCTTTTACACATTTATGGAAAATGTATCCTAAAAGTAAAAAAACTATTGCTGTAACTGCTTAAAAAGTGTTGGAGTTAAGCTTTCTTAGTCAAGATCATCTAAATATGCTAGTGCACCTAATGCTGCGTACACACGTTCGGACTTTGTCCGCCGGACCCAGTCCGGCGGATTGTCCACCGGACCTAGTCCGGCGGGACTTCCCCACACACGCCAGGACTTCCGAGCGTGTGACTTGCCCACACACGCCCGGACTTCTCCGGCGGACAATCCGCTGGAAAAAGTCAGCGGGAATGAACGGACTTTCCAATGAGCGGCAAGCCGTTCATTTCAAAAGTCCGGCAGACTAGCCTACTAACGGCAGGATTGTCCGCCGGACTGCCAAGTCCAGCGGACAATTTTAAAACAAAACTTAAAACCTAGTCCGCCGGACTTTTGGCGCCAAAAAGTCCGCCGGCACCCACACACGAGGGGATTGTCCGGTGGACTTGAGTCCAGCGGACAATCCCGCGGGATAGTCCCTTCGTGTGTACGCGGCATAACACTACCTAACA
Source organism: Lithobates sylvaticus (assembly GCA_028564925.1). Taxonomy (NCBI): domain Eukaryota; kingdom Metazoa; phylum Chordata; class Amphibia; order Anura; family Ranidae; genus Lithobates; species Lithobates sylvaticus. The sequence continues at coordinate 175,894,530 of CM053038.1, forward strand.
CTCACACTACCCTCCCCAGACAGACTGGCACTGCTGCTGTCCAAAGGTGTATAGAACCCTCCTAGTGTAGAGAAGGCTGTTAGGTAAATTTAGTTAGTGCCTCTGCAATCAGTGGAGCAGGGATTGATTGGTTAGGGCTGCTCAGTGTCTTACAAGCTGCTGTTCTGATTACTTCTCCCTGCATTCTAGAGGATTCTAGAATTATAGTGGGAGGAAGAACAGAGTAGGCAGCCTAAGTATTTATGGGACTCCAACCAATCCCTGGGGAGGCATGCCCAGTTGGTGGGGAGAAAGCCCATAAATAGTCTGAGACATGAGTGCAGGGTACAAAGTTCCTGGGTCCAGTCCTGCTGGAGGGGACCCATGTGCAGGGGGCGCTCTGCCTCTGGGGCAGAATTCTAGAAGAACGCATTAGGAAGATCCCGATCACTGACTCTGTCCATTCAGAAAAGGAAGGGGACAATAAATTACATATTTACCGACCCCCCTTCCCCCCGCTCTCCATCCTGACACCCCCCCCCCCAGCAGCTGGAGGGAGAGAGGAGGGGGGAAGGTGGCAGAGGTGCATGGGGGAGGGGGGGCAGGGCAACACACAGGGGCCCAAGAACCTGGATAGGAGGAGCAGTGGGGCAGCATATAGAGGTTTCCAAACTTTTTTAACAGAGGGCCTGTTTGTTGTCCTTCAGACTTTAAGGGGGCCGGCCTGTGGCTAGTGTGAGTGGGAATAGACAATGTCTCAGGCGTGGTGGTCAGTGGGAGTAACAAGAATAAGCACCTGTGGTCAGTAGGAATAGATACCCATAATGGTATTAGTAAGAGTATTAATGCCTAGTTTATATTAGAGATAGAATTCAGTGGCGTCGCTAGGAGGGTGTGGGAGGTGTGGCCCAGACTGACACCGGCGCCACATTGAGAGGAGCACAGTGGCTCCCTCCTCTTCCTCCTTCTCTTCCAAGATTTCTTTAGCTACACGCGATGTGCAGGAATGACTGAGGCAGAGACAGACAGACAGGCAGGGTGCCCAAGGTCTGATCGTCACGGTCACACACATCACAAGCGCATTCCTCTCCTCTTTGGCTGCACTCACTGCACACCGGACTATAGCCGTCTCCTCCTCAGCTCTGACATGACAAGTACACAGACCGTGAGGAAGAGCCAAGGAGGAGGAGGGACAGCGTGCTACAGCATCTGCCCAGGGGCCGGGGCTGAGGTCTGTAATAACAGGAGTCTTGTGGGACATTGTAATAGGGGAGGGGGGTTCTTGGGGGCCTGGGACTGGGTAGGTAACAATTATGCTGCCAGGAGTACATTTTAGGGAGAGGGTGGGGGTTAGAGTATGTGGTAGAAGGGTGCTTTGTTTTGGGTTAGAGAGGACTTGTGCTAGAAGGAGGGGGGCAGATTTGAAGTTTGACCTCCCCAGCACAATTCCTCACTCTCTAGCACATATCCTCTAACCCCCACCCCCCTCAAATCAAAGATCCCATTCCAGCTTTATCTATCCCCCAGATCCCATCCCAGCTCCATCCACCCCCCAATCCCATCCCGGTTCCATCCACCACCCCAATCCCATCCTGGCTCCATCCATCCCCCCGACCCCACCCCAACTTCATCCACCACCCCGGTCCCATCCCGACTCCATCAATCACCCCGATCCCATCCCGGCTCCATCCATCCCCCCGATCCCATCCCAACTCCATCTACCACCCCGATCCCATCCTGGCTCCATCCATCACCCCGATCCCATCCCAACTCCATCTATCACCCCGTCCCATTCCGGCTCCATCCATCCCAGCCCCATCCATGGTGGCAGGTTAAGGGGGAGAGCTGCGCCGAAGCACTAGCCTGCTCAGTGCCCGGGGGGGAGGTTGGGGTGACACCTTGTTTTACCGCACCAGGTGACACCAACCCTAGTGAAGCCAATGGTAGAATTATGCCCCCTCTTTAGTGTCAGTTGGCAGAATAGTGCCCACAATGGTGGTGTTAGTGGGCCGAATAGTGCCCCACTGTTGTTGTCAGTGGAGGAAATGGTCCTTGTATCAGTGGGCCAAACAGTGCCCTAAGGGCCCAGATAAAGGCAAGCAAACAACCACATTCAGCCCACAGGCCACAGTTAGGAGACCACTGATATAGAAAAAACAATCCCTTCTATTTTCCTCCTGCAGGTGTACATGGGAGCTGCACGGGCCGCCTGGAGCATGGGGTCAGGTCGAAATTGCGACCCCTGTAGGTATGCCCCTGCCTCTAGTTTACTGTAGGAGCATGAAGGTTGTAGCTGGAGCTTCTGGACATCCAATGGACTCTAGGCTCCTGTCTAAGTTGCCTTATGTTGATCCGGCTCTGATTGGCAATGCATGGGGCTGTGGAAGAAGATATATTTTGGAGTATCATTTCAATTTGTGAACACCCAGTCAGATTTTCCAGGGACTATGTAGCTTTTACAAAGAGTCAAGCCAAAGCGATTAAAATTACCACCACCAAAGCAATGAGAGACTTGCTCTAAGTCAAATCAAGGCACAAACAATGTAAAGGTTTCCTGAAATATGTTGTGTTATATGACTCCTCGACAAAGCAATATGCCCTGCAGTTTCATCTATACAAAGATGACGTTACATTTCACTGTTTCGGTAAAAATAGAAAGCTAGGTGATGATGGGAGTTATTATAATTAGAAATGATTGATGGTTTTTGAGATGGAGGTGGACAGGCAATTTTAAAGAGATTTTGAAGGACAGTGTTTAGAGTGGTGACGAGTCTAATAAGAAGGTATATCATTAAGCCTCCGTTCTTAGTTTCTGAATGAACCTGCTTCACATCAGTTCTTGGGGACTGCGTAGGGTGCATCCTGTGGGGTATATGGTGCAGGCCATACACTGGAGGCCCTCAACGGTCTTCAGCAAATCAGAGCTTGTGTGCAGAGCTAAGCACCAGGAGCACAAGGGCTTACTGAAGGAAAGCTGTTCTAAATGTTTATTTTTTCCTATATGGATGGATACACTCATAGATCCAACTTTACAGCTGTACCTTTACATGGTAATGCGACTCCACTAATATTGCAAGCATATGCAAGCAATGCCCCGTACACACGATCGGAAATTCGGCCAGCAAAAGACCGATGAGAGCTTTTGGTCGGAAAATGCGACCGTGTGTAGGCTCCATCGGACTTTTGCTTGCCGAATTCCTGGCAGCAAAAGATTGATAGCAGGGTTTTCAATTTTTCCTGATCGTCTGTACCAATTCCGACATCCCCCCCCCCCCCCCCCCCCCCCCCGCCGATTGCCTGGGATCTCCCATCCCACCGGGAGGCCCGAGCAACCAGCCGACGCGTCCGCCGGCTTGCCAAAGACCCGAACAAAGCCGATCCTTAGTTCGTGTCTCGGATTTAGTTACCCGGAAGCGACATCATGACATCACTTCCTGGATTACTGGCATCTTAAAGCGGAGTTCCACCCTAAAGTGGAACTTCCGCTTATCTGATTCCTCCCCCCCTCCGGTGCCACAATTGACACCTTTCAGGGGGGAGGGGGGTGCCGATACCTGTATAATACAGGTATCTGCACCCACTTCCATGACGAATTATCCAGGGCTGCCCCACCCCTATCCGGAGATGTCCCATTGTGTCTTGGGAAACAAAGTTCCCAGGACACAGCGGGGGACCAATAGAGGCGCGCAGCGCAACTCGCACATGCGCAGTAGGGAACCGGGCAGTGAAGACGTTGCGTCTTCACTTCCTGATTCCCTGACAGAGGATGGCGGCGGGGCAGCGAGAGACGAGCTGTCTCTCGTCACATTCTGCCTACACCGCTGGAACCTGGAATAGGTAAGTGTCCATTTATTAAAAGTCAGCAGCTGCAGTATTTGTAGCTGCTGACTTTTAATATTTTTTGTGCGGGTGCAGCTCCGCTTTAAAGTGGTTGTAAACCCTTTACAACCACTTTTTGCTACAGGTAAGCCTATAATAAGTCTTAGCTGTAGCTACCCCGGATATCTCCTAAACCTGCGCGGTTTAGGAGATATCCCCTGTATCTGCATGTGCCGACGTCATTGGCACATGCGTACTGAAGCAATGGCACATACATGCCGTTTGCTTCAGTGAGGGGGGGGGGGGGGGGTTCTAGGGTTTACAACCACTTTAAAGGCTCCATTTTTAAAAAATAGAAAGTATTCAAAAACGCAGAGCTTGACGTTTTGAATACTTTCAAGTGCAGAGGAGGGTTTTGGGGTCTTAAAGAGTACCTGTCATTGGCTATTACTGTCACAAGGGATGTTTACATTCCTTGTGACAGCAATAACAGTGATTAAAAAAAATAAGTGTACATTTTTTTTAAATGTACAGAATATTGGCAGACAATATCGGCTATCGGCCTGAGAGTTTGATGAAATATCTGTATCATTTTGGCCCAAAAAAACGATATCGGTCGATCCCTACTGTGGCCCTCCAGCTGCTGCAGAACTACAATTCCCATCATGTCTCTTGGAGTAATTGTAACTGTAAGCCTTGCAATGCCTCATGGGAAATGTAGTTCCACAACAGCTGGATGGGCCACAGGTTGCCTACCCCTGGTGTAGATCTTCAAATTATAGAGTGGTCTAAAAACGCCTAATAGTGGGGTATTTATCTACAGTATATAGGGCAAAGCAATGTTTTCACTATAATGCCCAGCTTCTAATACGTACCTTCCTTCACTTCCCCACTATACCATTAACACCAGGAGCTAATAAAGCAGCTCACTGTAAGCTCCAAGTCCATTTGGAGCTTATATAGGGTGAGAACTGGGTGGAACAAAAACTCCATACCCAATTAGGTCTTTTCTTTGGTCTTGACAGCTGAACAGAGCACCAAGATAAAGGTGGTTATAGGCTGCTGAGGAGTTGGCCATTTAAAAAAGCCTGGGGAAAGCAAAGATTTGCTTTAACCTTTTCGCCACCAGAGCCCTTTTTTTAGGCCCAAAAATTACTTAATACCCTGAAAACTTATTTTCTGAAAGCACACACCCTGGACAATAAAATAAAGGTAGTTCCAATTTTTTATGTTACACAGCAGTTTACCAAGGGCCAGGGGCAAACTGACAAGTCGGTGACTCGGGCTCCGCCCGAGGGCCCGGGGCCATTAGGGGCCCGGACTCGGCCACATGAGGGGCCACTTGAAACGGCTGTATTACATGCCGAGATGCCGCTAACAATACTGCTAGCGACGGGCGGCTCCCCGCCGGCCCCTCCTTCCCTCCCGTCCGTCCCAGGTGCTTGTACTGTATGCGTCGTGACGTCACCTGGGACAGACGGGAGGGAAGGAGGGGCCGGCGGGGAGCCGTGCGCCGTTAGCAGTATTCGCAGCATGTAATACAGCCGCTTCAACCGGCCGAGTCCGGGCCCCTAATGAAAGAGAAGAGTGGAGGGGCAGGCGGGGAGCATCGGCATCGGTGAGTAACTTACCAGGACCACCACAAGTGATGGGGGGGGTGGTACAGAGTCACGGGCCCCGTGTCCCCCTGTGTGCATGTCCCCCCCTGTGTGTGCGCTCTCCCTCCAGTGTCCGCCTGTGTGTGCATGTCCCCCCCTGTGTGTGCGCTCTCCCTACAGTGTCCACCTGTGTGTGCGCGTGTCCCCCCCTGTGTGTGCGCTCTCCCTCCAGTGTCCCCCTGTGTGTGCATGTCCCCCCCGTGTGTGCGCTCTCCCTCCAGTGTCCCCCTGTGTGCGTGTCCCCCCCCTGTGTGTGCGCTCTCCCTCCAGTGTCCCCCTGTGTGTGCATGTCCCCCCCGTGTGTGCGCTCTCCCTCCAGTGTCCCCCTGTGTGCGTGTCCCCCCCTGTGTGTGCGCTCTCCCTCCAATGTCCCCCTCTGTGTGTGTGTGTGCGCTCTCTCTCCAGTGTCCCCCTCTGTGTGTGTGTGTGCGTTCTCCCTCCAGTGTCCCTGTGTGTGTGTGCATTCTCCCTCCAGTATCCCTGTGTGTGTGTGCGCATTCTCCCTCCAGTGTCCCCCTGTTTGTGCGCTCCCCCCCTACAGTGTCCCCCATTGTGCTCTCCCTCCCCAGTGTGCCCCCCCCCCCCCCAGTGTCCACCTGTGTGCTTTCTCCCCCCCACCACACACACAAACACACACAGTGTCCCCCTGTTTGCTCTCCCTCCCCCCGTGTCTCCCTGTGCAGGTGTGGCTTGAGTGTTGGAACCAAGGGGGCCCCATGATCTTCTTTTGCCCGGGGGCCCCATGAGTTGTCAATCCGCCCCTGCCAAGGGCTAAATTTCAGTAAAAAATACACTAAAGTAAATTTTAGGGCACACAAACAATATATTATCCAATTTTTGGTCAAATATAAAATATGAGGTGAGGTTGCACCAAGTAAAAAGATTCCCAACATGTCAAGCCTTAAAATTGCGTGTGCCTGTTTATAACGAAGACCTACTTTGCTACCCTATATTTTCCATAGGCGACACTTTAAACTCATGGCCTGTGGGGGCTTTTAGAGTTAACCGTGAATAATGGCCCTAGAATTTTTGCTCTCACTCTGATGTGTGTGGTGATATGTAACGTGTAGCACAATTAATGTTTTCATATGTGTGCACATGTTGGGGTGTTTCAGCTGTAAACATTTTTTTTTTTAAAGTCAGCAGCTTTAATAAGTGCTTTAATAAGTACAGCTTTAATAAGTACACTTACCTTTCCAGGGCGCCCACGATGTCGGCCGCTGACATGTTCCTCGACTCTCCGGTCCCAGCGCCGCCATCCTCACTAAGGGAAACAGGCAGTGGAGCCTTGCGGCTTCACTGCCCGTTTCCTACTGCGCATGTGCGAGAAGCGCAACGCTTTGTGAATGGGACGCGCTGTGTTAGGGAACACACAGTTCCCAGAACACAGCGCGCCCCATTACCCAGAAGACAACACGGAGGACAACAGAAGACCGAAGAAGACCAAAGATCACTGCGGAGTAGGAAGGAGGCAGATTAGGAAGACTGCCTAGCAACAGGGATTTCTGATAAGGTAAAACGTTTTTTGTTTTTTTCAAATGATTTTTTTTTTTTTTAAAGAATATTAATGCTGTTTTTTTTTTTAGGGCGACCCTCCACTTTAAGTGCCTTGGTTTAACTTTATTTTTTATTTTATTTTCTTTTAGACCCCTGATGTCTCACCTGCCCTCTAATGAGCTAATATAATGTATACTGTGCTCTATTAGCTTCTTCCCCAGCCAGAGCAGCCAGGGAAATTACAGCTGGAAGTGGCATTTTACACATTGCTCCCAGGTTTTTAGTAGCAAGGGGAGATCAGCAAACAGACTTTTGCTGATGATCTTCTCCTCTACTTGGTGGCACCAGCCATGACATTTCTGAGTCTACCGATGGAAGCACAGAGCCTGGGAAACATGGCAGGGGCGAGCATGGAGGGAGGGGGGAGTGGGGGGGTCTGACTGTTACCAGAAGGAGTGGAAGCAATTGGGTGTCTGTACAGCTGTCAGATTGCTTCCATCTAAAGGTTAGATTATTAGATTTACAGCAGCTGACATATGGTATATGTTGATGGCAGCAAAAGGGAAACCTTTGGCCTAGTCAACCAAGGTCCACACCATAAATAAGTGTAGTGCACTTTACTGGTGTTCAGGTAACGGCAGTTCCTGAGTCACTTAACATACACAGTCAGTCACATAAAATGGACAGTCCGCAGTAGTCACAAGTGAAAGCACACAGAATTTGAATGAGACTCCCTACCCATTTCTGTCCAGGGTCATCAGTACTTACAGGACTGTCCGCTCTGTAGTCACCTCCCAGCTGGTTAAATCTCTCCCGGGAACCTTCCAGGGAAGCAACCCTTTACACAGGGTTTTCCAGCTTGGCCTAAAAAGCCTTTTGCAATCCACCCTAGTCCCCACCTTCATAAAAGACAGAATGACTACAGCCGGCTAATCCTGCATATAGGTCCACTGCACCTGATCTCCTGTCCTGTCCAAGGCTTGCGTGTGTTGGCTACATGCTCACAGGTAGGGGGTGTTTAGCTCCCATGCCCCCCCCCTTTTATGTGGGTGCTGACTCTCCCCTGACATCACTCTAGGGCAGGGGTCTCAAACTAAAATTACCTGAGGGCCACATAACAAGTTTTCATATCCCATGGGGCCTGCATGCAAACTTTTTCCTTGCATGTCCCCCTCGGATCTGACTTCCAAGTGCACTTGCAGTGCAAAGTGGATTTGCCTTTGGTAAATAACCCCCCATGTGTGTATATTTCTGTGCTGAGCTTACAATTCCCCTTCTGAGAACTATTAACCCCCAGCACTGATGTCAGCAAAACGCATTATTAAACCCAGCACTGATGTCAGCAAAACGCATTATTAAACCCAGCATTACCCCCCACACTCCATAAATACCCCCCATACTCCACAAATACCCCCCACACTCCATAAATACCCCCACACTCCATAAATACACTCCACAAATACCCCCACACTCCATAAATACCCCCACACTGCACAAATACCCCCCACACTGCACAAATACCCGCCACACTCCATAAATACCCGCCACACTCCATAAATACCCCCCACACTCCATGAATACCCCCCACACTCCACAAATACCCCCCAAACTGCACAAATACCCCCCACACTTCATAAATACCCCCCACACTCCATAAATACCTGAGCCACCCCACTAAGGACTTTCCTCAGTGTGATGGCTCACTCACCTCTCCTCCTGTCAGCTCCTGGCTTACACACATGCCTAGTGACAAGGTACCCAGACAAGGACACAATCTCCCACCCTGAGGTGGCAGCAGGATCGATCACCAGTGCCTAGGTGGGCGGGGTGATGGGCATATCCTTTCTCCGCTCCTTCCTCTGCTCTGTTCTCTCTCTGGGCTGCAGCAGGGTGCAGCAGAGAGGACACAGGAGACGGAGACAAAGCTCTTCGGCGCCTCCCCCTCTGCGGTGCAAACCCGTCCAGGATCGCCGCTGTGGGCCATTTATAACCAGTCCGCGGGCCGGTACTTTGAGACCACTGCTCTAGGGAGTCCTCTTCCTAAAAGCAGCCTAACACCTGGTGTCACTACCTGTTGTACTAGAGCCACCTAGTTGCAAAGTGGCTAACTGCACCTGCCTACATGCATGCTCTTTGCCATTCCCAGCCTTTTTTGCATTATTGATCCTAACTTTGCATCTTTGGATAGTAAACTGCAGATTACAATTACTCTCTGTCTGATCATTCGACCACTTACCTATTATGTTATAACCAGCTTGCGTCAGCGTTATGTGTTCACACATAGCACTACTCTAAGGATATGCAACTCTTGACCTTCAAAGATGGCCGTCAATTTTGGACACCCGATTTCCTCCAATTAAACACGCTATGTGTGTGGTTGTCATCTTGGAAATACCCACAACCCCTGACAGCATACTAATGGACACTTGACTGATCTTCCCTTGCAAACGAGGATCTATGAAAACAAGTATTGATATTGAGCAGAACAATTTCTTAGGTTCTTTAATTAATTACTAGTTGAAAAAAAATAATGAATTTTGGTATGGATGACTGCTGCTGAGTGTGATAGGATGGGGCCCAGGCGTGTGAGCTAAGAGCGATGTGGCTGTGATTGACATCTTGTCCCACTCACTCCACTGGCCCAGATGAACAAAGGCAGCGGCATCCATTATTTCTGCCAGATGGCTCTGGGAAGAAGATTATAAGACAATAAAAAGGTAGTTTGTCAGTTTTGATAATAAAAGAAAAGCATTCTTGGCTTATTTTACTTAGGGAGTAGCTAGGCGTATGTTTGTTTTAAATGTTGCTATACAAATACATCAAACTGACCTGTTTTTTTTTCTAAAGCGAGGATAATCAGATCTGCAAATGATTGGTTGACCAGCCTTTACTGTAATTGATAATGTGTCACCCAAATAAATTATATTTAACAAATTCATTGTATTTCTCCATTGTATACCGATAATGTCAATCTCTGGATTATAGGAGGCAATACTGCCATCTAGTGGCAGACGGGGAGTTTACCTAGCAATGAAAAGATTCCATATAAACAAATAGCTTGTTTAGTCTCAGTAGGAACCCCCCCAGACCAGGCCTGCTAAGCCATAATGAAAATCCATCAAATAACGACTTAGTTTCCTCCGTCAGACAAGTGAACAGGTAAAAAAATAAGCAATTTTCATTCCTTGCTAAAAAGTGTCTTGAAATATCAAAATGCTGTCAAGCCATGTAAAACGATCTGACTTGTTAATAGCAACGTCCTTCGTAAGTCAGTGGTTCTGAGGATTCCAGGGCTCAACAGAGCCACCTTGACAGTCAATACCAAAGGGTTGATTTTACACACTGAGAGACAAAGTCAGGGCAGTAAAAGGTCAGGTGGTTCTGTAGGTATAGCAGTAGAATATACTAGGAACCGCAGGATGAAAAACATTAATGATGAGCGAATGTGCTTGGGTTTGTCAAACTTATTGTAAGTTTCAGAAAGTGTGAAACCCTAAAGCAAACCCAATTGAAGTCAATGGGGAAGGGGGGCAATCTCGAGCAAATGTGCTTGGGTTTGATTTGAGGGCTGTTTCTAAAACTCATCATAAATTATGGATTATGAAAATCTTAACTCAAACTCTATTGATGTCAATAGGGAAGGAGGCCGAATCTCGAGCGAATGTGCTTGGGTTTGATTTGGGGGCTGTTAGTCAAACTCATCATAAGTTTCGGAAAGTGAAAACCTTAACTCAAACCCCTATTGAAGTAAATGGGGGGGGGGGGGCAATCTCTAGAAAATGTGCATGGGTTTGATTTTGGGCCTATTTGTCAAACTCATCATAAGTTTCGGAAAGTGCAAACCTTAACTCAAACCCCATTGAAGTAAATGGGGGGGGGGGGGGCAATCTCGAGCAAATGTGCTTGGGTTTGATTTGAGGGCTGTTTGTCAAACTCATTATAAATTATGGAGTATGTAGATCTTAACTCAAACTCTATTGAAGTCAATGGGGAGGGACTGAATTTTGAGTGAATGTGCTTGGGTTTGATTTGGGGGCTGTTTGTCAAACTCATCATAAGTTTCCGAAAGTGCAAACCTTAACTCAAACCCCATTGAAGGAAACGGGGGGGGGGGGGGCAACCTCGACTAAATATGCTTGGGTTTGATTTGAGGGCTGTTTGTCAAACTCATCATAAATTATGGAATATGTAGATCTTAACTCATTCACTCGAGATTCAGGCCCTCCCTCCTTGACTTTAATAGAGTTTGAGTTAAGATCTACATATTCCATAATTTACGATGAGTTTGACACACAGCCCCCAAATTAAACCCATTTACATTCACTCGAGATTCAGGCCCTCCCTCCTTGACTTTAATAGAGTTTGAGTTAAGATCTACATATTCCATAATTTACGATGAGTTTGACACACAGCCTCCAAATTAAACCCAAGCACATTCACTCGAGATTCAGGCCCACCCTTGTTGACTTCAATAGAGTTTGTGCTTGGGTTTGATTTGGGGGCTGTGTGTCAAACTCATCGTCATTGTCGAAGAGTGCAACACTTAATTAAAATCCCATTGAAGTCTCATTTGTGGAAAAAAAAAAAACATTGAAGTCAAATTTCAAAAAATTTCAAAAAAATATTTTGCTAATTTTCATAGCTAATAGGCAAGAGATTGTCATACAAAGGGCATGGGGAGCTCAGTACTGCCTGGGCAGACCTGTACCAATGGCAACAAGTTCAGCAGGGAAGGGCTCTCCTTTTTATGCGACTTCAAAAACATTGGGAGAACACTTTCAGTTACATATTGGGAGAGTCCTTTGACCTGTATGTGTTGTTATGGAACAGTACAGTTCTCATTGAATGGGTTAGTGACACTGAGTGTTGTAATCACATGCATGTGACACCTGATTTCTTTATCCAGCCTGTATCAGATATGAACTGACCAGTGGGATTAGCAGGGAGCAACAACAGATCTAAAAGCTGTATGAAATTATTATTTAAAAAATAAATAAAACTTAAGCCCTCAACATTGTACAAACTGGCCAGTGGTACAAGTTTGCTACTATAGTTGGTATACTTTATTGCAGTAGCACCCTGCATTTAATAAAATCCCCAAAACAGTGTGCAACAAAGCACTTCAAAACCACAAGCCCACATTACCCAAAGCCCCTCTCCCATTTCTGTATGTTCATTTTCCCCTTAAAATATTGACTTCATGTGTCATGACCGGAGATTGTCATGTATGGTTGGGATCATGGATGCTCCGTGCATTCTGCACTCTGGATGGTGCACCGGCACTCATGTAGGTTACAGCTGTACATGAAAGCACAGAGACAAGGATCTTGGAAAACATGGAATAAAGGATTCACAGGAATGGCAGGAGTATAATGCAGCACTGGGTGCGGGTCTTACAGGCAGGCAGGACACAGGATACTAATACAAAATGTTTACTGCACTGGGGTGAAGGTAGAGTTGCCACCTCATCCCTTTAAACCTGAACACATATGAGTCATACAGGTTCTGAGAAAAATTTAATGCATATAGGGCACCAAGTGAGTTTAATTACCACCTTAATCAGCCACAGAACCTGTGTAATTCATATGTGTTTGGTTTTTTTTTGTGTGTCAGATTGACCGATCTCCGTAAAGAGCCTCTGACGCAGGCTCTTTACCACATCATCAGCCGTGTCCAATCATGGCTGATCATGATGTAAACAGGAAGAGCTGTTGATCGGCTTTTCCTCACTCGTGTATGACAGATGCGAGTAGAGGAGAGCGGATCGGCTGCTCTCCTGACAGGGGGGGGTCTGTGCTGATTGTTTAGCAGCGTAGCCCCCCCATGGATGCCCACCCAGGACCCCCAGGATGCCGCCAGGACCACCAGGGATTACCACCACACTGGACCACCAGGTATGCCACCCTAAACCACCAGGGAAATGACAATCAGTGCCCATCCCCACTGCCTGCCAGTGCCATCAGTGATTCCTATCAGTGCCGCCTATCAGTGCCACCCATAAGTACCCATCAGTGCAGCCTATCAGTGCTGCATTTCAGTGCCACCCATCAGTGCCGCCAATCAGTGCCGCCAATCAGTGCCCAGTGCCACCTCATCAGTGCCGCCTTATCAGTGCCCATCAGTGAAGGAGAAAACGTACCTATTTACAACATTTTATAACAGAAACAAAAGAGAAACTTTTTACATTTTTTTCAAAATTTTAGGTCTTTTTTTATTTGTTTAGCAAAAAATAAAAACGCAGAGGTGATCAAATATCCTCAAAAGAAAGCTCTATTTGTGGGAACAAAATTATAAAAATTCTGTTTGGGTACAGTGTAGCATGACCGCGCAATTGTCATTCAAACAGCAACAGCGCTGAAAGCTGAAAATTGGCTTGGGCAGGAAGGGGGTGTAAGTGCCTGGTATTGAAGTAGTTAAAGGGATGAGGTGGCAACCCTAGGTGAAGGGCTCACAAGATAACATAAGTATCCAGCAGTGGGATGGTGAGCTTACAGGAACACAGACGTAACAATTTGTATGAGGAACAGTGAAGTGCACAGGGGTCCCAGGGAATGCGGGTACACAGGATACAGTGAGGTACACAAGGAGTCTAGGACAGGAAGGACACCTATTGGTACTGTCTAGGAAGAACACAGCCTACCAGCATGTAACGCAAAGGTAAGGGCCCTAAGGATCTAATTCTAAGGAACCATCTGGTCTTCTCCAGAGCTCCTGAAGGTAGAGATGGGTTGTGCTGCAGAGGATCCCCAGGACCAACACACCCAAGCAGGAACATACTGAGAAGTCACTGGGGATACAGAGATCAAATTGGGGGATGCTTGCAAACACACTCTGGGTCAAAGGGGATAAAGCTACAGGATCAGTGGAAATATTGGGGTTACTAGGAGTCTCTCAGGATGTAGATCACCAGGAGTATAGGGGTCACATGGAATCTAATCAGGAAGGCAGGGGCCCAAGGAAGCACTTTTCCACTAGGAATTAGGGTACACATATCTTTTTTGCTAGGGAAAACTTCTCCACTAGTAATCGCAGGGGAGCCTAGCACCAGCTGTTGCTCAGGCAATGAGCCAAGCTTAAATAGAATAAGATGGCCTGGCTGTAGCTAGTTTAATCAACAGCAGGGGGTTTATCAGTCTTAAACAGAAGTCTTGTGGGATGACAGGTAACAGTAAAACCTCAGTGCCTGTTCACACTGAGGCAGCACGACTTGCAGCGCGACTGCCTCAGGCGACCTGGACACGACAGCAGCGGCGACTTGCAAAACTACTTCTGTATAGAAGTCAATGCAAGTCGCCTCAAGTCGCCCCCAAAGTCGTACAGGAAACTTTTTCTAAGTTGGAGCGACTTGAGACAAAACGGAACAAACATATTACAGCGCACACATGCAAAACTGACATTTACCTCCAGCAAGGCTATTTAAAAGCACCTAGACAGACATTTTCAAAAAACATTATCAAAAAATATGGGGATTTGGTCACACCATATTGCTATATGGTGCTTAAGCCCACTTACTGCGACAAAGTACCCCATGATTAGTGGGTCCTACACTATCCATAGATCGGGAGATCCTGCTTCTCTGAACCAAGGGAGCTATACTCCTCTATATGGGAGAACATGAGGTCTCCACCCATGATACAGGTGGACACTAATTGAGGTACTTACTTGAGACAAAACGGGACGCAACTTGTCAGGCGGCTAAGTAGAGTGACAATTTTGAAAAAAATGCAATATTTTTTACTTTTTGCTATAATAAATATATAAAAAAACATTTTTTTTTTCCTCAGTTTAGGCCGATTTGTATTTTTCTACATATTTTTGGTAAAAAAAATCGCAATTAGCGATTATTGATTGGTTTGCGCAAAAGTTATAGCGTTTAAATAGCATTTTTATTAATATTTTTTTTTACTAGTAATGGGGGCGATCAGCGATTTTTATTGTGACTGCGACATTATGGCAGACACATCAGACATTTTTGAAACATTTTTGGGACCATTGTCATTTATACAGCAATCAGTGCTATTTAAATGCACTGATTCCTATGTAAATGACAATGGCAGTGAAGGAGTTAACCACTAGGGGGCGGGGAGGAGTTAGTGTGACGTTGTGTTTTTTTTTATAGTAGGGGGCGTGGCTGACGTCTGACGTCACTGATCGGCTGTTCCCGATGACAGGGAACAGCAGATCGGTGACAGGCAGAGTAGGAAGCGCGGGGAGAGGTTTGTTTACACAGACCTCTCCCCGTTCTTCAACTCTGTGACCCGATCGCGGGACACCAGCGGCGATCGGGTCCACTGGTCCCGCGGCCGCAGTCACGGAGCTCCCGACTGGGTCGCGAGTGCGCCGCCGGCAGCGCGCGTGCGACCCCACGGCTAGGCAATTAAAGGGGACGTATATATACGTGCTTTTGCCTAGCCGTGCCATTCTGCCGATGTATATTTACATGCGGCGGTCGGGAAGCGGTTAATGAGAAAAGAAAATAGCATTGTCAGGAGAGCTTGTTCTTTTGAAAAACAATAGACGTGCTGGCCAGGTCACGAGATGAAAACAGAAGAAAGAAAGCCTAAAAAAGGAAACGAATGCAGCCATCACATCTAATGATTGGTAAGCTGCAATATAATAAATGTTTGCTTTTGGGTTTAATACAGCTTTAAAACCGTGAACTGTGGTCAAGTGGCTTGGAAGATCTAATCATGGGGTTTTGCTAATGTGCCAACCCCCTCCCTATAAAAGGCATTGTTCCATTTGTTCCTTGTGTGATGTGATAGATATGGAATAGTTAGAGAAAGCTCACAGAAGGCAGGGAAAGTTAGGTGTTCATTGCTAATAAAACATCTCTATAAGTTTACTTGCAGCCACAGACAAACAAATAGTGTTATACAGTTGCATAGCAGATTAGGCCTCATGCTTAAAGTGGTTGTAAACCCTTACAGACCACTTTGACCTACAGGTAAGCCTAGATTAAGGCTTACCTGTAGGTCCAAGAAATATCTCCTAAACCTACAAGTTTTAGGAGATATTTGCAAAAAGACAGGCACCGCTGTCTACGGTACATGCCGTTAGTGGCGTCTCCCGTGCGCATGCGCGGGAGTTACCTCATCGCGGCTCCGGTCAGTCACAGCGCCTGGAGCCGCCATACCCAGAAAGAAGATGGATGCTCCATGGAAGAGGGGACAGCGGTGACATCGCTGGCTCCTGTGTCAGGTAACCCTCCTGTATTAACCCTAATACAGGAGGGTTAGGAGGGCCCTGCTCCGGAGAGCTTACAATCTAGTGGGGAAGGGCAAGTGGAACAACAGGTAATAACTGTGGGGGAATAGGTGATAAGAGAAATAAAAGATCCATTTGTTAACTAAAGGAGGATAGGCTTCCCTGAGGAGGTGAATTTTCAGGGAAGCCTATAGCAATGAATGTTTGTAAGCTAGCTGTACGGAGGTATACACCATGCTTGTGTAAATCCCTGGATGCACAAAAGTTGAGCTCAGGGGTTTACGCACATGTGCAACTGTGAGCAGGTATGGCATATACCCGTGTACAGCCAGCTTACCAACAATGTAAAAGTGCACATTACTCACCACCAATGTAAGAGGGCCTTCTCCACAGGCCAACAATGTAATGTGATCCTTCTTATTTGACCACCAATGTAAGGGGATTCTTCTTCACCGACCACCAATTTGAAGAGGGCCTGACACTTCTCCATTGGTCACCAATATAAGATGACTCTTCTCCACTGACCACCAATGTGAGGAGGCCCTTCTTCATTCTTCGCCAATAAAAAGTGGCTCTTCTCCACCAACCAGCAATGTAAGAGGCACTTTTCCACTGACCAACAGTTAGCCCAAAGCAGAAGTAATTCTACTCCTAATGTCAAAGTCCATATTGTGGAGTTCTTAACTCTGTGACTCTATATGATATAGGGTCATCCAGAGAGCAGAAGTCACAGAGGAGGGGATGGTAGTCCAATGTTCAGGGCCAGCCTTGTGTAGGGGAGCAGAAGCAATCTCCAAACATACAAAAAGCAGAAAGTACAGGTGCCTCTGAGTGTAGATTATAAACAAATTTAACCCAGACACAGTAAATTACACATTACATGTTGAAAGAAAAAAACAGGCACCTTCTTTCCTCAAATGTCCGGTGATTTAGGAGAGTCAGGTGCTTGCACAAGAGCTGTTACCACCACCGCATAGCTGTCTCTGCCGGCTGGATGGTAGAGAGATAGGAGAAAGACTATACTTTCTTCTTACTTATTCACTAACCACCAATATAAGGGGGTACTGCTTCATATACCACCAGTGTAAAGGGACCTTCTCCACAGGCCAACAATGTAATGGAATCCTTCTCATTTGACCACCAATGTAAAAGGGACACTTCTTTAGGTGTGCCCAACCCTTCTCCACTGGTCAGCAATGCAAGAGGAGCCTTCTCCACTGACCACCCTGTGAGGAGGCCCTTTTTCACTCCTCACCAACAAAAAGTGGCTTTTCTCAACCAACTAACAATGCAAGAGGCACTTCTCTTCTGACCACCAATGTAAAGTGGGCCTTCTCCACTGACCACCAATATAAGAGGGCCTTCTCATAACACTTGGTGCTTCCAGAGCTGAAGCCATCTCAGTCAGTGAACCCAAGCACCCATGTCCTGCAATACTCTGAGGGTTCTATGAACAGTCAAGTCTGAGACCCCCTCCCAGAGCAGGATGATGTCATCAATGTACCTTTTGTAAAATATCAGTTCTTTCCACTTTTTTTGATATATTGTTTCCCGTTCTCACTTATTTAGTACTCCACTAAGTCTGTCTTTCGTTACGGGTCATAATGTATGATATTTTATGTCATTGGTTATGTTCTTGTAGAAACATGCCCTTTTAATGACTGTTCCACCACTAAAATACAACCAAAAGAGAGGCGTCCCTAGAATTTTTTTGGGCAACTATATAACAGGAAGTGCCTGAAAAAGGGCCTTTAGAACAGGACCGCTGGCTATTAAAGTTTGTAAGGAGTTACATCCACTTTAAAGCCTATATGAGATTTTAGTGATTGGCTTTATATCTACTTTAACAGAAAATGTAACCCTGTCATAGTAGGACTGTTATGACTGCAAGATAACCTTATGGTGATCCCAGATACAAATAATGTTTAACAGGGTTCAAACTCTTACTCTGTAAACTAAAGAAAAAATGTTCTTCTTTAGTATTACTGTATCTGAATAAAAATTTGTTGTAATTTAAACTTTGTGTCTTACTATATTTTTTTAACAGGGCCAATTTAGATAATTAGTTCCCATCTATAGTACAAGACCTTACACTGCTCAATCCTGTCTGTGCAAGAGGGCCTGGAGGGGTGTGAAACGCGACAGACTGAGATCTGAAGACTTTCCACCTTTTCTACTTTCTTATTTAAACGTGAATTAATGAAAGTTTTTTTTTTTTTTCTCAAGGAAGAAGAATCTACTTATTTATTGCAGCTGAGGGTGGCGATCTTTGTGCTAAAGTTAAAATAAGACAGCTTAAAGGTTTTTTTTTTGTTACGTTTTAAATCTGGGAAATGTGGATTAGTTATGTGACAAGAGATAACACAATTGAATGAAGTGAATACCTTAAAGGAACACACCACTTTTGTTATAACATTCCTGCACAGGTTGGTTTGGAATTTAAAAGGTAAAATATAATGGTTTGGGCTTCATTTTATTTTTCAGTTTTATAATGATATATGATTTTTAAATCTTTTTTTTCTTATTGTTTACACTTGGGGTCTATTTATCAAAAAAATTGCTGGACGAATGTCACTCCGCATGCGCATGCGCACGGGAGCCGCCACTCACGGCATATCGCCATTAACAGCAGGGTGCTCAGTGCGCCTGCATGCGCTGTAGACAGTGGTGCCTGTCTTTTGGTAAATATCTCCTAAACAGTGTAGGTTTAGGAGATATTTCTTGGACCTACAGGTAAGCCTTAATCTAGGCTTACCTGTAGGTCAACCACTTACAACCACTTTAAGTCCCTTTATTAGTGGCTCAGAAGCACTGAGACACCGCCAGAAATATCCCAACCCAGGCAAGCACTAATACAGATACACAAGGGATTGCAGCAGCCACAGTCACCAGGATCTTGCACGCAGGTCTGTACTCACAATGTCCTTGGATACTTGGATGACTCCTTCCAAAATCAGAAACACATTTTTTTACATGAACTCTTCAAACCAGATCCTCAGGGAAATTCCTTGGTTACTTCCAGAGACTTTTAGCATACAGGCCCCCCAACTCTAGCATAGCTGGGACCTCAATGAGCATAGGGTGAATTTCAGGTGGGTTGCCTGGAAGGGCAGCAGTCCTTCAGGCTGGAAAATTCTCCTTCTGGACAAGAACAGGGTAGCGTCAAACCTCATACTATTTATGCACTCCCCAACCACCTTCTGGGCAGCCTCCCACAGGAATTGGCTGAGACAACATAACTATTCAGGTTGCTGAGTTGATTTTTCAGTAGGGTTGCACCGATACCTATACTAGTATTGGTATCGGTGCCGATACCGCGTATTTGCATGAGTACTTGTACTCGTGCAAATGCTCCAATGCCTAATTCGATACCCGGGCAGCCTCAGACATGATTGGTGCAGCGGTGGGGCAGTTACAAAAACGCCGATCTCCCTGTATAGCTTTTCTGACAGCCACTTCTGCTCCTCTCCCTCCAACTGTTGTCAGGGAGATTGGAGCTTGCAACTGCCCCCACTGCCACACCGACTGTCCCCTGTGTCCTCCTCCGAGTCCCCCTCTGTGCTCCCCTGGTCTTTGTGTCTTGATCCAGGTCCCCCCTCTGTGCTCCCCTGGTCTTTGTGTCTTGATCCAGGTCCCCCCTCTGTGCTCCCGGGTCTTTGTGTCCTGCTCCGGGTTCCCTTCTGCTCAACATGCCCCCTGCATCCTCCTCCGGGTCCCCACCCATGTCATTCTTCACGTCCTGCTTTGTGTCCTCCTCCAGGCCCCGATCTGTGTGCTCACCAAAGCTCCCCCCCCCCCCCCCCCGCTCCAATAGGGCTGATAAAAAAAAGAATAAAAAAAAAAAAGAAAATAAATTGTAATAAATGTTTAAAAGTTAAATTGTAAAAAAAAAAGAAAAGAAAAAAAAACACTGATACCGTTCACCCCCCCCCCCCCCCCAAAAAAAATATAAATTGTAAAAAATAAAATAAGTGGTAAAAAAAAATAAAATAAAAAAGGAACTTACACAGTCCTCGCCTCATCAGTGCATATCAGTGCTACATATTAGTGCCACTATCACATGACATAAAAAAGTATCAGTAATCGTTATCGGTGAGTACTTGAAAAAAGTATTGGTACTTGTACTCGGTCTTAAAAAAGTGGTATCAGTGCAACTCTACTTTCCAGCCCACTATCTGGAATCATCCAGAACTAGCCCAGTATGAGAGACTTACCTTGCAACAAAGCCCTCCAGCGGCCTGCTGTCACCACTGCAGAGGCTTCCATTCTTACCTGGTCTTCTTTCCAGGTTCGCGGGCTGCCCTGGCTTGAATGACGGAGCCGCAATGCTTTCACTCCCGCGCTTGCGCGTAGGAGTCTCGGTGTCAGGGCTCTAGCCGCCCTGGGCACCCTAGCCGGAGGGTGCGCGGGCACCTGGGCAGCCCTGGTCCCTCTGAACGCCGGCGCGCGCACGCGCCCGCCGGACTCGTGCGCGCGCTCCCGTGCGCGAATAGCGGGCGCGCGCGCCCCCGTGCGCGTGCACGTGCGTGATCGGCGCTGCTTTGGCGCCAGTGCCCTTATTTAAAGGGGACAGCTGCCTGCATGCGGCGCTGTCCGTCTCAGCTCCCACCTGTGACCCCAACCTGAACCTGTCTGAGCTTCCTACCTGTGACCCGGCTTGTCTGACTCCGCTGCCTTCTCCGTTCTTTGACCCCGGCTTGTTTGACCCTGCTCTGGACTGTGTTACTGTTGCTGAACCCCTGGCTTGCCTCCTGACCATCCTTCTGCCTGCCGTCCTTACCTGTCTGCCTTACCTGTTGTGACCCGGCTTGCCTGACCATCCCTGCTCCAGTGTCCCTGCACAGGTCCTCGCTGCTGCCGTCCTCTGCTGATCTACTGCCGTTGCTGTCAGCTACTTCAGCCGTCTGCTGCTGCTCCTGTTGCCGGTCTACCTCCTGCCTCCTGGTCTTCTGCCGAACCCTCATCTGCAGACCTACCCTCCGAGCAAGACCTGCATCTACCCAGCATCAGCCAGCTGCATCCATACGGACACTCCTACCCACTGTGTTCACGGCTACGCTGTCCCCAATCCAGTAGGCCCTGAACCAGAGTTGTAAGAGAGGTCTCCAACCACCAAGTCAGGCTCAGCACTACCAGGTACCTAACAGTACGGACAGCCAATATGACTGAGCCTGCCGATGGAGCCTCAACCATGCGGGAAATGTGCTCCCACCTGGCAGCCCTTACACAAGCAGTGAAATCCCTGCAGGAGGGATATACCAAGCTGGAAGGCCAAGTTCAACAACTTGCCAGCCCCATGGCTGCTGCACCTCCTCCACCATCAGTGCAACCTGCTTCCCAACCAACAGTGGTGATGCTTCCCCCCGAACCTAGAGTACCTGTCCCAGAAAGGTTCTCAGGCGACCGGTCCAAGTTTCAAGCTTTCCGGGATGCCTGCCAGCTTTACTTTGCCCTGCAACCCCGGACCTTCTCCCTGGAGGTCACCAAAGTGGGATTCGTGGTGTCCCTTCTACAAGGAGAACCCCAGTCCTGGGCCCACCGTCTTCTGGGAGCCAACAGTGTCATGACCCAGTCCTTAGCCGCCTTCTTCCAGGCAATGGCACAGTTGTACGACGACCCTCAACGCACGGCTACAGCTGAATCTGCCCTATCCGCGCTCCAGCAAGGCCGCAGGACGGCTGAGGACTATATCACGGACTTTAGGCGTTGGAGCGCGGATACTCAATGGAACAATGCAGCTCTCAGACACCAGTTCCGCATGGGCCTCTCGGAGGGGTTGAAAGACGAACTGGCCCGTGTAGGAGTTCCTGAGGATCTTGAGGACCTTGTCACTCTGACAATCCAATTGGATCGTCGCCTGCGGGAGCGCCGAGCTGAACGCTCTGCTTTACCCAGTCGCCCAGCTTGGATGGTCGCTAGGGCTCCTGTTCCTGCTATCCGCTACCTACCTGCTCCTTCTACACCTCCCATGGGACCTGCTTCAGATGGTTCCGAACCGATGCAGATCGGTCTTCTACGTGCCCCCTTGACGCCCGAGGAACGGGCCCGACGTCGCCAGTTGAATCTGTGTCTGTACTGTGGGGGCTCTGGACATTGTGAATGGTTGCCCTGTCAAGACGCGTAAGTGCCTGTCATCCGTTTCTCCTCTCTCTGCACCCTGCCCAGCCAGTACTATTCACCTTACCCTTCCTCTGTCGTTGCAGTGCCAGGGAAGGACAATCCTCACCAGCGCCATCATTGACTCCGGGGCGTGCAGCTGTTTCGTGGATGCCACCTTCGCCAACACTCACGCCCTGCCGCTCCAGAAGAAGACCCAAGGACTTTCTGTGTTCCTGGCGGATGGGTCCCGCATTAAGTCTGGCCAGGTGACTCAAGAGACTCTGCCTTTACCCGCTACAATTTTCCCTCAACATCAGGAGCTTCTAACCATGGACGTGATCTCCTCTCCCCTGTTCCCAGTCATCCTGGGTATGCCATGGCTCCAGGCCCACAACCCGCTGATCCATTGGTCCACCGGGGAGGTAGAATTTCAATCCCAGTACTGCCAGGAACACTGCCTACCTGCAACCTCCGGAACATCCTCTACCTTGCTTTGCCTAGACGCGGATCAAGACCTGCGCCAGTCTGTACCCCAACCTTATCATGACTTTCTGGACGTTTTCAGCAAGCGGGGGGCGGACTCCCTTCCGCCCCACCGTCCCTATGATTGCCCCATCGAGCTCCTCCCTGGGGCTGAAATCCCCTTCGGTCGCATTTTTCCTCTCTCCGAGAAGGAACAGGAGGCCCTGAAGACCTACATTTCCGAAAACTTAAAGAAGGGGTTCATCCGCCATTCCACCTCTCCTGCTGGCGCAGGCATCTTCTTCGTCACCAAAAAAGATCAGTCCTTGAGGCCCTGTGTGGACTACCGGGAGCTCAATAAGGTGACAGTCAAGAATCGGTACCCCCTGCCCTTAATCCCCGAGCTCTTTCAAAAGCTAAGATCGGCAACAGTTTTCACCAAATTGGACCTCAGGGGTGCATACAATTTGGTCCGCATTCGGGCCGAGGATGAGTGGAAGACGGCTTTTCGGACTCACTTCGGCCACTACGAGTACTTGGTCATGCCCTTCGGGCTCTGTAATGCCCCGGCCACGTTTCAGCATTTCATCAATGACGTACTCAGAGACTATTTGGACATTTTTGTGATCGTCTATTTGGACGACATCTTGATTTTCTCCCAAACCCTAGAACAACATCGTGGGCATGTGGGCAAGGTACTCCTTCGACTCCGACGGCACGGCCTATATGCAAAGGCCGAGAAGTGCGAATTTGAGCAGCAGGAAATCCAGTTTTTGGGACTTGAAATCTCCCCGGCAGGCATTAGAATGGACCCTCAGAAGGTGTCCGCCGTTCTTGACTGGCCAGCACCTATAGATAGGAAAGGAATCCAACGGTTCGTAGGATTTGCAAACTTCTACAGGAAGTTTATTAAGGGGTTCTCTGCTATTATCACCCCCATCACCCAGCTGACCAAGCAGGGCATACGCTTCCACTGGGGCCCGGAGGCTCAAGGGGCCTTTGACCAGCTTAAAAGACTGTTTACCTCCGCCCCCATCCTCAGTCACCCCGACCCTGCCCTCCCTTACATCTTGGAAGTCGATGCATCTGAAGTGGCAGTTGGGGCAGTCGTGTCACAACGACAGGGCAATAAAGACGCCATGCACCCAGTGGGGTTTTTCTCTCGGAAACTTTCTGCAGCCGAGAGGAATTATGATGTCGGGGACCGGGAACTCTTGGCTATCAAGTCGGCACTAGAGGAATGGAGGTACCTCTTGGAGGGAGCTAATCATCCAGTACTTATCTACACAGACCACAAGAACCTTGAGTACTTACGAACTGCCAAGCGACTCAAGCCCCGACAAGCCCGCTGGGCTCTGTTTTTCTCAAGGTTCTGCTTTCATATCACGTATCGTCCCGGTTCCAAGAATGTTAAACCTGACGCCCTTTCTCGGATGTTTGACAGTCCCAAGGACTCCACCATCCCAGACACCATCCTATCTTCCGGAAACTTTCTACTTTTACAGCCAGATCTGCTATCTCAAATCCGGGAGGCATCCGCCAGTTCCCAGGGACCCCATGGGGTCACCCTAACTTCCAGTGATGGACTTCTCTGGAGGGGGAGTCAAGTCTTCGTCCCCGAATCTGTAAGAGTGAAGGTCCTGACCCTTCTACACGACCACCCACTGGCAGGACACTTCGGGAGCCGTAAAACTGTGGAGCTGGTGCAACGCACCTTTTGGTGGCCCAAGCTGAAGGAATTCTGCAAGTCTTATGTTGACTCCTGCCCTGTTTGTAACCGCAGCAAGACGTCTAGGAACCGAGCTTGGGGACTTTTGAAGCCTCTTCCTGCACCTGATCGACCTTGGCGAATGTTGTCTATGGACTTTATAGTCGAGCTTCCGTGCTCTGAGGGGTGCTCTGCTATTTTTGTAGTAGTGGACCGGCTGTCCAAAATGGCCCACTTTTTGCCTTTAAGGGGAACACCATCTGCCACAGAGACTGCCCACCTTTTTATTAAGGAGATAGTCAGGTTACACGGGGTTCCGGCCAATATAGTCTCAGATAGGGGGGTCCAGTTCACGTCCCGTTTCTGGAGGGCCCTTTGTGAGATCCTTAAGATTGAGCTGGCCCTTTCTTCTGCATATCACCCCCAAACTAATGGGCAGACGGAACGCACCAACCAGACTTTGGAGCAATACATAAGGTGCTTCACGTCCTTTGTGCAGGACGATTGGGTGTCCCTATTACCCCTAGCAGAATTCTCCTATAATAATGCCAGCCATTCTGCCACAGGACAATCCCCATTTTTTGCCAACTACGGTTTTCATTTGTCTTTTCTCCCTGACTTTCTCCCAGAATCTTCAGTCCCGGCAGTCCAGGATACAGCTTCGTTCCGCAGCCGCAACAACAGGATTCTTCAGGAAGCAATCACCAAGGCACAGGAGGACAGCAAGAGGTTCTTTGATCGGAAGAGAAGGGGAGAGTTGAACTTGCAGGTGGGCGACCAGGTATGGCTAGCTACAACTAACCTTAGACTTGCTTGTCCCTCTAAGAAGCTTGCTCCCAAGTTCTTAGGACCTTTCCCTGTGAAGAGGAGGATCAATGAGGTTTCCTATGAGCTGTCCCTGCCCGACTCTATGAGAATCCACCCAGTTTTCCACGTCTCCCTCCTGAAACCCGCTGTGCCCGATCCCTTCCCTGATAGGGGTACAAACCCACCCGGACCTGTCCTGGTCCAAGGTAATGAAGAGTACGAGGTGGAGGCCATCCTTGATTGCAGGAGACGTAGGGGGGAGAGGCAGTTCCTGATTAAGTGGAAGGGGTATGGGGCCGAGAGTAATTCATGGGAACCAGAATGCAACCTTCATGCCAAGAGACTAATCCGCACCTTTCTTTCTTCCCATCCAGAAAGACAACGCCTAATGGGCACCCGGAGGTTGCCCCTTGTGAGGGGGCAATGTCAGGGCTCTAGCCGCCCTGGGCACCCTAGCCGGAGGGTGCGCGGGCACCTGGGCAGCCCTGGTCCCTCTGAACGCCGGCACGCGCATCGGCGCGCGCCGCGGGCGCGTGCACGCGCCCGCCGGACTCGTGCGCGCGCTCCCGTGCGCGAATAGCGGGCGCGCGCGCCCCCGTGCGCGTGCACGTGCGCGATCGGCGCCGCTTTGGCGCCAGTGCCCTTATTTAAAGGGGACAGCTGCCTGCATGCGGCGCTGTCCGTCTCAGCTCCCACCTGTGACCCCAACCTGAACCTGTCTGAGCTTCCTACCTGTGACCCGGCTTGTCTGACTCCGCTGCCTTCTCCGTTCTTTGACCCCGGCTTGTTTGACCCTGCTCTGGACTGTGTTACTGTTGCTGAACCCCTGGCTTGCCTCCTGACCATCCTTCTGCCTGCCGTCCTTACCTGTCTGCCTTACCTGTTGTGACCCGGCTTGCCTGACCATCCCTGCTCCAGTGTCCCTGCACAGGTCCTCGCTGCTGCCGTCCTCTGCTGATCTACTGCCGTTGCTGTCAGCTACTTCAGCCGTCTGCTGCTGCTCCTGTTGCCGGTCTACCTCCTGCCTCCTGGTCTTCTGCCGAACCCTCATCTGCAGACCTACCCTCCGAGCAAGACCTGCATCTACCCAGCATCAGCCAGCTGCATCCATACGGACACTCCTACCCGCTGTGTTCATGGCTACACTGTCCCCAATCCAGCAGGCCCTGAACCAGAGTTGTAAGAGAGGTCTCCAACCACCAAGTCAGGCTCAGCACTACCAGGTACCTAACACTCGGGCACGGCACACAGCTTTGAAGGAATGGCACGGGTATGCCGTTCCTTCATAGCGCATGTCCCAATGACGTCCCCGGCTGCTGCTCACTAGAATGTCTCCTAAACGGTGCACATTTAGGAGATATTCATTTTACCTACAGGTAAGCCTTCCTAGAAGTAGCTGAACAGTTTACTCATAAAACTTTTCATCTGGTACCTTTATTTGAGCACCAACTAACACATTGCTGAATCACATTCGTACAGCCCATCCTGTCACCCTGTAGGAAGAAGGCAGAGAAGGTCAGGATTCTTCGTAAGGAGTAATACATAGACATGACAAGAGAAAGTGAACACATTGGTGTAACAAACAAAATAAAAAGATGCATCAACAATGACACACAAGCAGAAGTCAACCAGAGATTGAGAAACAATCTGCATTTACATTAACTAGGGATAGAGGACACATGGAGCTTTGGATGAAGACAGATGTGGGGCAAAGAATCATCAGGACTGACATATTGTTCTATACATTATATGTAATTTCCCACGCTCCCTGTAAAAATTAAATTTACCAGAATATTACAGATGGTAGTGGTCTCATTTTGATACAGCCGTGCAATAAACTTCCTGCATCCTTGTCTGCTCAAGTCCACCAGCTGGTCCAAAATGTTAGGATCTCCCTTCAAGAGCCCAGATGTGGCATTCATAAACAGACCAGCTGTTTTGATACTAATAATGGAACATAAGAGGAAATTACATTTAGAGCAAAAACAGTTGGATCCTCGTTTTTTGTGGATTGAGTTGGATCCTCATTATTTAATGAGCAACTTGCATCCACAACCATTGGATTTCCCGTTGATGAGTTTCTTGTAACTGGTTTTCCTGAGAGCTGACAACATAATAATGGATACTTATTGGTGACGACTGAAATGATCTTTCATATGTTTCCACTGATAACATATGGTTTTAACATTTTAATAGACAGCACAGTCTACACAGTATACAGCCAGTATGACCAACCCATAACACTTGTTAGTATAGCTCTTGTCTAAAACAAGACATTTTGGTTGCACAAGCATTACACTTTAGAATGAATGAATGACTTGTATAGCGCTGCAACTGCAAACTGAATCGCCTCAAGACTTTAGACAAAGGATGGAATGCTTTAGACAATATATTCTAACCTGTCCAAACTTTTCTTTCCAAAAAATGGTTGCTTGTGATTGTTTTTAACTGCTGCATAGCCATGAAACCACTTGACTACTTAATTAGCTCTTATGCCGCGTACACACGGTCGGAATTTCCGATGGAAACAGTCCGATGGGAGCTTTTCATCGGATTTTCCATTGGTCTTTTTCTGTCGGAATTTCCGACGGACTTGGGATTGAGAACCTGTTCTTAATTTTTCCGACGGAAAACCTTTCTATCGGATTTTCCGATCATGTGTATGCAATTCCGACACGCAAAATTCCGACGCATGCTCGGAAACTATTCAACGCATGCTCGGAAGCATTAAACTTCCCTTTTATAGTGCAGTCGAACGTGTTGTATGCTGTGGTGTTATTGACCGTCGGAATTTGGTGTGACCATGTGTAGGCAAGACAGTTTAAGCGAAATTCCGTCTAAATTCCGACGGGAAAACCATCAGAGCTTTTTCCGACGAGAATTCCGACCGTGTGTACGCGGCATTAGTCTTCTATATATTATCCCATTGCATTGTGTAGATACTTCCATAATGGGACTTTTTAGGCAACAAGATACAAGTGTTAAAGGACAACATATCAAACTTTATTATAATAGAACATAAAAGTCCATTAAATTAAAGATAAATGCGTCTGTATGTTTGACAAACATTATAAATTATAGGGAATACCCAATGCATTTCTTTCCTCAGGGGTGTACAGTATTGGGGGTAAGGTCCTTCATGTTAAGAATGAAGCTACAAAAAGTATAGCCAACACTCTGATAAAAATCAATATGCCATCATGCATCTGTCCAACCCAGGGTTGCCACCACCACTCCCAACCAGAAGAGAAAAGGACACACTGAGGTTGCCTAATATGCACCTCCCAAGGCGGGTTACCCCTTGACAGAGAAGAGAGCTATTGGGGACAGAGTTCACACCACACTCCTCTATGATGGCCAAGTAGGATGAAATCTACTATATGTTATTCCATGGTATGTGGACATTTTATCCACCAATTGTTTGGGGCTGTAATAGACACAATGCCAGCAGATGTTTGGTTGCTGCCTGATTGAGATAATGTTCAGTAAAGTTTTATAAAATCAATTACGTATACGGACTGTGAATGTAAACACATGTGAGGTGACATTACTGTGGGGAATGTGTTGGCCTCTTGGTGGTGAAAGAAGCACAGCCTATGCCTGGGAAGGGTGATTAGCAACCAGCCAAGGTAGGGAGTGGATGGTTGTCTGGTGATATCAATTCTGGCAGTGAAGTCTTCAAAAGGGTTCCATTGATCACTGAGATGTTTAGGCTACTGCAATGCAGTCCTCTTACATGGAACAGGGCTAGTCAAGGTGCCAGACCCAGAACCATGAATAACACACTGTTCTGCAGCTCCATTTCTGCAAAGCTGCTGGAAGACTGGGCATGGGCTTAACCACACATGGTGGTACTCTTCACTGTGGGCCACCTGGCTGAAAGAACCTAGCCATAACTCCTCAGGATCAGGTCACCACACACACTCCATCCACTGCCCTCTGTGGTTCAAGATCAGCCTTAAGCCCTGTACACACAGGCGGGAGACATCGGCTGGTTCAAAAAAAAAAACAGCCGGCTTTCGGCACATGTGTATGCCACCCTGTCAGACAGAAGCTGGCTGTTTGGCTGGCTATTGTCGGACTAGCATGCTGGAAAATCAGCAGCTGACCAACTCTCGATCAACTCTCTCAGCCAATGGCGGAGAGCACTGATCAGAGTGTTCTGGCAGGGGGTTGGCCAACAGCTCGTTAGGGGAAATCACTATACTAACATAGTTAGTACAGCGGCTCTGACCGGAGCTGACAGTTTTTTTTTTGTTGAACGAAAAAAACTCATAGTGTGCACCAGGCTTTAGGGACTGATAAATCCTATTTGTAAAGCAAAGGTTATAAACCCTATCTGAAGATAGACTGGTCCTAAAGAGACATTATCACCTTGCATCTTTTTAAAAGATTTATAAGTGGCATCTGGAAGCTTTTACCCCCTTCATAACCAGAGCAGCTATTTTTGCTATTCAGCACTGTGCTACTTTAACTAGGAATTTATCGGTCATGCAACACCACTGGGTTTTTCATTTTTTAGTATATACCGTATATACTTGAATATAAGCCGACCCGAATATAAGCCAAGGCACCTAATTTTACCACAAAAAAATGTGAAAACGTATTGACTCGAGTATAAGCCTAGGGTGAGAAATGCGCAGCTACTGTAAGTGGAAAAGGGGGTAGACAATGCCCATTTGCAGCCTCACTGTGCCCATTTGCACCCATAGGTCCCCCGAACTTCAAACTTGGTAGTTAAGGGTTCCTAGATGCCCCCTAGCTACAGCCAAAAGGGTCCCGAAATGACATTGCTGCAGATGGACACAGTTGACCAACTTTGGGGCTCCGTATCTTGGGGTCAAATTTGGTGTGCAAACCCAGTGGAACTAGCAGTAAAACATGTCCAAAGATGGGGTTCCTAGCACCAAGTGGCCCCGAGATAAGGGGCCCCAAACTCGGGTCGGAAAATGCCATTCTCTGCTGCAGAAAAGTGCTTGACTCAAGTATAAGCCGAGGGGGGCATTTTCAGCACAAAAAAAATGTGCTGAAAAACTCGGCTTATACTCGAGTATATACGGTAAATGATAAAAGACCGAGCATTTTGAAAAAATAGTACATTATGACTTAAGCCTGCAGGGGGGCCCATTGTTTTAAAAAATCTTCTGGTGGTTTACTACCACTTTAATGCCCCGTACACACGGTCGGAAATTCCGACCACAAAATCCGTCAGATTTTTTCAGATGGATTTTGTCCGACACTGGTGTTGCATACACACGGTCAGACAAAGTTGTTGGAAAATCCGATCATTCTGAACGTGGTGACGTTCGTTGCGTACGACGTAACAACCTAGAGGCTATTAGCCAAAAGGTTTGGTCTCGTAATTTGATCTGAGCATGCGTGGCACTTTTTCCGTCGGAATTCTCTACACACGATCGGAAAAAGTCCGATCGGATTTTGTTTTTGAGAGCAGGATCTCAAATTTTTTTCATCTGAAATTGCGA
Organism: Lithobates sylvaticus; assembly: GCA_028564925.1. NCBI lineage: Eukaryota > Metazoa > Chordata > Amphibia > Anura > Ranidae > Lithobates > Lithobates sylvaticus. The sequence goes on from CM053038.1 coordinate 175,925,249, forward strand.
CGGAAAAAGTCAGATGGAGCCCACACATGGGCAGATTTTCCGACAACATAACATGTACGCGGCATAAGAGTGTGGTGGTCCTGCAGAATTATGGATAGACTGTATTATGGGTACAAATACTAATAAATGACTTATTGGAATATGTTACACATCTGCCTGTATTAGTGAGAAGGTAAAGAGACTCAGCTCCTGTCATACAATAGAAAAGGCTGCATGGTGGTAATAATAGGAGATTTTAACTGCCCTAAAAAACGACTAGAGTAATGGCACTGCTGGTTATAAACTTACTGCAGCACCGTTTTATGGGACAGTTTATTGAGCCCAACTTGAAATTATTCCCTGTTGAATCTATTAATCTCAAACAATACAGATCGTATCCGTGGATCTTGTGGATTTATAATAGACAGATGTCACATAAGTCCTCCTTATTCTTTATTAGGAGACACGGACCGAGGGACGACTGTACATATAATATATATGAACTTTGCTAAAGCATTTGACACAGTTCCCCACAGACAGCTAATGTATATTTTAAGATCTATTAATTTATTATTTATTACAACAAAATGTATTTATATATCTCATTCCATTCCATATCCCAAAATATCTATGGAAATATCATTCAGGAAAAGACTCACAGCATCTCCCCAGGCAATGAGAACAGAGGGGTGTGGTTTGTGGAAGGCAAAGTGGAACCCCAGTATTGGAACGTGGCTGTGGGGCCCTAGGGCAGATTGAAGCTGGACATTGTGGAGGATATAATATGACAGGGAGGCTGCAGGGGCCCCCTGGAGCTAGTGGCGGGGTTGCGATTGTGACCCCTGCAACCCCTTATGCTACGCCCATGCTATAGCCAATGAAACTTCCGTTAAGTTCCATAAAACATGGTTGGCCTGGTTTCAGTTTAAATACTCTGAAGCTGATGATAGTCTAACAACAGGGTGAATACATCCCTGAGCGACTATTGCACCTCTTAGTAGTTCGACCAACCTACATCTGTTGTATATGACCTACCATTTATAGAACACATCCATACCTGTGACACCCCACGGGGTACATTTGACACTTTATTTTTTTTCATTCAAATTCTTATTTAGACCTCATAGTGTCTATCTCTCAATTTTCATTGTACTTCCAATGAAGTCCTAAACATATGTGAAACGTTTGTTGAACAATGTTAATATCAGAGTGTTCTTGTCCAGGGGCTGTTGCCCATGGGATGCAGCCTGTGTGCTGGAGTCACTGTCAGCAGGTGCTGGGCTGGGGGCCTGGAGAAGATATGCTAAAATTATTTTTGCTGGAGGGCATCATCTTGGAGTCCTGGTCTGAAAGAAGGAGTGGCAGATAGTTACTAGGACATTGTGAGTAAGACCTGGTTTTGGGACTCTCAGGTGTGCTTGTGCTGGAGGATATTGAGTACCAGAGGTTACTGGATGGACTGGGTCTGCTCTTACAGAGATCTAGAATTACTGCTCATTCCCTAATACCTTTAGTCAAGGCTGTTTCGAGAAGATTTTGTAAGACGTTTGTCCTCCTGTGATTTTTTCTTGAACCCTTAAACTCACTCCTGTTCGCGTTTCTGCAAATAAAATCCACAAAAAGCCACCCCCTAGATTGAGCCTGGGTTGTAGGTGTGCTTGGTACTGTGCCTGTGGCAGACAGCCTCTGTACTAGCAAAGGAGTCCCAGGCACATTCTCAGTGGCCACTCTGGGGTAATCACTACATTATCATCTACTGTCTCTTTAATTGTCATGAGTGCTTCATAGAAATTGGCCAGCAGCAAGACAGTTTTGTTCGGTGTGAACAGTCACAATTTCTATCCGCTGATCAAAGCCAGTCTTTTACTGCTTGATGAAAAACAATGTGTTGCTGATAAAATGACCTGATAAAAAAAAGTTTTTCAACGTGAAATGAATCAGACCTGGGTGCTGCTGCTATATGTAAGCCAAGCTAACTGTAAAAGAAACAATTTCACAGCCAAATATGTGCTGCCTGTGTACATGTGGATATTTTTTTTTTACATTGGTACACGTCCCCCATGGCAATGCTCAGCTATCCATGCCTTTTTTACACAGTACTTCACTTATTAGCCCTAAAAAAGGCCAGAATTTAATAGCAGGATATGCCCTTTTAGACTTCAATGGCATGTGCCACTGAGTATGGGTTCACCAAATTTCAAACAGGATTTCAAACTTGCAGGAAGGGGTACCGGCGCCAACTCCTATGTCAAATTTGTTGTTGAATGAAGACTGCAATCTAGAAAGTAAAAGTACTACTTGTTCAATTACTGGTTGAGATTATGGTAATGAGGAGAATTGGCGCAATTCTCCTCATTACCATAATCTCAGGATTTCAAACTTGGCAAATCAAACCTGAGCCTATCCCTCGTTAAAGCGGAAGTAAACCCATCGATTTAATAGTTTAAAAAAACAGTTGCATTCCCGGCATGCGTTCGCTTTTGCATGCTTTTTAAAAAAAATTATTTATTTTTTTCTTATTTATTTTACTTGATTTTATTTATTTTTACGCAGTTTTAAAAAAAAAAAAATTGTGTCACTTTTATTCCTATTACAAGGAATGTAAACATCCCTTGTAATAGAAAAAAAGCATGACAGGTCCTCTTAAAGCGGAAGTAAACCCATCGATTTAACAGTTTAAAAAAAAAGGCATGCCGGGAATGCTAACTGTCACATTGGTTGCACTCTCAACCAAACTGTCAAACCAGCCAATGGCTGGTGTCATAGCTGATCACATGTGCAGCACCATGGAAGATTAAACAGAGGCCAAAATGGCAGCTTCCTTGACTGAAAACGGGGGGTTTACTTCCACTTTAATATTGGACACAGCAATGTGACATAGAAGCAGGTGGATGGTACCATTGTATGCTTGGGGGGACCAGGCATCCAGTAAACAGTAGTGAATGCAGATAACTTTTTATCAAGCCTATTTCTCCAACAGAACGAAGACCGATGTAGGCCAAATTTTGCAGATCAAAATTTAAAAACAAAAAATGTCAAGTGCTCATGACTAGGGTTGAGCGAACCCGAACTGTAAAGTATGTCCGTGTATTCTGATATTGGAAAAACATTGCAAAAAAATTTAATTTTGCGGTGTTTTTTTTCTTCCCAATAGCATTTTCTGCGTTTTCATAAACGCTTTACATACTGTCCGTGTATTCTGATATTGGAAAAACATTGCAAAAAAATGTAATTTTGCAGTGTTTTTTTTCTTCCCAATAGCATTTTCTGCGTTTTCATAAACGCAGAAAGACACTATCCGTTTATTTTGATATTGGAAAAACATTGCAAAAAAATTTAATTTTGCAGTGTTTTTTTTCTTCCCAATAGCATTTTCTGCGTTTTCAACGCTTTAGACACTGTACGTGTATTCTGCTATATACCAAAACACCCATTTAGGGCGAGATCATAAATTTTGAAAATATGAGGAGATCATCAAAAAGGGGACATGGCCCGGGTCGTGGTGCTGCTGGTGGCGCTCCTGTTGCAGGGAGAGGACGTGGTCGATCTGTGCCAGCTACACGCACTAGTGAAACACCTTCCTCAGGTGCGAGTAGGCGACAGATCGTGCAGCAGTATTTTGGCGCGCCTAATGAGGCTGTACGAATGTTGAGGCCAGGACAAGTACAGGCGATAGTAGATTGGGTTGCTGCTGACAGTGCCTCCGGTTCCTTCACATTGTCTCCCACCCAGTCTCCTGATGAAAGTTCAGAGTTGGCACCTGCAGCCGATGTCCATCAGTCTTTCACCTCACCCCCTTGCAAATCAGCCAATCAGTCTGAGCCCCAAATCATGCAGCAGTCTCTTCTGCTTTTTGATGACTCTGTTAGCAGGGTTTCCCAGGGCCATCCACCTAGCCCTGCCCCAGAAGTGGAAGAGATTGTGTGCACCGATGCCCAACCACTTATGTTTCATGATGAGTACATGGGAGGACCATCGCAGCACGTCTCGGATGATGACGAAACACAGGTGCCAACTGCTACTGCTTTCGCCATTGTGCAGACCGACAAGGAGGGCAGGGGTGAAGACTGGGTGGAAGATGATGTGGAGGACGATGAGGTCCTTGACCCCACATGGAATCAACGTCATGCAGGTGACCAGTGTAGTTCAGAGGAAGAGGCGGTGGTCGCACAGAGCCACCAGCACAGCAGAAGAGGGAGCAGGGTGCAAAAGCGGAGTGTCCGTCCCCTAGACAGTACGTCTGCTACTGCCCAACGCAGCAAGGGACCGAGCACACCAAAGCCAGGTGCAAGGAGTTCCCTAGCGTGGCAGTTCTTCAGACAATGTCCTGATGACAAGACACGAGTGGTTTGCACGCTGTGCAATCAGAGCTTGAAGCGAGGCATAAACGTTCTCAACCTGAGCACAACCTGCATGACCAGGCATCTAAGTGCAAAGCACGAGATGCAGTGGAGTAGACACCGCAAAAACCAAGAAAGGTCTCTGGCTCCTCCTGCTTCCTCTTCTGCTGCAGTCTCGGCCTCTTCATCAACCTCTGTAGTGACAGTGACACCTGCCAACCCGCAAACAGAGGATCTGCCAGCAACACTACCACCTGGGTCACCAACCATCTCCACAATGTCCCATGGAAGCTTTCAGCTCTCTATTTCCCAAACACTGGAGCGGAAGAGGAAGTACCCCCCTAGCCACCCGCGATCCCTGGCCCTGAATGCCAGCATTTCAAAATTCCTCGCCTTTGAAATGCTGTCATTCCGTCTGGTGGAGACGCAGAGTTTTAAAAGGCTGATGTCATTGGCTGTCCCACAGTACGTCGTGCCCAGCCGCCACTACTTTTCCAGACGAGCTATCCCTTCCCTGCACAACCAAGTGGGGGACAAAATCAGGTGTGCACTGCGCAACGCCATCTGTGGCAAGGTCCACCTAACTACGGATGCGTATACCAGTAAGCACGGTCAGGGACGTTATGTCTCCCTAACAGCACACTGGGTAAATGTAGTGGCGGCTGGGCCTGAGGCGGATAGCAGTTTGGCGCATGTCCTTCCACCACCGAGGATTGCAGGGTGCTTCAGTTTGCCTCCTGTTGCTAACTCCTCCTACTCCGCCTCCTCATCCTCTACCGCCTCCTCATCCGGTCAGCATAACACCTTCACCACCAACTTCAGCACAGCCAGGGCTAAACGACAGCAGGCAGTTTTAAAACTTTCCTGTTTGGGGGAAAAACCCCACACCGCGCAGGAGTTGTGGAGGGACATGGAACAACAGACCGATGAGTGGTTGGTGGCAGTGAGCCTCAAGCCCGGCCTGGTGGTGTGCGATAATGGGCGAAATCTCGTAGCAGCTCTGGGCCTTGCCGGTTTGACGCACATCCCTTGCCTGGCGCATGTGCTGAACTTGGTGGTCCAGAGGTTCCTTAAGAATTACCCCAATATGCCAGAGCTGCTGCAGAAAGTGCGGGCCGTCTGTGCGCACTTTCGGCGTTCTCACCCTGCTGCTGCTCGCCTGTCAGCGCTGCAGCGTAACTTCGGCCTTCCCGCTCACCGTCTCATATGTGACGTGCCGACAAGGTGGAACTCCACCTTGCACATGCTTGCCAGACTGTGCGAGCAGCAGCAGGCGATAGTGAAGTTTCAGCTGCAGCACGCACGCGTGAGTCGCTCTGCGGAACAGCACAACTTCACCGCCAATAACTGGGCCTCCATGCGAGACCTGTGTGCCTTGTTGCGCTGTTTTGAGTACTCCACCAACATGGCCAGTGCCGATGACGCCTTTCTCAGCGTTACTATCCCAGTTCTATGCCTCCTTGAAAAAACTCTTCAGGCGATGATTGAAGAGGATGTGGCACAGGATGAGGAGGAGGAGGAGGGTTAATTTCCAAGGCTTTCAGGGCAGTCATTTACAAGTGGCTACGAGGCTGGGTTCCTGCACCAACAAGCGCCAGGTACACAATTGTCTGGCAGCAAGGGCACAGTTCTGGAGGATGACGAGGTGGAGGATGAGGAGGAGATGGAGGAGGAGGAACCATGTTCACAGCAGGGTGGCACCCAGACCAGCTCATGTCCATCACTGGTGCGTGGCTGGGGGGATACAGAGGACACAGACGATACACCTCCCACAGAGGACAGCTTTTCCTTGCCTCTGGGCAGCCTGGCACACATGAGCGATTACATGCTGCAGTGTCTCCGCAACGACCGCTGAGTTGCCCACATTTTAATTGGTGCTGATTATTGGGTGGCCACCCTGCTGGATCCCCGTTACAAGGACAACGTGCCGTCCTTAATTACCTCACTGGAGCGCGATCGTAAGATGCGCGAGTACAAGCGCACGCTGGTAGACGCGCTGCTGGTGGCATTCCCACTTGGAAGCGGGGGTACGGTGGAAGCACAAGGTGAAGGCAGAGGAGGAGGAAGAGGTCGCCTACGCAGCCGGGGCACCGCCAGCACCTCGGAAGGCAGGGTTAGCATAGCCGGAATGTGGAAAAGCTTTGTCAGCACGCCACAACAACCAGCACCACCAGCTGAGATGGAACATCTTAGCAGGAAGCAGCATTTCACCAACATGGTGGAGCAGTATGTGTGCACACGCGTACACGTACTGCATGACGGGTCTGCCCCCTTCAACTTCTGGGTCTCCAAATTGGGCACATGGCCTGAGCTTGCCCTTTACGCCTTGGAGGTGCTGGCCTGCCATGTCGCCAGTGTATTATCTGAATGTATTATCGTATTATCTGAACGACAGGGGGGCGTTATCACAGACAAGCGCAGCCGCCTGTCCAGAGCCAATGTGGACAAGCTCACGTTCATTAAAATGAACCAGGCATGGATCCCACAGGACTTGGCCGTACCTTGTGCAGAATAGACACATATACCGGTGTTCTGATGAAAACTGCCTTGCTATCGGATAGTGTCCGGCCACTTACTGCACAGGTGCAGTGCTTGCGCAGTACGGAGGACAAGGAGATTCACAAAATCTCCAAAGATGAACGTCGCCTGCGCAGTGAGTGCAGGTTCAAGCCCGACCATCCAAGTGGACATACGGTAGCACATAGTAACAGGGCCCCTCACGGGCTCGCTTGGCTAGGCTTCAACCTCGGATGATGTGGCTTGAACCTGGAGTCACCGCGCATCATCTTCGGAGAGTTTCAAAATCCCCTTGTCCTACGTACTGAGCAAGCGCAGTACAGGGCGGACACTATGCGACGGGGGACAGAATTCGACACATCATTCACCACTAGCCTTACCCAGCCATTGTTGTATTTTTGAACCAGTGTTGGCTACCTCGTCCTCCTCCACCGCCGCTTCCATCTACACCGCCACATCCACCGCCACCTCAACCTCCTACTCCATTTGAATTTCGTCTTCCTAGGTCAAGATTATAATTTTTTCATTTTTTTTAATTTCCAAGTATTTTATTTTCCCACTATCTTATCCATTAAATTGAATAATTTTTTCCAGAAAGTGCGTATTCTGGGGTATTTCCACCATATGTGCGGCATCGTGCCGTTGAGTTTCTGAGGTTCTTAATGACTTCCTGTACCTCTTCTGCTGAGAAGGGGGCCTCCAGCATTTTTTTTTTATTTTTTATTTTTTTATGTTATTTTAAGTTATTTCCCTATTCACATTTGTTTTCAGATCACTTGCCATGCTCTTAACAACATTTTGTTGCCATTTGCAGCCCTCTAGCCCTTCCCATGACCTTTTTACAGCCATTTTAGTGTTCAAAAGTCCGGGTCCCCATTGACTTTTTTCCGAAGTTCGGCCGAACCCGCCGAACCCGAACATCCAGGTGTCCGCTCAACTCTACTCATGACCTTATCTTTTGAAATGACAATTATTTCTACGTGACCTGAAAAACATATGGGTTACCACTCAAGCTCCTGTGTCCGAATCCGGTGAGCTTCAATATGGGTGCCGGCTTTGTGTATATAACAAGGAAAAGGGAAGTCCAGATCATCACACACCAAACAGGCCGCACACCCGGCCGTTATACAGGTATTAGCAGCCTCATTCTAGCTCTGTCCATGCCCCAATGTGTTTCGTCCCACCCACAGGGCTTAGTCATGGAGGTGTTTCATCCTAAAATAATTTCGAATAACTTTTTTTTAATAGTGTTGGCAAGTGCTGAAACTTGATGAACCCTCTCTGTTTGTACTGGTGACAATTTGTCAGCAGGACACAAAATTATGGGAAATCAAACATTTTAAGGTTGTCACTTCACTGGAACAGAAGGTAAGAGAAAATCTTCCAACTGGACACTTGTTCTGGTGACAACTAGGGGAATGTATTCCTCAATTAGAAGATATTTCTTCTCACTGTTGTTTTAAGGCCAGAGAGTATGGGGAAATCTCTCAAATAGAACACAGACAGTAAAAAAAACTTTAAAAAAATTACAGCTTTAGAGACTTTAATATAAACCTGTGCTTTCTCCACTGCAGCTGCCTATACTAACCTTGCCTTTGTTTCCATTTTGCTCTATTCACTGATAGGAACAAAAAAGAAGGCCCATTGCTAGCCTTTCACGTGGCCATTGTCTGTGCAGCAAAGACAGGCAGTTAAGGCACCCTCAGCCATCTGTGGAAACCCGGTAATGGCCACAGGACAGCAGGCGATATTTCCTGCCAAAGTGCCCTATAGAAGTAAATGAAGCCACCCCACAAATGCATCTAATGGACAAGGGGTTAGCACCCTTTTTAGAGAAATCCCTCCCCTGGGTGGATGTGGTGGGCAAGGCTAGTATAATCTAGAGCCGAAAGAGCATGGAGCAGAGGGTAATGGGGAAAGGCTACCCATAGTATACTGCCATGTAAGCTTGTAGCCGTCAGAAGTGAATACTTTGGGGAAGGCCCAGTACCGGCTCCATTGTAGAATCCACATATGGGGACCTACAATGAGGACACTTGAAGAGTTGGGTGGCCATCCTATGTTAAGGTTGTACATGAATCGTCGAGTTTTTTTGTTTTTTGTTTTCCATTGAATTCTGTGCAGTATAAGAATAACAAAAACAACACAAAAACAAGACAGCGGAGACTGTGTGTTGCCCATGCATAGCAAACATTACAGACAACACCAAGATAATAACGGTGTCACTGTGTATCCTTTCTGACAAATATCAGCAAATTACACATACAAATATTGCAACGATGATACTGGTCCATCTCCCCCCACAGATATTCCAAGACAACCATGTGTGTAACTAGGTGTCCATCAACTCATTGAAAATCAAAAGTTTTGCAGCAGTTGTAGGGTCAGCTAACCATTTGGACCATACAGTACCTTGTCATATTTGGCAGGGCAGCCTCTATTGGCATATGTATCTTTGTAAAGTGGACCGTTATTTGTAATCAACTGTTTCCAAAAAGTGATGGAAGGAGGAGCCCTTTTCTTCCAATGCAAGTTAATGGCCTTTCTCATATAAAACAGGAGGAGGCTAACAAAGGTTTTATTCGCTATAGCAGGGGTCGGGAACCTATGGCTCGCGAGACAGATGTGGCTCTTTTGATGGCTGCATCTGCCGGCTTCGGCCTAGCTTTGGAGCAGTGGCCATCTTGGTACACCCGGCGGTGGCCTAGGTGAGCGGCGCACTGACGTCATCATCACCCGCCTCAACTGCTCGTGGATCTGCCTGCTTGTGCAGTGGTAAGCAAGCAGACAATCGTAGGGGAGATGTGGATATTACAGTGGGGGAGATGTGGATATTACAGTGGGGGAGATTTGGATATTAAAGTGGGGGAGATGTGGACATTACAGTGGGGGAGATGTGGACATTACAGTGGGGGAGATGGATATTACAGTGGGGGAGATGTGGATATTACAGTGGGGGAGATGTGGACATTACAGTGGGGGAGATGTGGATATTACAGTGGGGGGAGGTGATGTGGATATTACAGTGGGGGGAGGTGACGTGGATATTACAGTGGGGGAGATGATGTGGATATTACAGTGGGGGAGATGATGTGGATATTACAGTGGGGGGAGATGTGGATATTACAGTGGGGGAGATGACGTGGATATTACAGTGGGGGGAGATGACGTGGATATTACAGTGGGGGGAGATGTGGATATTACAGTGGGGGAGATGTGGACATTACAGTGGGGGAGATGTGGATATTACAGTGGGGGGAGGTGACGTGGATATTACAGTGGGGGGAGATGATGTGGATATTACAGTGGGGGAGATGATGTGGATATTACAGTGGGGGGAGATGTGGATATTACAGTGGGGGAGATGACGTGGATATTACAGTGGGGGGAGATGACGTGGATATTACAGTGGGGGGAGATGTGGATATTACAGTGGGGGAGATGTGGATATTACAGTGGGGGAGATGTATATTACAGTGGGGGAGATGTGGATATTACAGTGGGGGAGATGTGGATATTACAGTGGGGGGAGATGACGGGGATATTACAGTGTGGGGAGATGTGGATATTACAGGGGGGGATATTACAGTGGGGGAGATGACGTGGATATTACAGTGGGGGGAGATGTGGATATTACAGTGGGGGACAGTGGGGGGGGAGATGATGTGGATATTACAGTGGGGGGAGATGTGGATATTACAGTGGGGGAGATGATATTACAGTGGATATTATTACAGTGGGGGGAGATGATATTACAGTGGGGGAGATATTACAGTGGGGGATGTGAGTGGGGGATGATGTGGATATTACAGTGGGGGAGATGTGGATATTACAGTGGGGGAGATGATGTGGATATTACAGTGGGGGAGATTTGGATATTACAAAGTGGGGGGGGAGATGTGGACATTACAGTGGGGGAGATGGGGATATTACAGTGGGGGAGATGTGGATATGGATACAGTGGGGGAGATATGGACATTACAGTGGGGGAGATGTGGATATTACATTACAGTGGGGGAGATGTGGATATTACAGTGGGGGATGATGTGGATATTACAGTGGGGGATGACGTGGATATTACAGTGGGGGAGATGATGTGGATATTACAGTGGGGGAGATGATGTGGATATTACAGTGGGGGGAGATGTGGATATTACAGTGGGGGAGATGACGTGGATATTACAGTGGGGGGAGATGTGGATATTACAGTGGGGGGAGATGTGGATATTACAGTGGGGGAGGACATTACAGTGGGGGGAGATGTGGATATTACAGTGGGGGAGATGATGTGGATATTACAGTGGGGGAGAAGACGTGGATATTACAGTGGGGGGAGATGTGGATATTACAGTGGGTGGAGATGACGTGGATATTACAGTGGGGGAGATAATGTGGATATTACAGTGGGGAGATGACGTGGATATTACAGTGGGGGAGATAATGTGGATATTACAGTGGGGAGATGACGTGGATATTACAGTGGGGAGATGACATGGATATTACAGTGGGGGAGATGATGTGGATATTACAGTGGGAGAGATGACGTGAATATTACAGTGGGGGAGATGACGTGGATATTACAGTGGGGGAGATGATGACATTACAGTTATAATTAATCAAACACGAAAATCTCACCACGTATCAACCAGACTAAAAACTAATCAGCAAAACCATGCAGCACCAGAAGTCGCATTAATGGTAAGAAGTACTTTATTCATCATTGGTTAGAAACAGTATTAAAAAGAATTCAGAGACTTATTGTACTTTAAAAGTATTGGTCTTACATAAAATGCACACATTTACTTGTATTTAGTTTTAAACATATTGTATGGCTCTCACGGAATTACGTTTTAAAATATGTGGCGTTCATGGCTCTCTCAGCCAAAAATGTTCCTGACCACTGCACTATAGTATAGATCAAATTATCAACTAGGCCTAGTAAACAGATTTCAATGGCTTGTGGGACAGAGGTTGAAATTAAGGTAGTTATGATAGCTATCACCTCTGACCAAAACCCTATAATGATAGGACATGACCAATATATATGAGTGAAATCAGCCTGCGTTTGACTGCTTCTCCAACATTCTGAGGTGTGAGATGGGTTCATCCTATGGAGTCTGGTGGGGGTGAAATAGGCTCTGTGCACTATTTTGAACTGGATCTATCACGCATAGAAACCAAAGTTTTAAATGGGAGGTCCCATATGTCATGCCAATCATCGTTGTCCAGAAGAGGTGCATCATTTGACCAGTTAGTTGTTAGGGATTCTAGAGAAGGCAAGGCCACTGATACCATATGGGCATAAATACGAGAAGTGGGCTTTCAATACAGTTCTCCCTGAGTACCTGTTCAAGTTTGGATTCAAGCAACCTGAGAGAGGCGTGTGGAAATTGGCTACTGAAGGCATGGGAGAGTTGCCGGTAGTTAAAGTTATGAGTCGGGGGTACATTAAAAATTCTGCTGATAGATAGATAAAAGATAGTAGAGATCCCTGATCTACAATTTCGGAAATGCATTTGATTCTATACTTAGTCCACACAATTGGATCTTGTAACATATAGAAGTGAGGCAAAGAGGGGTTTCTCCAGAGGGGTGCGTTTGGTGACACTGCCGTATCAGGGTATTTTTCGCATGTCAAACCCGCTCTCCAAGCTCTGAGAGTCATGGTCATAGATGGGGTTAGAGTATACGGAGCCTTGGGGCCTTGGAATATAAGGGCCTGTAGGGCCTCCAGGGAACCAGCAATAGCCGCCTCAAGCATAGTGGACAGGTTAGTATGGCCAGGGCAGAACCACCAAACAGCTGTAACTAATTGAGTGGCTATATAATATTTGTGGGAGTCTGAAAAGGCCAATCCCACCTGTGGAGAGGGTCTCATAAGCATGGACAATATATACCTTGGGGGATGGCAGATTCCAAATCAGCAGCATTGACTATGTAAAAGTGGCCTTATGCCGCGTACACGCAACGGGACTTTTCGACAGCAAAGGTCCAACGGAACAGATCCATCGGACAAATCGATCGTGTATGAACTTCATCTGACCTTTGCTGTCCAAAAGTCAGACGGACTTTAGAAATAGAACATGTTTCAAATTTTTCCGACGGACTCGAGTCCGGTCGAAAAATCCATTCGTCTGTATGCTAGTCCGATGGACAAAGAACAACACAAGGGCAGCTACTGGCTATGAACTTCTTTATTCTAGTGTGGTCGTACGTCATCACATTCAAATCCGTCAGACTTTGGTGTGATCGTGTGTAGGCAAGTCCGTTTCGTCGGAGCTCCGTTGAAAAGTCCTCCGGAGTTCAGTCCTTCGAAAGTCCGGTCGTGTGTACGCGGCATTAAAGTTTACACAGGGATGTAGTCTCTCTCCATGACCCCATGTGACAGTACTGGGTATCTGAGCAGCCAATCATGAAGAACCGTGCTGTTACATGGTATTGAGCCACGTGCTCAATCATTCCCAGAAGTACTAGGTATGTCACCTTCCTTCAATAGGTGAATAAAGTAGCAAGGGTGGGCATGACGCTGCAGTGAACCAGTTACATTGGCGAAGCACAGCTGCACGTTATCCATCAGTTTTTACTGGCCTTGAGTTCTCCTTTAATAACAATTACCACTACTTTGGAGAAGTCGATAACCACTCATTAATCTCTTTTCCCATCTGCTGATCCTGTAATAATTTACCGTGGCTTGTGTCAGACTTTAATAAAACACCTTTTTTTGTCCGGAACTTGGCGTCAAAACGCAGCTGATATATAGCAATTCTCTTTTCAAAGTGTAAAAGCATCTGTACCTGTGACTAATAATTTGAATCTGAGCCCTACAGTGATGGAAACCTGTTTACTGTGCGGTAATTTGTACAAACAAATCAGTCTCTGCATATGTCCAATTATTTTCTATAAACCCATTGATATTACCAATCACTTGGGAAGACATCATATATAATGCATGTTGTTACTTCTCTATATGGAAAAAAAGATATCAAAATAAATGTCATGCATTTCTAAGATAAAAAAAAATGTTTTTATTGATGTCCTTTTTGATGTCAGCAGAGCCAGAAATACCGCACAGTGATCAGAATTTTGGATTCATTATATGTAAAAAGCAGTCCTTTAAACATCTCAGGCTTGAACACGAATAAATATTGGATGATTTTATAATGAACCGATTTTTTAAAGTAGGTGATTATTTTAATTGTTTGTTTAGAGAGTGCCAATAATTGATACAATTTGTGAGGAGATCTCCAATGCCCAGATACCTCCCCCACTTAACACCCCTTGTCTACAGGTACAATCATTACTTCCCTCATTCAACCCTGCTACTATAGACAAGGTTGCTAAATGTTTTTCTAAGGCCGCGTACACTTTCCCGCGGGAATGTCCGCCGGACTAGAGTCTGCCGGACATTCCGCCCGTGTGTCGGGCGCCGGCGGACTTTTTCCTCCCAAAAGTCCGGCGGACTAAGTTTTAAGTTCAGACTTAAAATTGTCCGCTGGACTCGGCAGTCCGGCGGACAATCCCGCCGCCTGTGTGCTAGTCTGCAGGACTTTTGAAATGAACAAACTTGCCGACACACGATCGGAAAGTCCGTTCATTTAGAACGAGACTGCAGGTAGACGGGACTAGCGAAGGCAGTGAATGCCGCTGCGCTAGCCCCGTTCCCTTGGTATGTATTTAAAGGGGAATCCCTACGCCGAAAAAACGGTGTTGGGAACCCCCCCAAATCAATCTCAGACCCTTATCTGAGCACGCAGCCCGGCTGGTCAGGAAAGGGGGTGTGGATGAGCGAGCGCCCCCCCCCCCCCCCTCCTGAGCCGTACCAGGCCACGTGCCCTCAACATAGGGGGGTGCCCTGGGGAAAAGCCGGGCTCCTCCGCTAGGTAAAAGAGCTAGGTAAAAGAGCAGAAGATAGCGGAGGAGTCCTGCGAGAAGACCCCCCAAGACGCAAGAAGACCCCCAGAGCTGTGGAATAAAATATTTTAAAAAATTGTGTGTTTTTTTTTATTTACACTTTTTTCCTTAGGTGAATGGGTAGGGGTACATCGTACCCCACACTCATTCATATAGGGTGGGGGGCCGGGATCTGGGGGCCCCCTTATTAAAGGGGCTCCCGGATTCCGATAAGCCCCCCGCCCACAGACCCCGACAACCAACGGCCAGGGTTGTCGGGAAGAGGCCCTTGTCCTCATCAACATGGGGACAAGGTGCTTTGGGGTGGGGGGGGGGGTTTCGGCGTAGGGATTCCCTTTAAATCCATACCAGGTGACGGGGCTAGCGCGGCAGCATTCACTGCTTTCGCTAGTCCCGTCTACCTGCGGTCACGTTCTAAATGAATGGACTTTCCGAACGTGTGTCGGCAAGTCCGTTCATTTCAAAAGTCCCGCAGACTTTTTCAAAAAAGACGGCGGATTGTCCGCCGGAAAAGTCCGGGCGTGTGTGGGCAAGTCCACACGATCGGAAAGTCCAGCGGAACTCTGCTGGAAAGTCTGGCGGTTTGTCTGCTGGACTAGGTCTGGTGGACAATCCCGCCGGAAAGTCAGAGCATGTGTACGCCGCATTACGCCCACCTAACCACTTGCCCCCTGGATCCTGCTCCCTCACAAATGCTACCCTCTGGCTCTATTCTACACTCTCTAACTCACATCTTAAATCTCTCCTTCTCTTCTGGCATCTTCCCCAACTCTCTAAAACATGCACTAGTCACCCCAATCCATAAAAAGCCCTCACTGGACCCCACCAATCTTAACAACCTATGCCCTATCTCCTTACTTCCCTTTTCCTCCAAACTCCTTGAATGTCTGGTCTACAACCGACTGTAAACCATCTGACTGAGAACAAACTTCTTGATTCCCTTCAGATTTTGCCCTCAACACTCCACGGAACTACTCCTGGACCTCTCTGCTGCCTTAGACACAGTACACCTCCCCCTCCTCCGCTCTTTGATCTCCGTGACTGTACTCTTCGCTGGTTCTCATCCTACCTATCCCACCGTACCTTCAGTGTCACTTACAATTCTACTCCCTCTTCTCATCCTTCCTCCATCGGGGTCCCCCAAGGTTCTGTTCTTGGACCTCTCCTATTCTCAATCTACACCTTCTCCCTGGGTCAGTTGATTGCCTCCCATGGCTTTCAATACCATTTCTACACCTAATGCCGCGTACACGCGGTCGGAATTTCCGATGGAAACAGTCCGATGGGAGCTTTTCATCAGATTTTCCGACCGTGTGTATGCCCATCGGTCTTTTTCTGTCGGCATTTCCGACGGACTTTGGATTAAGAACCTGTTCTTAATCTTTCCAACGGAAAACCTTTCTATCGGATTTTTCAAACGTTTGTATGCAATTCCGACACATGCTCGGAAACAATTCGGCGCATGCTCGGAAGCATTAAACTTCCCTTTTATAGTGCCGTCGAATGTGTTGTATGTCGAGGTGTTATTGACCGTCGGAATTTGGTGTGACCGTGTGTAGGCAAGACAGTTTGAGTGAAATTCCATCGGTATTCCGACGGGAAAACCATCAGAGCTTTTTCCGACGAGAATTCCAACCGTGTGTACGCGGCATTAGACACACAAATCTCTCTCTCAGCTCACTTTATCAGTCTCCTCACGCATCACTAATTTAGTAACAGACATATCAGCCTGGATGTCAGACCACTTCCTCAAACTCTATCTAAAATTTAGCTCATATTATTCCCTCCCCCATATGCCCCTTCCCCTGATTTCTCAGTCAGAATTGTTGGCACAACCATCAACCCATCCCCCCATGCCAAGGTGTGATCCATACAGACGAGCGTTTTTTTTTCCGATAGGAATTTAGAAAAGAGAAAAAAAAATAGAACATGTTCTCTATCTAATTCCGTCTGAATTTTCGACGTAAAAAGTCCGATGGGGCATACACGTGGTCAGAATATACGATGAAAAGCTCCCATCTGACTTGAAATTCCGACCGTGTGTACGCGGTATTAGAGTTTGTCTTTTTTTTTTGATTTAACATTTATAATTCCTAGCCAAGCCATATTTTAAAATGACCTTTCCATTTCATTCTGCAGCCAGCTATAATTTGTTCCCTAAATCCAGAGAACAGAAACAGATAAGACAATGACAAGTGCTAACATTGTTCTACTGTTTTCCTGACCTGGAGATTTTTTTAGGGGGGTACCAAGTATTGCTCTGGGCTATGGAGCTGGAAAAAGACATTGAAGGATAAAAAAAAAAAAAGCTGATACTGCCTCCTGCATTGAAAGCCTGTTATTATGTCCAGTATGTGTACAGGCTCACGTTAAATGAACACAACTCTAAAGGCCAAGACTACAGGTTAGTGGTCCCCTGAGGTCTGACATTCATGGTCTGACAATTGCTTCTACTGCTGATAACATAACCATAACAGTATACAACACAAAATCCCAGAATGGTGCTCATGTCTTGTAAAACAGAACTTTAATATGTTATTTCATTCCAGAGACCCTGCTGGTCACAGAGGCTTTGCCATTTTGCTGGTTGAATTCCAGGAAGAAGGGCTTTGTGCCAACTCATATAGATCTTGAGGGCCTATGTACAGCCTGTGACCCGGCGCTCCACTATTAAGCACAAGTGGGAAGGTTTTTCTTCATGTATATATGTCACTATCTGCCTGGGTGATATGGTCATTTTCCATTGGCTGTAAAACGACAAGGTCCTACCAGACCCCAGGAGACTGAAGCAGTGTGACAACATCATGAGGAGGGCAGGAGGACTGGGCTGTAGCACTGGACCATTCATTGGTCTCGAAAAATGGAAATGTATTTGTTTTTGACAACACAGCAGAGACATGATATGGTGTAAACCATAAGTGTATGTGTAAAAAGTTAGTCCATCCAAAGATGATTTTTCAGTTGTGGAGAGAGGCTAGTCACACAGTAATTTTTTCTTTATACATCTCTTCAAGTGGTTGTAAATTCCATTCATGAAATTGTACCTAAGCACATCTATCTGTAGTATTTACTTATCTCTCCCCAATGCTTTAAGTGCAGTTTCTTTCTGCTGCTTTGTTCCTATGTTATCAGCAGAGTCACTTCTGACATGTTCTCCGACAAATGACACAACAGCAGCTGGAAATTTGTGTCAGGGAGGGAGCTTACAGGGAGATTAGCATGGAGCTTGTCTGTTCAGACTACAGCTCTGCATGTTCCTTCGGTCCTCTGCCTATGTGGAGTGGAGGTGTGTCCCTTTCCTCCAATCAGCTCTCATACAGTATAAGCCCAGACTTCACACCCACTGCTGAAAGAGGAAACAAGATTTCTTACAGGATCTGCACTTTCCAAAGAATGTAGAAAGGGAAAGGCAGCAGATATATATGTAAAACTTATGTAGGGAGATTGGTTTCATCTCTGTGTATCATCTGTGGCTGTTCACTTCACTGAGTATAGGAGAGGGTTTACAACGACTTTAAGGCTGGTTCACATATCACTATTCTGTTCTTTTGGTAGGAATGACTGGCTGTACAATACCTCTGCTGGTATGACGGGAGCTCTAAGGGTTGGAGCAGCTGGAACAGAAACTGGGACATCCACAGGATGTGGAGCATAGGAGAATTTTCCCAGAGAAGACTTGAGGGGCCCCATTGCTTCTAATTTGAATGGATCTATCTGGTCTGGCCATGGGCTGGGAAGGCAGAGGGCCCACAGTGTCAGTGCCCCCCTGAGAGTTGGGCGCCCCAGAGGTGTTCATAGTATCACTTGGTTGTGGGAGACCAACTGTGAAAAAAAGCACATTGACACGTCACCTAAACCTTGTTCTGCACAGGCCCTCTATGAGCTAGGCCTTCTGGCTAAGTCCGGGGCAATTTTTTTGCTACCAGGCCGCAAGGCCTAGCCAATGCTCTCATACTGGCACTATTTATATAATTTAATTAATTTTTGTCACTGTTTTGTCACTTTGTACTTTTGTCTGGGTTGTTTTTTATCACTAAGATGGATGGTGTGGGTTCTTGGGCCAACCCTGAAGGGGAGGATGTGTGGCCAATAGGTTCCTTTCCCCCCTGAACCTGGTACCTAGTACTCAGTGGTCAGCCTCAGCTGCCAATGAGGAGAGGGGTCCACCAGGCCTTTTGGCTAGGTGGCTAGGTGGACCATGTTGAGCCTTATCCCCGTCAAGAGCATTTTGTCCCGGAGGGTCAGGGTAGAGTTCTAAAAATATAAAAGGTAATCCTGCTCCAGCACAAAGAATGGCAACTAGTGTACTGCAGCGCACACTTAAGGGAAATGTCTGAACCCAGAAGCAATAGATAAAAAGAAGGTAGTGGCGCGCAATAATTTAAACTAAACTATACAATAAAAGATAATAGGGCAGATATTAAAAGGTAAAACAGTGGCTATAAGCATAGCAAGCCTCAAGATAGTGACTGGGTAAAGTGCATCAAAAAAATGAAGGTGCATCCAGTTGTGAATAAATCAATAAACCAGTGATCCAATAAAATAATTAAAATCCTAAATGATTAATATATGAATGAATGAATAATTTGTATAGCGCTAACAATGCAAACTGAATCGCCTCAAGGCGCTGTATTGGTGCTTTGTTGTCAAACTTCTTAGAAGAGGTGGGTCTTGAGTTTTTTCCTGAAGGCCTGGTGGTTTTCTTCCATGTGTATGTTGGTAGGTAGAGCATTCCATAGCCGTGGTCCTTGGACAGCGAATCTCCGTTCCCCCTTTGATTTGTAGCGGGATTTGGGAATGATGAGGAGGTTTTGGTTAGATGATCAAAGACTGCGATTGGGTGTGTAGTGTTTTATTTTCTCAATTAGGTATTGAGGAGCGACTCCATGTGTGCATTTGTGGGTGAGGCAGAGGGTCTTGAATCTGATCCGATTTTTTTATCATAGTGATATAAAGGAACGGTGAATAAGCATCGATAAAAATATATAAGTAGAGATGTAGTATCCCCGCGCTAATATGGAAAAGGTGAAACGAGAAATGGGAGAGGTGCAGCGAACACCGAAAGGGTCAAACTATACCCACAAATGGAAGGAAAAAATCAATAGGTGGTGTCGCGCTCCTAAACTGATATCACTAGTAAAATCGCATAGAAAGTCGCATGAAGCTGCTAGACTAAAATTATGCAGAATAAAGTGACTATAGTGCAACAATGGCTAAAAACATCAGTACATCAATAAATAAATAAATACAGTGACTCTGTGACTGTAGTGCAATCGCATAAAAGTCGCATGAAATTCATGAACTAAAATTATGCAAAATAGAGTGACTGTAGTGCAACAAAGGCTGAAAAAATCGATGAAATAAATAGATACAGTGACTCTCTGTGATGCATCAATAAAAACGGAGATAGAGATTATTGTGCAGCGGATCAGAAAACAATAGTTCAGATGGCTGTTGTGCATGAATAGCTAAAAACAGCAAACTGACATAGTGATGCGACTATAATAATTATAATAACGTAATTGTGAACAACCAAATGGTGGGTCAAAATAAATATAAAAGTATAACACGGAAAATAGTAAATTAAGGTGATCGTGACAAAATAATAAAATCAACATATATGAGTGAATCGATCAATCCTCATTGGAAAGTTCATATGGCAATTGTGCGGCGTGGTGCAAGTGGGTGCAAAGGCATTCAGATCTGGAGATTCCAGTGGTACGTAGTGCCAAATGTGGGTCTACAGATGTTGATATAGCTTGCACATAGGTGATACTGGTGCTGTGCTTCTTCGGTGTTAACAACACCCATGGGTGTCCTAACTTCTTACCTTACTGCTGTAAGGTAAGCAGCATATATGTAGACATCTGGGAGATGGTCTCACAGGGGGAAGATGCCCTCAGGGGGATGGTTCTCTGGGGTCTCCTGTCCAGGGGTCCTCTTAGTCCAGGGTGTATGGAGCCTATGGGGTGGTGTGTCTGGAGATATCCTTACAGGTAGGGCCAGGCACCGCTCAGCATATACCATGTGGTGTAGGTATGAAAGAGGAAGACAAGGGACCCATATAGTGTAGTATTTTAGGAATAAAAGCTGTTTTTTAATGTTTAAAAAAGAGGTACTCACATTACAACAATGAATACTGTGTGTATAGTGAACGAGCGGCGAGCTCACAACCTGTGCGTCACTTCCGGGGTCCGTATCCTACGCGTGTCGTCACCGTCACGTGACTTCATCGGGGATGGCCAAAATTGGTCCAAGAAAAATAAATATATAACATAAATATCTAAAGGAATATATATATAAATATAATAAAATGGAGTAGGTAAACAAGTGAATTCAATGAATAAAATTGCAATAAATAAGATCCAGAAAAAAGTCCATATAAATCATAGGTGCAAATGAGTGTTCATCAATCCAGAAAAAGTGCAATGCTGCGGTTTGGGCTGGTGAATTCTGATATATAGTGTTGTCTATGGCTATCCTGTGCAATTTTCCGGGTTCCGTGCAATCCTAGTGGGGGTAGTGTAGATGGCCCCTTACCTTACAGCTGTAAGGTTACAGCATGGATGTATAGGCCTTTTTTGCCGTAGTCTCATGTTCCTGTAGCAAACAGCTACAGGAACATGAGACTACGGCAAAATGGCCACCGTAATTCACAATTACCAGCCTATTTAAAGACACTTCCACAGGCACTAGGTATCCCCTGATGAAGTCACGTGACCCGCGACAAACACGCGTCGGGACTGAGCTACACCTGACCTACCGGAAGTGACGCCATCGAGCTCGCCGCTTGTTTATACCTTGCTTGTATATACCCCTGATTTGTGAGTACCCACCTTATTGCTTTTAATGTTTGAAATAAACGCTGTTTTAAAACATATTACACTATGAGGCCTACTTCCGTTCCCCATACATACTGATGAGAACCCCCCCCCCCCTACCTGGATACACCTACACCTGTATGCAAGGAAAAAGCCAATAGTATACGCTAAACAGGACCTGGGACACTCAGCTCGGACCCATAGGAGGACGGTCACCAAGGACCACAAAGGCCTATACATCCATGCTGTAACCTTACAGCTGTAAGGTAAGGGGTCATCTACACTACCCCACTAGGATTGCACGGAACCCGGAAAATTGCACAGGATAGCCATAGACAACACTGTATATCAGAATTCACCAGCCCAAACCGCAGCACTTGCACTTTTTCTGGATTGATGAACACTCTTGCACCTATGATTTATATGGACTTTTTTCTGGATCTTATTTATTGCAATTTTATTCATTGAATTCACTTGTTTACCTACTCCATTTTATTATATTTATATATATTCCTTTAGATATTTATGTTATATATTTATTTTTCTTGGACTGCTCTTGTCACTTCAGTTACGGATTTATTTGTGGTACCCATCTGAGACCACTGATACATAGCCAATTTTGGCCATTCACTCCACCCATTTACTTTGCACCTATATATTTTTATCGATGTTTATTCACCGCTCCTTTATATCACTTTATGATATATTAATCATTTAGGATTTTAATTATTTTATTGGATCACTGGTTTATTGATTTATTCACAACTGGATGCACCTTCATTTTTTTGATGCACTTTACCCAGTCACTATCTTGATGCTTGCTATGCTTATAGCCACTGTTTTACCTTTTAATACCTGACCTATTATCTTTTATCGTATAGTTTAGTTTAAATTATTGCGCGCCACTACCTTCTTTTTATCAGGGTAGAGTTCTACTTCTTCAGGAGGTGGACTAGAGCAGCACACTTAAGTGCACCTTTGTGTGTGTACACTTATGCCGCGTACACACGAAGGGACTTTGTCCGCCGGACCTAGTCCAGCGGACAAACCGCCGGACTTTCCAGCTGGGCTTCGGCGGACTTGAAAGCGAACGGACTTGACCACACACGATCACGCTAAAAGTCCAGCGGTTCATGCGATGACGTACATCACGTACGACGGGACTAGAAAAAGAAAAATACTAGAAAAATACTTGCTACTGAGCATGCGTCCTACAGACGGCCGTATTGTCCGCCGGACTGCCAAGTCCAGCGGATAATTTTAAAACAAAACGTAAAACCTAGTCCGTCGGACTTTTGGGAAAAAAATTCCGTCGAAGGCCCACACACGAGGGGATTGTCCGGCGGACTCGAGTCCAGCAGACAATCCCGCGGGATAGTCCCTTTGTGTGTACGCGGCATTAGGTGTTTTGTTTTTGCTCACCACCGCAGGTTCAAAACCAAAATAATCTCTGCAGCTGGGAATCGCATGCAAAGATACGCATGTTTCCGACCTGCAAAGAAACACCTTGCACTTCAGCAGACACAAAAGGGTAATATTAATTCTTACTAGAACCCCTATGTTTTGGCACCCACGGTGCATTTTTGCATGCACCAATCGGTTCTGTACCCATGACGTGCACACACACATATATGTGAACCAGGCCTAAGAGGTCTGATGGCAACATCCCCCTGCCATAATTCACTGCTTTGTTTCCACCCACCTTTGGGTGCTCCATGTTCTCATCCATCTTATTGTGTTTTACTTCCTCTCCCTACATAACATTAGAGAATACAATACAAAATTCAACAGGGAGACCTGGACCCCCTACTAGTGGTTGTATCAGGTGTACATGGGCAACTTAGTGGAGTCCCTGAGAAGCTAGCGAGCGGACGTCCTATATACTAGTCAACATTTTGATATGATTTCCAGGAAAAAGAATGGTGGCAGGCCAATGAAACTTGGCAAGTCACAAACAAAAATACAGCAAAGATCACAGAACATTGCATACCCCATACAACCCAGAACCAGAACATCCTCAAGGCAACTTAGGCAGGTGACTAGGGACAGGTGGATATCTATGGGGGCCCAGCTGCAACCTTCATCCTGCTGTAAAAATCTAGGGGCTAGAAAAATTGGCCAAAGCTGTGCACATTAAACCAAAAAAAAAAAAAAACTGTAGTGCTATAAAGTGAACTGGTGTAGAGAGAAATAAAGTCCAAGTGGGCATATGACATTAAATGTAAAGTACAAAGTTCCTGTATCAAGTCATAGCCAAAAAAGTCTTATGGCATACGCTGTAAAATAGATAGGGAGATGTTTAGAGGGTCTTGTGTTCTTTTTTTTATTTTTTTGCATGAACAGAGGTCAGCCATACAAACACAGCAGGGTGGACCAGACAGATTCTGATTGGTCAGTGTCGTCCATGTAACAATACTGACCAATCAGAATCTGTCTGGTCTGTTGTTGCAGTGCTGGACGGAGAGGATTTCAAATCTCCAGACTGGTGCGAGTCCTGACCGCTCAGGATCATGGGGGGCAAGTACAATGGGGACTGGGGGGGGGGGGGGTGCCAGTGTTAGGTCACCTTTACAGATTCTCTGCACCTCATAAAAAGGTGAACTAACCCATTAAAAATTAAATTGCAGGAAAAGCGGAGAAGGTCAGTATAAAAAAGCTATCAGTGAGGGGGGTAAAAAAATGCCAAAAGGTAATAAATTATAATATTAACTAAATTTGTGTATCCTAGGTCTTTTTTTCAAAGGTAATTTAAAACAATACAAATGGAATTACTAAAATATAACCAATTTTTTTTTTTTTAATCACATTTGTTATTAAACATGCTTCATCCCCATTTTTTTGTTTTTTTCATTTTTTATTGTGGTCTTCGCAGGAGCATGCTTCCCCCGCAAACATAACTGAAACTGCTATATACTACTTAGTTACTATTTATTCCCATGTATTTCTTACTCAATTTTCCTGATTTTGTTCTACTGTCTCTTAACTTATGTATTCTACTGTATAACTCTAGATTGTGAGGCAACGATCCGCAATAAATATTTATTGGACAAAAAAACTAAACAATGACCAGCAGAGGGAGTAAGAGTACTGAAACATATAATGTAAATGTAGCTTTTACAAGAAATATGAATGAAGATACATTTTATCAATGAAACATAGTATATAGGGGATGGAACATATCTATATATATATATATATATATATATATATACACATACAGTATCTCACAAAAGTGAGTACACCCCTCACATTTTTGTAAATATTCTTATTCTTTTATTTTATTCTATCTTTTCACGAGACACTGAAGAAATGACACTTTGCTACAATGTAAAGTAGTGAGTGTACAGCTTGTATAACATGTAAATTTGATTTCCCCTCAAAATAACTCAACACACAGCCATTAATGTCTAAACCGCTGGCAACAAAAGTGAGTACACCCCTAAGTGAAAATGTCCAAATTGGGCCCAATTAGCCATTTTCCCACCCTGGTGTCATGTGACTCGTTAGTGTTACAAGGTCTCAGGTGTGAATGGGGAGCAGGTCTGTTAAATTTGGTGTTATCGCTCTCACTCTCTCATACTGGTCACTCATGGCAAGCTTGAGGAAGGAGCGCACCTGTCTGTTTACCTACAGTGCGCATGCTCCGAAACGTCGTCGCTATTGGCTGTGACGTCACCGCGCCTGATGCCTGAATTTCACTGTGGACCAGAGCCAAGCCTCGGTCTCAGTGTACACCGCCAGAACGAGGAAATCCTGCTGGTCGGGACCCCACACCTGGACAACAACATCTACAGGCCATACAACGCTGGTTGATGCCACAGAGGACTTTTGTGCTGACAATCCCCTATATATATATATATATATATATGTAAGTGGATGTATGCACCTGTGTGTTATAATAAATGCAACTGTTTCTAATCTGGTGGCGCCTCTCTTGTTTCTCTTTTTGCATGTATTTTGGAGTTTGCTCTCAACTTCACCCCTGAAGGCTTGCCCTGGACTATGGACTTGTTGCAAAAAACACATCAAAGGTTTTTCTCCCACTTGCTTTTTAGTTTATCAGTATTATTGTTTCAATTTTAATTCAGAATTGCATTTCTTTGGATGAACAATAAGGCTTAAACACTAATAATTGAACAAAAGCGCCACCTCCCTATGTGTTTTTTCTGACTCTGTTATAAGCCCAGGACCCACCTGCTCAATCAACCAGCCAGACTCCTGGCTGTTCCCAAAACCCGGTCCCAGGATTGGAGATTCCGTCCCACCCAGGCCCGGACTGGCCATAGGGCAGACCGGGCGTTTGCCCGGTGTGCCGGGGGCCTCCGGGCCGCATGTCTCGCCGTGACATGCAGGGCCGGCCAGCCGCCGCATGTTCCGACATGCAGGGCCGGCCGCTGACATTCTGCGCTACATGGTGTTGGGACGAGGGGAGGTATCCATGGCAACCCAGGCCGCCGCTTCGCGCATGCGCCCGCAGCCGACAGGCACCTGGCAACCAGGAAGCCAGGAGAGGAGGAGGGACAGAGAACACAAGGAAGAGGTCGCTATGGGGAGGTGGAGCCGTGGCCGCGATGTAACAAGGGGAAGGCGAGCTGCGGGATCTCAGCGCATCTCCCCCGCTCGCCACCCCCCCCCCCCTCTCCTGTCAGCAGAGCGCATTTGGCTGCTCAGCTTGTTGCTTGTTTCTGTCCCCATTGGCCAAAGTGGAGGGCCAATCAGAAGAGGGTAGCAGTGCATCGTGGGACATGTAGTACTGGAGGATTGTAAGCCCCATTGTTGTCCACAGGCAGCAGACTTCAGCCCCAGCATGCACTACTAAAGGAAAAAGAGAGGACTGTGCTGGGGAAGCCAAAAAGAGAGCTACGCTGTATCCGCACCACCAGAGAGCTATGCTGTACCCGCACCACCAGAGAGAGGGCCAGGCTGTACCCGCACCACCAGGGAGAACCAGGCTGTACCCGCACCACCAGAGAGCCATGAGAGCCACGGTGTACCCGCACCACCAGAGAGAGCCACGCTGTACCCGCACCAGAGAGAGAGCGTCATGCTGTCCAGTACCACCGGAGAGAGAGCAGGTCAGTGTTAGGCCTCATGCACACGAGACGCTGTTAAACGCGCGTTCAGAGACAGTTGGACACTTTTTTCAACTGCACCTGAACGCATGCAATGTTATCCTATGTGTCCATGTACACAGTCTTGTTTTTTCCCATTTTTATGCAGTTGCGTTTAACCTCGTTTTTCCAGAAGCAAAAAAATGCTTTCAGACACTTTGCTTTTCCGCGTTTCAGACGCAAAACGCGGCTAAACGCGGCTAAACGCAGGCACCTTTAGCCGCGTTTGCGTTTATAAGCCTTTTTAAAGGAACCCAATTTTTTGCACCAGAAAACTCAGAAATATGATGGTAAACCATAAAAAATACTAGAAAAATTGGTTTAAAATGTCGTAATTAGTTTAGATAGTTCATAGAGCGTATATACTCACTGATGCACACATGTTTGTGAAATATCCAATGGACATTCGCTGTACCATCAACGGATGGGTCCAATATCGACGAGCTCTGACTCTGGACCTCTCATGCAAATTTGCGACGACGTTGCTGCCTCATCAAGAGCAACATCAGGAGCATTTCCTGACATATATTCAATATGGGATCCATTTCCAAAAAAAAAACACAGAAAGAGAGGCAAATGCAAGTGTACAACTGTTCTCTCTGCTGCTGCTCACTCTGATCAAAATGGCAGAAATAGTTAATAATACATGTTTTCTGAGCTTGGGGAGGGTCTATATGATGTTATCTTTACAAATGCTTATAGACGCAAACGCGGCTAAACGTGACTAAACGCGGCATTAAAACACAGCAAAACGCGCATTTTTAAACGCAGGTTTCTGCTTTTTAAAACATGAGTTTGCATCTGCGTCTCGTGTGCATCGGGCCTTACTGGGCAGTGTGGGCACAATAGGAGACAGTACTAGCATTGTATGGCCACAATAGGATTGGGGCATCGAAATATAAAGGGGACTGCACAGTCCCCTTTATATAACAGTACCCCTGCACATTACAGGTGGAGGACTGACACCAGCCACCCCCACGAATGTCTACCGACGCCCCAACCCCCCCCCCCCCCCCCCCCCCCCCCACACACACACACACAGTCCCTCTGGAAAAGTTGGCTGCTCAGTCTAAAATGCCCGGGCCTATTTTTGGCCCCAGTCCGGGCCTGGTCCCACCCATAACGCTATGTAATCTCCGGGCTCCAGGTCCCCAACTGGGGATTTTAGTAAACAATGAGGAAATTGAAAAGCCAGTTTCCTCCTAAATAAACAAATCCCCTGGAGCCCCTCAACCTGCCTGGTTGAGAACCCTGCATCCTTCTGCTGGTGGTGTACCACACTACCACAATATATATATATATATATATATATATATATACATAAGCATACACACAGTATACTGTGAGGGTTAGATCAAATGGAGCTCACCTTCCCTGGGAAAAAAGCAGTCCGAACAGCAGGTCTTTTCTTAAAATTCGGACTCGTAGTCAGCTTTATTTATTCTCAATAAAAAAATGTAATAAGTAGTTTGAAAAGACAAAACACAAAGATAACCAACAAAAAATTTCAGATCTAGTACAACTGCTTGTTCCATGAGCAAAAACAAGCCGTGTGACAGCATAACAAAATTGTCTAAAATGCAAATGCAAGTAACAAAGGTCAAGGACTATACATGTCACTCAGAAAAATAGCGTGATCCATTTAAAGGTTACAGTACATACGAGTGAGAAACTCTCTGTTACCAGAATCCATAGCAGACCTAATATAATGAGGATGAGATAATCTGCTTGAGCAGATAAAAGCAGCTTCAGATGTGAAAAACTTAAAGGCATATGAATAAGATAAAAAAATAAATAAATGAAAAACCCTGAAGGGAACCCAGATATAGTCATGTCATACTGGGGTTGCTTTACTAAAACTGGAGAGTGCAAAATCTGGTTCAGCTCCGCATAGAAACCAATCAGCTTCTAGTTTTTTTTGCCAAAGCTTAACCGCTTGCCGACCGGCTCACGCCGATATACGTCGGCAGAAGGGCACGTACAGGCAGATTAACATACCTGTACGTTGCCCTTTAAGAAGCAGTTTGCAGATGCGCATGAACGCACCCGAGCACGCCGTGACCTACGTGAGTGTGATTGCGAGTCCCGCGGAGGGATACCCGCGATCGTCTTGCGGAGAGGAAGAACAGGGAAATGCTGATCTAGTGATACTGATCACAGCTCCCTGTAATCGGGAGCGGTGATCAGTGTCGTGTCACACATAGCCCCTCCCCCCCACAGTTAGAATCACTCCCTAGGACACACTTAACCCCTACAGCGCCACCTAGTGGTTAACCCCTTCACTGCCAGTCAGATTTACACAGTATATGCATTTTTAATTGCACTGATCGCTGTATAAATGTGAATGGTCCCAAAATCGCGCCAAAAGTGTCCGATCTGTCCGTCATAATGTCGCAGTCACGATAAAAATCGCTGACCGCCGCCATTACTAGTAAAAAAAAAAAATATTAATAAAAATGCCATAAAACTATCTCCTATTTTTTAGACGGTATAACTTTTGCGCAAACCAATCAATAAACGCTTATTGCAAAATTTTTTTACCAAAAATATGTGGAAGAATACGTATCGCCTAAACTGTGGACAAAAAAAGTTTTTTTTATATATATTTTTGGGGGATATTTATTATAGCAAAAAATAATGCACTTTTTTTTAAATTGTCGCTATTTTTTTGTTTATAGCGCAAGAAATTAAAACTGCAGAGGTGATAAAATGCCCCCAAAATAAATCTCTATTTGTGGGGGGAAAAGGACGTAAATTTGGTTTGGGAGCCATGTCGCACGACCGCGCAATTGTCAGTTAAAGCGACGCAGTGCCGAATCGCAAAAAGTGCTCTGGTCTTTGGGCAGCCAAATGGTCCGGGGATTAAGTGGTTAATTGAACAAGCTGACGTTAGAAGCTGATTGGCTACCATGCACAGCTGCATTTTAAAAAAAGTTCTCAATCGGATCTGGACTTACGGAGGATTGGGCCAGAAAGTAACTTTCCATTATTTCTTCTATTTCTCTTCTGTTTCTTTTCTATGGGGTTCAGAATCACATCAGCTGTAAATGGATGGTGCTACCTGTTCTGAACATCCTATAAAGTCTATTGCCAGTGTAGCGCTACCCCCAGTTAAGAGAGCCGCTGGTTTGTTTTGGGTCTTTGAGTACAGCTCCACCAACCCCCGGCAATTTGGCTCTACCCGCTCTGGCACAGTTAGTCAAGGGGTATGTATCTATGCACATATAAACATCACTTATACTCTAAGTGTAATGGGTATGAACTCACAAGCAGACTGCTGAAATAAGAATAACTGGCTTTACTTTGTCAGTAAGGAAAAAAGAAATAGCAACATGCATTTGAACATATGACTTACAATACTTTAGCAGGTCCCTGCAATATGCACTTTAATATGTACACAGGTATATCAAACTAGCAATGGGGAAACGGAGCGCCAAGCGCGGCGACCGTCTGCTATGCACCCCTGAGGTGCAATAAATCTATCTGCGCCTACCTAACGGACCAGGCCTGATCCCTAGCAATAGAGCTCAGTCCTTGTACTAGTACAGTGTTCTTCACCGGCAATAAATCTGTAGAGGTGGTGCACATGTAGCTTTAAATGGTATCTTTGTAATCCACAGAAAGTAACATTTGCTGCTCTGAGGTAAATTGCGCCTAGGCAGTTCAATAGGCATAAAACATGTGAATCAATGCAGGATGAGCCTCTCAGCTCTCTCACCAATCCTTGGGTACCGTCCTCAGCTCCGGTCCCTCCAATGGCGGCTCCGGTCTCCTCAGTCACAGCCCCTGCGCTCCGGTCCTCAGCTCCGACCGACCGACTGAAGGGGGGAGTCTCCGCTCCGCTGCTGCTGACTCTTGGGGATGAGAGTCTCACTCCATCTGCTGCAAGGCCCAGGCTTCAGGCCTTCAGCAGTCCCGGTCCGCACGGGTGTCCCCTCAGGAACAAGTCTCCGCGTCACACGCTCCGTCAGGAGAGGGAGACCAGTCAGGTGAGGCCTCAGAAGAGGAAGTGTCAGAAGAGGAAGAGGCGGTCTCCCCTCTTCCTTTTTATAACCTCCCCCAGCAGCCTCTCGGGCGGAAACAAGCAGCCCGGGAGCCTGGGGAATCATGGGGGATGTAGTCTCTTCCCCTAAAAGGGGTACGACCCCGCTACACACTCCCCCCACTTTGAATCTTTGGTCCCCAAAGACAGTGTTCGAACTACAAACTTTCTCGGGAACAACACTTTCACATAATTTGGACAGGGGAGCTTCCCACCAATTGGCATAAGATGGGGAGCTGTCCTGTCTACAGGTCACTTCAGTGTGGGTGGCCTGTTTAACTGTGCCAGAGAGTGAGCTGGGGCTGCCCTCCACCAAATGAACAGTGGATGGGTCAGGGCTTTCAGCACTTCTCCTTGCTGTGGTAACAGAGTCCTCTGAACTTTCTCCCATCTTGGGGTAAGTTAACTTCTTGGGAGGCTTCACAACTCTGCAAGCTCTCTGCTCTCTTGGAACTTCTTCAGGAACACATTCTGGCAACATCTCTGGTTCTGGAACATCTACTTCTTCTTCTTCTGAGTAGAGACCAGGGATATCTTCCCAACACTCAGGCACAACACTGAATGGCACAAACTCTGTGGCTTCTGGGTTCAATGTGTTATCTTCCGCATCTTCAGTAGGTGGAAGATCTATGGCGGAACTTCCTGGAGTTGAGGAAGGCCATAGCCATTCAAGTTCTCCTCTTTCTTCCTCTGGTTGGGGGTCCTGTCCACCCCTAACTTGGGATGTTTGAGACCGAGTATTAGGCCTGGGGGTATCCAGAATGGAAACAGATTCAGGTAAGTCTCTCGCTGGAGGTATTCTGACTGCTTCAGTGAGTGGGAGCAAATGATTCCTATGCCAGGTCTTCAAAGGCCCCACTCTTCCTTCTGGCTTCAACTTGTAGACAGGCAATCCTGGAAGTTTTCTACAGATGATATATGGCTCTGATCTCCATCTATCAGCAATCTTGTGTTTTCCAGGGATCCCTAGGTTGCGTAACAGTACACGGTCCCCAGGCTGTAGGTCCTGTACTCTAACTTTCAAGTCAAAGTTCCTCTTGTTTCGGGCCCCCCTCTGGTCAGAGGCCGCTTGAGCTTTCTCATAAGCTTTCTTCAGACTGTGCCTCAGTCTGTCCACATATCCTTTGTGGGAGGCAGCAGAGGCATGGTCTAAGGAAATGCCGAAGGCCAAATCCACTGGCAATCTTGCTTCTCTCCCAAACATGAGTCGGTAGGGGGAAAAACCTGTCACATCACTTGTTGTACAGTTGTATGCATGCACTAGAGCTGAAATGTGTTGACTCCAATGTTGCTTCTTCTCTGTTTCCAAAGTTCCCAACATGTTCAATAGGGTCCTGTTGAACCTTTCAGGCTGGGCATCACCTTGAGGGTGATATGGTGTGGTTCTAGTCTTCTCTACCCCCAGAGAATCCAGTAGCTTCCTGATCAGGCGACTCTCAAAGTCCCTTCCTTGGTCTGAATGGATTCTCTGTGGTAGTCCATAATGAACAAAGTACTTCTCCAGAAGTATCTTGGCTACTGTAGAGGCCTTCTTGTCCTTGGTTGGGAAAGCCTGAGCATAACGAGTGAAATGGTCGGTTACCACCAGAACATTTCCCAATCCACTCAAATCGGGTTCGAGGCAGAGAAAATCAATGCATACCAGATCCATTGGGCCTTGACTCTGTAGGTGGCCCATTGGGGCAGCTTGATGGGGTAAAGTCTTTCTCTGAATGCATCTTGCACAGGAGTGGCAATACTCCTCCACTTCGGCCCTCATGCAGGGCCAATAAAACCGGTCTCTGACAAGCTGGAAGGTTCTCTCTGCTCCCAAGTGACCATGCTGGTCATGTAAGGCAATCAGCACAGTCTCTCGATGCTTCTCTGGGAGAAACAACTGCCACTTGTCTTCTGGGCCATCAGAGGGGCCCCTTCGGTAGACTACCCCCTGATGCACCTGCAGTTTGTCCAACTCTCTCCTCAGTAGGCGAGCTTCTTTAGAAGGGTGAAGGCGAAGTCCCTCTGGACTCTTGTCTTCCAGGGCTTCCAGGACCAACCTCCCCATGGGGTCTTCCAATTGGTCACACCTTAGCTCCTTCTTGGACAGCTTCGGTAGGCACTCTTCTTCTAGCTGAGTTACTCCACAGTAACACTTTGGGACTCCCACTGTGGTAACTCCTATCTCTTCCGCTCTGGATCCTCCTCTGGCTTGGAGTTCAGCCCCTTGACAAAGAGCTCGCACTCCATCTGGTGCCACTTGAGTCCAGTCTTCCCAGTCGTCGACCATGACATGGGATCTTCGGGACAGGGCATCTGCATCCCTATTTCCAGCCCCTGGTCTGTACTTGAGACTGAAATTGAATCCAGACAACGCCGCCAACCATCTGTGTCCAGTTGCATCCAGCTTGGCGGTGGTGAATAGATAGGTCAAGGGGTTGTTATCTGTCTTTACAGTAAACTCGGCCCCATACAGATAGTCTCTCAACTTGTCAACTACTGCCCATTTGAGGGCTAAGAACTCCAACTTGTGGGTGGGGTAGTTCTTCTCGGAGGGGGTCAGGCTCCGGCTCACATAGGCCACTGGTCGTAGCTGGTCTTCGTGCTCCTGGTAGAGTACTCCACCTAGGCCCTCATGGCTGGCATCAACATGTAGCTCATATGGTCTAGTGGGATCAGCGTAGGCCAAAACTGGGCTGTGGTGAGACTTCTCTTCAACGTTCTGAAAGCCTCTTCACACCTTGAGTTCCATTGGTCTTGGACCGATTCACCGGGCCTCCTAGGCCCCAATCCATCTTCCTCTCCTTCTGTCTTGAGCAGCTCGTTTAGGGGCTTTGCAATGCGGGCAAACCCATCCACAAACCTGCGGTAGTAGGAGCAGAACCCCAAGAAAGACCGAAGTTCTGTAACTGTTGTGGGTCTTGGCCACGAAGTAACTGCCTCCAACTTCTCAGGGTCTGTAGCCACTCCTTTTTCAGACACTATATGTCCCAGATAGTTCACAGAAGACTGATAGAACCGGCACTTCTCTGGAGAAAGTTTGAGTCCCTCTTCACTGAGCCTCTTCAGTACTTTCTCCAATCTGGCTTCATGCTCTTCCAAAGTCTTTCCAAAGACAATGACATCGTCCAGGTACACAAGGACTTCTATGAGGTTCATGTCTCCAACTGTCCTTTCCATTAGGCGTTGAAATGTAGCAGGAGCTCCAGATAGGCCCTGAGGCATCCTGTTGAACTCAAAGAATCCTACTGGGGTTATGAAGGCAGTCTTTTCTCTATCTTCTGGATGCATGGGGATTTGGTAATACCCACTCTTGAGGTCCATCACACTGAACCACTTAGCTCCAGATAAACTCTGTAAGGCATCCTCTATCCTTGGCGTGGTGTACTGGTCAGGAATGGTCCTCCTGTTGAGAGTTCTGTAGTCAATGCAGAGCCTCAATGACCCATTCTTCTTCCTGACTACCACTATGGGGGAGGCATAGGGGCTTCTGGACTCCCTAATCACTCCCGTCTTCTTCAGTTCCGCAAGCTGCTCTCTCAGATCCTCCAGATCTGCTAGCGGGACTCGCCTGACTCGCTCTCTGAATGGCTTGTCCTCTTGCATGCGGATTCGATGGGTGGCACTCCTCGCACACCCCACATCAAACTCATCTTTAGAGAAAATCTTCTCCCATCTGGTCAGCTGGGCCTTGGCTCTCTCTTTCCAAGCTCCAGGTAGGTTTGGGTTTTCCATGGAGAGTTTCTTCCAAACATCTTCTCCTGTACCTGTTCCCTTCACTTCTGACCAGCCAACTGGGACAGCAGGACTCACCTGTCCCAGAAGCATCCTGGCAGGGATCTCCACTGGCCTCTCCGTGGGGTTCCTCACGCTGACAGGGACTCTTCCTCTTGCCTTCTTCAGGTCCTTCAATGAAATTACTTCTGGTATCACTTCCAGACCTGAGTGACCCTCCATTGGGTCAGGTTCCAACATCACAAAGGGGCCAGGCTGCTCCCAATTAAGTTTCACCGTGGCTCTCATGCAGGTCACCTCTCCAGGCTGTAACACTGCTCCTTCTTTTCCAAGCCTCCATACCCTTCCTATCCCCTCACTTGGGGTCTTCTGCTCTAGGACCAACCGCTGATAGGCCGCCTTCAGCATGGGATGGATTTTGGGAGCTGGAAGATTCTCTTTCTTCACCAGGGGGGTCAGAAGCCTTCTGACTAGGTCCGTGTTCGTCCCTATAATCAGGGACGTCTTGCTGGTTCCTGGTGGGCGGGGACACACCACTGCTAAGGTGTCAAACACTTCAGTCTTCCCAGCTACGGATGGGTCAAAGGTCAACCGTATGGGTAGGTATCCATCATAGGGGAAACTCTGAGTTCCCAGTCCCTTTATCTCCAACTCTTCTATCTTCTGTATGGGCAGATGACTCAGGTATCTGTCATAGAAGTCCCTGTATAATAGGGTCACTTGTGCTCCAGTGTCTAGGAGGGCCTTCGTGTACCCTCCTTCCACTTGGATGGGTACAGTAGGGGATGGACCAACCAGCTCTTCTGGGTAGGGCCGAGTTGATGCTGTCCTCTTCTTTGGACTCTTTTCTTTACCAGCACTTGATTTGCGCTTGATCCTTTCTTGAGCCTGGTATGCATTAATTTTCTCCCTCTTAGTGGGAGTGTGAACCCGTTGAGGGACATTGTTATCTCTCACTTTTGGGGGTTCTCGTTTAGGAGTACTGCATTCCTTCCGAGGGGTCTTGCCCCCTTTCTCTGGAGTGCACCTTGGTTGAGGATCCCTGGGCCCCTTTTGAGGGGTTTGATCTCCTCGCTTTCTCTTCCTGTTGTGCTTCTTGGAGCTCACTGAAGGTGATGGGCACCCGGTTGACTCCTTCACCGGGGCCCTTTGGCGTTTCCCGCCGGCTGGCGGCTTTCTGTTTTCTTCTTCTTGGGACTGGCACATACAGCTGCAATATGACCAATTCCTCCACAATTGAAACAGATCATCTCACCATAGTCAGGTGGGGATGCTGGTGCTGAAACAGCTGGAAACAATTCCCTCCTGCTTGCTTCTTTCTTGGGACTGGGCGTCTCTTTCGCCACTAGAGATGTCAGTATCTCCATCATCTGGGACATCTGCAACTTCAGGGCATCTACCTCTGTCTCTCTTTCAGGGGTTAAGGCCGACCTGACCGTGGCCACTGGAAGCTTTGTAGACCCCATCACCTGCTTCTCCCGTTTCTCCTCCAACATGGCCTCTTCTTCTCTGACCATTCGAATGAGATCAGGGTAGTCCAGACTCTTCCCATCCTGCCGGGTGCGTAGAATTAGTGCGACAGGGTCCAGGGGTTGGGCTCCCCTCATTACCTGCTGGGCACGGGCTTCATCTACCTTCCCTGGATCTATCCCCTTCTTCAGGATAATCCTATGCAGGATCTTGTCTATGCGTCCCATGTACTCTGACAGCTTCTCCCCTGTCTTCTGGTAACAGTGTTCCAGTTGATAGGTGAGTTCTGTGATTTTTTCTGTCCCACCAAACACACTTTCCAGGATGTCTATGTAGTCCTGGGCAGTGCAATCCCTTTTGCTTGTCTTCAGATTGTGTATGGCCTCTAAGGCAGGCCCCTTTAGGCTCTCAACAATCCTTTGCTTCTTTCTGCCTTCTGAGACCTCCCATTCTTCTAGGGCCTGCGTGGCACCATCTAACCACTCTTCAAATCCCTCTTCTCCCGAGGGTACAGGTGTCCTCCCTGAAAACATCCGGAGTTTCCTGTATCCCGACATCGGGTAATCCCCGGGGTCTCTTCTGCACTGAGTCACAATCTCCCCTAGGACAGCACACAGTTCTGCACTAAGAGTAGTTTGTGCGGGACTTTCCGCGCCCTTCTGCTCTTCCTTCTCTGGGGATAGCATGGCTTTCACTGGAGAACCTTCTCCCTTGCGCGGCAGCGCATGCAGCACTTGATAGGCCTGACCATTCGGTGCTTGTATGCTTTGGCTCCTGAACTGCTCTGGAGTCTCTTCCTGCCATTCTATTAGGGCATATGTATGCCCGGCATCATTTCTCATGTCCATTATCCATGACTTTTGGCATGGGGATAGGGACATTATGAGCTGCTTGACTGCCTCTCTCTGCCATATCCCTGGCAGTTCAATGACTGCTGCTGCGGCTGGGTCAGTGGCCCATGTTGCGGACCACCGTCCCACTTCTATTGGGTCCATGCCGGTACCTTCTGGCGGCTTTTCCCGCTGACTCAGGATCCCGGATTACGAGCCCCCACGTGTAGCGCTACCCCCAGTTAAGAGAGCCGCTGGTTTGTTTTGGGTCTTTGAGTACAGCTCCACCAACCCCCGGCAATTTGGCTCTACCCGCTCTGGCACAGTTAGTCAAGGGGTATGTATCTATGCACATATAAACATCACTTATACTCTAAGTGTAATGGGTATGAACTCACAAGCAGACTGCTGAAATAAGAATAACTGGCTTTACTTTGTCAGTAAGGAAAAAAGAAATAGCAACATGCATTTGAACATATGACTTACAATACTTTAGCAGGTCCCTGCAATATGCACTTTAATATGTACACAGGTATATCAAACTAGCAATGGGGAAACGGAGCGCCAAGCGCGGCGACCGTCTGCTATGCACCCCTGAGGTGCAATAAATCTATCTGCGCCTACCTAACGGACCAGGCCTGATCCCTAGCAATAGAGCTCAGTCCTTGTACTAGTACAGTGTTCTTCACCGGCAATAAATCTGTAGAGGTGGTGCACATGTAGCTTTAAATGGTATCTTTGTAATCCACAGAAAGTAACATTTGCTGCTCTGAGGTAAATTGCGCCTAGGCAGTTCAATAGGCATAAAACGTGTGAATCAATGCAGGATGAGCCTCTCAGCTCTCTCACCAATCCTTGGGTACCGTCCTCAGCTCCGGTCCCTCCAATGGCGGCTCCGGTCTCCTCAGTCACAGCCCCTGCGCTCCGGTCCTCAGCTCCGACCGACCGACTGAAGGGGGAAGTCTCCGCTCCGCTGCTGCTGACTCTTGGGGATGAGAGTCTCACTCCATCTGCTGCAAGGCCCAGGCTTCAGGCCTTCAGCAGTCCCGGTCCGCACGGGTGTCCCCTCAGGAACAAGTCTCCGCGTCACACGCTCCGTCAGGAGAGGGAGACCAGTCAGGTGAGGCCTCAGAAGAGGAAGTGTCAGAAGAGGAAGAGGCGGTCTCCCCTCTTCCTTTTTATAACCTCCCCCAGCAGCCTCTCGGGCGGAAACAAGCAGCCCGGGAGCCTGGGGAATCATGGGGAATGTAGTCTCTTCCCCTAAAAGGGGTACGACCCCGCTACACCAGTTTTAGTTGTCTGTTCATTATATTTACCCTGTTTCCCCGAAAATAAGACATAGAGTGATTGTCGGTGATGGCTGCAATATAAGATCTACCCCCCAAATAAGCCCTACCCTGTTTCCCCTGAAAATAAGCCCTACCCTGAAAATAAGACCTACAAGGACTTTAACTAGGGCTTATTTGGGGGGTAGGGCTTATATTGCAGCCATCACCGACAATCACACTAGGTCTTATTTTCGGGGAAACAGGGTATATGTTTTACTTCTTTATCTTTCTGAATCTTGAAGGACGCCCAGTGGAATTACATTCAGGCAACACGTGACTTTGCATATATGAAGGTAAGAATATTCGAGTAGAAGTAGATTTAAATTTTTCCACAATACTTTATCACCCAGTAAGCCCTGGTTCACACTGATGCGATTCTATGCATTTTGGAATGCATACAAAATCGCATTACACGTGAAATAACATGACTTTCTATGGTGGCTGTTCACATATATGCACTCCGAATGCAATGCTTTTTTTTTTTTTTAAATGGTCCTGTGTGTTTGGTGCAGTGCGATGTGATTTTCATCTCTTTATAGTCTAATTTAAACTTCATAGAAAACACATAGGTGTTCAAAGGCTTAAGCAATCCCAGTGCAGTTTCTAGCAGGCTATAGTTTCTTTCTGAGCTGATTTCCAGAGAGAGAATCATAGTTGTGTCCAAATCGCAGTGGAATCGCACCTGAATTTCACCTGAAACTGGATGAAGCTGCACTGGGTATTATTGAAATCACACTAAAAACCTCAGTCAAATCACACCGTATAAGTGTGAACCTAGGCTAATGCCGCGTACACACGTTCGGACTTTGTCACACACGCCCGGACTTCCGAGCGTGTGACTTGCCCACACACGCCCGGACTTCTCCGGCGGACAATCCGCTGGACAATCCGCTGGACAAAGTCCGCGGGACTTTTGAAAATGAACGGACTTGCCCACACACGAAGCAGTCCGTTCATTTAGAACGTAACTGCAGGTAGATGGAGCTAGCGAAGGCAGTGAATGCCGCCGCGCTAGCCCCGTCACCTGGCATGGATTTAAAGGGACTCCCCACGCCGAAAAAAAAAAAACGGCGTGGGGGCCCCCCCCAAATCCATCTCTGACCCTTATCCGAGCACGCAGCCCCGCAGGCAAGGAAAGGGGTGGGGACGAGCGAGCGCCCCCCCCCCCCCCCTGAGCCATACCAGGCCGCGTGCCCTCAACATGGGGGGTGCCCTGGGGAAAGGGGGCCGTGCGCCCCCCCCACCCCAAAGCACCTTGTCCCCTCTTATCGGAATCTGGGAGCCCCCTTTTATAAGGGGGCCCTCCGATCCCGGCCCCCCACCCTATGTGAATGAGTATGGTGGGGGGCTGGGACTGTGGTGAGCATGGTGAGGATGCTGGGACTGTGACATCACAGGGGGGCGGGGTCACCATGTGACATGAGCATGTGACCCTGTCCCCTTGTCCCTATATAAGTCCTAGCACAGCGCGGCTCTGGCATTCCGGCCAGAGAGAGCGACGGGTCAACATCGGAAGAAGAAGAAGAAGAAGGCGGAAGACCCCCGAAGGCGGATCGAGACCCCAGACGACGGCGTCGACGACGGCGTCGACGATGGCGTCGACGACGAAGAAGGTAGCCGGCCTCCTCCGCTCGGTAAAAGAGCAAGGTAAATAGCGGAGGAGTCCAGGGAGAAGACCCCCAAGACGGAAGAAGACCCCCGGAGCAGTGCAATAAAATATTTTTTCAAAATTGTGTGGTTTTTTACTTTACATTTTACACCTTAGGTGAATGGGTAGGGG
The DNA here is from genome assembly GCA_028564925.1 of Lithobates sylvaticus. Taxonomy (NCBI): domain Eukaryota; kingdom Metazoa; phylum Chordata; class Amphibia; order Anura; family Ranidae; genus Lithobates; species Lithobates sylvaticus. Next base: position 175,965,089 of record CM053038.1, read on the forward strand.
TACATCGTACCCCATACTCATTCACATAGGGTGGGGGCCGGGATCTGAGGGCCCCCTTTTAAAAGGGGGCTCCCAGATTCCGATAAGCCCCCGCCCGCAGACCTCGACAACCAACGGCCAGGGTTGTCGGGAAGAGGCCCTTGTCCTCATCAACATGGGGACAAGGTGCTTTGGAGGGGGGGGGGGGCGCACGGCCCCCTTTCCCCAGGGCACCCCCCATGTTGAGGGAACGCGGCCTGGTATGGCTCAGGAGGGGGGGGCGGTCGCTCGTCCCCACCCCTTTCCTGGCCTGCTGGGCTGCGTGCTCGGATAAGGGTCTGAGATGGATTTGAGGGGGACCCCCACGCCGTTTTTTCGGCGTGGGGAGTCCCTTTAAATCCATGCCAGGTGACGGGGCTAGCGCGGCGGCATTCACTGCCTTCGCTAGCTCCGTCTACCTGAAGTCACGTTCTAAATGAAGGGACTTTCCGATGATCGGAAAGTCCGCTCATTTCAAAAGTCTGGCGGACTAGCCTACTAACGGCGGGATTGTCCGCCGGACTGCCAAGTCCAGAGGACAATTTTTAAACAAAACTTAAAACCTAGTCCGCCGGACTTTTGGCGCCTCGGCGCCCACACACGAGGGGATTGTCCGGTGGACTTGAGTCCAGCGGACAATCCCGCGGGATAGTCCCTTCGTGTGTACGCGGCATAAGGGATACCTCACACAAGCAGTGTTGCCCAACACAGTTTAAATGCAAGCACCAGGAAAATAGCATGTTTCCTATTGTTTCAGATCACACTAATGCCCTCCATTGGTTTGCGCTGAAAATAATAGGACATGGTGGATTTTTTCCTCAGTAATAGTATATATTACAAAAAATAGAAAGGGATAATAAAATGCACTAGAACACCTGCAAAAAATGCATTACAGTGCAACTTAAAAACACATGCCAGCATGCACAGTAACAACCATAACTTATATGCTTTTTTATATATTTTTTAGGCACACCAGGACATTCCAGAAGATGCCTTCGTTCCTTAGCTCCATAGGAGCATTCAAGCCTGTTACCCTGTTCTACAGAGACCTTTGATGGAAACTGGGAGCTGTGTGTGTGTGGTGTGTTGTGTTGAGTGTGTGTGTTGTATGTGTGGTGTGTGCTGTATGTTGTGTATGTGTGGTGTGTTGTGTGTTGTGTGTGGTGCATATAGTAGAGTAGTGTAGGAACTGGCCAGAGAGGGATTACTTTGACGCAGTTGGCCAGCTTAAACATGTATCGTGTGTGTGTTGTGGTGTGCAGAGGCGGCTCTAGACTTTGTGAGGCCTTAGGCAAAACTTAGACATGAGGCCCCACTCACGCCACAAAAATGCAGGAGATGGTCAGAGACTGTGTGCAGACAATGATACAGGCGATGGTCAGAGACTGCCCAGCCATGATAACAACAGAAGGAGCATAATTGATAACTTATCAGTGTAATGCTTCTTCATTATCAGCAGGTTTAGGGAGAAGATAAATAACACTGCTGTATTACTTAACTGTAATAGAGAAGGTGGTGCACCATTCTGGCTGTACTGTCTGGCAGAGGAATATGAATCACAGAAATCACAGCACAGAATTATAAATCTTTTGGTAGATGAAACATTTCACATATGTGTGTGAATAGCTGTTTGCCTAAAGTTCATTTTGAAAGCAGAACTGCAGCATGATAAATAAGTCCAGTTTGAGCGACAGCCAGCCTCATTCAATGGCCCTCCTCGAAGCCCACACTGGAATGTACAAGCTTTCAGCCTGTCATTCAACAAGTAAGTAGATGCAGCACAATGATGATCCCATCCAGTGGCAGCTGGTGCTCAAAATTTTGGGGGAGGCGCAAACAAACTGAAAAATTCAGGAAAAAAGTGGGGGGCGTGGTCTAGGATGAGGGAGTAGGAAGACACACTCTAGCTAAGCTCCCTCCACCCTCCAGGCGTGTAGATGCAGCCGGGGTGTTTTACCCGGCGCTCTGACTGAGAGATCGCTCCGGTGGACTCACTTGCTGGAATGAGAAGGAGAACGGAGAAAGACCAGAAAAAACCTACCCAGCCAGGAATTCCACAATACTTCCTCCGCACACGAGCGGGGTCCGTGTTATCTGAACCAGGCAGCCGACAAACCGGAGAGCCGTGTCATCCAGAGGACGCAGTCAACCCCTCCCACACGCTTTCGACGCTGCACTCAGAGACACCTGACATGCAGAGAGAGGAGGTGGGAGTGGAGGGGGGAAGAGAGGAGACGCTCCGGCAGCTACCGAAGGGAAGAGATGAAAGCCACACACAGGGAGAAGAGGCGGACCTCAGAGCACTCCTGCGAGCCCTTCCAACGCGAGCAGACATGCAGCTACTCCCCACAAGAGCAGACCTAGAGGGGTGGATGTCCCGAATCGAGGAGATCCACCGCAGGGACTTGGAGGTGGTCCGGACAGAGGTACAGCAGCTCGCGGAGAGATTGACAGCCAAAGAGGACGAGCAGGTATCACTGATAGAACGTGTTACGCGGCTAGAACAGGTACAGTCCGCTCAGGATCTTTATGTCCCCTCAATACAGCTCCGTTTAGAAGAATTAGAGGACCGCAGCAGAAGGAAAAATCTGAGGTTCAGGGGGGTCCCCGAGACAGTAGGGAGAGATGCATTATTATTAACTATACAGGAAATATGCCAGAAACTTGACACTCAAATCCCTATGCAAGACCTAGAATTTGAAAGGTTACACAGAGTGATGGGCCCCCCCTCCCCTAACCCTGAGAGACCACGGGATGTGATTGGCTGTTTTCATAGATATGTTCACAAAGAACTGATAAGTCGGAAGGCATGGGCAGCAGGAGAAGTGTTATATGAAGGTGTGCGGATAAAAATCCTGCCAGACTTATCAAGGGCCACTTTACAGAGAAGAAACCTGATGCGCCCCTTACTGGACAGTATAAAAAAGGCCGGGGGCTCATATCGGTGGGGGTATCCGTTCTCCCTGAGAGTAAAGAAGGACTCGAGATCATTTTTTTTACAGCTACCCACTGAACTACCTGAGTTGTTCTCCCTATTGGGAGTGGAGTCAGTTGAGATACCAAACTGGCTACAACACTTGGGCAGGCAAAAAGACAGAGGGGGTCAGGAGAGTTAGATCTCTAGCTCTACAGGAAGATATAAAGAGGACTTCATCTTAATACGTGCGGAACCCTCTCCCCCTTTTTTTTTTTTTTTTTTTTTTAGGGGGGGTCGCCTTTTTTTTTGGATGAGGGGAACTTTCTTCGAATTATGGACCAAGGGTTGCGGGGGGATTATTAAAGGCCCGCCGACCCGCCTTGCTCTCCCCCCCCCCCCGTCTCCCCCTTTTTTTTTGGGGGGTCTCTCCCTCCTTTCCTGCCCCCTTGTCCCCCCCCTTTTTTTTTTGGTTTGCTTTGTTTCTACCTTAGAAGAGGGGATGTATATGATTGTGGTATAGATGTAGCTTTATAAATATATGACTGGGGCCCCCATGATTTACTGAAATGTATTTTTCTTCCTCGGTTGGTTTTTGGCTCGGCCGAGGGGACTACATATGTTTTTTTTTTTTTTTTTTCTCTCTCTTTAGGTGGAGTCAGTTAGCCGGGGGTCCCTCTAGTCCCCCACCCATTTAATCACGAGCACATTGGGATGAGGAGGAAGGAGGGGGGAGAATAGTAGCCCCCCCTCATCTTCTCTTTTTCACTCTTTCTTTTGTATTTTGTGAACACTTTTTGATGTTGGAAATTTAGGGAAGGTTTCTTTTTCACTTTTAAACAGCGAGTGCTTTGTGTGGTATCTAAAACGGACACACTAATAGGTCCGGAGGTGTGGGGGTATATATGTTTATAAATGTATATAATGTATATGTATATAAATAGGGGTGGGTGGTGTGGTTTTTATTTTTATTTTTTATTTTTATTTTTTTCATAATTTTTTATACATTTTTTTTTTTTTATTTATTTTTTTTTTCTTTACTTTTTTATCTTTTTCTCCCAAATACGGGATATATAAGACACATAAAGTCACAGAATTCACATTATTGCACATGAGGGGTGGTGGGGGGAGAGGGGAGAGGGAGGCGGTTCATCTCGCTCTCCCCCTCTCTTTCCCTACCCTTCTCTAGGGGTGGGGGACTGGGGGATTTCATAATATACGATTTAGAACTGAGGAAGTTTATTTTTTATTTTTTATTTTCTATTTTCTATTTTTATTTTTCTTCTCCTTAAAGACCTCTGCTAGGGGGGGGCAGGGGGATGGGGGGTGTTTGAGGGGAGCGAGTGGCTGGATTGGGGGGGGGGGGGACGGGGGGGTTTCTGGAGGGAGAAATGGGAAAGTAGAAATAGTAATAAGAAGAGAGGATATAGGAAGAGAGGACAGGATACATAGGAGTAGGAAGGAAGAGGGGTAAGGGGAATATGGAATAGTGGATACAGAAAACAATATATTTAGTAATCCTCTGGGTCCCTATCCCTCGCTGGCCTAAGGCCACGGAACGGATGGAGTAGAGTAGGACTGTTGGGTCCCGCGCTTGGTTTTCTCCTTTTTTTTTTTCTCTTTGTATTGGCATACCCTAATGTTAGTTTATTTTATGTATAACTAATGTATTCATAGATTAAGGGAGAATGAACTCAGATACTTATACATGCACGCCGGGGGGGGGGGAGGAGGGAGTGGGGCTTTTTTTTTTTTTTTTTTTTTTTTCTTTTCTTTTTTTTTTGTTCTCTCATCCTGGGCCAAACCCCCAGATAGGAGCGCACCTACTAAATCAGAGGTGGGGGGGTTTGGGTTGGGTGCTTACCTTAGAGGTTAGAGAAAGGGGAGGGAAGGAAGTAGGTAGGGGGGAGGGTAGGTAGAGAGAGGGGGGGGGGGGTTTTCCCTTTTTTTTTTTTTTTTTTTTTTTTTTGGTTTGTTCCTATATTCCCTGCGAGATGGAGGAAATAAGGGTGACCTCTATGAACGCCAAAGGACTTAATGTCCCAGAAAAAAGAAGAATCCTTCTTAATGATCTGAGACGAATGCGTACAGATGTGGCCTTCATACAGGAAACCCATTTTAAAGCAAGCAGACTCCCGGTTCTCCAGAACAGTTTCTTCCCATGCGTATATCATGCCTCGAATCAGGAGGCAAAATCAAAAGGGGTGTCAATTATGATCGCAAGTAGAGCTAATTGGTCCCTGACAGATAAACGGGTAGACACAAAGGGACGTTTCCTCTTTTTGAAAGGACATATGAGAGGGGTAAAGGTGACCCTGGCAACCCTATATGCACCAAACACATTACAAGATTCCTTTTTAAAAAGGACACTTACAAAACTATCAGAATTCTCGGAAGGCAAGCTAATCTTAGGAGGCGACTTCAATATCGCCTTAGACCCCAAAATAGATACATCTACAGGGGTATCTTCGGTCTCACATGGTATCAGGAAGGGAATATTGAGGAAGGTATATGAATTACAACTGGTGGACGTATGGCGGACAATGCACGCTGGAGAGAGGGACTACACTTTTTTCTCTAATCCCCACCAGACCTATTCCCGCATTGATCTCTTCCTGATTCCACACTATTTACTCCCCATGGTAACGGAGACCACCATAGGAAGTATAACATGGTCAGACCATGCCCCGATAACATTGGGCTTAGTACTTTCAGGGACAGGGTGTGACCCAGATAGAAGATGGCGTCTGAATGAAAGCCTATTACAGAACCCTGAAATTCAGGAAGAAATTGCAAAAGAAATTGAGGCCTATTTTCAAATAAATGATACCCCTGGTACTGACCCTGGGATAGTGTGGGAAGCCCACAAAACAGTAATCAGGGGCATCCTGATCAAATATGGGGCTAAAATAAAGAGAGAAAGAGAAAAACAAGTCAAGAAACTCTTACAGGAGATACAGGAACTAGAATTGCAGCATAAGAAGAGGCAGACCACCTCCGTAGGTAGACACTTAGAGCATCTGAGGCGTCAGCTCACGGATATTATGCGATATAAAGCCAAAGCAACAATACAGAGAGGTAGGAAGGCATCTTACGAACTGGGAGACAAATGTACTAAACTATTAGCAGGCAAACTCAAAGAGAAGAGTATATCAACATATATATCTCAAATAAAAGGAAAGAATGGGCAGTTAATCCCTCAGCCAAAAGGGATAGCACAGAGATTTGGAGAATATTATTCCTCGTTATATAACCTGGAGTCAACTCCTATGCCTACACAGGCCCTGGAGGAATATTTATCTTCCGCAAAACTCTCAAGACTATCATCTAGAGAACGCAGTAAATTGGAAGCTCCTATTTTGGCTGAGGAACTGAATGCAGTGTTAAAAAAGGCAAAACTAGGGAAGGCACCGGGCCCGGATGGCTTTACTTTACAGTACTATAGAAGATTTGCACCACAACTAAATAGTCGTCTGGTCGGGGTGTTCAACTCCCTGGGCCAAACTGCTGCATTCCCCCCGGATTCTTTGCTGGCGTATATTACGGTGATTCCAAAGGAGGGGAAGGACCCGGCGGAATGCAGCAGTTATAGGCCTACAATAGGAACGACATTACGGATCAGTACAAGTCTCCTTCGAGACCCTAAAATTCGTCGTCGAAAAACTCCCCCTTGACACCGGTGCTGGGAAACCCGGGGTTTCTACCAGGTACAGAAACGGGGGCCTTTAAAAAACTAGAGGAGAAGGGAATTTCCCAAGCCCTACATTTTATTCAAAACGGAGCATGGCCAACAATAACGACCCTGACATGCCCGGGGGGACTCTATGAAATGGACATATGGCGAGCATTGCAGCTACGACATTTTTTGAGATCTTTGGGGTCGGCGGTAAACTATGACCGACCTTTAACTAGGTATGAACAATACTGTAACGAGAAAGAACCCCTTTCCCGGTTGATCTCAAAGATGTACGGGCTGTTAATTGCCCCCCCGCAAGACTTCGTTCTACCGAGTATATCTAAATGGGAAAAAGACCTAAATAGGACATTCTCCGCAGACGAATACAGGAAGATTATTTACTTAGCCTTGCACTCATCAAGGTGCACACGAACTCAAGAATTAAATTTTAAAATACTGACACAATGGTACTATACGCCGGTGAAACTCCGGAGAATATATGTGGAGGCTTCGGATCTTTGCTGGCGCTGTGGAGAGGAACAAGGAACCCTAATACATATATTATGGTCTTGTACCAGAATTAAGCAGTATTGGGAGGAGGTACAGAGAATTGCACGGAGACTCGCGGAATTCTCAATACCAGATGACCCAGCATTTTTTCTGCTCCACTGCACCCAAATACCAACACAAAAATACAGGAAGTCCATAGTGTGTCACCTGTTGAATGCTGCAAAGGCGACGATTACAATGCACTGGAAAGACAGGGCCCCCCGTCAGTAACAAGGTGGCTTAATAGGGTAAGACAGATGGGAGCTATGGAAGACCTAGTGCTCTCAGGGCAGAATAAGAGAGAGAAGTACAATGAAACCTGGGCAGTATGGAATGAATTTATGCAAACAGAGGAAGCGAAGAATCTGTTGGGAGATAACGGAGGAGAAGGTAGATGAACAGCTATACCTGTAGCTAGTGGAGCTTGGGAACATCTCCATCTCGCAGGGATGAGTAAGGTGGGAGGGAGAGAGGGGGGTAAGTTAAGGGGAGAGGGGGAGGGGGGTAGAATGGGGGGGATCTGGGCTCCTTTTTTCTTGTTTTTTTCTTTGTTTTTTTTTTTTTTTTTTTTTTTTTTTTTTCGGGGGGGGGGGGGGGGGTAGTTTAGGAGGAAGGAAGAGGATAGTCTTAAAGGGAAATAAAAAGAGAGGGTAGGAATGCAAAGGGGAACAGAGAGCACAAAAGAAATGTGCACTTATAGACCCCGAATAGAATTGAGAAGAGAGGTTAAAGACAAGGAGGGGGGCAACCAGGGTATGTTTGTCTCTTAAATTGAAGTATCGAAATTCTCTCATTAATATTTGATTTATGTATGTAACATATATGATGTCTTATTGGTTTATGCATTCTGTACCACTCTCAATTAAAATAAAATTGAAATATGAAAAATTCAGGAAAAAAAACATAAATTGCAGCCACTGTGCCCATCAATTGCAGCCACTGTGTCCATCAATTGCAGCCACTGTGCCCATTAAACACAGCCACTGTGCCCATCAATTGCAGTCACTGTGCCCGTCAATTGCAGCCACTGTGCCCATTAAACACAGCCACTGTGCCCATCAATTGCAGTCACTGTGCCCGTCAATTGCAGCCACTGTGCCCCATCAAATGCTACCACTGTGCCCATCAAACGCAGCCACTGTGCCCAAACGCAGCCATTGTGCCCATCAAATTATGCCACTGTGCCCATCAAATGATGCCACTGTGCCCCATCAAATTCTGCCACTGTGCCCCATAAAATGCCACCACTGTGCCCATCAAGTTCTGCCACTGTGCTCATCAAGTTCTGCCACTGTGCCTATCAAACGCAGCCACTGTGCTCATCAAACGCAGCCACTGTGCCCCATCAAACGCAGCCATTGCGCCCCATCAAATTCTGCCACTGCGCCCCATCAAATTCTGCCACTGCGCCCCATCAAATTCTGCCACTGCGCCCCATCAAATTCTGCCACTGTGCCCCATCAAATTTTGCCACTGTGCCCCATCAAACGCAGCCACTGTGCCCCATCAAACGCAGCCACTGTGCCCCATGAAACGCAGCCACTGTGCCCCATGAAACACAGCCACTGTGCCCCATCAAATTCTGCCACTGTGCCCCATCAAATTCTGCCACTGTGCCCCATCAAATTCTGCCACTGTGCCCCACCAAATTCTGCCACTGTGCCCATCAAATGCAGCCACTGTGCCCATCAAATGCAGCCACTGTGCCCATCAAACGCAGCCTCACTGTGCCCCATCAAACGCTACCACTGTGCCCATCAAACGCTACCACTGTGCCCATCAAACGCAGCCACTATGCCCATAAAATGATGCCACTGTGCCCATAAAATGATGCCACTGTGCCACATCAAATGCCACCACTGTGCCCATAAAATTCTGCCACTGTGCCACAATCTGCCATTGTGCCCCATCAAATGCCACCACTGTGCCCATCAAATGCAGCCACTGTGCCCATCAAACACTGACACTGTGGCCCATCAAACATTGACACTGTGGCCCATCAAACACTGACACTGTGGCCCATCAAACACAGCCACTGTGCCCCATCAGATTCTGCCACTGTGCCCCATCAAACGCAGCCACTGTGCCCCATCAAATTCTGCCACTGTGCCCTATCAAATTCTGCCACTGTGCCCCATCAAATGCCACCACTGTGCCTATCAAATTCTGCCACTGTGCCCCATCAAATGCCACCACTGTGCCTATCAAATTCTGCCACTGTGCTCAAAACGCAGCCACTGTGCCCAAATGCCGCCATTGTGCCAAACGCAGCCACTGTGCCCCATCAAACACAGCCACTGCTCCAAACACAGCCACTGTACCCATCAAATGCTGCCGCTGTGCCAATCAAACACTGCCACTGTGCCCCATCAAATTCTGCCACTGTGCCCCACCAAATTCTGCCACTGTGCCCATCAAATGCAGCCACTGTGCCCATCAAACGCAGCCTCACTGTGCCCCATCAAATGCTACCACTGTGCCCCATCAAATGCAACCACTGTGCCCATCAAACGCAGCCACTATGCCCAAACGCAGCCACTGTGCCCATAAAATGATGCCACTGTGCCCATAAAATGATGCCACTGTGCCCCATCAAATGCCACCACTGTGCCCATAAAATTCTGCCACTGTGCCCATAAAATTCTGCCACTGTGCCCCATCAAATGCCACCACTGTGCCCATCAAACACTGACACTGTGGCCCATCAAACACAGCCACTGTGCCCCATCAGATTCTGCCACTGTGCCCCATCAGATTCTGCCACTGTGCCCCATCAAACGCAGCCACTGTGCCCCATCAAATTCTGACACTGTGCCCTATCAAATTCTTCCACTGTGCCCCATCAAATGCCACCACTGTGCCTATCAAATTCTGCCACTGTGCTCCAAACGCAGCCACTGTGCCCAAATGCCGCCATTGTGCCAAACGCAGCCACTGTGCCCCATCAAACGCAGCCACTGCTCCAAACACAGCCACTGTGCCCAAACACTGCCACTGTGCCCCATCAAATTCTGCCACTGTGCCCCATCAAATGCCACCACTGGGCCCCATCAAATTCTGCCACTGTGCCCCAAACGCAGCCACTGTGCTCCATCAAATGCCGCCACTGTGCCTAAATGCCACCATTGTGCCAAACGCAGCCACTGTGCCCCATCAAACGCAGCCACTACTCCAAATGCTGCCACTGTGCCCATCAAATGCCGCCACTGTGCCCATCAAATGCCGCCACTGTGCCCCATCAAATTCTGCCACTGTGCCCCATCAAATGCCACCACTGTGCCCATCAAATTCTGCCACATCAAATTCTGCCACTGTGCCCCATCAAATTCTGCCACATCAAATTCTGCCACTGTGCCACATCAAATGTCACCACTGTGCCCATATAATGCTGCCACTGTGCCCCATGATGAGACCATTGACAGACAGGGTAGCATGTAGTAAGATGTAGTAAGAGATTTACCTACCTGCTCCTCGCGGTCCCATACTGAAGGCAGCAAGCACGTGATGTTCTCTCTGAGTGCCCTGCAGTGCAATCTGGGAGTTGTAGTTTCTGCAGAGCACAGGCACCAAGTAGAAGTCTATGTGTCTGTGCAGTGGAGAACTACAACTCCCGCCATGCACTGGGGCCGCCGACGTTGGGGGAAAGGCCAGGAGAACGGTGCCGCGGCTCCTGCTATTGGACACAGCGGTGACAGCGGCAATATAGTATGTTCTCCTCCCTCATCCGCGGTCCCGGTGGCTCAGCTCAGACAGGCGGCCGCGCCGTCAGTCTGTGTGCAGCGCCCGCCGCCCGCTCACCCTGCCGGCTTGCTTGGGCACTCTGACCCATATTTCCTTCCTTGAATTCCTTCCACTCCTGAGGCAAATTAGGCGGCCGCGAGCGCGAGGCCCTTCTGGGGGCGAGGCCTAAGGCGACCGCCTAATATGCCTAATTAAAGAGCCGCCTCTGGTGGTGTGGTGTGTGTTGTGTTTTGTGTGTGTGTTGTGTGTGTGTTCTGTTGTGTGTGTGTGTGGTGTGGTGTGGTGTGTGTTGCATATAGTAGTATAGTAGTGTAGTGTAGTAACTGGCCAGAGAGGGATTACTTTGACGCAGTTGGCCAGCTTAAACATGTATTGTGTGTGTGTGGTGTGTGTTGTGGTGTGTTGTGTGCTGTGTGGTGTGTGTTGTGTTTTGTGTGTGTGTTGTGTGTGCTGTGTGGTGTGTGTTGTGTGTGTGGTGTGTGTGTTGCATATAGTAGTATAGTAGTGTAGTGTAGGAACTGGCCAGAGAGGGATTACTTTGACGCAGTTGGCCAGCATAAACATGTATTGTGTGTGTGTTGTGGTGTGTTGTGTGCTGTGTGGTGTGGTGTTGTTGTGTTTTGTGTGTGTGTTGTGTGTGTGTGTGTGTGTGCTGTGTGGTGTGTGTTGTGTTTTGTGTGTGGTGTGGTGTGTGTGTGTTTTGCATATAGTAGTATAGTAGAGTAGTGTAAGAACTGGCCAGAGAGGGGTTACTTTGACGCAGTTGGCCAGCTTAAACATGTATTACAATTTATGTGAACCAGAAATCCCTGTTTTTATGCAAAGTTTGCAAAAAATGTATAGAAATGTATAGCAGTGTGCAGAGGATTGATGTACATGATGGGTTATGTGTAAAGATATTGAGCACAGACATATTTCCATTTTTTGCACTCTGTTTTACAGAGAATGTATATTATTCTAAGTGGTCAAAAATAAATGTGACCATTTTTTTACAATGGGGTTGTGAAAAAAAAAGGCGGACAGCCTGGTTATCTGACCTATCAAACACAAATGAACAACTCTACTCTACGCAGCTATTCGCACACCGCACGTCCGCAGGTATATATGTCTGCGGCTAAATGCGAATAGCGGCAGCCACTGTCAGCCTGTCATTAGTTTATAGATACTGACCACCGGCTGCTGTTCGCATGACCCGGTCATTCCACTGGCAAGAATCTGCCGCTGGAATCAGATAAGCCCGAAGCAAAAAAAAGAGAAAAATAAGCGTAGGACTGGCATGACTGGGTTGCAGGGCAAGTAGGACACAGAGGGTTACCCCGTATTTGGAGATGTACTTATCTAGGTGGGGGTGGTATAGGAGGGGTTTGCAGGTCTAGGAAGGGAGGGGTCAAGAGTCGGGTGGTCAGTCGGAGGTCATCGGACGAAGAAGCAGCTTCCCACCCTCCCGCCCTTTGGAATGGACGTCCTGCAATGACTGTTGTAGTGGTGTGGCGGTTGGGATCTTTGGAGGTCTTCTAAATTAATACCGATATGGCATAGTGGGGAACCATCTATAGCAGGGGTCTCCAAACTGTGGCCTGCAGGCTGAATGCGGCCCTTTGCTTGCCTTTATCTGGCCCTTGGGGCACCATTCCTCCCACTGATACCAGCAATGAGGCACTATTCTTCCCACTGATACCATGATACCAGCAATGGGGCACTATCCCTCCCATTGATACCATAATACCAGCAATGGGGCACTATCCCTCCCATTGATACCATGATACCAGCAATGGGGCACTATCCCTCCCATTGATACCATGATACCAGCAATGGGGCACTATCCCTCCTACTGATACCAGCAATGGGGCACTATCCCTTCCAATGATGCCAACAATGGGGAACTATCACACCCAATGACACCAACGATGGGGCACTATTCCTCCAATACCAGTGTCATGGCACTATTCCCACTCCTACTGACCAGAGGTGCTATTGTCTTTTTTCCTTTTTATTCTAACTGGGCACAAAGTCAGAAGCATTGTTCACTCCCACGGACTCGGGACCACTCTCGGGGGACCACAGTCCGGCCCCCCTAATGTCTGAAGGACAATAATCTGGCCCTTTGTTTAGAAAGTTTGGAGACCCCTGATATATAGTATGGGGTCCTCGGTAAGATGCCATTTAACCAAGGTTTAACTGGACATTGGGCATATGGGTATCTGCATTGGAAGGTGGGGTGGAGAGTTTGGTATTCTCCTTGAGTCGGTGTGTTGGAGACCTTGTGTGGTCACGCAGATACAAAATCGATTTGGGGTCTTTTCACCGCCTCCAAGGATCAGCAACCTAGTTTAATATCTATCTGTGAGATTATTGTTTTGTAAATAAAATGTGTTGTGGTTATTTGTTAATAAATGGCAAATTTTACTCCAAAAAGGGTGTCGTCTAGTTATTTACTATGGGGTATAACAAGTAAAGGGAGGTGTAGTGGTAAGGTGGCGTTTGCATCTGTCTTGCCATAGTCATGCAGAATGCACATAACCTGCTGTGTGAAGGAGGCCTTAAACTCCACAGATCTGCTAATAACCTTTACACCAAGTACAGGTTCTCTTTAACCCCTCACATTAGAGGTATTATATGTAACAGAACTGCACTTGTAGGTGGGGCCTAGGCCCAGGGTAAACAATCAGGGAGAGACCACACACACAATTCTTGATGTTATAATTTATCTTGTATATTGTATACAGGTTACTGGTAATTTATAATAAAAAGTGCAGCGCTAGAAATTATCAAATACAAATACATACAAACTAGAAAAAGTGCAGATGTGCACATGTAAACCATAATTAATGTACTATATTCATATGACTATAATACAGTGCAAAAAACAAGAATGGCTGAATTACAAACAAAAATGTAATAAAGTGCAAAAAGTTCATTAGAGATAGGAGTCCATAAGGAGAGATCCTCAAAGCATGGATCCAATAGATAAAGTCATGTGAAGTGTAAAATATAAACTTGACCACGTGAAACCCGTCACCACAGAGAGACAAGAGGCTCACCAGAGACCCAGCGACCACCCTTTTTCAGGGGGGTCATAAGGCACTTGTTGGATCTAGGATCATGTGGAAAGGTTGTGAAAGTGTGTGCGTAGCGTCCCGACGATTGTTTCATCAGATAGGGGTACGATATCTGACAAAACGATCGGCGGGACGCTACGCACACGCGCTCTGCGCATGCGCGATCGCTTTCACATGTTGATGTGATTTTATTGGAGTTTTTTCCTTCTTTTTGCATATTTACATTTTTGCAATCGGGCCTTGGTGTCATTGTATTGGATCCGAATACTGCTTGGTCCCTGAGGATTTCCAGAGAGGGACGAACCAGGACATCAGGTTATCTTTCTACAAGGTCCCAGATCGGAGAGGGACGCACCAGGACATCAGGTTATCTTTCTATAAGGTCCCAGATCGCAGAGGGAAGCACCAGGACATCAGGTTATCTTTCTACAAGGTCCCAGATCATAGAGGGACACACCAGGACATCAGGTTATCTTTCTACAAGGTCCCAGATCATAGAGGGAAGCACCAGGACATCAGGTTATCTTTCTACAAGGTCCCAGATCGGAGAGGGACGCACCAGGACATTAGGTTATCCTTCTACAAGGTCCCAGATCATAGAGGGACGCACCAGGACATCAGGTTATCTTTCTACAAGGTCCCAGATCGGAGAGGGACGCACCAGGACATCAGGTTATCTTTCTACAAGGTCCCAGATCGTAGAGGGACGCACCAGGACATCAGGTTATCTTTCTACAAGGTCCCAGATCGGAGAGGGACACACCAGGACATCAGGTTATCTTTCTACAAGGTCCCAGATCGGAGAGGGACGCACCAGGACATCAGGTTATCTTTCTATAAGGTCCCAGATCGCAGAGGGAAGCACCAGGACATCAGGTTATCTTTCTACAAGGTCCCAGAACATAGAGGGACACACCAGGACATCAGGTTATCTTTCTACAAGGTCCCAGATCAGAGAGGGACGCACCAGGACATCAGGTTATCCTTCTACAAGGTCCCAGATCGTAGAGGGACACACCAGGACATCAGGTTATCTTTCCACATGATCCTAGATCCAACAAGCGCCTTATGACCCCCCTGAATAAGGGTGGTCGCTGGGTCTCTGGTGAGCCTCTTGTCTCTCTGTGGTGATGGGTTTCACGTGGTCAAGTTTATATTTTACACTTCACATGACTTCACCTATTGGATCCATGCTTTATGAGGATCTCTCCTTATGAACTCCTATCACTAATGAACTTTTTGCACATGTGTCTAATTTGCACTTTATAACATTTTTGTAATTCAGCCATTCTTGTTTTTTGCACTGTATTGTATTCATATGAATATTGTACATTAACCACTTGCTTACTGGGCACCTAAACCCCCCCTCTTTGAACGACAATTGCGCGGTCATACCACACTGTACTCAAATGACATTTTTATCATTTTCATGTCTTTCTTTTGGTGGTATTTGATCACCTCTGGGTTTTTTATTTTTTGTTAAAAAAAAATGTAAAAAGACCAAAATATAAAAAAAAAAAAATACAAAACTGTTTTAAATTTTGTTAATAAATTTTGCAAACAGGTAATTTTTCTCTTTCATTGATGTACACCGATGGGCACTGATAGGCTGCATTGGTGGGCACTGCGGAGGTGGCACTGGTGGGCACTGATAGGTGGCACTGAAGGGCATTGATACGTGGCACTGAAGGGAACTAATAAGTGGCACTGATAGCTGGCAGTGATGGGCACTGGTAGGTAACACTGATTGGCAGCACTGATTGGCACCACTGGTGGCACTCGTGGGCATTGATAGGTGGCACTTACGTACTGGTGGGCACTAATTCGTGGCACTGTGGGCACTGATTCATGGCACTGGCAGGGGGTACTGGTGGGCACATATGAAGCGTCCGATGTCCCTTCAACAGAGGCCGATGATCAGCTTTTTTTTCTCCTCTCGCTGTCCGCGTGAGAAGAAAAAAAAAACAATTACCGATCTGTTTATATCACGTGATCAGCTGTCATTGGCTGACAGCTGATCACGTGATAAGGGGCCGGGATTGACCCCTTACTTCGATCTGTGATCACCTGAGTCTCATTGACTCGGGTGATCACAGCGCACGCCATGCGCGCCCTTCAGGGGGCGTGGCCAGCATGGTAAGGGGAGGACATCTATTGACGGGCTCCCGGAAAAGCAGATCCACGCTGTAGCTGTCATTCGGCTATAGCGCGGATCTGAAGGGGTTAATTACGGTTTACATGTGCACATCTGCACTTTTTCTAGTTTGTATTTGATCATTTCTAGCGCTTCCCTTTTTATTATATATTCATTTTTGTGCCTAATATCTGGGTTATAGTGCTTGTTTTGCTGTTCTTACCAAGCGCAGATATTACTCTCATCCTAGGTTAATGGTAATTAGGGATGGGCCCGGTGCTCGATGCGAACCCACGTTCGCATCGAGCACCGGGCGTTCGCTCGCTCGGCGAGCCCAGAACTATTTTGGCCGCTCGCATCACGTTCGTGTGATGCGAGCGGCCCCGCAATGCATTGCGGCCGGCGCGGCCGCGCAGTGCATTGCTGGCTGATGATTGGCCAAGCATGCACTGTGACCCCGCATGCTTGGCCAATCACAGCCCCGGAAACTCGAAGAGCCATAATTGGCTACAGGCAGGACGCCTGTAGCCAATTACAGCTCAGGGGCTTTAGTACACGCCCCCCCCCTATAAAAGGCCGCCACGCCGTCTGCGCCGGTCACATGCTGTTCCGGCGCAGATAGAGCAGGATAGATCTGTGACACTCTGCTGGATTTAGTTAGTTAGAGAGATTTACTTAGAGAGATTGAGTTAGATAGATTCATTTACAAAGATTGATTTAGAAAGAGGGGCTTGTAGTGTGTTCGTGGCAGGCAGGCAGAGCTCCTATATTTTGTTCCCAGAAGCACCTATAGGACTTGTAGTGTGTTCGTGGCAGGCAGGCAGAGCTCCTATATTTTGTTCCCAGAAGCACCTATAGGACTTGTAGTGTGTTCGTGGCAGGCAGGCAGAGCTCCTATATTTTGTTCCCAGAAGCACCTATAGGACTTGTAGTGTGTTCGTGGCAGGCAGGCAGAGCTCCTATATTTTGTTCCCAGAAGCACCTATAGGACTTGTAGTGTGTTCCTGGCAGGCAGGCAGAGCTCCTATATTTTGTTCCCAGAAGCACCTATAGGACTTGTAGTGTGTTCGTGGCAGGCAGGCAGAGCTCCTATATTTTCTTCCCAGAAGCACCTATAGGACTTGAAGTGTGTTAGTCCCATCACACAGAGATCATATATTTTGTTCCCAGAAGCACCTATAGGACTTGAAGTGTGTTAGTCCCATCACACAGAGATATATTTTCTTCCCAGAAGCACCTATAGGACTTGAAGTGTGTTAGTCCCATCACACAGAGATCATATATTTTGATCCCAGAAGCACCTATAGGACTTGAAGTGTTTAGTCCCATCACACAGAGATCATATATTTTGTTCCCAGAAGCACCTATAGGACTTGAAGTGTGTTAGTCCCATCACACAGAGATCATATATTTTCTTCCCAGAAGCACCTATAGGACTTGAAGTGTGTTAGTCCCATCACACAGAGATCATATATTTTCTCCCCAGAAGCACCTATAGGACTTGAAGTGTGTTAGTCCCATCACACAGAGATCATATATTTTGTTCCCAGAAGGACCTATAGGACTTGAAGTGTGTTAGTCCCATCACACAGAGATCATATATTTTGTTCCCAGAAGCACCTATAGGACTTGAAGTGTGTTAGTCCCATCACACAGACCTATATTTTCTTCCCAGAAGCACCTATAGGACTTGAAGTGTGTTAGTCCCATCACACAGAGATCATATATTTTGATCCCAGAAGCACCTATAGGACTTGAAGTGTGTTAGTCCCATCACACAGAGATCATATATTTTGTTCCCAGAAGCACCTATAGGACTTGAAGTGTGTTAGTCCAATCACACAGAGATCATATATTTTATTCCCAGAAGGACCTATAGGACTTGAAGTGTGTTAGTCCCATCACACAGAGATCCTATATTTTGTTCCCAGAAGCACCTATAGGACTTGAAGTGTGTTAGTCCCATCACACAGACCTATATTTTCTTCCCAGAAGCACCCATAGGACTTGAAGTGTGTTAGTCCCATCACACAGAGATCCTATATTTTGTTCCCAGAAGCACCTATAGGACTTGAAGTGTGTTAGTCCCATCACACAGACCTATATTTTCTTCCCAGAAGCACCCATAGGACTTCTAGTGTGTTAGTGGCATCACACAGAGCTCCTATATTTTCTTCTCAGCAGCACCCACAGGACTTCTAGTGTGTTAGTGGCATCACACAGAGCTCCTCTATTTTCTTTGCAGAAGCACCCATAGGACTTCTAGTGTGTTAGTGGCATCACACAGAGCTCCTATATTTTCTTCTCAGCAGCACCCACAGGACTTCTAGTGTGTTAGTAGCATCACACAGAGCTCCTCTATTTTCTTTGCAGAAGCACCCACAGGACTTCTAGTGTGTTAGTGGCATCACACAGAGCTCCTCTATTTTCTTTGCAGAAGCACCCATAGGACTTCTAGTGTGTTAGTGGCATCACACAGAGCTCCTATATTTTCTTCTCAGCAGCACCCACAGGACTTCTAGTGTGTTAGTGGCATCACACAGAGCTCCTCTATTTTCTTTGCAGAAGCACCCACAGGACTTCTAGTGTGTTAGTGGCATCACACAGAGCTCCTCTATTTTCTTTGCAGAAGCACCCATAGGACTTCTAGTGTGTTAGTGGCATCACACAGAGCTCCTCTATTTTCTTCTCAGCAGCACCCACAGGACTTCTAGTGTGTTAGTGGCATCACACAGAGCTCCTCTATTTTCTTTGCAGAAGCACCCATAGGACTTCTAGTGTGTTAGTGGCATCACACAGAGCTCCTATATATTCTTCTCAGCAGCACCCACAGGACTACCGACTACAATGGCTGGAAGACCGCCAAGGGGAGGCAGAGCGTGCAGAGCCAAGAACACAGGGCAGGCAGGCTCTGTTTCTAGTGGACGTGGCCGTGGACGTGGTCGTGCATCGTCATCAGCACGTGGCCATGGGACACGCGCATCTTTGTTTTCGGCAGCTGGACATGTGGAGCCGCATCATGCTGAAGGCTTGGTAGAATGGATGACCAAGCCCTCCTCATCCTCCTCATCCTCTCTCACCCAGGCTCAGGGTACTGGCAGAGCATCATCAGCCACCCCTTCCCTAGACCCACCATGTCCTCCTGAGGAGTCCCCCGAACTCTTTGAGCACAGTGTTGGGTACATGCTCCAGGAGGATGCCCAACGATTCGAAGGCTCGGATGATGATACCCAGCTTGAGGAATCTGGCAGTACTGTTCCACCAGCTGCAGCTTACTGCCAGGTTTGCTCTAGTGGTGAAGAGGGGGGGGATGATGAGGTCACTGACTCCACGTGGGTGCCTGAAGGGAGAGAGGATGAGGAGGAGGACGAGGAGGAGGACGAGGAGGAGGAGGATGCGGCGTCACATGTCCAACGAGGCAGGATGCCCCCTGGAGGCCAGGTAGAGGCCAGCACAGCAACTGTACAACACCGCAGAGCTCCGCCTGTGCAGGGCGCTGCCTCTGCACGTTATCAGAAAAGTTCTTTGGTGTGGGCCTTTTTTGAGACGAGTGCATCAGATCGCACCACTGCTATTTGCAATATTTGTCTCAAGCGTATCTCGCGTGGCCAAAACATCAGCCGCTTGGGCACCACAAGCATGACCAGACATATGGCGACCTGCCATGCAGCTCGTTGGCAGGCACACATAAAAGACCCACACCAAAGAACTAAGCGGACCTCTCCTTGCTCCTCCTCAGCTGGAATCTCCATCCCCACTACACCTTCAGTCCTCTCTGAAAGCTGCTCTGAGAGGACTGAAGGTGTAGAATTAGGTGTGTCACAACCAAGTACTTGCAGTACAACGACGTCCGATTGCAGCAGGCAAATTTCCCTGCCCCAGCTGCTGGACCGTAGAAAGAAGTACACTCCCAGCCATCCACATGCCCAGCGGTTGAATGCTAGCCTGGCTAAATTGCTAGCACTTTAACTGCTGCCTTTTCAGTTGGTAGACTCGGCCCCCTTCCGTGAGTTTGTTCAATGTGCGGTTCAATGTGCGGTTCCTCAGTGGCAGGTTCCCAAACGCCACTTTTTCTCACGGAAGGCGATTCCGTCTCTCTACCGGCATGTGGAGGGCAATGTCCATGCCTCGCTGGACAGGGCGGGCAGCGGTAAGGTGCATATTACCGCTGACTCATGGTCCAGCAGGCATGGACAGGGACGGTACCTTTCTTTCACGGCCCATTGGGTCACTCTATTGGCAGCTGGGAGGGATGCAGGACAAGGTGCAGTAGTGTTGGAGGTTGTTCCGCCACCACGCCTCCAAAACGCTACTACTGCTACTGGTTGTGACACACCTCTCTCCTCCACCCCCTCCTCTTCTTCTTCCTCCAGTGCTCTGTCCTTGGAACCAGCGGTGCTCCGTAGGCGTACAAGGGGCTACGCAAGTACGCAGGCAAAAAGATGCCATGCCGTGCTTGCGCTGGTGTGTTTGGGGGACAGGAGCCACACTGGGCCAGAGGTTCTGGCAGCTCTGCAGGGGCAGGCCGAGAGGTGGTTGACGCCACGTCAGCTTAAGCCAGGAATGGTCGTTTCTGACAATGGCACCAACCTCCTCTCCGCCCTGCGACAGGGGCAGCTCACCCATGTGCCCTGCATGGCTCACGTCCTCAACCTGGTGGTGCAGCGGTTCTTGGGCAGGTTCCCAGGCTTACAGGATGTCCTGAGGCAGGCCAGGAAAGTCTGTGTGCATTTCCGCCGATCTTATAATGCCAGTGCTCGGCTGACTGAGCTGCAAAAGGAGCTGAACCTGCCCAAGAACCGCCTAATATGTGACATGCCCACCAGGTGGAACTCAACGTTGGCCATGCTGCAGCGACTGCACACGCAGCAGAGGGCCATCAATGAGTACCTTTGCGACTACGGCACCAGGACAGGGTCAGGGGAGCTTGGTTTTTTTTCCCCACGTCAGTGGAGCATGATCAGGGATGCATGCACTGTCCTCTCACCATTTGAGGAGGCCACGAGGATGGTGAGCAGTGACAGTGCATGCATCAGTGACACTGTCCCTCTTGTCCACCTGTTGGAGCATACGCTGCGTGGGATAATGGACAGGGCACTTGAGGCAGAACAGAGGCAGGAAGAGGAGGACTTCCTTGCCTCTCAAGGCCCCCTTTATCCGGACAGTGTTCCTTCTGTCCCACCCATCACACAGGAAGAGGATGAGGGAGGAGGAGGAGGAGGAGGAGGATTGTGTGAGCATGGAGGTGGAGCCTGGCACTCAGCATCAGCAGAAGCAGTCTTTTAGGGATGATGTACAGTCCCAACAAACCAGTGGACTTGTACGTGGCTGGGAGGAGGTGGCTGGCGATCATGTCATCCTCAGTGACCCAGAAGACTCCGGACCGAATGCCTCAGCTAACCTACGCTGCATGGCCTCCCTGATCCTGCAAAGCCTGCGGAAGGATCCTCGTGTTCTTCGGATCAAGGAGAGGGACCATTACTGGCTGGCCACTCTCCTTGATCCGCGGTACAAGGGTAAGGTTGCGGACCTTATCTTGCCGTCGCAGAGGGAGCAGAGGATGAGACATCTCAGGGAGGCCTTGCAGAAAGGTCTGTGCAACGCGTTCCCAGAAACTGGGAGGCTACAAACTCCTGGTCCTGGGCGACGAGTTGCTGAGGCTTCGGTCAGTAGCAGAAGGAGCGGTGGGGAAGGTGGACGTCTGACCGATGCGTTCAGACAATTTTTTAGTCCGCAGCCCCAAGGTATGATCGGTTCCAGCAACCATCGCCAGCGTCTGATATACATGGTGCAGGAATACCTTGGGGCAAGGTCAGACTTGGACACCTTTCCCACCGAAAATCCTCTGGCTTACTGGGTCCTGAGGATGGATCACTGGCCAGAGCTTGCACAGTATGCAATTGAGCTACTGGCCTGTCCTGCCTCCAGCGTTCTTTCCGAACGCACATTCAGTGCTGCTGGAGGATTTGTCACCGATCATAGGGTGCGCCTGTCCACCGCCTCGGTTGATCGACTGACCTTCATCAAAATGAATCAGTCTTGGATCACCACCAGCTACCAGGCACCTGAGGCGGATATAACCGAATAATTTTTAATATCACATCCCTTCAAGACTGCCTATGCTGATGCTGAGTGACTGTCCTCTTATGTTCACTGACTATCCTCTTCCTCCTCCTCAATGATCCATGCCACCACACCAGTGCCTAAGGCACAATTTTTCAGCCCCTGTTTAACAGGGGCGTGTACATACAATTTTTATAAAAAAATGCTTCGCAACACGTGTGACTGCTGTGCTCCAAGTACAGTATCTGTGAGGGGTTGCAGTGTTGTGGCACCAGCACCAGTGCCTAAGGCAAATTTTTCAGCCCCTGTTTAACAGGGGCGTGTACTTACAATTTTTTAAAAAATGCTTCGCAACACGTGTGACTGCTGTGCTCCAAGTACAGTATCTGTGAGGGGTTGCAGTGTTGTGGCACCAGCACCAGTGCCTAAGGCAAATTTTTCAGCCCCTGTTTAACAGGGGCGGGTAATTACAATTTTTTAAAAAAATGCTTCGCAACACGTGTGACTGCTGTGCTCCAAGTACAGTATCTGTGAGGGGTTGCAGTGTTGTGGCACCAGCACCAGTGCCTAAGGCACAATTTTTTAGCCCCTGTTTAACAGGGGCGGGTAATTACAATTTTTTAAAAAAATGCTTCGCAACACGTGTGACTGCTGTGCTCCAAGTACAGTATCTGTGAGGGGTTGCAGTGTTGTGGCACCAGCACCAGTGCCTAAGGCACAATTTTTCAGCCCCTGTTTAACAGGGGCGGGTAATTACAATTTTTTTTAAAAATGCTTCGCAACACGTGTGACTGCTGTGCTCCAAGTACAGTATCTGTGAGGGGTTGCAGTGTTGTGGCACCAGCACCAGTGCCTAAGGCACAATTTTTCAGCCCCTGTTTAACAGGGGCGGGTAATTACAATTTTTTAAAAAAATGCTTTGCAACACGTGTGACTGCTGTGCTCCAAGTACAGTATCTGTGAGGGGTTGCAGTGTTGTGGCACCAGCACCAGTGCCTAAGGCACAATTTTTCAGCCCCTGTTTAACAGGGGCGGGTAATTACAAATCTTGATCTAATAGTTCACAGCAGGGCCCATTCCTGCGCCCACCAAGAGTAACTATGAGGGCCTACAGTCTTGTGGCAACACCGTCCACCACCACCGCCAAAGGCCCAATTTTTCTGCCCTGTTCATCAGGTGCTTGCAATTACAAATCTTGATCTAATAACTCACAGCAGGGCCCATTCTTGCGCCCACCAAGAGTAACTGTGAGAGCTTACAGTCTTGTGGCAACACCGTCCACCACCACCGCCAAAGGCCCAATTTTTCTGCCCTGTTCATCAGGTGCTTGCAATTACAAATCTTGATCTAATAACTCACAGCAGGGCCCATTCTTGCGCCCACCAAGAGTAACTGTGAGAGCTTACAGTCTTGTGGCAACACCGTCCACCACCACCGCCAAAGGCCCAATTTTTCTGCCCTGTTCATCAGGTGCTTGCAATTACAAATCTTGATCTAATAACTCACAGTAGGGCCCATTCCTGCGCCCACCAAGAGTAACTGTGAGAGCTTACAGTCTTGTGGCAACACCGTCCACCACCACCACCACCCCCAATTTTTCTGCCCTGTTCAACAGGTGCATGCAATTACAAATCTTGATCTATTAACTCACAGCAGGGCCCATTCCTGTGCCCACCAGTCTTGTGGCTACACCAACATCTAATAGGGCAAATTTCTGCAGAGTATATACGCCAGGCCCCTACTTTCAAACATCCAACTTACAAACGACTCCTACTTGCAAATGGAAAGAGAAAACAGGAAGTGAGAGGAAATCTACCCCTAGGAAGGGAAATTCTATCCTGTTAGATTTAATTTGGGAAAAAGGTATCTCCTCTCTACTGATACTTTATCACCAATCCTTGTTTCAATTAAAACCCCACTTTTTCCAAAAACATTTGTCATTGGGACGGAAAGTGAGGTGACATGTTCTGAACAGATGTGCAAAGACAGCAAATGTTACAGGGGTGATAACCCCTCCCTATATTCTCCAAAAAGCTTAAAAATAGATTTTTTTGGGATGGAGCTACACTTCATAATGTACCTGTTCAGATTCTACTTAAGAACAAACCTAAAGCCGCAAGTGGTTTTAAATGGCTTCTTTTTTTCCTTTAAAAATGTCATTTTGTGCAAGGACAGTTCTAAACACGGGAAACACATGCCACTTCACAGGCATACTTTAGACACCCCCCAGGTGCCATATTTAAAGGAAAATTTCACTTTTTTTTTTTTTTCACTTTATGCATCATTAAAATGACTGCTCCCGAAAAAACGTTAGTTTTTTAAAAGTTCTTTTTGCATTGATATATGTCCCCTGGGGCAGGACCCGGGTCCCCAAACCTGTTTTATGACATTAACATGCATATTGGCCGTTGTAATTAGCACTTTTGATTTCGAACGTTCGCGTCCATTATAACGTATAGGGTTCGAAAATTCGCGCGAACTTTCGGTCGGTTCGAAGGTTCTGGTGCGAACCGAACCCGGGGGTGTTCGGCTCATCCCTAATGGTAATGAATAAAGAATTTTTTTTTGTAGGTATTGATATAAGGCAATGTAGCAATTGTTTTTTTATACTGTCAATGTCAATAGGCTTGGGTCTGTATTAGTGGAGGATCTTCCGTCCGATGCACTGTGTGCCCTGGCTTCCATTCCCTTCGAGCGTCGCAGTAAAAAGCACAAACACACTGATACATTGTAATCCTATTGGATTACATTACTAAATAAAATAAAATGTACCTTAGTTTGCCCCCCAGTGCCCTTGCCTGCAGTTTTACTGTACTTTGTCAGAGCGACCATGGAATCAAAAAAGCGTGCCTCTACCTCAAAAGCGGCATATGACCTGCTGGAAAACAGCGATACAGAATCGAGTGATAGCGATTCGTGGGGAAGTCTGTCATCAGGCACGGAAAGCGATTTCAGCGATGATCCTGCGACTATGCCCAGTGATGTGCTCGATTGACTGTGGTGTGGAGCATGCAGAGCCCCCAAGATTACCATTTACTGGATAACCCGGTATCAAAGTGGAGGTTGAAGATGACAACCCCTTGGCATACCTCCAACTTTTTTTGACCGATGAGGTTTTTAGAAAAAATTGTTACGGAGACAAATCGGTACCAGGAGCAACAAGCTGCTACGCGTCAGAGGTTTGCAAGGAGCAGAAAGTGGGAACCAGTGACCAAAGAGGACATCTGGAAGTTTCTGGGCCTCATAATTCTTCAGAGAGTGGTGGGGAAACCCCTGCAGAAGTGGTATTAGACAACCAACAAATTACTAGCCACTCCTTTTTTTGGCACGGTAACGTCGGAGTACAAATTTTCTCTGATAATGAAATATTTGCACTTTCAAAATAATGAGGAATTTGATGAGACATCTCATCCAGCACCAAAACTGAAAAAGATTTGGGAGGTATATCAAATTATTCAGAAAAATTTCCAGCAGACCTATGTACCAGATAGAGACATCAGTATCGACTAAAGTCTAATGGCCTACAAAGCAAGACCTGGATACAGCAGTGGCGGTGGGTGCATAGAGGGCGCAGGAGCGCCGCCCCCTCTCTCCTGCACCGCTCTATCGCCAATAGATAGATTCATGCATTGCATGAATCTATCTATTGTCACCGCTGCCGCCCCCTATTCAGGTGTCCGGCCCCTTGTCGGGCGCCGGGCATCTGAATTACAGCAGGGGGGGTATTTTTGGAAGCGCCCTATTAGAGCTGTAAGCTCTAATAGGGGACCTAATTAGAGCGGTGGGCTCTAATAGGCTTCCATAAGTGTAAACAGCGGGCGCAATGCTTTGCGTTCGCTGTTTACACAGTATTGTGTTAGAGAAGCGAATACATCGCTTCCCTAACACAGACCCGCCTCTCAGCCAATCAGGTTGCCGGTCTGTGGTACCGGTCCCCTGATTGGCTGATAGGCGTCCAATCACTGCAGAAGACAGGAGGAGTGCGGGAGAAGATGTCGGGTGGATGAGGAGACACCGCTCGCCGCCTGACAAGGTAAGTGCCGGCAGAGGGCACATTGGCAGCATTTAATAGGCACAGTGACAGCACGTGGCAGTGTTAGATGGGCACAGAGGCAGCACTTGGGGCACGGTGGCAGCGTTAGATGGGCACAGTGGCAGCATTTGAGGCACAACGGCAGCACTTGGGGCACAGTGACAGCGTTAGATGGGCACAGTGGCAGCATTTAATGGGCACAGTGGCACAGTGGCAGCATTGGATGGGCACAGTGGCAGCGTTTGATGGCACAGTGAGGCTGTTTGTTTGCCCCCCCCCCCCCCCCAAAATTTTGAGCACCAGCCGCCACTGGGATACAGTATATTGTGTCTAAGAGAGCACGATTTGTCATATAATCATTCATGCTCTGTGAATCCAGCACTGGTTACATATGCAATTTGGTCCTTTACACCGGGAAACCACTTCCGTTCTTACTTTGATTGAGCCATTGCTGAATCAGGGCTACTGTGTAACCACAGATAATTTTTACACTTCTTCAGAACTCTACGAGTTCCTTCTACAGCACAAGACGAATGCATATGGGACCGTTAGAGCTAACCGGCCTGACATGCCGCCAACCTTTGGCAATAAAAAGCTCAAGGCAGGAGAAATAGTTGCCTGGCAGAAAGGCAAAATGATGGCACTGAGATGGCGCGACAAAAAAGATGTGTGCCTAATGAGTACTATTCACAACACTTCTACTGTCATGGTACTCACAAAAGGTGAAAAAGACATAATGAGGTCGTGATGGACTACAAAAACACCATGGGAGGTGTTGACAGAGCTGACCAGGCCCTGACTTTTTATCCAGCCATGAGAAAGCAACAAAAAAAATATTACAAAAAAATCTTCAGGCATCTTCTTGAACAGTGCCTGTGGAATGCCTTCATTCTTCTAAAAAAAAAAAAAAAAGTGACAAGCCTGTGGTTCATGCGGACTTTGTTTGAAAAGTTGGCAAACTTATATTTCTCAAGCACCAACAACTGTAAATAGATCTGGACGTCGTGCTGCTGGCATTGTGAACCCGGAACACCTGACTGGTCATCACTTTATGGACCATACCACCAACGGAAAAGAAGTCAGCACCCACAAGGATGCGTGTGTGGTTTGCTGCTCTAAACGTGACGACACTGGAAGGAAAATAAGAAAAGAAACCATGTTCTACTGTCCTGACTGTGACGTCGGACTTTGTGCTGTACTATGTTTTAAAATTTTCCATACCTGGGACGTTTACTGAAGCAATATGACTACTAATATTGCACCCTTGTTGGGCCAAAAATAATTGTCAGTGTTTTTGATTATATTATTTACTAAAATTTATTGAATAAAAAGTAATATTATTTGTTGTTATTTATTATATTATAATTTATGATTTTATGTTTAAAACGTTATCATACCTGAGATGTCTACTAGACTCTGGTTTGGACAGATTTAAGTGAGTTATTCCTAAGAATTACAGGCCTACAATAAAAAACGCAAAATTTCCATGCAAAATAATGGTAACGCTTTCAGCACCTAAAATCAGAAATAATCATACCACCAGGGAGGTTAAGGATTCCTCTGTGTAGAAAAGGTTGAAGAAGGCTGGTATATATACTATACAGCCAAAACCTCTCCTTTCAGTTTTGGATGGAGTAGGGAAGGATAAAACCCCTGTCAGTTGTTTTCTGTGTCTTTTGTCAGAAAGATTTTCGTTTGCTTCCTGTGCCAGAGACACATTTCCTCTCTATGGCTTTTCCGGAGACACCTGTAGTGTTTTGGATCTTCCTTTCCATTCTGTCTTGGTGACCGCACTTCACTGCAAGACCCTGTTGGATATGCTTTAGCCCAGGCTCCAGCTAAGCCACGCCCCCAACACATTTCCCCCCACGACCCAGAGCTTAATCATGAGGATTTTTGTCTAAGTATTTGCAGACCTCACTTTTTGTCACAAAGTTTTGGAAATTGAAAAAAGAAAAAAAAATATTTTTTTCTTGTCTTTCTTCAATTGCAAAAACAAATAAGAGCTGCAAAATAATCACCATGCCTCTCAGCAAATAACTTGGGGTGTCTACTTTCCAAAATGGGGTCATTTGGGGGGGTTTTGTGCTATCTTGGCATTTTATGGCCTTCAAACTGTGATATGTAGTGAGGAGTGAAATCTAAAATTTACGCCCTTAGAAATCCTGAAGGCGGTGCTTGGTTTTCAGGGCCCCGTACGCGACTAGGCTCCCAAAAAGTCCCACATATGTGGTATCCCCGTACTCAAGAGAAGCAGCAGAATGTATTTTGGGGTGTAATTCCACATATGCTTATGGCATGTTTGAGCAATATATCATTTAGTGACAACTTTGTGCAAAAAAAAAAAATAAGTTTGTAATTTTCCCACAACTTTTGGCAAAATATAAAATTTTCCATGGACTCAACATGTCTCTCAGCTTCGGTCTTTTTCCATTTATAGCGCAAAAAATAAAAACCGCAGAGGTGATCAAATACCATCAAAAGAAAGCTCTATTTGTGGCAAAAAAAGGACGCAAATTTCGTTTGGGTACAGCATTGCATGACCAAGCAATTAGCAGTTAAAGCGACGCAGTGCCAAATTGTAAAAAGTGCTCTGGTCAGGAAGGGGGTAAATCCTTCCGGGGGTGAAGTGGTTAAACAGATAAACATGTCCCCGTCGGAATCCCCCTTACATCAGGGTCCCCACCAGAGTAACCCCTCACATCAACTGTCCCCATAAGTTGCCCCGATCAGAGTCCAGCTTACATCAATTATTCCAATCAGACTGTCTCATAGATCAGTGGATGCACTCTCAGATCTGGGAGGACACAACTAAAATCTGAGGGGGCACAGCCCACCCCAGCACCCCCTAGACATGTGCCTGGCTGGGTGCAATTTTGCCTTTGCTTTTTTTTTTAGGCTGAATAAAGTTACTAAACTTGACTTTGCTCTCCACATGCCTGCTACCTTATCAGTGAGGAACCCTAAGAAAGTGAGACGTGTAACTCCCAACTAATACAGGAAGACCTTAAGCTGAAATTACAGGAAACCTTAAAACAATTTGTTGTTGGGCTGATTAAGAAAGAAAAACAGGACAAAAACACAATATATATCAATTGGACCAAAAGCACAGTTTTGTGTTGAAAAAAAGTCCCTGACCCTTTCCAAAAATGCAGCGGCTGAAAAAAGCATAGATGTGAATGTCTCCCTTAAATAAAACATGTTAACCACATGCCGACCGGCGCACGACGATATACGTCGACAGAATGGCACGTACAGGCAGGAGGGCGTATATATACGTCCCTCCTTTCGCCTGTCCGTGCCATCGGGAGCGCGCCGGGAGCGGCGCGCTCCCGCGCCGGTCGGGACCCCCGTGAGTCCGGCCGCGGTCCCGCGGACTCGATCGCCGCGGGGACTCCCGCGATCGTCTCACGGAGCGGCTGAACGGGGAGATGCCGAGATAAACAGCATCTCCCTGTTCTGCCTAGCAACTAGTGACGCCGATCTCTGCTCCCTGTGATTGGAGCAGAGATCAGCATTCACTAGCTGACAGCCACGCCCCCCCCACAGTAAAAAACACACCCCTAGGCCTACTTAACCCCTACACTGCCACCTTGTGGTTAACCCCTAAACTGCTAGTGTCATTTATACAGAAATCAATGCATTTAAATGCATTAATTGCTGTAAAAATGACAATGGTCCCAAAAATGTGTCAAAAATGTCCGATGTGTCCGCCATAATGTCGCAGTCACAAAAAAAATCGCAGATCTCCGCCATTAATAATAAAAAAAAAATTATTAATAAAAATGCTATAAAACTATCCCCTATCTTGTAAACGCTATAACTTCTGCGCAAACCGATCAATAATCGCTTATTGCGATTTTTTTTACCAAAAATATGTAGAAGAATACGTATCGGCCTAAACTGAGGAAAAAAAATGTTTTTTTATATATTTTTTGGGGATATTTATTATAGCAAAAAATAAAAAATAATGCATTTTTTTCAAAATTGTCGCTCTATTTTTGTTTATAGCGCAAAAAATAAAAACCGCAGGGGCGATCAAATACCACCAAAAGAAAGCTCTATTTGTGGGAAAAAAAGGACGTCAATTTTGTTTGGGAGCCACGTCGCACGACCGCGCAATTGTCAGTTAAAGCGACGCAGTGCCGAATCGCAAAAAGGGGCCTGGTCCTTTGGCTGCAAATTGGTCCGGTCTGAAAGTGGTTAAAAGGACTGTAAGGGCTCTTTCACACAGACGGTCCGTATGTCCGTTTTTCATCCTTCCGTTTTCGGATGAAAAACGGACATACATGCATCCCTATGGGATAGCGGGTGTCAGCGGATGAGCATCCGCTGACACCCGCTATGGTCCGTTTCTGCAGACGGAGGAAAACCCTATTTTTCCATCCGTCTGCAGAGCGGAACGGATGACAACAGACTATACGGTCCGTCGTCACCCGATCTCCCATAGGGGAGAGCGGCGCTCTGACAGGTCCGTCCCTGTCCCTGTCATCTTTCTGCTCAGCGGAGATCGCTCCGGCGATCCCCGCTGAGCAAGAGGATATCCACAGGGGGGATCAGCACTGATCCGCCCCGTGTGAAAGAGCCCTAATGCGTTTCTGCAAAAAGCACAAAAAAATTCATAGGTGTGAACCAAGCCTTAGGGAGGGTTGTTAGGTTTTCTAGAGTTGGGCTTTAACCAGTTCAATACCCGCCCATAGTCATATGACGCCCACAAGGTGGATCTACCATCCTGGGTGGGCGTCATATGACGTCCTCGGATTCCCGGCCGCCTGGGGGGCGCCTGGGGGGCTGCGGGACCCGGTGCGAGTGCCCGGCGGCCGCGATGTCCGCCGGGCACCCGCGATTGCCCGTTAAAACAACGGGACCGGGCGGGACCGTGGAGCTGTGTGTGTAAACACACAGCACCACGTCCTGTCAGCGGGGAGGAGACCGATCATGTGATCCCAGTACAGAGGATCACATGATCGGTCTCCTCCCCTTAAGTCCCCTCCCCCTACAGTTAGAATTACTCCTATTAGGGACACACATTAACCCCTCCAGCGCCCTCTAGTGTTAACCCCTTCCCTGACAGTCACATTTACACAGTAATCATTGCAATTTTATAGCAACGATCGCTGTGTAAATGTGAATGGTTCCAAAAATGTGTCAAAAGTGTCCGAAGTGTCCGCCGCAATGTCGCAGTCACGAAAAAAAAATCGCAAATCGCCATTACTAGTAAAAAAAAAAAAAAAAAAAATTCAATAAATCTATCCCCTATTTTGTAGACGCTATAACTTTTGCGCAAACCGATCAATATACGCTTATTGCGATTTTTTTTACCAAAAATATGTAGAAGAATACGTATCGGCCTAAACTGAGGAAAAAAATTGTTTTTTTTTTTAAAAAATGGGATATTTATTATAGCAAAAAGTAAAAAATATTGTGTTTTTTTTTCAAAATTGTCGCTCTTCTTTTGTTTATAGCGCAAAAATTAAAACCGCAGGGGCGATCAAATACCACCAAAAGAAAGCTCTATTTGTGGGAAAAAAAGGACGTCAATTTTGTTTGGGTGTAACGTCGCACGACCGCGCAATTGTTAGTTAAAGCGACGCAGTGCCGAATCGCAAAAAGTGCTCTGGTAAGGAAGGGTGTTTAAAAGCCCTGTATTGAAGCGGTTAATAAAGCCAGAAGGCTTGAGCTCGGTAGCTTCATGGCTGTCCCCCCAGGGGCATGGGTCACCCAAACTAAAAAGTCTGTGTGTTTGAGCCAGAAGGAGCACCAAAAAGACATTCTTGGAGTCCAGACGTAAGGACTTGAATTCTGCTGCGGAAAAACCCCACTGGGGGAGACTGTTCCATATGGAGTCCAGAAGCATTTTATTAAATCGCAAATGAAAACTGAGAAAATGGCATCCAATTCCATTCGGGGGGCCACAAACTTCATCAGGACTTTAGCAATTCCATAGAACATTTATGGGATATAGAGCTATATGCTGACACAGGCTTCCACTCATCGACCATCTTCGTAGTTTAGATTGATATGTCCAGGAGCTTTACTCCGAGTCCTGTAGATATTCTAACAAATACTAAAGCCCCAAAATGTGGTGGATGCCTTTTGTCTTTACCTGTTATTTTCAAATTTATTGAAATTATTCTGGACTCCAAGAATATCTTGTCTGGTGCTCTTTCTGGTTCAGATTTACTTTATAAATGGGGACCATAGTAGGAAGTTGGTATCTGATGGGAACAGTTCATATAGTGTAGAATGGGGCAACTTTCTCTTTGCCTATCGAAATCCTTATTACTGTCAAAAAAATGGAGGGGGGTTGGGGCACAAAACTACTACCTTGCCTAAGACCCCATTCTACCCTAATGCATCTCAACCAATACCAATTCCACTGAATTGGTTCATGAAATGCTTTACTGCATCCAAAACACTAAAGGAACCCTCTCAATACAGAAAAATATAGACTGCCGTTTCTGACCTTCTTCAGAATTTTCTGCCTGGCTGTCATGATGATCTACTGGCATCAAATCTTTGAGTCACTGACCCAGAACAAGAATGCATTTCATAAGCTCCAATTTCACTTAGCTGCCAACTTGTGTTGGTCAAGGATTTAAGATAGCATGATAGCCAGACAACTAGCCTTCTTTAGGAGGTGGTAAATAATACCACCCTACAACATTTATTGTACAACTGCTCATAACTAAAAAAAAATAAGGATATTTCTAGGACCTCATCTCTGTACGCTAAGAAGCTCTACATGGGTCATCATAGTAGTGAGGTTAGTATCAGTAGCAGGTTTACAAGAGTATCACAGCATCAATATGCAATAGTCCGCGGAAAGCCAAAAAAAAGGAAAACCAGCAGAGTTTTTGCAGGAGAGGCTGGCAATCAACTCGTGGAGACTGCGTGTGGCGTCAAAGCAATGAGAGAGGGAACACAACACGTTTCTGAGCATGCGCAAGGTCCGTGAGGCGCATACGCGCTCCTTTTTCAAGTGTAATGGCAGGGAATGGGCCGTGCAGCTCTTATATGCTCCTGTGATGAACAAAAACAGCTGACTACTAATGGGAAATCGGTGCTGCTCATGCATTTATACGTGATTCTTCAATTCGGCATAGAGCAGTGGTAATCAAATTCCAAAAAGAAAGCTTGATTTGTGGGAAAGAAAAGGACATACATTTCAAATATGTGCAGCGTTGCATGACTGTGCACTTGTCAGTGCCATATAGCAAAAAATGGCCTGGTCACGAAGGTGGTAAATCTTCCGGAGGGCAAGTGGTTATTGTAAGCAATGGAGGTGAAAAATGAAACAATCATAACACACCTACAAAACCATATGCTTTCCTCTCATGGCTCAATTTTGTATCCAACAGACAAAAAATGTGCCGCACATCACTGCAAGACCCTGTTGGATATGTGAGACGACAGCTTCAGCCCAGGCTCTAGCCAAGCCACGCGCCCAACATGTTTCCCCGCACCCCATATTTGTTGTCTGGTCTCAATTTTGTGTCCATTTGAGCACCAATATGTTGTTGTAGTGTATACGGGATACATTTTTAACCCAGTTTATAGTGAACCTGTACTTCGTCCATACTGGCTAGCAATAGCCGATTCCAAATTTCCTTAATGTAAACAAAAAAAAAATGATTTCTGTTTTTGGAGGCAGATTTTAACAGGCGCAAACAAAAACCTCAACAAAATGATTTGACTGGGAAGCGCCAAAAAATTACCAAAGAGCACAATCCAAGTAAGATCTCCTCTGGGAAAACAAGCTTCAGCAGTATATATTGCAGTAACTGCTCTTTGTGCCCCCTTCTGAAGTGTCCAAGGTGACCACCATTTCTGCCTACATCCTAGCTTGGCCATGTAGCTCAGCCATGCAATGGGGCCAGGTGGGTGTCCTGACTTCACCTCCCTGTCTCCAGTCTATGATTAGAAAAAGAAGCCACAGCAGACTGAGGGGCTTTTTCACTGTCAGCACATCTACTGCAGTACACTTGATTGGCTCCTAGAACTGCCCTCTCATTTCCAGTTGCAGTCCTGCTGTACAGGGACAAGGCAGAAAAAATTATAAGAAATCTTTCCAGCTTAGACAAAGATGGCTATAAATCCTCAGAAAAACCCCATCAGGTATATCTTGTACTTCCCATCTCTCTGACATTCATTCTATCCTGAACAAAATAAAAAGTTTTAGTTGGACGTAACAATTAAAATTACTTAGAACCCCCAAACATTACATATTTTTTAAAGCAGAGACCCGAGAGAGAAGTACATTTGTGGGTGTTGCAATTTTTTTAGTCACACTATTCGCACAGCAGTTTTTCAAAGAAATTTTTTTTAAGAAAAAATATATTTTGAAAAAAAAAAACACACTAAACATAACCCAATTTATATACCCAAAATATAAAAGATGATGTTACATCAAGTAAATAAATACCAAACATGTCATGGTTTAAAATTGCACACACCCGTACAGCGGCAACAAACTATGTAATTTTACTATTCATAGGCAGCACTTTAAAAGCCTTTATAGGTTACCACTTTAGATTTACAGAGGTCTGGTGCTGGAATTACTGCCCATGAGCTGATGTTTGCAGTGATACCCAACATATGTGGGGCGATTGCGGTTTGAATGTGGGACCGACGCATACCTTTGCGTGCAAGCACGGGGGGCGGGGGCACTATTTTTTGTTTTTTTATCACTTTTATTGCTGTCACAAGGAATGTAAATATCCTTGTAAAAGCAATAGACATGTGAAAGGTACCCTTCATGGAGGTCTTGGGGGAAAGTAAGACCCCCAAAACCCTTTTCTGCGCTTAAAAGCATTTAAAATACCAAGATCAGTGTTTTTGAACGCTTTAGATTCTTTGAAAATGACGCTGACGACATCTGGGGAAACCGGAAGAAATGTCTGGTCATCGCTTCCGGGTACCATAGTGGAGAGCCGATCAAAACCGGCTGGTAGCTTGCGTCTCCCAGTAGGACGGAAGAGCCTCAGCAAGCTACGGAAGGCAGGCATCATCCCAGTACAACCACTTGAAGATTATGTACCAGGTATGTGACTGGTCGGCGAGTGGATCAAAAAAGAAAATGGCTTGCAGGCAGGTTCTCTTTTTTATATTGCTGAAGAGACATAAGATGCCGATCCCAGAAGATGTCAGTGTCGACACAGGAGCTCATGGACATAGCATCACAAAGGGAGAAGTGAGTATCGAGGACTTATATACTGAGTGAATAAACAATTACCTCACTTTATCCTCTAGTCTGGGGAAAGTACCATAATTCAAACAAAGTGCCCGCAAACCTGATGGACCCCCCCCCCCCCACACATCCCCGTGATAGCGGGTGGGGGACCGTTTCCCTGCACTCACTGTCACAGTTTGAAAACAACTCGGTATAAAAGGAGTGTCACCTTGATCTGATGCCTCAGGTGAACAAATGACCAGAGGAAGGCAGGGAGTCAGAGCAAAGGGTACTGGGTCCCTGAACAGAGAAACCACTACCCACAATGGGATAAAAAGATGATCCTGAGCTGGCAAGTCCATCTCATAATTTTTTCCTGCCTTGTTTGTGAGTTTGCCTCCAGCAGAGGAGTATTCACAAACTCTGCAGCAGAAATCGAGGGAGGGGGAATGCCTCGGCGTGAAACACCTGGAGGCCCCAGGAACCCAGGCATCGCAATGCCTGTCAGTGTGAGATTTTGCCAGTTCGAGGTCCAACACAAAAGCAAGAGGAAGAGGCGGGGCTGTGCAGGCAGGTGCAGTAAAACCCTTGAAAACTATGCAAGGCAGGTGCAGTGAGAGCTCTGGGCTACCAGTTCCATCGGGCACATTAGGAGACACCGCACCACATAGGCACACCAGTTAGAAAATATGCCAATTTAAAAAAAAAAAAAAAAACTTGTTTCAGCTACAAATACCTGACAACTGGTTGGTGAACCTTTCTAAAGCTGTACCATCTCCAAGCCTGTGCACCAGCCTGACAGAGTTGGGTTGGGGAAACAAAACTTTCTCATGGTGACCCTTTGCTTGTCTCTTGTTTAGCTCTACACAGCTCAGATCTGTTGGCAGCAGGCAATACAAATTCATGCTAAAAACAGTCCAATCCAGCCTCACCTTCCAATTCATACAGCAAACTGATTTGCTCATTCTGGTCAGGTGGCACTAAACTAACAGGCTTCTCACTTTACATGATAAAGAAAAGCAGTACACCATACCAGACTTCTTTACATGTTCCTCTGAGTACGTTGTATACTGCTTGACGTGCCCTTGCAGCCTACTCTATGCACCATCCATACTCTCCGCAAAAGGTTTGGTGAGCACAAACTCTGTTAAAAAGGGTGTGGATAAATATAGTGTCCCGAGGCACTTTAAAGAGTTCCATAAGCAGTCATCCTTAGGGCTCTGCGTTTAGGTCATAGAGGCCATATCCAGACATTTTCCCAAGGCAGAACGCAACAAAAAGCTATGTGAGAGGGAAAAATACTGGATTTACACTTTACATAGTCTATCGCCTGGGGGCCTTAATGAGGGCATTGAAATTAATATTCTATTATGACCATATCCGTCCTCATTGGTCTATATTGTGTGTATATGTGCATATGTACATGTACACACATATCCACGAAGAGAGATACAGTGGGGCAAAAAAGTATTTAGTCAGCCACCAATTGTGCAAGTTCTCCCAATTAAAAAAAGATGAGGCCTGTAATTGTCATCATAGGTATACCTCAACTATGAGAGACAAAATGTGGAAACAAATCCAGACAATCACATTGTCTGATTTTTTAAAGAATTTATTTGCAAATTATGGTGGAAAATAAGTATTTGGTCACCTATAAACAAGCAAGATTTCTGGCTCTCACAGACCTGTATCCTTCTTCTTTAAGAGGCTCCTCTGTCCTCCACCCATTACCTGTATTAATGGCACCTGTTTGAGCATGTGGACAGCTGTCTTTTATACTGATGACAAGTTCAAACAGTCACACTCCAAACTCCATTATGACTACTAGACCAAAGAGCTGTCGAAGGACACCAGAAACAAAATTGTAGACCTGCACCAGGCTGGGAAGACTGAATCTGCAATAGGCAAGCAGCTTGGGGTGAACAAATCAACTGTGGGAGCAATAATTAGAAAATGGAAGACATACAAGACCACTGGTAATCTCCCTCGATCTGGGGCTCCACGCAAGATCTCCCCCCATGGGGTCAAAATGATCACAAGAACGGTGAGCAAAAATCCCAGAACCACATGGGGGGACCTAGTGAATGACCTGCAGAGAGCTGGGACAAACGTAACAAAGGCTACCATCAGTAACACACTACGCCGCCAGGGACTCAGATCCTGCAGTGCCAGATGTGTCCCCCTGCTTAAGCAAGTACATGTCTGGGCCCGTCTGAGGTTTGCTAGAGAGCATTTGGATGATCCAGAAGAGGATTGGGAGAATGTCATATGGTCAGATGAAACCAAAGTAGAACTGTTTGGTAGAAACACAACTTTTCATGTTAGGAGGAGAGAGAATGCCGAGTTGCAACCAAAGAACACTATACCTACTGTGAAGCATGGGGGTTGCAACATCATGCTTTGTGGCTGTTTCTCTGCAAAAGGGAACAGGACAACTGATCTGTGTACATGAAAGAATGAGCTGGGCCATGTATCGTGAGATTTTGAGTGCAAACCTCCTCCCATCAGCAAGGGCATTGAAGATGAAACGTGGCTGGGTCTTTCAGCATGACAATGATCCCAAACACACCGCCCGGACAACAAAGGAGTGGCTTCGTAAGAAGCATTTCAAGGTCCTGGAGTGGCCTAACCAGTCTCCAGATCTCAAACCCATAGAAATCCTTTGGAGGGAGTTGAAAGTCCATGTTGCCTAGCGACGGCCTCAAAGAATCACTGCTCTAGAGGAGATCTGCATGGAGGAATATGCCAACAAACCAGCAACAGTGTGTGACAACCTTGTGAAGACTTACAGAAAATGTTTGACCTCTGTCATTGCCAACAAAGGATATATAACAAAGTATTGAGATGAACTTTTGATATTGACCAAATACTTATTTTCCACCATAATTTGCAAATAAATTCTTTCAAAAATCAGACAAAGTGATTGTTTGGATTTGTTTCCACATTTTGTCTCTCGTAGTTGAGGTATACCTTTGATGACAATTACAGGCCTCTCTCATCTTTTTAAGTGGGAGAACTTGCACAATTGGTGGCTGACTAAATACTTTTTTTGCCCCACTGTATATATATGTATCTCTCCCATTCCCTTATATTTAGCATGTTTAATATACATGTATAAGCATGTATACCTTTATTCTTCCACCAAACACAGAAAATAAAAATGATAATATAATATATAGTATCCATAATCAATAACTAACGATTTCCATATAGTATAATGAATCTCTCATGGCCGTCCTATTTTTGGTAATTAGATGATTATGACTTTTTTGATCCTCCAATTCTTGAGCATATAATATAGATCCAATATATATTTAATATAGAAATCTTAATATCACAAATTCTAAATAAGAAAATATTTTTTCCACTTCTTTATGGATATAATTACAGATCCAAAGATTCATTGGTCGCTTCCCTTGGGTATTTTAGTTTATTATTTTCAAGCCAATCAACTTGTTTTTCTTTAAAAGTGTAATTTTTTAAATAAGTGCAATGAAATTTTTATTTTTTTTAAGTAAATCATTTTAGTTATATGACATTGTGTAGGAGAAGTGTCTAAGTAGTATGTTCAGCTTATCAAATTGTAATTTAGCTTTTTGGAATGTCAGTTTGTCTCAGTGTTTACATGGTTACCCGTTTTTAGCCAGCTACTTAGTACTTAGTCTAGGTGCGTGTGTATATACAAGAAACCCTCTTCAAAGATGGCCCCCAGCAGAGCCTGAGGAAGGAGCATGCATGCTTCAAATGCACGCACCGCCCCGCTGACCCTGTAACCAGAAGTGACAACACCCCGCCGTGTTCCTGTGCATCACTGATCCCTGTCCCAGCTTTCCGGGGGCACTGTGCTTCACCAGTGTAACCGATAACAAGGCAGATATAAGAACTTTCCAGCCAGCGACATCAGGCACTAGGCAGTTCCCGGGACGGCGCGGATGATACCAATACCCATGCTGTTTATAATCGCTGGTTTGTGGTTTTTTATTCATTAAATGTTTTAACTGCTACACTTAGAAGGCACTGCTTTGTCCCTGTTTTTTACTGAGCTGTCATGCAGAGCTCCTGGTCATTAATTATGTTCAGGAGCTTTCAATCAATGACAGCTAATTGCAGCAATCACCTGACCGGGAAGCCTACCTCTACCTCCCGCCATTAAGAGCCACTTAAAGAAGTGCTGGATGGCACAGATAAGGGGTAAAAACAGTACAGCTTCTCACTGTTCCTGTACTCCATGGTTTCTCAGTTAGGGTTCCTCCAGAGGTTGCTAGATGTTCCTTGAGCAAGGTCTTCTCAGATTCGTTCCCACTGACACCATGGATCTTTTTAGCTATCTGGAAGGAGATAATTCTTCCCAATGACCACAGTTGTAAGGAGCATTATTCCCACTGACCATCACACTAAATTATAGTCATTTTTAGCAGGGGCTCCCTGAGACTAAGTTATTTTAAGGGTTCCTCTGTGTTGAAAAGGGTGAGAAAGGCTGCTGTACTTAATATATCACAGTAATTAGAGATGCATCGAAATTTTGGTGGCCAAACATATCGACTGAAAATGGTGTTATCGGCATTTTGCAGATAAGAGAAAAAGGTGCCGATAATGGTACGAAAGCGCATGTGATTTTACTATGCTTATGGTGTGTTTTTCATAGGTCGTGTGGCTCAAACTGCATCAAAAACCTAACACGGGGTGTTATAGATACACTCTTGCTGCATTTTTAATGCATTTCAACTGAGAGGTGCGTTTTTTTTAACTGACCAAGAACCAGGATTTTTAACACCACAACGGAAGCGCAACGGACCAGTGTGAAGACATGCACAGATTTTAAAGGGATGCATTTTTCTTGCGCTACAAATGGCTGACAAATTCATATTCATGATATTATTAAAAAGTCTAATATAAAAATACATACATATATATATATATATATATATATATATTTTTTTTTTTTTAACTCTTGGTTTTCGGCCACATGCATCCTGTGGATTCGGTACCAAAATTTCCATTCGGTGCACCTCTGACAGTAATAAAGTTAAAAGGGCAGGCTATTCTGAAAAAAGGAAAGAAAAAAAAAAAGAAAGCCTTCTGTATTTGATATACTTTCCTGGTGTATTCTGTGGAAAAGTGAACGGAAACGCATACAATATAAAAGTATAACATATACTTCCAATAGTTTTACAAGCAAAATAACAATTTAACCCTGTACACTAAAATGGACTAATTTTTTTTGTGTTTAAATATTTAGTTAAAATGGTATAAACAATCAATAACAAGTACTGAAAAGGCAATAACAAAAATGCAAATACAAAAGAATTCCATGCAAAATACATAAACACAATTCTCTAAACTACATACGTACAATTACAAGACTGCGTCTGTGAAAACTAAATAAAAATAAAATAATCTTTGGACAAAGTCCGTCCTCCATTTTTGCAGTACTGCCCTAAGACTTTTCATTTTTTACAAGTAAATAATAAAAATGTTTAAAATATTATGTTATTGTAATGTTATACACGAAGGATGGTTTTACATACTGTACAGTTCAAATTTCATCAACAGTAATAAAATGTGTTATACGTTGGAACGGCGGTCAACAGAAACTTTTTTGTGCTAAAGCACACCTGTCATTAAGCAGCGGACATAACGCTCCAAAGCAGGAGGGCACAGAAGGTGGACAACGTCCTTCTTTCTTTATAATGAAGATTTGAGAGCATTTTTAGAGTATTAAAGCTGAAGTTTATCTAAAATAAAATTCTCTAGTTTTAGTAAGCCAATTTACCTGTAGTGAAGTATGTCCCACACGGTGCAGGATGCTGGCGAAATCTTCACTGAAGGGATACCCTGTCCTCCTTCCTGTCTCTGAACTTCTGGCGCTGAAAGGGATCACAGCTTTGGGCCTTCTGTGAAGTTGCTGTGAAAAAGTGTTCTTTCACTGCCAGTCACACAATCTGTGAATGGATGAGAGAATCCTGTGACTCCTCAGACTCCCATTCCATTCATTCACCAATGGTGTTACGGGCAGTGAAAGCAATGAGAGAATCTTTCCCAATGGGGAAGCAAGGAAGCAGGTGCTTGTTGGGAACTTGTTCACAGAAGCGTCAGAGGAACCAAACATATTAACCCCTTGCAGTGCCGGAAGTTCAGCAGCATGAAGAGGACAGGGCAAATTTCTACTGGATCCAGCTGCTTGCACGATAAGATATACTTCATTACATTTGACTAGAGTAAGTGAAGGTTGTAAACCCTGTCAGATTTTTTTTTTGCCATCTGTCTCCCATTGGGGAGATTTCCCTTCACTTCCTGTCCCATAGACAAACAGGAAGTGAGAGGAAATCCCTACAAATTAAGAGAATCCCTTAGGGACCCTCAGGTCACCAGAACTAGTGTTCCCATTGGAAGATTTCCCCTTTATTACTTTTCTGGGGACAACCCAAAATTTTGAATTTTCTTTTACTTTCATTTTTAATTGCAACAGTAAACAGGATAAATTGTTTTCTTGTTAAAAAAAAAACAGGATAAATTGAGTGGGTGAACCTCCTTAAAGCGGTATTCCACCCTAAAGGCTCATTGGAACCTTCCCCCCTCTGGTGTCACAGTTGGCACCTTTCAGAGGGGAGGGGGGTGCAGATACCTGTCTAAGACAGGTATTTACACCCACTTCCGGGCATAAACTCCCACGGGAGTCTATGCAACTTCCTGTCCCGGCGCGCTGTCTGCCGGGACACACACAGGTCCCAGCAGACAGCGCAGACGATTCTCATTGCGGTGCGCGACTCACGCATGCGCAGTAGGGAACCGGGAAGTGAAGCCGCAACGCTTCACTTCCTGATTCCCTCACCGATAATGGCAACGGCAGCAGCAGAGAGCTGAGCAATTGATAGGCCTCTGCTGCCGACATCGCTGGAACCTGACAGGTAAGTGTCCATTTATTATAAGTCAGCAGCTGCAGTATTTGTAGCTGCTGGCTTATAAAAAAAAAATTTTTAGGTACAGTCCCTCTTTAACTGGGGGGCACAGACAGCAATAAAAACAAACTGACACCTCTGTACTCTATCCAAAAAAAAAAAGTTTGCTTTTAGTTATACTTTAAATTAGTTAGCTCAATGTAGCTATAGAGGTTTCTTTTTTAATTGGCTAAACTTCAGCTTCACACAAAGCGGAGCGGATCTCATACTGAATCGAAGCTGAACAGGATGGATGTCCATTCCATCCGTGGCTATTCAGGTTGTGCCCAGTGGACCCATGACAGCTTTATGGGCAGCTGGGTGTAAACAGACTTCGTGGTCTGCTCACATTTAGACTCTCAAAAATGGAAAAGGACGCTGTCCTTTTTGGGTATTTTATTCCAGACCTGGATGGACATCTACGTCCGTTTACATCCGACCGTCCATAGGGCTGCATGGAGCTCCTGATGAGGTCTGCCTGAAAAACTGTCAGGTGGACCTGATGCAAAAGGGCCCTTAATGTCTTAAAAGTGAATACTTCAGTCATACTATTGTGTGTTCATACTCAGTGCCATGGTTTTTCGTACTTCATAAACGTCCCTAATACTTAACTCAGGTCAAAAATGCTAAATACGCATATAAAATACATACATATGGATGCTCTTTTACCTGCATTGATTTGTATTTCTGTACATCCAACCCTGGGATTAACACAGCCCTGCCTGGCAGCGCAGAAGACATGATTTTTCTCTACTGCAGTTCAGTAACACTTACAGGTCTTGTCCCTCCCCAGCTTATGACTGAACAGTGAAAAGAGAAGCAGCAGACTGATAAACTCTTCTCTCTGCACTCCTCTCCTATCAGTATGTTCCTTGTTAGCACACAAACCCTGTAGCAGAAGTGTTTGTTCCCTTGTACTGCTTTTCTCTCCCTCAGCTTGAGCTTTGCCATACAAAGACTTGAATTCAGGTACTTCCAGTGCTTGCATGTTTAAAAAATAATAATAAAAAAAAAAAAGCATTTATAGGTGTATAAATAAACACAGAACTGCATTCATTTATGTCATTTTATCTGCCTGGAGTTCAGCTTTAAAGTGATACTAAAGCCTCTGTTTTTAAGCATTTTCAACAACCGATTTGATAAATTAGTGAGTATGCAGGTACGTTTTAATTCTTGCTTATGATTCCAGTTTAAGCTGGTGCCTAGATCCCTGCCCCAGGTGTCCCGTTTTATTGTGGCTCCTTTCTCTTGCAGCATCCTATGGACTAAAGTTGTGTCTCCATACACCGTATGCATCAACAGAAACACACAGCCGTCCAAAGCCTAGGATTGTAAGGCACTCTCATTTTTTTACAAAAGGTAGACTAAACGCAAAAAAATAGTTTTTCTGTTATTTAGAATGTACATACTCATTAAATATGCTAAAAATGAAAGGTTTTCTGTAAATCTGGGAATCAGAGCTTCCTCACTGGAGGAACCTAGACACTGGTGCTCAAAATCTTCTTGATATACCAACACTGTTGGCACTGGAGTCTTGACCTGCTGAGTAAAACTGACTCAATGGGGGATATTTACTAAAACTGGCGCAGTTCTGCATAGTAACCAATCAGCTTTTAGCTTCAGCTTGTTCAATTAGGTTTCAACAATAAAACCTGGGAGCTGATTGAATACTATGCACAGCTGTACCAGATTCTGTGTGCACCATTTTTAGTAAATCCCCCCCCCCCCCCCCCCCCCCCAATGCATCCTCTTTCTTTTTCCCCCCTTTGTCTTTCCTTCAGTATTTTTGAATGAATTCCACTCAACACAATTCTACCTACAGCAATGCTGTTGAACCTGCATACTAAACAGATACCATTTTTTTGTT
Source organism: Lithobates sylvaticus (assembly GCA_028564925.1). Lineage (NCBI taxonomy): Eukaryota > Metazoa > Chordata > Amphibia > Anura > Ranidae > Lithobates > Lithobates sylvaticus. Next base: position 176,009,253 of record CM053038.1, read on the forward strand.
TGTTTTTTTTTTAACCACTTGCCTACCAGCCACGAACACCTCCTTCCTGACCAAGCCATTTTTCAGCTTTCAGTGCTGTCGCATTTTGAATGACAATTGCGCGGTCATGCAACGCTGTACCCAAATAAAATTATAATTTTTATCATTTTTTCCCCACAGATAGAGCTTTATTTTGGTGGTATTTGATCACCTCTGCGTTTTTTATTTCTTGCGCTATAAACAAAAGAAGAGCGACAAGTTTGAAAAAACATATTTTTTACTTTTTATTATAATAAATATCCAATTTTTTTTAAACAAATTTTTTCCTCACTTTAGACCGATACGTATTCTTCTACATATTTTTGGTAAAAAAAAATCGCAATAAGCGTATATTGATTGGTTTGCGCAAAAGTTATAGCGTCTACAAAATAGGGGATAGATTTATAGCATTTTTATTATTTTTTTTTTTTTTACTAGAAATGGCGGCGATTTGCGATTTTTATCGTGACTGCGACATTGCGGCGGACACTTCGGACACTTTTGACTCATTTTTGGGACCATTCACATTTATACAGCGATCCGTGCTATAAAAATGCATTGATTACTGTATAAATGTGACTGGCAGGGAAGGGGTTAACGCTAGGGGGCGCTGCAGGGGTTAATGTGTACCCTATCTTGGTGAGTCTTACTGTGGGGGGAGGGGACTGACTGGGGGAGGAGACCGATCGGTGTCCCTATCTACAAGGGACACACCATCGGTCTCCTCTCCTCTGACAGGACGTGGATCTGTGTGTTTACACACACAGATCCACGTCCTGCTCGATTACCGGGCAATCGCGGGTGCCTGGCGGTCATCGCGACCGCCGGGCACGCGCACCGGGGCCCCAGCTACGCGGCGGGCGCACGCGCGCCCCCCCAGTGGCCAAATTGTAGACGACGTCATATGACGGCGGCCCGCCACAGTAGCTGCACCGTCCCGCCGTCATTTGACAGTGGGCGGTCAGCTAGTGGTTAAAGAAATTGGAGTTCAAACCACATTAAGGAGAAATCTAGAAATCACTTAAAGCTGAAGAGCAGGCACAAATATTTTAATTATATTCCTCAATAGCCACAAAGGAAATAAATTTACTTTCTGTGCACCGAAATGGCTTTGCAAACCCATGTATCACCTTAAAAATAGTGGTGACATTATTGCTTTGCTGCACATAGCCTGTGCAGAGGGCAGAGCTGTGAGAGGAACCAAACAGGACCATAAACTACAGGCTGCCTGTAGAAAACTACAGGAGGGGCAGATACAAGACCAGTCTACAGGAGGGGCAGATACAAGACCAGTCTACAGGAGGGGCAGATACAAGACCAGTCTACAGGAGGGGCAGATACAAGACCAGTCTACAGGAGGGGCAGATACAAGACCAGTCTACAGGAGGGGCAGATACAAGACCAGTATTTCATTATCCAGGACCTCAGATTAAATATGGAATGCACCAAAAGGGAAGGGCATATCAACCTTCTTAACCCTCTTCCTCATACTGTCAGCTACCTGATGAAAGTTTCACTATAAAGTTCATCTATTAGTAGAGGTGACAGCTAGGAATACAGAATAAAATTCTATGTACTACCAGGCGCTTATGACCTACTAGAAAGATAGGACACCTCAAGAGCCCCCAAAACCTGGAGCCCTGTAGTAATCCAATTTGGACTTTTCCAGCCTCTCAGTGGAGAGACACCCTGCATCACACTGTGGGATGTGTGAAGGATGATCGTAAACTCTAATTTTACTGAAGCCAGGAGGTACATACACCAAAGGGGATCTGAGGACCTTTGCAGCAGAATTTCTAGTAGGTCATACTAAATGGCACATGGCAGTCTCTGGTATACAGCTGCACTGATTTCTTATGCTCTCTTGTATGAACATGTTTGGTTTTAATGTACTGACCTATACATTTCTTTAACTCTGTCTTAAAGTCAATATAGCTAATTTACAATATATTGCTTTATACCATACAGTCATACAAATGTGCCAATAGATTGTACACGTGTCATTTTCACATTATGGCCTATGTACAGTGAAAGTGCGTTACTGAAACCTATTTTGTAAGGAATAATCACAAAATTTACCATTACATGAGAGTCTGAAATACAACACCACGGGAAATGCACTTGGCGTAGCTTATGCCCGCATTGAAATAAATCAGAAGTAGATCATAGATGCGGTCATAATTTATAAATAAATAGGGGTGTGGAATAAAGCCAGCTAGAAAACGTGGGGGGGGGGGGGTGAACAACTATGTACAACATGGCTCCTCCAGTATAGGTTGCAGTTAGCAAAAAGGAGAAGCTGTGGGGTCAAAGGTTTTGAATACTTCTTTCAAGGGCTTGTCATCATCTGCCTCAGCCTCAGCCTCAGTGTTAGCATCTGATACCTGGCTGGCAGGTCCTGTTGGCTTGGTTTGCCTTGGATCATTGTACTGGGGCCTGATAAGTCCTGATAAGGCCTGGATTGGCAGGTTATGAACTGCTGGTGCAGTAGCTGACTGTACTGCTGGTGGTTGACTTTCTGTTTCAAGTTTCTCATCAGAGTTCTTAGGTTTGTCCTCGATATCCTCAGAGCTCTGAGCATCTTTGTCTAATGCCAGCCCTTCTGTTGAGCTCACAGGTTGCTGCACACTGTCCATTGCTTCAGGCTCAGCAGATGGCATGTTCGTAATGGCAGGCTTCTTCTGATGGTCTTCATTATCTCCTGTCTCAGTGGACAAAGGCTCTGAAGAAGTGGCTGCACTATCACGAGGACTGAACATACTGATATTCTTCAGTATTGACCCTGGGGATCCCAATCTACTACTTGATGGGGACAATTTAAGCGTGTATGTTGAAATGACATCTTGAGGCGGTTTAACTGATGTTGGTGATGACCCAATAGCTGACCTGGCTGCCAAGCGGGGGTCAACTTTTTGAGGCACCAAATCTTTTATTGCTCCAGGTTGTGTATCGGAGCTCGGAGACCGGTGAAATCTCGATTGAAGGGTTTTCTGAAGCCGAGGATCACTCGGCTTGCTAATCGCATTTGAGTCGACTGGCTCTGTAAGGGAACTTCTGGCTGCCATATTGACTTGTTTTGCTTTTGATTCCAGTCTTGGATCCAACCTTTCCAACCTTGGATCAGGGCCAGAATGCAGGACTTCGCTCAGACTCCTTGACCTGTTAAGTCTCTGATCAGCTATAAGTGGAGGCAATGGCAAATTTATTGAAGATACAGGGTCAGGTTTAGGAGGGGGTACAGGAAGTAAATCCTCAGGTGCCCAGACAATTAGTTTTGCAAAGTGAGGTTTGGCTAGTAGAATGTCCATTTTAATGTGACTGAACTGTCTCAGCTTACGTCGGGGGTCCCTCAGAGTCATGCCTGGTAACATTTCTAATGGAATAATAGCTGCCTTCTCTCTCAGTTCCCTCTCAGCATCTTCATCGTCTTCATCCACCACTTTCTGTTGCTTAGTAATACCCCCAGGCTGAACAGGTTGACTGACAGTGGAAGTCTCATTCGGTTTCATTTTTCTGGGGTCACGAGCCACTCTTGGGTCAGCTGACACATTCTCTCCCTGATGGCCTGGACTTAGCCCCTGAGAGGGTCTTACTCGAGGATCAAATATCTGCCCTGACCCCACCCTGTCTCTTGTCAGCCTTGGGTCATTAATTTGAGGAACTGACTTTTGTTCTGTGGAGTTGGCTCGTGCCAACTTTGCTTGGTTTCGAAGTGTTTTTAGGATTGAACTCACACCGCTGCCATCCTCTTCTTCACTGCTGTACCAGTTTGCAAACTCATCTAAAAATTAAAAAAGAATAAGAGGAAAGTGTAATAAGATAATCATGAATATAGTACTAGAATGTGTACATCTAATATCTAATAATAGATTGCTCAAGAACGAAAATCCACCATTTTTGTCCCACTGTTAATATGAGAAAAAAAAAATCTTAAAACCCCTTTTAAATGTGTATAGAAGCATTGTGAATGATTCTCAAAGAAAAAGCAGACTTTGTGGGCACAGGCAGTGATTGTATAAAAAAAAATGATATCTATTACAAAAATGATTAAAAAACATATAACATTTATACAACACTATTATTTGACAAGGTCGACAGATACCAATATACCAAGCATGAAGGTTGGATCCTTGCATATATTAATGAAAAATTCGTAAAAATATATGCTTGTAGATAATTTAATATGTATAGAGAAAATCCTACAAATCCTCAATGCTTGCTTGTCTGCTTTTTCTTTGAGAATCAAGCTCAATCTTTCTATATAGTCATTGGATGTTGACATAGTGGGGGGTCTTCCTTTCACTTTTAAACGTGATTGTAAAAAATTAAAAACAGGTTTATTCTTACCTGCTCTCTGCAATGGAATTGCAAAGAGCACCCGCAAAACCTTCTTTTCCCGGGTTCCACCACTGGCGTTCCTGGCTCCCACCCTCCACCAAGTGCCCCCATACAAAGTGGCTTTGCATGGGAGCACTTTTGCAGGCGCGCTCCTAAACTTCACAGTCTATTGAGACAGCAGGACTCCACCCCGTCACTGGCTTTGATTGACAGCAGCAGAAGCCAATGGCTCCCAGTGCCTGAGCAAAGCTTGAGAGACCAGAAAGTGTGGGGGGGGGGGGGGTAGAAGAGCTGCAGATGTGCACAGCATTGGAGAGAATAAGGGCTTATTAAAAGGGGAGGGGGGGTGAGGTATAAATCAAGGAAAAGATGATTAGGCTTTATATCCACTTTAGTAAATAAATATTTCACAGCTATGGCTGCCAACCAGCAGGAAGCCTACTTTTGACAATCAGAGTGCAATTCAGCAAACCAAGCAGTCTGTTGTTAATCAATGGCGTTTAACCACTTCCCGCCCACCCACTGTCATATGACAGCGGGACGAAGAACCTATTGTTTAGGGCCGACGTGATTTCCTTTGCGGCTACTAAGGGGGCGAGCGCCCGCCGCGTCGCTGGGGACCCAATGCGCGTGCCCGGAGGCCGTGATGTCCGCCGGGCACCCGCGATTGCCCAGTAACTGAGCAGGATGTGGATCTGTGTGTGTGCTGTCAGAGGAGAGGAGACCGAGGGTGTGTCCCTTGTACATAGGGACACCGATCGGTCACCTCCCCCAGTCAGTCCCCTCCCCCAACAGTTAGAATCACTCCCATAGGGAACATATAAACCCCTTAATCACCCCCTAGTGTTAACTCCTTCCCTGCCAGTCACATTTATACAGTAATCAATGCATTTTTATAGCACGGATCGCTGTATAAATGTGAATGGTCCCAAAAATGGGTCAAAAGTGTCTGATCTGTCCGCCGCAATATCGCAGTCACGATAAAAAAAAATCGCAAATCACAGCCATTACTAGTAAAAAATAATAATAATAAAAATGCTATAAATCTATCCCCTATTTTGTAGACGCTATAACTTTTGCGCAAACCAATCAATGTACCCTTATTGCGATTTTTTTTACCAAAAATATGTGGAAGAATACGTATCGGCCTAAACTGAGGAAAAAAATGTGTTTAAAAAAAAAAAAAAAAAAAAATGGATATTTATTATAACAAAAAGTAAAAAATATTGTGTTTTTTCAAACTTGTCCCTCTTCTTTTGTTTATAGCGCAAGAAATAAAAACCACAGAGGTGATCAAATACCACCAAAAGAAAGCTCTATTTGTGGGTAAATTTTAAAAATTCTATTTGGGCACAGCGTTGCATGACTGCGCAATTGTCATTCAAAATGCGACAGCGCTGAAAAATGGCTTGGATGGGGGGGTGTTCGTGCCTGGTAGGCAAGTGGTTAAATATGTGTTTTTCTACTTTTACAAAAATGGGTTTTACAATGAATGTTATCATGTTTTGCAAAATCTAATATGACCTCTGAACCCAGGGATTATGTATGCAAAAGCCTACGTCTTTCTACACGCAGTGCAAAGTGGGCACCTCTCTTTAGGTCACAGAGGCATCTGTACTGTATTGTATTTTTTTTGGGGGGAGGGAGGACATTAAATTGCCAACTTAGGTGGACTACTGGACTCTAGGAGCCGGTCTCTGCTCCATGTTTCAAAATTGTTAGCATTTCAGGGTACACTATAATATTTTATGATCACCCTTATGGTACATTTTAGGATGTACCACTCTTTCACTTGGTTCTCCTTTCATTCCCTTTTATCTCTCTCTATCCTAATTTCTTTTTTTTTTTTACCCCATCCCTCTCTCTAGCCGTCTTTCTTTTTCTTTCTCTTATTATTTCTCTCCCTTTTTCTTTGTTCCTCCCCCTTCTATGTATTCTCTCTTTTTATTCCTTCTCTTACTCCTTGGTGGGGTGGGGGGGAGGGGGGTGGGATTAGTGGCAGTGCTTGGGGGAGTTCTGATCAGCCAACTAAGGTGCTCTTGATCGAGGTCATCTGTTGATCTGAGAACTGAAGTGGGGACTTTTAATCGCAACTATAATCACAGGTAGTGTTACTGTGTCTCCGGCCTCACTGTGTCTCTGAGTTTGTGGTGTCTCATAGCAGTGACACCAATGCCAAAATCAGGAGATAGAGTCCCCTCCAGCTCCTCCCACTTGGCATTCCATACCAGTCAGCTGACATCTAGTCTCTCCCCCTCCCCCAGCCTAGCTGTGAACTGAATGGGCGGCTGCAAAGAGGCCGAGTGGGCGGCAGCGGGCTCCAGGAAAACAGCCCAGCTGGGCGGCCACAGGCTCCAGTGACAGCCCTGCTGGGCGGCCGCAAAATGGCTGGGAGAGCGGTGGGGGCTTCAGGAACAACCCAGGATTCGGTGACCCCTGGCAAATCATCATTCGACCCCCAGGTTGAGAACCACTGCTCTAGGAGCAGAAAACACAAAGCAGGTAGTAACCTATTTACCTAATGAAAATGTATGGCCCTCCGCCCACCTATGTCTGGGCAGAGGTGATCAAACAAATACTTTGCTTACCAAAAGGCAGCAAACTTCACTGAGACTAGGCCCCTTTCACACTTGTGTGACTTTCCCTGCGACTTTGGACATCAGAATGGCATGACAAGTCATACCCTATGACTGCCAATGATAACCAGTAATATCTGTGCGACTTCAAGTCACACAGACTTCAAAAGTACTACTTTGGTCCGACTTTGATGCGAGTTGAGATCCATGGACCTCAAGTTTACACAGGCATTCCCTGAAATCGCATCCAAGTCGCAGCAGTGTGAAAGGGGCCTTAACTGGTTTTATCACTGAAAAGCAAATAGTGACTCTTAGACCCCTTTCACACTTGTGCGACTTTTCCTGCAACTTTGGACATCAAAGTCGCATGAAAAGTTGTACCCCCCCCATTCCCAATCATATCTGTGTGACTTCAAGTCGCACCGACTTCAAAGTAGTCCCTGTACTACTTTGGTCTGACTTTAATGCAAATTGAGGTCCATAGCATTCCCTGAAATCGGAGCAAAATCGCGCAACTTTCAAGTCATGAAGGGGGCCTTGGCCACAAAGAAATTAAATACCATTAATTAGCCGTGCTGCAATCACATAGAAATCTTGTAGGCAGCTGGTGTTGTAAAGTGATAATCACTGTCAAGTATGAAATAGTTAATTGCTCAATTACTCCGTCGTTGTTGAGGGAATTCGGGATTTCAACTTATCCACAAAGTTAGGGAAAACCAGGTAACAAAAAAATACACTATACTATATCATGACAAAAAAAGGCTTCCTTGCTAATAAATGTAACTGTGGGCATCGCGCTGTGCCTGATTTAGTGCTTTATTTACTTTAAGGGATGTCTCCTTTTTATGTGACATACTGCAATTCCTGTATGTGGCATTTCATGAGATTATGCTGTCTGACTCTATACAATGAACTGCGTACATACCTTCGTCTCTGCTCGCTGATCTTTGCGGGGGAGGGGGCTGGCTGGTTTCTGCACCATCTAGGTTTTTGCCAATTCTTGAGAACAAAACTTTACACACAGCTGAAAATAAATATGTAACAAACAATTAACAACTTAGCAGGCATTAAAGTATTCAGACAAGCATGAAAGAATTCCTGTCAAACCCCTTTAGGATACAAAATGTAAAACAAACATTACTAATTAAGCATTTCCCAAACCAAAGTATAGACTTGTTTCTGTATATTAAAACACCAATACAACACATGCAAGTTCCAAAAGCCAGTTTAACCCAATATGGTGCAATTGCAAATAAAGACTCCTTTTTCCAGTAACACACATTTTTTTTATACACAGGACTTCAGCTATTTTGTACAATGTGCTGGATTGCTAGAGGTTGAGTCCAAAGAGATGCATGCCACCTTATGGACTTCTCTTATTTTTCAATTTGTATTTTCACTAAGCATTGGGAACATAGTTATTGCTATACTTCTGGCACTCAGACGCTGGACCTGCTGGTTTTAACTCTTTTATATCAGACATTTTTATGGCAGTAGTTAAATCCACAAGGTGGCATTCATCTTGTTGGACTTAAAGGTGTTGCCCAAAAAAAAAAATGCATGACTGTTCCTAAAAAAAATAAAATAAACATTTGGAAAAAAATTATTATTTTATTCACCTCTAAATGCCTGTTGCTAGGGGGTCCTTCGTAGTCTGCCTCCTTCAGTGCCTGGGCTCTTGACGTCACTCCCCTCGGCGCAGGAAGGGCTCAGCTCTGCCCCCTCCCTCTTGTCAATCATCTGGGACACGTGACAGGTCCCAAATGACTGCGCGGCCAATCACGGAGCGCAGCGCCGCTCACGCATGCGCAGTGGGTGCCCGGCCGGGTGCCCACAATTACAATGCCAGGGACAGGTAAGTGTCCGATTATTAAAAGTCAGCAGCTGCAGTATTTGTAGCTGCTGTCTTTTAATTGTTTTTTTTAGAATGGGAACTCCTCTTTAAAGAGGAGCTCCAGTCTCCCCCCCCCCCCCCCCAAAAGTCAAATACAAATACTGTAGCTCCAGATAAATAAGTGTGTATGTGGGGCGCTCTGAATATCAGGACTGGGCAGACGGTTGTCTGTAGTGGGAGTAGATACAGTTCAGGCAACGTGAGGTCTTCATACACTGGGGCAGCACTCAATGAGGGAAGCGAACAAATACTGTAGCTGCTGACTTTTAATATGAAGACACTTAGCTGTCCAGGGGTCCAGCGCTGCCCTCACCCGAGCCCACTCTTCACTGGGCTTCAGGTCCCTAGCACTGGCATCTTAATTAAGGGAATCCGGCTGTGAAGCCTTATGGCTTCACACTACGCATGCGCGACCCACACTGCGCTTTTTGAATGGTCCTGCAGTATTCCCCCATGATGTGGGGGGAAGGGGGAGAGGATGAAAATCCGCTCTGATTAGTGTGGGTGCGGGTCCCTGTCAAAACCAGGTGTTCACCCCCCCCCCCCCCCCCCCCCAAAAAAATTAAGTGCCAAATGGTAAAGAGGAGGGGGGGGGGGGGGCAAACAAGCGAAACTTCTCCTTTTGGGTGAACTTCCACTTTAATAGTATATCATCACATTTTATAAAGTGGCTAAACTCCTGTAGTTCATCTTCAAGAATAGCAGATACTTGAAGGGGCAACATAGTGTGCCCTACAGTAAAATTCACAGATTTGTGATTGCCATTTTAGGGTATTATTAGTGTGTGAAGTTCTACATTATTAAAAGCTTTATGGGAAGAGAGAAACACTTTTAATATTAGAACAGAATAGCATTCTTAGATATACAGCAGACCAGATTTCAAAATATTGTAAGTAGGTGGCACTTGGGGTGGAATCTGGAAATGTAGCTCCTGTTCTTGGCCAAACCATAGATAAAAAGGAAGGGATTTAAGAGCAGAGGATACATTTAAAAATCGAAAATGCTGTTCCCACTTTTAGCAAAGTAGAGCTGAATGTCAAAACAAGTTAGAAGAAACTTTTATATAAGACAAGAAACATATGTAACTCACATTCTGATAGGTTTGTAGACTGCACATGGTGAACAGCCTGCTGGGAGTAGTAGTTATCATAGTATCCAGGAGCACTCTGGGAGTGCTGATAGCTGTTTTGCGGTGGCATGCTGTGTGGTTTCTCCTCTACAGTTTGGAGAAAGGGAATACCATTGCCATCCCTCTGGTGGTTTTGGCTGTGGCCTTGTGCTGAAGACTGGTTGAATGGTATGTTCATTCCCTGGTTGCCATACATTGGCATGGACTGTGGTGGTGATATCATAGGTCCTGGTTCTGGGAGGGGCTCCGAGTTGTACATTGATGGGTGGTTTCCAACAAACGGCATGTATGGCTGGTTGTAATACTTCCCTCTACAGTAAAAGTAAGGCACAATTTAGTCATGTGACTCTAGATATGCAACACTACTGGTCATGTGACCACTGCAAACATTAGCATTCAGATTCAAGATGCATTTCTGTAAAAGGCGAATATGAAACATAAAGAAAAATTCCTGTACAATGTGCAGAATCTCAAATTAGGGGTTCTTCACCAATGAGTGCTTGATGCTAATGCTGGCCATACACTATACAAAAAAATTGGCCGAAACTCGGTCATTAGACCGTTCATTCGTTTTTTCGGCCAGTTAATGGGCACAAAGTCGATAATCGTTGGGACATTTTTGAGCCGAAAAAAATGAAGGACAAGTTTGGAAATTTTCTGCCTAACGAACGATAAATTGAAAGGTTAATGGGTTTCCCGTCCGACCTGTCTGCACTAGGATTATGTAAAAAAACGAACATAAAATGTATTTATTTATGTCCACTGAACGATTTATCGGTCATTACATGATGGCAACATCGTTTGCGCTCACGGCCAAACGTTCGGGTTCGGACGATTTTTCGTATAGTGTATGGCCAGCATAAGTCATGAATAAAGCCTTATTGAACCTTCAGTTTAAATTAGCTAAATACATTCAAGGTGCATCAAGGTAAACAAGGGGTTTAATGTCTTACAGTTGACTTTTCTTACAAAGTCAGCCACAGCCTGAGAACAAAAGCCTGTCCCCTGTCAGTAGTGCCAAGTAGGACACCTGTTTTCTGTGTGGAAGCAGTGGTCTCTCTGAGAAACGTCTCATGTCCCCTGCTTAATAAGACTTAAAGCTCTGCAATCTACAAAACTCCTTTTCTCTACTGATTACAGAGCTAAAGCTAGATTGGGTATGAGTGTGATCTCTGCAATAAGACCATTGCTTCCCCACAGAAAGCAAGGGGCCGAACTCTGCACCAAGCTGGCAGGGGACAGGTTTTTCTACTCAAGCTGTGATGGATATAAACACAAACTATAAGACTTTGTACATCTTTTGTTTTGATGCATTTGGAATGCATTTAGCTAGTTTAAAGGCAAAGTTTACCTTAAAAAAAATTTAAATAAATGCACATAATTTATCTTTGTGGAAAAAAAAAAAATTAACATTTTCCCCCATCTTTAAATGTATATCATATATCTTGCTTTTTCTTACCTAGAATCCACAAATCTGGACAGGTTTAGGTAATTTCCCTGAGGAAGCCATTGTTTATGGCGAAACATGTAGGAATGTGACTACCTGCACTATCTACTGGCCTTCAAATTATCATTAGGCCTGTGTTTTTTGTTATATGTTTGTGATTAACTTGCTATTTTCACACCAATATTGAATATATATATATGATGTTATATTTTTAACTTTGTACAAAAATTAATAATCTTTATATTTTTTCATGTAAATCTTGACAAATGTATTAATATTTGGCACCGCTATAATCCCCTTATATATATATATATATATTTTTTTTTCCCCCCCGTTACAGGAGCCTGCAAAGTAATGCACCCCTGATCAGTGGATTGCAGATGCAAGGTTGGGCTCCTGCAAACACTTCCTCCAGCTCTCTGCCCATACCTCTCTAGGCCTTCAGTTGCAGAGCTGGAAGAAGAGTCAATAGACTATGAATACACTGATTACCGCAATTCCATTGAGAACTACAAGTCGATCTGTCACGGTATCAGACAGGTAATTCATTAATTCACAGATCTCGGTCTATGAATGACACGGCTGCGAGGGTGAAGACTCGCACAGCCATGCAAGAAACACAAAAAAGTGACAGTGATTGTGGAGGAGGAAACCCCTTGCATGCTGTCATGGGCAGACATTTGCACCATGTTACATTACCCTAAATATTGGTGAACTTAGCCCCTAAAAGTGAAAGTTCAACTGGGCTTTAAACAATATATTACAATCCACAGAATTGCATGCTTCTTTAACTTTGTTTTAGCGTCTTTGCCACAGACATATGTAGACTGCTCCTCTCCCTAAATTCAATCTAAGACTCTTCACACTTTCTATAGATGTAATGACACAGACGACGAACCAGCAAAAAATCAGACTGTCAGCTAAGGGTGGACAAATGAATTTAAATTTTACAAACCACATAATTACATAGTAGGTGAGGTTGAAAAAAGACACAAGTCCATCAAGTCTGACCTATGTGTGTGATTATATGTCAGTATTACATTGTATATCCCTGTATGTTGTGGTCGTTGTGGACCACGATGTCCAAATCTAACTTTAGGTCTACTTTATAGCTATATTCATATCTATGCCTTGTATTGTGTTGAAATATACATTTTACTGTGTGTTATTGCAATGTAAGTTAATGTGCAACATGTGTGTGTTGTCATTCATTCTGAATGGCAACCCAATGCACACATACAGTAAAAACAAACGCACCCGCCATACAGCACATCATAACGTCACAATACCCAGATGTGAATGTACACGAGTACATTCATACAAAATGTGAATGTACATTGCATTTCTGTGCATTGCCTTGCGATGACAGATTTTTTTTTTTTTTTGCGTCAGATCGTTGCGATGGGTGGTGTGAAAGCAGCATTTGCAAAAGCAGGTAAATAAGTGCATACATGCACATGAAAGATTAAGCCGATGTTAGCCCTTTTATACATGCCTATTGACTGTAATTGGGTACAAACGGCTTTTCAGTTCCTGGTCATGTGATTGTGGCATCCTTCAGTCAAAAAGCAGACAACAGTACCAACAGCGTTACATGTGACTCAGGACATGGTGGGATCTGCTCATCACACAGTTGACATGATGTGGGTCTGATTTTAGAGACAAGCACACTTCTTATTTTTGATGTGTATTACCATATGACATCTATCCAGACATGTCAGACCCCTCCCTACCTTACTCTCATTTCCATTCTACCCAGCTCTATAGTAAGGATGAGCTCCGGCATGTTCGCATGCGGCACGTGCCGAGCCTGCCAGGATGTCGGCACTGCGCTGCGCTAATCACAGGCAGTGAGACATTTCCCGATCTCTGCTGCCGCGCATCGGGACAATGTTTCACTGCCTGTGATTAGCGATGTGCAGTGCCGACTTCCTGGCGGGCTCTGCACGTGCCGCATGCGAACACGCCTGAGCTCTTCCTTACTCTATAGCTTTCATCAAGAAGGGCTTACTCTGGTTCTTATAAATAGCTACTACATCAGTCATCCCCAGACACTGGAAAACTGCTACACCACCTTCCACATGTGAATTGGTGGATGACATGCAGTTTCTGAAAACAACTGAGGAGCTGACTGCGCATCTATGTGGCAGATACACATTTTCTAACGTTTGGGATCGCCGGCTGCTTTTATTTACTACACCGCGATTTCAGGAACTGCTATCCCACAAAGAAAACTGAATGAAAAGGATTCATTTTGGAACCAGGGGACTGTTATGTGGACTGATTCTACCCCCCCCCCCCCCTGAAACCCCCTTTCAGACCTCCACACCCTTCTTTCTATCTGTCCCCTTTCACTTTCTAATACGATCTTATTCTATTTCTCTCTGATCAACCAGAAAAACATGAGTGTATGCTGTTGTCAAAGTAGAACTTTATTGTGTATTTATATGATTGCCTCGTTCACACCATGGTGCAGAGCCTCTGCAAGGCACAAAAAAAACAACAATTGTTCTCTATGTGCCCTGTTCACACCACAGCACTGGTATCACATGCAGATTATTACTGCGCAGAAATCTGCAAAGTGTATGCAGTTTTCTGCATGGGGAAAAAAAACCTGACATGACATCAACATAGGTGTGAACAGGGCACATAACTGACCCGCATGAAAACTGATGTCAACTTGCATAAAAACTCACTGAAACCCCATGTAAACCCATGTCGCTGAAAGTGAACTCTGCGCAGATTTCTCATCAGTTCCCATCAGTTTTCTCGCACATATGGTGTGAACAAGTCCTTCTACTGTACTTGATTCTAAAATTTGTTAGGGATCTTTGTATTTGGTTTCTGTACAGCCTAAGTTTATGCCAACTAAACATGTAGGAATACCTAATTTAACTTCCTACTAATAAACTTAAAGCAGAACTTTCTTTTTGCCGGAGGCTGCCATTTTGCTGAAGCCGAGAGCCCCTGAACAGCAGTAAATCATTAAGTGGAACCAAATCCATCAATTTAACAGTTTCCAAAAAACGGTTACATCCCTGGAATGCCAGGAATGATAACTGTCCCATTTTCAAGTCCTCAACAAACTGTCAAAACATCATATGGCTGGTGTCATAACTGATCACATGTGCAGCACCATAGAAGTTGCAGATCAAGCAGAGGCAGCTTCCTTGGCTGAAAAGGATAAGAGGGTTTAAATTATGCTTTAGGCCTGTTAGCAGATTGGCCTCTACAAACTCAGCAGTGCCTAAAAATGGAGAGCAACTATACAGGCCCTGCTTTTGAGTCATTATTCCCATTATCACCTCTTGACCCAGCTGGAGTCGGGAGTTTTTGCCCATGACCATTATAGGCCAACATTGGTACTCATGAATAAAGTTTGGCAGGAAATGAGACATAATGAAATATGAAGGAGCTTCTTAGTATTCATCGTTACGGGGAAATAGAAACTATGAAGAGCACTATATATGGAAGGGTTTGAATGCTGGCACCCCCAGGGGGTCCAATATTTTGCCCAGCTTTATTCTCAAAATGTTTTGACGCCCTTCCAGGACTTGCAGGAGTCTTACCAACTGCCCATCGTAGCTTCTTTAAGTATCTACAATTGCGGCATGTATTACAGACCCAGTCTAAACATGCCAAAATAGTTATAAGACCAGATGTCTCTTTTAGACTCGTTTGCAGCGATTAGTGAGAAAAGGGGCCTTATCTCCTCTTTACTCAAATAATGGCAAGATTTCACGATACCTCTCATAGTCTGGGTAGGAGAAAGACCGGGGCGATTTTTCAGATGATGTATGGCCAGCTATCTTAGAGAGAGTGCCCTCTATAGCCTTATCTGTACAATGCCTGTCCCAATTGTTTATTATACATAGGACCCCGGTAAAACTAGTGCGGCAGGTGGGATACCCCGGAGTGCCCACGATGCCAACAATCTCCAGCAGATTTACTTCATATTCTGTGAAAGTGCCCCAAGTTGGTTAGATATTGGTGTGCTATGGTGAACATAATGAATAGTGCTTTTCATACTCACATTCACCAGGACCCTAAGATCTGCTTATTGGGTTACCTAGAAGAGGAGATTTTCCCACCTGAGATACTAACACCAACTAACAAATTACTGTTTCCAGCGTGTAAAATCATTGCTTTAAAATGGTTGTCTAGCCTAGCTATGGGCGATAGCCATCGGGCTGACTCCTTGTATATGTGAACCTATTGCCGTCTACTGATTATGCACCTTAAATGGTTGTCTCCCAGTCCTCCCTCATTCGAGGACTGGCATCTCCAGTTAATGATACCCTCCTGAAGGAACAACGCATTTGCCGAAATAGAGGCACACTGAATACATTTTACAAACTGTTGGAATCATGGCTAGTGGTACTGGGCCTGGCTTTATTTTCACTGGTCTCCTTTAGACTATTACAGTGTGGTTAACCTTGTGATGGTGATGAAAGTATACCATATATATGATAGTGGGAACCTGATGGTCTCTAAATGGTTAGAGATATGGTTGCGCATATTGATATGGTTGTGTATAATGTTTCAAGTTACAAAGGGTGGACAGTCACACATGTGTGCATTCTGGGAATGTCCCGGTTCAAATATTTAGTATTAACAATGTTTCCACGTCTTGTTATTTTATAAAATTGGTAGAGATGTTATCTGACTAATGCTAATCTGAGGCTTAACATACTGTCTTTATGTTTTGTCTAATCGCTTGTCTGCCAAACACACAGCTACTACATGGTTGGAAGTTCTACATGTATAACATAATTGCATGTGAATATCATGATGTTCTTTAAGGGATTTTTTTATTTTCCTCTATGTTTTATTTTATTACTAAAAACTTCAATGAAAAATTATTGGGGGGGGGGGGGGGATGGAGCAACTGAGCCTGTGCAGAGCAATGAGAGAAGTGTATTACTGGATTTTAAAGAATATAGGCACTTATTTTTAATTCTATACCTGCAAAAGGGGCCAACCTGGAATTACATTTATGATTAAAGTTCCACTTTAACAACACTAACATTTTTACTACATGTTAAAAAATAAATCTATAGGAAGTGTGATGTGATATTATAGGGCACTCTATGGTTAGCACTAATGGTCAGCTAAAGGCAGCATATATACCAGAAGCACAAAGTCATCCTCGGCCTAGTAGTTAATAGAAGCAACTGAGCTGGTGTCACCCCTGGGGTCAGAGCCTATGTGGCATGCTTAAAGCAAGGTAGACAATGTACAGACAGCATAGAGTAAGCTGATACCAACCCATGTCGTGGCATCTCCTCTTCTTCCTCCTCCTCCTCCTCAAGTTGTAGCTGTTTTTCCTCTTCTGCATTTAATACCTACAGCCAGAACACAGTTTTGTGTAATACATTTTTAAGAAAGATGTCATTAGATGGCCCCATATAGTAAACATATACCTACACATCTGAACTGTTTCTACAAAAAACATTATGTACAGTAATCTGGGTAAGAGCCAACAAATTTTATTTATTATTTTATTTTTCTTGGAATAACTTGCATCCTTATTTTATATTATTCCTCAATTATTATTTCTGTTTGTAGCAGCGGTTACTTCTGCATATCAGCCATGATTATTTTATGCTTCATCCAAGACACTTTAGCAAGTGCATATGCAGATATAAACAATGATATGACAAATTCATTGTTTATTCCTGTACTCTACACCTTGGCCTGATACATTTCCCAGTGACTGAAACATTTTGGTGTATAGGATGAATAAACAAAAACTCACTTGAAATGATTCCTTAAAGTTTATGTAAAAGGCAAAAAAAAATTTTGTATACAATGTAGAAGGGTTAGAAGCGATCAGGTTTAATTTCTGTCTGTGTGATATTCACACTCATCCTCCAAGGGACCTTTGTCCACCATACAGAAAGTGATTGGAAAGTTAACATCCAATAAGAACAGGAGATGAGAAGAAATTTTCCAATGTAGACAGATGTCCAACTGACAGCCATCTAAGAGCTTTCCACTAGTTTTGGAGAAATCTGGTCTAACTTCCAGCTTAGTATTTGGGAAAGGAAATTAAGGGCAATCTCTCCAAGGGACACGGACAGCAAGAAAAAGAAAAAAAGAAATAAAATCCCCTGAAAGGCAATGACAAGTTCAAAAGTGGAGTTTACTATTAATTTAACAAAAACAAGTTGTTGCTCAAAGCTTTTGTAAAACAGAAATTAATCACTTTACTTTCTGTTTGATAATTTTCTCAAGCTGTTGGTGGGCAATCAGCATTTATGTAAATGGAACGAATCCTCGTGTCAGCTGACACTGCCAAACAATTCTATGGGAAGCAGTTTGGCAAGGTTGGATTTTTATTTATTATTTTATTTTTCTTGGAATAACTTGCATCCTTATTTTATATTATTCCTCAATTATTATTTCTGTTTGTAGCAGCGGTTACTTCTGCATATCAGCCATGATTATTTTATGCTTCATCCAAGACACTTTAGCAAGTGCATATGCAGATATAAACAATGATATGACAAATTCATTGTTTATTCCTGTACTCTACACCTTGGCCTGATACATTTCCCAGTGACTGAAACATTTTGGTGTATAGGATGAATAAACAAAAACTCACTTGAAATGATTCCTTAAAGTTTATGTAAAAGGCAAAAAAAAATTTTGTATACAATGTAGAAGGGTTAGAAGCGATCAGGTTTAATTTCTGTCTGTGTGATATTCACACTCATCCTCCAAGGGACCTTTGTCCACCATACAGAAAGTGATTGGAAAGTTAACATCCAATAAGAACAGGAGATGAGAAGAAATTTTCCAATGTAGACAGATGTCCAACTGACAGCCATCTAAGAGCTTTCCACTAGTTTTGGAGAAATCTGGTCTAACTTCCAGCTTAGTATTTGGGAAAGGAAATTAAGGGCAATCTCTCCAAGGGACACGGACAGCAAGAAAAAGAAAAAAAGAAATAAAATCCCCTGAAAGGCAATGACAAGTTCAAAAGTGGAGTTTACTATTAATTTAACAAAAACAAGTTGTTGCTCAAAGCTTTTGTAAAACAGAAATTAATCACTTTACTTTCTGTTTGATAATTTTCTCAAGCTGTTGGTGGGCAATCAGCATTTATGTAAATGGAACGAATCCTCGTGTCAGCTGACACTGCCAAACAATTCTATGGGAAGCAGTTTGGCAAGGTTGGATTTTTAGGAGTATACAGATGCAAAATTGCAAAAGCAAGAGGGCCAACAATATGCCCCCCCCCCCCCCCAAAAAAAAAAAAAAAAACTGTTTGACATGCATGCTCTATAGTAGCACACTATGTGTGAGAGTTTTGCAGCTTCTCAGTAATGGTTTAGTATGTTGCTTACTCACCTTGTTCAGTAACTCTCTGGTGTCGTCATTAAGAGGCTCATGGGAAAATTTGCAGTTGTCTCCTTGGTAGCACTTTGCTCCAGTATGGTAAAATTTGCAAGGAAATTCATGTACGAGGCAGAAAAGTTAAGTAAAATACATTTAGGAATAAATCTGTCAATTTACAGTGTAATTTTGGCAGTATACCCATCATCTCCCAGATCATTTCCAACCACAGCAGCATATGGATTAAAGGGTCATTTCAATCTTTAGGTTATTAAAAATGGTTTATATTACCATATTGATTACCAACCTTTATTTGGTCATGTTCTACTATAATGACCCTTAAGCTGGGTACACATGGGCTGAATATCGGATGAAAAAGTTAAGCTCGCCAGGAACCAGCCAACTTTCGGCTCATGTGTACAGCCCTCTGTCTGACAGAAGCTGGTCAGGCGACTAGCTGATGTTGAACGGTATCGCCAGCGGTGATCAGTGTGTTCTGGCAGGTGGGAGGGGAGGTCGGGCTGTCCCCCTGTCAGAACACAATAGCACAGCAGGGGAGATCGCCACATTAATGTTGCTTGTTTTAGTACAGTGATCTGTCAGGTGTTTTTCATTTAGCCTGTTGGGTTGAAAAAAAATAATTCCTGTGTGTACCCAACTTTATCCATGCACAACTTGTAATTAGGGTATAGGCACCAGTTATTAACTCTTATATGCTTCAACTGTACCTGATAATATTTCCATACCCCTGCCACTCTTCTCTGTCCCCCTTGGGAATCTGGATTTCAAGCAGGTGAAGGCATTGGAAAAGCACAAACAAGAACAAGTTTAGGTCTGTTTTTTTCAAGCCTCCTGACACCCCCCAAAACACAAATGGCTTTAAAGACAAACACCAAGAGGCACATGTGAGGTTACCATGTTTCCTAGTAGATACTTACTGTATAAGCTTGAATTCCCTCAAAGATGCACTCCAGTCATTACAAAACCCTTGTGTAGACCCTCGTGCTGTCTGCCGGGAGGCACAGTGACATCACCTTTTTCTCCTTGAAATGTTGGAGGCCTAGGTAAGTATTTTCTTTTAATCTGGGCAATTTATTTACAAATAGCTTAAAAAAAGCATTTGTGTTGGGGGAGCAGGAGGCTGGCAAAACAGCACACCATCTATCTGCCATGGAAGGTCCTGTTTAAAGTATAAGTGTAGAAATTATATGGTCTATAATTATTTAACCAGTTGCCCTCCAGAAGATTTAACCCCTTCATGACCAGGCCCATTTTTTGCAATACGGCACTGTGTTACTTTAACTGACAATTGTGCGGTCATGCAACGCTGTACCAAAATAAAATTGTTGTCCATTTTTCCCCCCCAAATATATTGAAACTAATCTACCATTTTGTTGTTGTTATAGCTGGTCCATGAATGCCCCCCTATGGTCACCTTAGTTCCTTAACCACTTTCAGACCGGACCATTTTGCTGGCTTAAGACCAGGGCACTTTTTGCGATTCGGCACTGCGTCGCTTTAACTGACAATTGCGCTGTGTGCAACGTGGCTCCCAAACAAAATTGACGTCCTTTTTTTTCCCACAAATAGAGCTTTCTTTTGGTGGTATTTTATCACCTCTGCGGTTTTTATTTTTTGCGCTATAAACAAAAAAAGAGCGACAATTTGGAAAAAAACTCATTATTTTTAACTTTTTGCTATAATAAACATCCCCCAAAATATATATAAAAAAACGTTTTTTTTCCCTCAGTTTAGGCCGATACGTATTCTTCTACATATTTTTGGTAAAAAAAAATTGCAATAGGCGATTATTGATTGATTTGCGCAAAAGTTATAGCGTCTACAAAATAGGTGATAGTTTTATAGCATTTTTATTAAGTAATGGCGGCGATCAGCGATTTTTTATTGTGACTGCGACGTTATGGAGGACACATCGGACATTTTTGACACATTTTTGGGACCAATGTCATTTATACAGCAATCAGTGCTATTTAAATGCACTGATTCCTGTGTAAATGACACTGGCAGTGAAGGGGTTAACCACTAGGTGGCAGTGTAGGGGCTATATATTCCTAGAGGCGTGTTTCTAACTGTGGGGGGGGGCGTTGCTGTGAGCTAGTGAATGCTGATCTCTGCTCCATTTACAGGGAGCAGAGATCGGCGTCACTAGTTGCTAGGCAGAACAGGGAGATGCTGTTTATTTCCGCATCTCCCCGTTCAGCCTTCCCGTGAGACGATCGCGGGTATCCCTGTGGCGATCGAGTCCGCGGGACCCACGACCGGACTCACGGGGGTCCCGACCGATGTCACGGCGGCATCTTAAAGGGGACGTACCTGTACGCCCTTATGCCTGTCCGTGCCATTCTGTCGACGTACATCGGCGTGCGCCCGTCGGGAAGCGGTTAAAGGTTTCCTTGATGCTGGCAGACTTTTTGACCCATATAGTGTTTTGACTAGAGTACACTATATTTCAAGAGACCATGGTAAGCAATGGTGTCGTCAGAGTGAATGTGCACATGTATGCAAGAATCATTTTGGACTGAAAAAATAACCTCTAAGAGGAATAATCAAATGAATGTGTTTATATACGAATCTAAATAGATTTTTTATATGATTATTATTTATAAAATTCTCTTTAATAGAAGGCTTGTACTACCTCTAATGGACAGTATTCCTTGAAGAAGCACAGAATATGGGCGAAACATGTTGGGAACTCCATTCTAAAGTGAGGTATCCATAAAATTGTATTGTACTCACCATAATTGTTTTTTAACAATTTTTTAAATTGTCTTTAAATAAAAAACTTTTTATACTATATCTTGAGATCACTATTATATATATATATATATATATATATATATATATATATATATATATATATATATATATATATATATATATATATATATCTATATTTTTTTTTTTCATTTGCAAAAATCCCACAAAATCCTTCTATATCCAATGGCACACAAATATGAGATGCAACAAAAATAAGCAAATGAATAAAATTAAGTTGTGCTTTGAAAGGATATCATGCATATAGATGCAGTTCTCTCCTCTGGTGCAATATCCTTGTATATAAAACTTACAAATTTCTTTCTTCTTTTCTATCTCTGCATCATGATCAAACTTACACTGCTCCCCCTGAAAAAAAATAAAAAATAAAACAAAGCCTAAAAATATGATCAAAGTTAGGCAGACACAATACTTCTCTATTTACCTGCCACTAGCATGTATGACCACCACAGATACGGAAAAAGAAAAAACAAAAGTTCATCCTAGAAGCCAGTCTCTCAAAACTCAAGAGTGTCAGCAGTCAGACCATCTTACATACTCTGCACATGATGATCAGCACATTTCTAAATTTCTTTAGAAATTTTTTTTAGTCAGTTAAAAACAGTCCAGCAATAAAAATAAATAAATGTAAATGCAACTAAAATAACTGTGAATCAAATCAATGTGCTGCGCTAAAAACCTTTCACCGATGAAAAAACACAAAACCTAGTCTTTAGTCGTAGTTTGCAAACAATGGTATAAAATTATTAAAGAAAAAATATATAAATATATATATATATATATATAAATGTATGCAAATATTGTGAAAATTAATAATCGTGCATTCAATTTACATGTGCATTAAAGTGATATCCTAACCACAATTCATGCAACATCCGTGCAATCAATTTGATTTTTGATTGTGTTTTATATGATATAGGAGGTCAATATTGCTGGAAAAATACATCTCAGAGTTATGTATATAATTAGGGGGTAAATCGAGTATGTCCAGTATAGCGTTAAAGGGTGTTTTTCCTTGTAGTTCTGTATATCCATATTGAAGCTGTGGTGTCACCCAGCTTAATTGAGTGAATAGAGCAATTGGACTCCAGTAAAATGTCGGTGGTCCGTAGAGAAAATATAGCGTGTTTGCCGTTCAGTCCAATAAAAATCCTCCTGAGGAAGCCACGTGACCCTGTGGTGTAACTTGTAGGGGAGGGGCAATAGGATGTTATGGCGCCTAGAATCAGATGTGGAATGAGACACCCATGTGGCTAGAGCGGTGTCACGGACTTGTCAAATATATTTGACATTTTTAGCATGTATAGAGTGATGCGCTGGAAGCACCTCGAAAATGTGAGTACTTTACCTTATACTTTTAATAAAGACGGATTGTTTTTAAGATATAAGCACTATTGGTGTTTCTACTTTGCAGATGCCATTTGAGGAGATTGATATGGAGTGAAGCAGCGCTAAGGAGGGAGGATTAAAGAGTCGCAGTTATCATTATTCTAGCCCAGGAGCACGAGTGTGGTGATACACTATTAAGACCATTGGAGCACTACAAGCAGCATATGGATTTTGGTGGATGGCAATATATTTATCACCATCATTGGATTTAACACATGGACTGCACTGTTATATATGATGTACACTGTGGGGGTTCTTTACTGAAACTGGAGAGTGCAAAATCTGGTGCAGCTGTGCATAGAAACCAATCAGCTTCCAGGTTTTATTGCCAAAGCTTAATTGAACTAGGTGAAGTTAGAAGCTGATTGGCTACCATGCACAATTGCACCAGATTCTAAGTGCAACAGTTTTAGAAAATCTCTCCCTTTGTGTGATTACACAGATGTTGCATGAATTATAGTTAGGATATCACTTTATTGTGTGTGCAAGTTTAATGCACAATTATTCATTTTCCCAATATTTTCAAAAATTTATATTTTTTTCTTTAATAACATTGTTTGTAAACACTAAGACTAGGTTTTGTGTTTTTTTCATCGGTTAAAGCTTTTTAGCGCAGCACATTGATTTGATTTAGTATTGCACACATTTTTGGGAATGTGAAAGTGCTTGCAGCTTGGTTTTAGAATTAATATAACATACATAGTCGCTCGCAAGATTTCATTATTATTAACCACTTGACCACTGGGCACTTAAACCCCCTTCCTAACCAGACCAATTTTCAGCTTTCGGTGCTCTCACACTTTGAATGACAATTACTCAGTTATGTAACACTGAACCCAAATGAATTTTGTGTCCTTTTTTTCACACAAATAGAGCTTTCTTTTGGTGGTATTTAATCACCACTGGGTTTTTTAATTTTTGCGCTATAAATCAAAATATACTGAAAATTCGGTAAAAAAAAATAAAAATTATTTGTTTCTATTAAAATTTATTGTGGGGGCAGAGCATTGCACAGTGGTTGCAGAGCATTGCACAGTGGTGGCAGAGCATTGCACATTGGGGGCAGAGCATTGCACATTGGGGGCAGAGCATTGCACATTGGGGGCAGAGCATTGCACAGTGGTGGCAGAGCATTGCACAGTGGTGGCAGAGCATTGCACAGTGGTGGCAGAGCATTGCACATTGGGGGCAGAGCATTGCACATTGGGGGCAGAGCATTGCACAGTGGTGGCAGAGCATTGCACAGTGGTGGCAGAGTATTGCACAGTGGTGGCAGAGCATTGCACATTGGGGGAGAGCATTGCACAGTGGTGGCAGAGTATTGCACAGTGGTGGCAGAGTAATGCACAGTGGTGGCAGTGTAGCTGTCACTGACCAGCGCTGTGGGCACTACACATCCAGCCCACAGCGCTGGTCCCATCTCCCCCGCTGCGCGCTTCTCCCCTCTCACTATACCGATCGGTACAGAGAGGGGAGGGAGGAACCGGCGTCATGACGTGACGCCGGTTTGTGTACATGTGACATGTCATTTGACGGAGCGATCACGTGGTAAACGGCCGCACGTGGCGGTCACGGAAGTTCCCGAGTGCGCGCCCCAGGGGGCGCGCGGGAGCAAGTTTCTGGGAGGACGTCCACCCAGGATAAGCCGACCGCGCTGTAGCCATCTTTTGACTATAGCGCGGTCGGCATGTGGTTAAAATAACCGAGAGGTTTTATTAACATTGAAAGTGCAAAATGCAGTAATAATTACATTTTCCTGATCACATTCTGCATGAGACATACAAGTTGCTGCATTTAGCACATCATCAATGCTGTCTGCAATATTTAGCAACTACCAATTGTCCAGCATTAATCACTTCATCCCCAGAAGGATTTAACCCCTTCCTGACCAAGCCCTTTTTTGCGATTCGGCACTACGTCGCTTTAACTGACAATTGCGCGGTCGTGCGACTCTGTACCCAAACAAAATTGACTTAATTTTTTTCCCCAAATAGAGCTTTCTTTTGGTGGTATTTGATCACCTCTGCAGGTTCTATTTTTTGCGCTATAAACAAAAAAGAGCGGAAATTTTGAAAAAAAAGACACAATTTTTTTTATTTTTTGCTATAATAAAAATCCCCCAAAAATATATAAATAAAAAAAAAAATTATTCCTCAGTTTAGGCCGATAAGTATTCTTCTACATATTTTTGGTAAAAAAAATGCGCTATAAGTGTATATTGATTGGTTTGTGCAAAAGTTATAGCGTCTACAAAAGAGGGGATAGATTTATGGCATTTTTAGTAATAACTTAATTTTTTTGTATCATTAGTAATGGAGGCTATCTGCATTTTTTATCGGGACTGCGACATTGCTGCGGACATATCGAACATCTCTTGACACTTTTTTGGGACCACTGGCATTTATACAGCGATCAGTGCTATAAAAATGCACTGATTACTGTGTAAATGTCACTGGCAGGAAAGGGGTTAAACACTAGGGGGTGATCAAGGGGTTAACTGTGTTCCCTCAGCATGTTTTAACTGTAGAGGGGATGGGCTCACTAGAACATGACAGAGAGATCACTGCTCCCGGGCAGTAGATCCCTGTCATGTTGCTAGGCAGAACAGGGAAACGCCTTGTTTACATCTCTCCATTCTGCCTCTCTGTGCCACAATCACGGGCAACCGGACATCGAGTCCACGGGACCCGCGGATGAGGCAGCGACGTACGGGTATGTTGCTTTGCGCCCCCGTGCCAATATATATCGGCGTGAGCCGGTTGGCAAGTGGTTTAAGTGTGTGTGTGTGTGTGTGTGTGTGTGTGTGTGGGTGTGTGTGTGTGTGTGTGTGTGTGTGTGTGTGTGTGTGTGTGTGTGTGTGTGTGTGTGTGTATATATTATATATGTATACACACGCACACACACATTTTTGCAGGTAAAAAAATGTGCATTAATTATTTCTTTACTAGAAGCCTGCAAAGCACTGCACCCGCGATCAGCAGATAGCGGATGCAATGCAGGACTATTTGCAGACTATCTGTGTAAGCTGCCTGCCCATACCTCATACGGGCACGCAGTTACACACCGACAGAAAGAGACAATGCTAGTTCATTGAGAACTACAAGCCTGCAGCCACAAAGGCTGTCAGTACTTAGTAGTTCTCACATTTACAGAACACTGAATGAATGACGCGGCTGGGTGGGCAGAGCCCCGCACGACAATGTTTTGTTTAAATTGTGACAGTGAATGAGGGGAGAAGATCCCGTGCTCGCTGCCACAATGGAGCATCGGGGGAGGTGGAGGGGGTCAGTGCAGGTGTAGTGCAATAGTAACATGTTACGCCTTGAATATGGGTGTAACATGTTACGAAAAAGGTGAACTTTACTGCTGATTTATTGTTAAAAAATAGGATAGAGGTTTATAAGCATTTCTACTAGAACCTGACTGATTGCCAAGTGTCACACGTTTTCCCTTTTAATGATGCCCATTTACCTTAACACATCGCCGTTCCAGGAAATATTTGCAGATCTGTTTTCCATTGCGTTCCACTGTGTGCTGATTAATGAACTCCTGACTCATGGTCACCCATTTCTTAGGTTTATGATCCTGCCAGAGAAAGAGTACATCACAAATTTCAGTTAACTGATGAAGTACCATAATCAATTTGGTTAAAAAACAAAATGCACATTTTCTATTTTCTCACAGAGAGGGTTATTTGCGTTTTAGTTTATTTTGTTATGGTATACAGTTTATTCAGTGTATAACATATAGAGGAAATATTTAAAGCAGTTCTCCCCTTATAAGTATTATATATGGGGCAAGAGAAACGTGCACATGTATGGTAGTCTCCCAAACCTTGCTGCAGGGAGGCCGTTTTAACCGCTGATGGAAATGATGCTTCCTGAAGTTGGACTGGCTGGTAAACCCCATGCAACCTGACAATCACATAAAAGGTGGCCTGTGTTCTGACAAAATGAGCAACCTGGCAGAATGTACAACCTGCGTCACATCCTGGTGACGTGGAATCCGCTGGAGCTACAAACCGTGCTCACTGCGCAGGCGCACCGCGTCATACATCCCTTCACTGGCTGCCCTGCCTGCTTACTGTAGGTGTGATGAGGTTGAGTGTAAGGTGCAGCAAGATGGCGGCACGCATGCGCAGTAGTCGGTCGAGCATTTTGTCGGGCAAATTCCTTGGTGCACTGACATCAGCCAGTGAAGGGATGTATGACGTGTTGTGCGTGCGCAGTTTGCAGCTACAGCTGATTCCACGTCACAGGAAGTAACGCGGGTTGTACATTCTGCCAGGTTGGTCATTTTGTCACAACACCTGCTCCCTCAACATCACAGCAGGGTTTTGCTCTGGCAAGAAGTGAACATTGGTCTTATCAGTTTAATCTGTTGACTTGTGGTCTACTCCCCTCTGCCTCACACAACACTCGCAAATGCGTTTGTTTTGATGGTCAAACAATTAAACCAAAAGGACCAAACTCAGGCATACCTTGATCTGTCTCCGCTAAAAAAGGATACCAGGCCATCAAGCCGGTGAATGCATACTGGCCAGCCTGATTTAAAACAAAAACCTGTTTGTCACCCAGTTTAATGTTTTAAAATGAAAATGGAGCAGTGAGACAGATTATGCAACAGATTTATTACAAGGCTACAGACATTACCTAAATTACACAAAAGAGATGAAGCATGCAACAAGTGCAGCAGGAGCCGCCATTCTTTGTTTACTAATGCCATGTGGTGGCAATGGGGACATCGGGGTCTGATTTGCGTATGGTGGATAGATGTTGGTATATTCATTTCCAAAATTAATTTATGGTCTTCTCAACATAGTAAATTTACATAATGTTTCGGATGAAAGTTTCGGCCATTAGGTAGGTGTTTGCGCCTGTCCATGTATTGGCAGTAGCCACACCCACTACACACAAAGGTTCCCAAGGTCTTACATATGTCACCCTTAATGATTTGTATTCGCTAGCTAACAATTTATGACCCATAGAGGGGGCCCTCCTATAGGTGACAGCTGGCAGGATAGAAACAAATGGAGCAAGTAATGAGTCCATTGTTAGCAGATGCCAGTACTTGTTCAAGATACGCCTAACTTGTTTGTGCTGCGTCGGATAAGTTGTAATAATTCTAGTTGTATCGTCATTTGAAGGTTGTTTGTGTGCATTTAATAAATCTCGGCGGGATAGATTAACTGTTTTTCTATAGGCTTTCTTGAGACAAGTACTTGAGTATCCCCTTTCTAGTCTATTTCTCAGAGTGTCAGTCTCATTTTTGAAGCTGGCATCATTCGAGTAGTTCTGAGAGCTCGCCGGAACTGCTCAGATGATGCCAGCTTCAAAAATGCATGTATATAATATGGATTAATAATTATTTCTAATCGTGTCCATTTAATAATTCAACCAACATGTCCTTTCATCCCTCCTTTTCCAATCTTATCCTTTTCATTCATTTATTTTTTGTGATCATGATGTTTTGGCATTGTAAACACGTTGGCTGTCATTTTCTGTTCGGTCCACTGGGTGGCGCATGATGTGCTCTCTGGGCTGCCTTGCTCTTTCACACCACCCGGCAGGTAGGCTCCACCTGCGCATGGCTGGTGGATGACAGGGATTTTCCTGTCTCCATACAGGCCATATGTGCGACCTCCTACCTACCAGGCTTCCTTTTGGCGGTGACGGCCGGCGCATGATGTCATCATGCCCCGAGGGGCGGGCTATGCCGCTCGCCTCTACGTCAGGGAGACACTCTGAATCCGGCCTCAGCTGTTTCTCATACAGCAAGTGAGGCCGGAAAACAAACACCAGCCCCTGTGAGGATTGGCTCCCTATATATCAGCGCTCACACACAGCTGGCATGTCTCGGTCTGAGCACGGCTGCTATGATGTCTGTGTTTCCACCATTATACTGAAAGGTAATGTACTATTCAATTACAGGCAATATATGCCTCTGCTTTGCTGCCACATGCACATTGGTTGTGTCTGTGTACTAATCCTAAAATCATGATTGACTTCTTTTCACTTTTATGGTTCTTTAGACCGTATTACCTCTCTTCTGGTGGAGCCATCAGTGTCTCCTGTGGATGTGAATCAGTGGCTGGCCCGGAGTTGCATGCCTGTCCACCCATGTTGTCCGTGCGGTCTCTCTCAGCCAGCGTGGAATTTTCACAATTGTTTTTACTATTTCCCTATGTCCTTCAATGAACCCTGTAAGTAACTTTAAGCCTAAAAATTGTATTTGCTCACTATGTAAAACTACTTGCCTTTTATGCACTGCAGTACAAATACTATGTAACTGTATCTATGTATTAACTGGTTCATTGGTATACCTTGTATATTTTAATGTCACTGTTAATGTCTATAAAATGTATTACATATTGTGTACCCAATAAAAGTGGCACTTTGCTGCCTTTTACCTACTCCATTACTCCTATTTCTGCCTAAAAAGACCAAGGGGGGCGGCCCCTGCTGCACTTCTTGCATGTTTCCTCTCTTCATGTTTTAAGGATGTTGGCAGTCCCATACACTCAATTCCCATAAACATTTTTTCTACCTAAATTACACAATTTTATCTGTTTACCATAATGCAAAATAGCCTGCATTTGCTTTTTATTTGATCAGTTTTTATCCTACTTACCTTGGATTTTGCAGAAATCGCATACTATTCATTATCAAATGAAGCAGGGACTACATGGATATGAGTGCCTTTCAAAAAATAGTTCTCACCAAGCAACAATATATTTAAAATGCTCCAGTACAAGTTAGTGACATGTTACATCAGCTTCCGATTTATCTGGGACTTACCTCTTGATAGCCATCTTGATAATAGGATCCTTTGTGTCCTCCTCGGCCTCGACCTCTATCCTTACGCATCATCATCTTCTTATGAGGACCACCTCCCCGACTATAGTAATACCCTTTTTGTTGCTGCTCCCCTACAAAACAATAAAACAGCATTTGTAAATACACAAGTGTGAACAAATTTTAAAAGTTTTATAAAACTTATATTGATGCAAAAACCATTTAGCGTGTGAGAACCTAGCTAAAAAATTCTGTTGACTACCAACACATTATAAAGTCCTTCAATATAACAAAAATCATGTGCATATACCTTTTATTTTTTTTCCCCTACTAAATACAGTCTTTTCTTGAACATAAAATCCCTATTTTATCAACTTCCTGCTTCTCAGCTCACCCCTCAAAGATGGCAGATTTTTGGACGATATTATTGCATGGTGGTGGCAGAGCTCATCTGCCACTCTTGTGTAGTGAGCTTGCCTGTTGCGAGTTCGTTATGTACGCCTGTGTGGCATAGGTGACATCATCCAGAAAATTTACTTCTCCAATCCAACAAACAGTTGGGAAATAAAAATTTCTATAATAAAGGCAGTGACCAGCTGTTGGTGCCTTCCCAACACCAATCCTGATGGTCTCACCAACACTAATTTCGAATATACTTTTGGCTCCATTCCTAAGAAACACATGATGGATATACAGTAGATGATCTCCC
This sequence comes from Lithobates sylvaticus, assembly GCA_028564925.1. NCBI lineage: Eukaryota > Metazoa > Chordata > Amphibia > Anura > Ranidae > Lithobates > Lithobates sylvaticus. The sequence continues at coordinate 176,039,684 of CM053038.1, forward strand.
TGCAAAATGTTTGGCATACTGGCCTCTTATTCCTCTCCTGAGAATTTTGGATACATTGAGTCTGCCTCTGACAAGTAACAGCTAGTCCTGAAGTATCATTGATGTCTATTGTACTCCCCTGGGTCCTCTTACATAAGCATGCACTTTTTCTTAAAGTGTCACTAACCCCAGGACCCTGCATTTACCATATCTGGTATCCCACAGTACACAGAGCATGGAAATGCAATTTTTTTCTAGTAAATATAAACTGCTAAATACCTTTTCTCATCAGCAGTTAGAGAAGTCTTGTGACTTCTATCAGTGTCCAGCCAAGCACTGGTTAAAGCTTGTAGGAGTTTTCTGACTGTCCTATGAGACTGCAAGACTCTATTCTAGACCCTCTGTCTGGACAGTGCTGATTGGCCCTGTGCTGATCACATGCACTCTTCCAAGAAAACAAAAAACCTCTCTAGCAACACACACCAAACTGAGCATGTGCAGCCTGACTCCATAGTGTCTGTGTTATCAGGAAATTATCAAGGGACAGTGGAAGGAGGGGAGGAAGGGGAAAAAGACAGGATCAAACAGTGAGTATAACAAGCATGCTTTACTGCATATACAGACTGATTTTACTGTTGTGGGTTTAGTAACACTTTAATGGTATATATGGGTTCATTCAGGAAAATTAACTGTTTCAGCTTCATATTTTGGGGTCTTTCATATAAATAGCATTGCACAAAGAGGGTGGGTTTGGAGGGTTTACAATTTTATTTTAGATTTAGTTAAGCAAGACTGTAGGACCTGATAGGCCAAATATTGCTCATTTTGTTCTCTTTTGTTTTGGTCTTCTCTTATTATGTGTCCTTTTAATGCAATTTTTTATTGATGTACCACTGCAAATAAGTGCAAATATAAGAATTAAAAAAACAAAACCTGTCTGAACATACATACACAATATAGTATATATATATTATATATATCCTCCATACACATACAGTATCTCACAAAAGTGAGTACAACCCTCACATTTTTGTAAATATTATATACAGTTATGCTCATAAGTTTACATACCCTGGCAGAATTTATGATTTCTTGGCCATTTTTCAGAGAATATGAATGATAACACAAAAACATGTTGCACTCATGGTTAGTGTTTGGCTGAAGCCATTTATTATCAATCAACTGTGTTTACTCTTTTTAAATCATAATCACAACTAAAACTACCCAAATTACCCTGATCAAACGTTTACATACCCCAGTTCTTAATACCGTGTATTGCCCCCCTTTACAATCAATGACAGCTTGAAGTCTTTTGTGGTATTTGTGGATGATGCTCTTTATCTTCTCAGATGGTAAAGCTGCCCATTCCTCTTGGCAAAAAGCCTCCAGCTCCTGTAAATTCTTGGGCTGTTTTGCATGAACTGCACGTTTGAGATCTCCCCAGAGTGGCTCAATGATATTGAGGTCAGGAGACTGAGATGGCCACTCCAGAACCTTGGCCGACTTGGCCTTGTGTTTTGGATCATTGTCATGTTGGAATGTCCAAGTACGTCCCATGAGCAGTTCCTGGCTGATGAATGCAAATGTTCTTCCAGTATTTTTTGATAACATACTGCATTCATCTTGCCATCAATTTTGACCAAATTTCCTGTGCCTTTGTAGCTCTCACATCCCCAAAACATCAGTGATCCACCTCCGTGTTTCACAGTAGGAATGGTGTACCTTTCATCATAGGCCTTGTTGACTCCTCTCCAAATGTAGCGTTTATGGTTGTAGCCAAAAAGCTCAATTTTGGTCTCATCACTCCAAGTGACTTTGTGCCAGAAGGTTTGAGGCTTGTCTCTGTTCTGTTTGGCGTATTGTAAGTGGGATACTTTGTGGCATTTGCATAGTAATGTCTCTTCTGGCGACTCGACCATGCAGCCCATCTTTCTTCAAGTGCCTCCTTATTGTGCATCTTGAAACAGCCACACCACATGTTTTCAGAGAGTCCTGTATTTCACCTGAAGTTATTTGTGGGTTTTTCTTTGCATCCCAAACAATTTTCCTGGCAGTTGTGGCAGAAATTTTAGTTGTTCTACCTGACCGTGGTTTGGTTTCAACAGAACCCCTCATTTTCCACTTCTTGATTAGAGTTTGAACACTGCTGATTGGCATTCTGAATTCATTGGATATCTTTAATATACCTTTCCTGTTTTATACAGTTCAACTACCTTTTCCCATAGATCTTTTGACAATTATTTTGCTTTCCCCATGACTCAGAATCCAGAAACGTCAGTGCAGCACTGGATGAAAGATTCAAGGGTCTGTCAGGAGTCCAGAAACTCATTGACCTTTTATACACACACACTAATTACAAGCAAACAGATCACAGGGGAGGATGGTTACCTTTAATAGCATTTAAACCCCTTTGCGTCAACTCGTGTGCATGTTATTAGGCCAAAATCACCAGGGTATGTAAACTTTTGATCAGGGTTATTTGGGTAGTTTCTGTTGTCATTATGATTTAAAAAGAGTAAACACAGTTGATTGATAATAAATGGCTTCAGCCAAACACTAACCATGAGCGAAAGAAAAGTTTTTCTGTTATCATTCATATTCTTTGAAAAATTACTAAGAAATCATAAATTCTGCCAGGGTATGTAAACATATGAGCACAACTGTATTTTTATGTGACAACACTGAAGAAATGACACTTTGCTACAATGTATAGTGAGTGTACAGCTTGTATAACAGTGTAAATTTGCTGTCCCCTCAAAATAACAACACACAGCCATTAATGTCTAAACCGCTGGCAACAAAAGTGAGTACACCCCTAAGTGGAAATGTTCAAATTGGGCCCAAATAGCCATTTTCCCTACCCGGGGTCATGTGACTCGTTAGTGTTACAAGGTCTAAGGTGTGAATGGGGAGCAGGTGTGTTAAATTTGGTGTTATCACGCTCTCTCATACTGGTCACTGGAAGTTCAACATGGCACCTCACCTCATGGCAAAGAACTCGGAGGATCTGAAAAAAAACCTTAGTTAGACTTACCGGTGACGGTATTTCTACGAGCCTTTCAGGACAGCACCTTGGAGAGAGCGCAGCTCCGCCTTTACCCAGGAAACACTGCGTGACAACGCCCCTTTTTAAGATCAGCTGCTTCCACCATGCCTTCAGTTGTTATCGAGAAATCCTCCGACATGCTGGAAAATATAAGCAGACAGTTACCATGCCCTATAATTATACATTATACATCATAACCTAGGGAGGGAAGTAGGCTGCTGTCCTGAAAGGCTCGTAGAAATACCGTCACCGGTAAGTCTAACTAAGGTTTTCTCTCTTCGCCTTTCAGGACAGCACCTTGGAGAGGATAACCAAGAAACTTACTTCAGGGTGGGACCACTGCCTGCAAAACCTTTCTCCCGAAGGATTGGTCTGAGGCTGAAAGCAGATCCAAGCGGTAGTGTTTTATGAAAGTTGAAAAACTGGACCATATGGCAGCCTTACAAATTTGTTCAGGCGATGCTCCGGCCTTTTCTGCCCATGATGCCGCTACTGCTCTGGTTGAATGAGGCAAGATTCCTTCTGGAGGCTCCAAACCTAGAGAGGTGTATGCTTCTTTAATGGCTTGCTTTAACCATCTTCCAAGGGTGTTTTTGGAAGCTTTACATCCCTTGTGAGCGCCCTCCATTAAAACAAACAATGAGGATGATTTTCTAAAGTCCTTTGTTATTTCCAGATACCTAAGAAGACATCTCCTGACATCCAGAGTATGGAAGGCTTCTTCTCCTGGCCCCGAAGGTGAGGGGCAAAATGTAGGGAGAATGATCTCCTGCGCCCGATGAAAAGCAGAGCTTACTTTTGGTAGGAAGGCTGGGTCTGTCTTTAGAACTATCCTGTCTGGTAGGCACCTCATGAATGGCTCTTTGATTGATAGAGCTTGTAACTCACTGACTCTACGAGCTGATGTTACTGCCACCAACAACACAGTTTTAAACGTTAAAAACTTAAGTGAGGATCCTTCTATTGGTTCGAACGGAAGCTTTGTTAGTCCTTGAAGAACCAAAGATAAATCCCATTTGGGAAAATTGATCACAGGTTTAGGCTTTACTTTAGCCATAGCTCTGAAAAAACGAATTATTAAAGGCTCCCCTGACAGGGTTCTTTCCAAAAAAACTGATAAGGCCGCTACTTGCGTTTTGAGCGTACTTGCTGCTAGGCCTTTCTCCAATCCGTCTTGAAGAAACTCTAGAACTGAAATTGTACTAGACAAACTAAAGTCTTTTCTGGAACACCATGTATTATAAACTTTCCAGACCTTAAAATAAATGTCTCTTGTCACCTTCTTCCTACTTGCAAGAAGGGTAGTAATGAGTTTTTCTGATAGTCCCTTTTGTCTTAGTATTTGTTCTTCAGAAACCAAGCTGCTAGGTTGAGAAACGCTGGATCTGGATGAAGAAACTTGCCCTGACTCAGTAGATCTGACCTGTTTGGTAACTTCCAAGGAGGTTTTACTGAGAGATTCATAAGGGTTGCAAACCACGGCCTTTTTGGCCAATAAGGAGCTATCAGAATTAGTTCCGTGGATTCCAGTCTGAATTTTGCTAGTACCCTTGGAATTAGTGGAAATGGGGGAAAAGCGTAGGACAGCTGGAAGTCCCATCTGTGAGCCAGAGCATCTAACCCCAGAGCTTGATCTTGTCTCTGAAGGGAGAAGAAAACTGGTACCTTCGCGTTTTCCTGACTTGCGAATAGGTCCACCTGAGGAACACCCCAACTCTTGGCTATTGTCTTGAATAGATCCTGATTCAGAGACCACTCTGCTTCTCTTACTTCCCTCCTGCTGAGGAGATCTGCCAAGGTGTTTTCCGTCCCTTTTAAGTGTACTGCCGATAGGGAGGCCAAGTTGTCCTCTGCCCATCTCAGTATCTGGCAGGCTAAATCCAACAGAGTTCTGCTTTTTGTGCCCCCTTGCTTTGTTATGTATAACACTGCCGTCATATTGTCCGTCAAGACTTGGACATGCTGATTCTTTAGAAGTTCCTGGAAGGACAGAAGACTCAGATGAATAGCCTTCAACTCTCTCCAGTTCGATGACCTTCTCGCTTCTGGCTTGGACCAAACCCCCTGAATAGTTTGTTCTTCCAGGTGGGCTCCCCACCCCCATGCGCTGGCATCTGTGGTCAGTCTTTGGGTTACTGGGAATGACCAGTGAAGACCTTTTGAGATGTTTCTCTGGTTCCTCCACCACCAGAGTGATCTTTTTGCTCTTACCCCTATGACAAACTTTTTCTCCAGCGATTCCTGGTAGGACCAATTTGTCAAAATGTCTGCCTGCAGCGGACGAGCATGCAGTCTGGCCCACTGTACTGCCGGGATTGCTGCTGTCAGCAGACCCAGGGCTGACATGGCTTGTCTTACTGAGAACCTTGAATTGGACTGAAGTACCTTCAGAGCCGACTGCATCTTTTCTATCTTTTCTTGGGGCAGAAATATTTTCTGTTCTACTGAGTCTATTTCGTACCCCAGGAACTTTGCTCTTTGAGCTGGTATTAGGTTGGACTTCTGAATGTTGAGAAGCCAACCCAGACCTCCTAGATGTGCTTGAGTCACTTGAAGGTTGACTTCCACCTGACTTTTTGAGTCGGCGAAAAGTAGCAGGTCGTCCAAGTAGGGCACTATTGGGATCCCTTTCAGTCTCAGGGGTTCCAATGCTTCTGCCATCACTTTCGTGAAAACTCTGGGTGAGGAGGAGAGGCCGAATGGCAGGGCTCTGAACTGGAGATGCCAAACCTCCCCCCTCCCCAAATTGACTGCCAGACGTAGAAATTTCTGGGACTGGGGTGCTATTGGGATATGGAGGTATGCATCCCTCAAATCGATGGAGGCCATGTGACACCTGGGAGTCAGCAAGTTCTTTACTGAAAAAATCGTGTCCATCCTGAATCTTTTGTATTTTATGGATCGATTCAACAGTTTCAAGTTGAGGATCAGACGGAACTTTCCCGATGGTTTCCTGACCAAGAATATATGGGAATAAAACCCTTTTCCTTTTTGTACCTCTGGGACTTGGGAGATGACATTCTGTTGCATCAGCTCTTGAAGAAGAGACTTCATAGCCAGAGCCTTCTCCTGATCCTTCGGTAAGTTTGTTACGTAGAACCGACTTGGGGGGTTTTGTAAAAACTCCAGATGGTAACCCTGCTGGATTATCCCTAGGACAAATGGACTTCTTGTTGTTTTTTCCCAATTGAGCAAGAAGTCCTGAAGCCTCCCTCCTACTGGAAGCTGGTCACTGTTTTTTAGGGGATTGCTCAGGGTTTCTGAACAATACCCCACCCCTGCCTCTTCCTCTCTGGGGGTTCCAAGGTCTTTTCTTTGTTTGGTCCTTTTCCTTATCGGTTTGTCGAAAAGGACGAAAATTCTTCCTCTGCTGTACCACTTTCTTTTTCTGAGGAAAAGCTTTCTTTTTGTCTGCTGTCCTATCAAGTACAGTCTCTAATTCCGGACCAAACAACAAGTCCCCTGAAAAGGGAATCCCACACAATTTCCCTTTAGAGGCTGAATCCCCTGACCAAGTTTTAAGCCAGAGGGCTCTTCTTGCGGAATTAACCAAAGCTGATGACCTGGCAGACATTTTGATGGATTCTGCCGAGGCATCAGCCATATATCGGACGGCTTTTAACAGAGTAGGGAAGGACTCTAATAAATCTTTCCTGGAGGTACCTGCCACCACATGATTTTTGAGTTGGTCTAACCAGCATTCCAAATTTCTGGCCACAACTGTGGCTGCCATTGCAGGTTTCAGATTGGCTAATGAAGAGTCCCATGCTTTCTTCAGTAGCCCATCCGCTTTTTTGTCCATAGCGTCTTTAAGAATTCCCATATCCTCAAAGGCTAAGTCCGTTTTTCTGGATACTTGAGAGAAGGCCGCATCTATCTTTGGCTTCTTATTCCCAACACACTCCTCACTCTCCTCAAAAGGGAACCTCCTTTTAAGGGCTTTAGAAAAAAATTGTCCTTTCTCTGGATCCTTCCATTCCTTTCTAATGGAGTCTGTTAACACCTTGTGTACCGGAAAGACTCTATGTTTAACCTCCTCCAGCCCCTGGTACATTTTGTCATGTACTGACAGCTGAATTTTTTCTTCCTGGATCTCCAGTGTAGTATAAATTGCCTTGAGTAAATCATCAACTTCCTCAAGTGACAGTTTATACCTAGAAGCCTTGGCTTCTTCTTCCTCTTCCTCATCATCAGAATCAACCGTTGAGGGAGGAATGCTTTCCCTTTCTTCCTCAGACTCACTTTCAATTTGCACAGAAGTGGACGGAGGGAGACTGGATTGAGAACCCTGTTCTTGGCTGGAACTCTGACCACGCTTTTTCACAAGGGAGCGTACTGTCCCTAGGGCCTCTGCTAGTTCTTTTCTCACTGAAGACAGGAGTTCCTTGCACTCCTGTGAAGACTCCTCCTTCACTAAATCCGCAATGCAGGATCTGCACAGGGGTTTGGGCCAAGAGTCCCTTAAAGGATTTTTGCATGAGGGGCATTTTCTTGAAGTTCTCTCTGACTTAGCAGTAACTTTCTGAAACGACAGAAATAAAAGAACCCACAGGTCCTCTTTAACTGCAGCCACTAAAGAGTACAACAGGTAGACCCCCCAAAGACAAACACCCTAAGTGCCCAGAGTCTCAATCCCTGCTGAACTGCTAATGGACCTTTACACCAAAGCAGACAGCTGCAGGTTAACTTAATACATAAACCAAACAAAAAACACCCAGTGATGTAAAGGAAAGAGGTCCCTCTGTACCTCTCCTACCTGGGACTGGCCGGGAACCTGGGCGCCTGCATCCGCCATAGCTGCTGAAGATCCGTCCTCCATTTCGATCGTAGCAGCCGCCGTCCGCACGCTTTAAATGGCTTTCCGACCGCGCCAAACAAACGGAAGTCCCGGCCAGAGGACCTGCCCCTTCCTCCTGCGTTCCAGCAGCTGGAACCAATTGCTGCTACGCCCTGCCGGAGGTCTCCACCCACCGGAACTGGCGTCCCCCGCCGTCCGGGATTCGGCGCCGCCATGCTGAGGCCTGGCATGGAACGCTCGTTTCTGAGCACAACCGCGGCCCCCCGAACGCACGGGCGATCAACCTCCGGCAGTCCATTACTCCTGTGAGCCGACGAAGGAAGGGAACACCGGAACACCAACCCCATCGTTCGGGAAGGTGCTGGGCTGGTCTTTGCGAACGTAAGCACAAGATACTGCCAAAACCCTCGTTTTTCCTTTAAAGAGAGCGCAGCACCCCTGGTTCCCCAGCAGTGTTCCACCATGGCGGAGGAAACACTAAAACTGAAGGCATGGTGGAAGCAGCTGATCTTAAAAAGGGGCGTTGTCACGCAGTGTTTCCTGGGTAAAGGCGGAGCTGCGCTCTCTCCAAGGTGCTGTCCTGAAAGGCGAAGAGAGAAAAATGATTGCTCTACATAAAGATGGCATTGGCTATAAGAAGATTGCCAAGACCCTGAAACTGAGCTGCAGCACGGTGGTCAAGACCATACAGTGCTGCCAGCATTGCTGCAGAGGTTTAAGGGGTGGGTCAGCCTGTCAGTGCTCAGACCATACGCCGCACCCTACATCAAATTGGTCTGCATGGCTGTCATCCCAGAAAGAAGCCTCTTCTAAAGATGATGCAAAAGAAAGTCCGCAAACAGTTTGCTGAAGATTACTGGAACCATGTCCTGTGCTCTGATGAGACCAAGATAAACTTATTTGGTTCAGATGGTGTCAAGCGTGTGTTGCGGCAACCAGGTGAGGAGTACAAAGACAAGTGTGTCTTGCCTACAGTCAAGCATGGTGGTGGGAGTGTCATGGTCTGGGGCTGCATGAGTGCTGCCGGCACTGGGTAGCTACAGATCACTGAGGGAACCATGAATGCCAACATGTACTGTGACATACTGAAGCAGAGCATGATCCCCTCCCTTTCGGAGACTGGGCCGCAGGGCAGTATTCCAACATGATAATGACCCCAAACACACCTCCAAGACTACCACTGCCTTGCTAAAGAAGCTGAGGGTAAAGGTGATGGACTGGCCAAGCATGTCCCCAGACCTAAACCCCATAGAGCATCTGTGGGGCATCCTCAAACGGAAGGTGGAGGACCGCAAGGTCTATAACATCCACCAGCTTTGTGATGTCGTCATGGAAGAGGACTTCAGTGGCAACCTGTGAAGCTCTGGTGAACTCCATGCCCAAGAGGGTTAAAACGGAGTACCACCCAAAAGTGGAACTTCCGTTAGTTGTACTCCTCTCCCCCTCCATTTGGCTACATTTGCTACATTTGGCACCTTTCGGGGGAGGGGTGACAAGATACCTGTCTTTCACAGTTACTCTGTTCCCACTTCCGGGAGCCTCAGCCGCGGGTATTGACGTCACCGCCCAGGCTCCCTCCTCCTCCCTCCTTCCACGGCCCCCGGACCAGTGGGAGCGAGGAGAGGAGCCTCACGCCTGCACAGTAGGGTTCCCTGCTGGGTTCCCTTACTCGTAATGGAGGTGGCATGCACCCGACAGCTGATGGAAACATCAGCTGAGGGGCCGACATCGCTAGGCAATTGTCCGATTATTAAAAGTCAGCATGTGCAGCTGCTGGCTTTTAATTTTTGCAGCGGTGGGTGTACCTCCGCTTTAAGGCAGTGCTGGAAAATAATGGTGGGCGCACAAAATATTGACACTTTGGGCCCTTTTGTTGCCAGCGGTTTAGACATTAATGGCTGTGAGTTATTTTGAGCGGACAGCAAATTTACACCATTATACAAGCTGTACACTCACTACTTTACATTGTAGCAAAGTGTCATTTCTTCAGTGTTGTTCCATGAAAAGATATAATAAAATACTTACAAAAAATGTGAGGGGTGTACTCACTTTTTTGAGATGCTGTGTATGTGTATATATATATATATATATAAATAATACACACACACACACACATATATATATATATATATATATATATATATATATATACACACACACTGTATATTTATATTAACAGTTGGTCAGACACTCTGGTTAATGAAAAGCTGTTGTGCTGGCGGTATGAACACTAAGAAGAATCTAACATTCACATGGAGGATAATAAATTGCTACAAAGCACTCTGATCTAGTATCTAGAGCTGGAAGCCTCAAAATGCTCTAGTTGTTTATAGAGGATAGTGAAGTCGGGAAAGGTTGTTTTGTAGAGGAGCTGAATTAAAAGATGCTTTACAGCTCAGGTATCCAACATCTATCATCTGCCACTTGATAGGCTGTACTGTTCAATAGGAACACTGCATGCAAAGCACACACTACAGTGTAATGACAATAAGCAATCAGATAGAGCAGAATGGAAGGGCAGTATCATTCACAGCTGTGAGTGTGCAGCCACCAAGAATTCTAATGAACCTCAGGCCATATAAGGCTAATCCTCTTTAGATGAAGACGACTGCAACAGCAAATGACTCGGTTATAAAGACTAGAATGTGAAGAGAAAGGTAATAGAGTCAATGAGCTGGTAACACAGAAAAGTAACCAGTTCCTGTTTGTGAATTAATTTAGTATAATTTGAAAATGTTTACCTAGTTCTCCCCCTTTCATACCCATCTTTTTATAAGGGGGTTCTCCCATGTTCGGACTTTCCTTTGTTTGTCTGTAGTGTTTCAGCTGTTCTGCATAGTCCTCCTCATCTTCTTCGTTGTAGTTCCCATCACTGTAATTACTGTAGTCATCATAACTGGGGGTATTTTTCTTGTGGGGTCCTATGTAACTCCCGGGTCCATGGCCACGCTGTAAGACAGTTTACATTAACAATGTTATTAAATCTGTGTTTCTTCCAATTAAAATACCCAACACATTAAGGTTAGAACCTCGGTCAGGTTTTAAATGAGGAAATTGGTTATTGCAGCCTGCGCCTCTGTAGGGTAGGATTTCTCTTTGTTTCCTGTTCTGCCTGAAACCCATCAAATAGACCCCTTCAAGGAGTATCTTCCAAACGAGGACACAGGCATCAATAAAAAGCTGAGTTTTGTCAATTTTACTCTGCCTTTTAGCATCAACATGATCTTCATTGTATTAATAAAAACTTTTTTGGTTTTAATATGTTGTGTTCTTTGGGTGCCAAGAAAATCCAAAACATATTTCACACAGTCTCTTTTGCTTTGACATGTTGTTTAAACGTAAGCCTTACCTGCGAATAATGGGAATCATAGTCTCTGTACATGGGAGGTTTGTGGGGCCTCTCTGAATGTTCATCTGAATCATAGCTGTCTGAACTGTTGTCACTATGCTGCAACACACAAACATAAAAATCAAAGACCATAATGCAATAGTGGCAATACAGCTGAGAAAGGGTAAACAACATTTTATCAACACAAACTATTTTGCATCAACTACGGTACCTCAGCTTGGATCTGTCTTCTCATAATTAAAAATAAATAAATAAATCTACCCTATATAAAATCTAAGAAGTAAATAAAACTGGTTTCAGGTATGAAATGGAGATACCAGCATCCACTTCCCCACCATTCGGCCTGTATATCAGGTTGTACTAATGAGCAAAGATTGGCCACTTCCTGTTAATGTCAAATCTTGCCCACCTTTTCCTGATGGCTGCTGAGGTAGCCGATGATAGTGATGAGCCAGTAGGAATAAGTGGAGGGTGGGAGAGAGCAGGCAATCTTTATCACAACCAGAAAGTGTCAAAAACTGTTCTTATTCAGATGTGTGCACATGGTCTGCATTCAGATTCATGCACCCACTCCAGTATACCTTCTAGATTTTGACAGCTGTGTCCATGCAGCCACTGCATCTGCTTCTATAGGCTGACTGAATGCAGCTTGGGGCAGATGCAGACATGGAAAAATATGGCTCATGCATGGAGGGCGGGTAACAGCACCCAACTGAATGAGCACTTAGAATGTCCTAGCATGGGTATGTAACCAGATGGGTGTGTAAGCTGCTGCATACAAGTTACTATATATTTTACATAACCGAGTGTATTAGCATGGCTTCCCGTCAACCTTTCATTTTTAATTAGTACACAACAAACCCCGGGGCATGGTCACCTTGTGCTTCTCTCTACGCCTGCGTTTCTTCTTCTCCCTCTTACGTTTTCTTGACTTCTTGTGCGTCTTCTCACTAGGGGGTTTCTCTTCTTCCTCCTTGGGTTCTTCCTTTACTTCTTCTGGCTCAGGCTCCTCTTCAAATCCACCATCCTCTATTTCACCGTCCTCCAGCTCTCCCTCTTTTCTGTAGGAAGAAAAATTATTTCACATTAGGAGAAAGCCTATCAAGACAAATATTTTTTGGTGATGAGAGATTTTAAATATCACAAATTCCAAAAATAAGGGATGAATCCCTCCTGTTAGGATAGTAGGACCCATGCAAATGTGGTTTAGTGGAGGTTTTTTTGATCCATTTAACCCATCTTTAACCACTTGCATACTGGGCACTTAAACCCCCTCGAATGACAATTGTGCGGTCATACAACACTGTACCCAAATGAATGAATTTTTATCATTTTTTTTCCCACAAATAGAGTTTTTTGGTGGTATTTGATCACCTCTGCGGTTTTTATTTTTTGGTAAAAAAAATTAAAAAGACTGAATAAAAAAATAAAATAATAAAAAAAATGATATATATATATTTTTTTTGTTAGAAAAAAAATTAATTGATGTATGTGGATGAGGCGGCACTGATGGGCACCGATAGGTGGCAGTGATTGGCACTGATGGGGGCAATAATGGGCACTGATCAGTTACATTGATAGGTGGAACTGATTGGCACCACTGGTGGGCATTGATAGGTGGCACTCATGGGCGCTGGTTGGTGGCACTGGCAGGGGGTACTGGTGGGCACAGATGAGGCATAATTGCCTCTTCCTCTTCGGAACCGATGTCCCTCTTAGATAAGACGGTGATCAGCTTTTTTTTTTCTCCTCACGCTATCAGCGCGAGAAAAAAAAAAAAAAAAGGATTACCAAGCTTTTGTTTACATCATGTGATCAGCTGTCATTGGCTGACAGCTGATCATGTGGTAAGGGGCCAAGACCGGAACTGTAAACACCCGAATCTCAGTAACTCAGTGATTACCGCACGCAGGGCGCACGCAGGGAGCGTGCAAAGGGGCAAAGGGGAAATTCAGGTCCGCGCTGTGGTCGTCATTTCGGCTATAGCCTGGACGGCAAGTGATTAAATAACTTGTCCAGTTATATCAATGGCTCCCGCTGCTGCCTCTCTGTCCAGTGAGGAGAGAGAAGATAGAGCCGCTGATCTCAGGCACATTGCTGGATCGAGATCGGGTGTCATAACTGATCACACATGCAGCACCATGGCAGTTGCAGATCAAACAGATGCTTCGAGAGCAGCTTCCTTGGCTGAAAAGGATAAGAGGGTTTAGTTCCACTTTAAAGTGATACTAAAGTCTCATTTTATTTTTTAATGAGAAGTAACAAACATGTTATACTTACCTGCTCTGTGCAGTGAATTTGCACAGAGCAGCACCGATCCTCTTCTTTTCGGATCCCTCACCGTTGCTCCTGGCCCCGTTCTTCTGCCAAATGGCTCCACAGCAAGCAGCTTTCTATGGGGGCACCCAAGCCAAGCTGCTGCTCGGTGTGTCCATTCAGACATGGAGCCACAGTTCGGCCCCGCCGCTCACTGACTTTGATTGACAGCAGCAGGAGCCAATGGCGCCCTGCTGCTGTCTCAGCCAATGAGGAAGGGAGAGTCCTGGATAGCCGAGACTCTTGTGAAATATTGTTGGATCGAGATTGGCTCAGGTAAGTATTAGGGGGGTTGCTGCACAAAAAAAGTTTTTTTATCTTAATGCATAATGATAAAAAACCTTCTGCCTTTAGAACCACTTTAAGCGATCGGTTTACATAAACAGTTATGAATAGAGATAAAGCAAAACCTCAACACAACCAGAAACACCCATCAGCTACAAAGCACAGCTAGAATACCAACCCCAACTATAATACTATGGTAATTATATGTGCATCTTGACATTGACACAAAAAGTACTTTCCAGAATACTTTGTCACAGTAAAACTAATTGTCAGTAATATACGGACATCCAACATTTCTTTCACGGAAGGCAAAATCTGGTGCCAACATGCAAAGCACTAAATTTCAAATATGAATTAAACAACCAAGGAAATCTCTCCATATCCCCTCACATTTTATCATTCAGGTAAACAAAAACAAAAAAACACTTGTTTTCTGTCTTTGCTGCAACAGAAAATGGCAGAAAACATATGCTTGGTAAGCCAGGCCTATCTACCAACTAAGAATCACATTTTTTCACCACAAACTGGTGGTGTGAACCGGGCACATAGGAGACACGGAATTTTGCCTTAAAGCGGAAGTAAACCCATCCATTTACCAGTTTCAAAAAACTGTTTCATTTCCGGCACGTGACGAAAATGTAACACTCCCATCGGTTGTTCTCTCAACCAAAATGTCAAACCATCCAATGGCTGGTGTCATAACTGATCACATGTGCAGCATCATGGCAGTTGAAGAGGCAAAGATGGCAGCTTCCTTGGCTGAAAACGATAGGAGGGAGGGTTTACTTACACTTTAAATAAACCCTAAAGCAGCCTTTCTTAACCAGGGTTCCTTCTGAGGTTGTTGGGGCAATGTGCTATGGTGGACTGATCTCCACTGACCACTAATGTTAGGGGACAACAGTTTTCACTGCATTAAGTTATCATTTGTTTCATTCCAAGATTGTTTCTGAAAATAATGTTGTCATATATAGCAGAAGGTGTACAATGCTCTAGATTACACAACATTCTTTATTCTCTTAAATTCTACAACTTAGAGGACCTTCAGCCTCAGCCCCCACCCCTTTTTTTTGTATACCCAGCTTACCGGGAGGAGATCTCTGCACAATTCGGATACTCACCCAGCCACCGGATCCAGCGTTGTCCTGTTGACATCATTCTGTCAGACACCGCTCTGTCCCGTGCCGTCATCTTACTTCTGAAGTAATTTAGAGCCCTGCCAGCTCTTCCAGGTTCAGTTGGCGGGGCCTCGCATTGATGCTCTGCTAGGCCCCCCTACTGGCTGAAAGACTAAAGGCCTCCTGGGATATGTGACCTGCATATCCCAGGTGGTCCAGCAAGCAGTATGCACAGGGCGGCACAATTTGTTTAAAAAAAAAAAAAAGTAAAAAACACAAACAAACACTGCCCTATTGCTATAGAGGAGGGAAGTCAACACAGAGGGTCATCATGTAAATATACTGTGAGCTGTGACTATAATAATTTGTAGTAGGGGTTCCTGGAGATCTATGCTGAACTAGATGATAGTTTGCTAAAGCACAGTGTGTATCAAATGATTTTCTTTCATCAAACGCTTTTTTTTTTAATGATTTTTTGAAACTTCAGTGCTGATGATCTCTCCCAGCCATTCAATGCTTACAGCCCTGGCCAAAAATTTAGAGAATGACACAAATATACATTTTCACAAAGTCTGCTGCTTCAGTGTTTTTAGATCTTTTTGTCAGATGTTACTATGGTATACTGAAGTATAATTACAAGCATTTATAATTACAAAGGCTTTTGAGAATTCCAATAAGTTTATGCAGAGCCTCAATATTTCTGGTGTTGATCCTTCTTTTTCAAGACCTCTGAAATTCACCCTGGCATGCTGTCAACGTCTGGGCCACATCCTAAATGATGGCTCCCCATTCTTGTCAGACTTTGTGGGGTCTTTTTTCTTCACCTGCCTCTTGAGAATTGACCAGAAGTTCTCAATGGGATTAAGGTCTGGGGAGTTTCCTGGCCATGGACACAATATTTCCAAGTTTTGTTCCCCAAGCCACTTAGCCATCACTTTTTCCATATGGCAAGGTGCCCCATCATGCTGGAAAAGGCATTGTTCCTCACCAAACTGTTCTTGGATGGTTTGGAGAAGTTGCTCTCGGAGGATGTTTTTGTACCATTCTATATTCATGGCTGTGTTCTTAGGCAAAATTGTAAGTGAGCCCACTCCCTTGGCTGAGAAGCAACCCCACACATGAATGGTCTCGGGATGCTGTACTGTTGGCATGACACAGGACTGATGGTAGCGATCACCTTTTCTTCTCCTGACAAGGTTTTTCCAGATGCCCCAAACAATTGGAAAGGGGATTCATCAGAGAAAATAACTTTACCCCAGTCCTTAGCAGTCCAATCTCCATACCTTTTGCAGAATATCAGTCTGTCCCTGATGTTTGTCCTAGAGAGAAGTGGCTTCTTTGCTGCCCTTCTTGACACCAGATAATCCTCCAAAAGTCTTCACCTCATTGTGAGTGCAGATGCCCTCACTCCGGCCTGCTGCCATTCCTGAGAAAGCTCTGTACTGGTGATGCCCCATTGCCACATCTGAATCAACTGTAGGATTGTCCTAGTGCTTGCTGGACTTTCTTGGGCACCCTGAAGCCTTCTTCACAACAATTGAAGAAGGCTTGAAGTTCTTGATGATCCGATAAATGATTGATTTAGGTGCAATCTTAGTAGCAGCAATATCCTTGCCTGCGAATCCCTTTTTGTGCAAAGCAATGATGACTGCACGTTTCCTTGCAGGTAACCATGGTTAACAGATGAAGAACAATGATTTCAAGCACCACCCTCCTTTTAAATCTTGCAGTCTGATATTCTAGCTCAATCAGCATTACAGAGTGATATCCAGCCTTGTCCTCATCAACACTGACACCTGTGTTAATGAGAGAATCACTTACATGATGCTCTGCCGCTAATTCTTTTGCTAGCTCATTCTTCATAACATTCTGGAGTATATGCAAATTCCCATCATAAAAACTGAAGCAGCAGACTTTGTGAAAATTAATATTTGTTTCATTCTCAAAACATTTTGGTCAGGGCTGTACATGAACTAGCTCTGGCTCATCACTGCTGGGGTCTGGTTGATAGTGAGGACTATGAAAAACCCTCTTCGCAATGGGGTTGATTTCCTAAAGGAGAAAAGACTGTAGCAATGTGACTGTTCACTGAGCTTGGTAAAAAAAAAAGGTCGTACACAGTAGTACTAGTGTCCATAAAATCAGATTTACAAGGTTCTCAGTGCCTGTCAATCACCAAAATCATTTCCTGCTAGTCAGGTAACAGAAACAGGTAGAATAACAAGAGGCTACAGAAAGGGTGCTGGAGCCTTGTGGATGGCAGCCAATAGTGCAGGAGGAAGAAAAGAAAAGTTCTTAGCTAACAAACACTAAAACCATTCCTTGGCAACGCTACTTGTTGCACTAGTTCTTTATACTCCGATTCACACACCCCTTTCCAAAACATTACCCATCAACTATTTGTTTATAAACGTCTGACTAAAAATACAGTTCAAGGCTTTATTCACACAGACAATGACTTAGATGCATTTATAGAACATTTCTAAATGCATACAATTATTTTAAATGGTCAAAATCAATCTGTGCATGTATGTTAAGGTGCATTCCAATCACCTGCATTTAGTAAAAACAGACATCTGTGTCCAGTGGCAGATTACATGCTGTGAACACATCAATACACATGTGAATGCATATGCATTTAGGCCTCATTCACATGGGTACTGAGGCCCGAACACCATGAATAGGCCATTTGTTTATGTGGTTGGAGCTGGTAGGTGCTGCATGCAGGCAGTCCATGTTGGTCTACACTGGCCCTCCAGCTTTTGCAGAAATACACGTCCAATGAGGCATTGCAAAACCGACATTCACACAGCCACTTGTCCTAATTTAATCACTTAAGGACTGAGCCTCTTTCTGAGATTTGGTGTTTACAAGTTAAAAACAGTTTTTTTTCCTAGAACATTACCTAGAACCCCCAAACATTATATATATTTTTTTCTAACACCCTAGAGAATAAAATGGCAGTCGTTGCAATACTTTATGTCACATCCTATTTGCGCAGCGGTCTTACAAGCGCACTTTTTTTGGAAAAAATACACTTTTTTGAATTAAAAGACAACAGTAAAGTTATCCTAATGTTACACCAAGTAAATTGATACCCAACATGCGACGCTTCAAAATTGCGCCCGCTTGTGGAATGGCGACAAACATTTACCCTTAAAAATCTCCATAGGCGACCGTTTAAAAAAATTCTACAGGTTGCACCTTTTGAGTTACAGAGGAGGTCTAGGGCTAGAATTTTTGCTCTCGCTCTAACCATCGCGGCGATACCTCATGAGTGGTTTGAACACTGTTTTCATGTAGCCGCTACTTACGTATGCGTTCGCTTCTGTGCGTGAGCTTGGCAGGACAGGGCGAGTTTAAAATATTTTTATTTTTTTCCTATTTATTTTTACACTATTCTTTTAACAAAAAAAAATTTGTGCCACTTTTATTCCTGTTACAAGGAATGTAAACATCCCTTGTAATAGTAAAAAGGGATGACAGGACCTCTTACATATGAGATCTGGGGTCAAAAAGACTTCAGATCTCATATTTACACAAAAATGCAGTAAAAAAAAATAAAAAATTAAATGTCATTTGAAAAAAAAACAAAAAACGAATTTCCCTCTAAGAGCTATGGGCGCAAGTGACGTCACTTTTGCCCTGCAGTGGTATGGAGATGGGTGGGGGCCATTTTCCCCTGACTCCATGCCTAACAGGACACAGAACCCCGATCGCCTCCGCCGCTACCGACGGTGGAGGGCACCGGATAAAAGTGATCTAACGGCGCCGCATAGACCACTTTTATCTGAAAGTGGAACACCCGCTGAAGAAGAGGATACTGGGGTTTGGCAGCTAGCTGATGCCATAACAATATTCCTCTTCAAAGTAGCAACGTAAAACGACAGCGGGCGATGCGTAAGTGGTTAACAAAATGTGAGGGTGAGTGACCCTGAACCCAATGTCTGCATTCAGGACCGCATGCCCACACCCACATGTCCCTTGAACTAGGACAAGCTGCAGTGTCTGTACAACTGCTACGTCCTCATAGATTAACATGGACTGCCTGCATGCAGCACCTACCGGCTCCAACCACATAAACAGCCCATTCACAGTTTATGGGGCTTAAAGTAGAACCTCACTCTCAATCATTGGCTATTTTTAATAATTTTGTTGATAGCATTAGTAAACAGATGGGAAGGTATATTATATTTACTTGTTTAAATGTATTTTTTTTTTTTTACAAATTAGGCCATACATCCCAGGAGTCTGCGGGACGGGTTTTCTCAGCTAAGCACACTCTCCTGCCTGCATGCCTGAGCTAAGGGCAGATGGATTCCAGAAAGTAAATTCTACACAAATCATCTGCCCTAGCTCAAGATGGCCACGGCTAGAAATGCTAGGGGTGTGTTTTTCAAAGTGATTTCTCAGCAAAATAAAGCATGGAGACATGGATGGATGGGCGAGTTTGCATTGAATATTAAAATGAATTAAAGTGTAAGCTTACCTTTACAGAAAATCTGTAAGGTGATGTTACACTGGACCCATCTTCCATACCTCTCAGCGTGTACAGACAAGAGGCATCTTAACTTGGGTCAGCACTGTCACATGGACAACGCTGACCAATCAGAATCTGTCTAGCCCATCCTGTCAGCGCTGCAAGGAGAGGCGAAGAGAGGAGAGAAAACCAGGAGGATTTCAAATGCCCAGGCTGGTGAAGCGACATTCTGGTCCCTGACAGAGCAGGATCATGGGACTACAGTACAGCGGAACAGGCGGGAGGATGGGGAAGGGGGTCCAGTGTCAAGTCACCGTACAGATTTTCTGTAAAGGTGAACTTACACTTTAAATAGTATTTTTGGTTTGTGGTGCTCAGATGCAGTGTAGTTCCACTATAATGCCCATGTGAATTAGGCCCTAAAAAGAGGAGAATTTAATCTGGGACGTTTTAAGCAGAACTTCACATAAAAGGGCTGATTTTGACAGGTACCCGCTTCCCCACATCTGGTCGGATCACAGACCACAGGCCCCAGAAGACTGTGGGACAAATCACAAGGCGCATGCCGGAAGCCGGCTGTAAAGTTTCAAGATGCCGATGCCTGGACCCAAAGCCGATTGAAGAATCAGCTTGGGTGAGGACAGCGCTGGATCCAGGGGCAGGGAAGTGCCCTTATATTAAAAGTCAGCAGCTACAGTATTTGTAGCTGCTGACTTAAAAAATTTTTAGGGGAAACTGGAGCTCCTCTTTAAGTTTGTTTATAATTCTCAAATCAACTTTTTCTGCATTTTAAATAAAGCAAACGTCGAAGTCCCGTGTGAATATAACTAAAAGCTTGCTTTCCTAATTGAACAGAGAACATGGGATTTCATTGCAAATGTAATTTTTCAGATGCACTGCCTTCTAGGAATTGAAAATTCTAACATAATAATTTATCCCATAATTGCTCAAATCTGCATATTTTACACATCAGAACAAAAGACATATCCTCACATCTATTTAATAGCTACACATATGAATTCCCTGCCTGATCAAAACAGGAAAATCAGATAATGCAGAGAAGGTGACATACAACACCTTTTCATGGAGTACACACTTTACACACAGCTAACAAATATTTTATAGGTTCAGTGATCTAGGAGCAAACACTGGCAACTGAACCTTCCACTGGCTTCTTGCCTCTCCCAGGAATGACAGTAGTACGATCTCTCCAATAGAGATT
Organism: Lithobates sylvaticus; assembly: GCA_028564925.1. Taxonomy (NCBI): domain Eukaryota; kingdom Metazoa; phylum Chordata; class Amphibia; order Anura; family Ranidae; genus Lithobates; species Lithobates sylvaticus. Next base: position 176,060,277 of record CM053038.1, read on the forward strand.
ATTATTATACAGGATTTCTATAGCACCTACAGTTCATGCAGCACTTTACAACCTGAGGGCAGATAAATACTACGTGAGGGCAGACAGGACAGTTACAATACAATTCAATATAGGCGGAATCAGAGGGCCCTGCTTGTTAGAGCTTACAATCCATCTTCATTCTAAAGTTGCCATCAAGAAGTCCTATATTGCTTCTGCTACACTCAATCTAATGCGAGGAAAAAAATAATGAAGGTTGAATTCATCTGCCACATCCGTCACAATGAGGTCTCGTGCTCCGCTTGAGGAGTCCCAAGAAATTATAAGAATCTGCTTGAGAAAACCTTATCTGCATCGCACCTGAGCTACGCCTCCAAAGACACATCCTACAATTCACTATAGACAAGAGCCGCAACATGTCAGCATGTATCTGACAGCTTCCATTAGTCTTTATAAAGAAGCCGTCCTACAGACGTAAGCCTCATTCACACTTGCAGAGTCAAACCTGCGTTTATAGGACTTTTCCAAACACATATAAAGCAGATAATGCTTTTTTAATGGTGACATTTATACTTAGTATTTATGTACGGCTAGTTAACAGAGTTTGGAGAAAACGTAATTCTATCAGGGGTATTCACAAAGAGCGTCTAAGAAACGCTTTAGAATTCCAGCGTGCCTCCAGAAATGTTGGCATAGGCGAGTTACATGAATTTGGGGAACACTCTGAATGTGGAGGGGCGCTGAGGCTGGAGAGTCCATATAGACTGTACATCCTGCACCTGACAGACAGCACTGCGGTGGGGAGTTTTGTACCGTGGGGGGGGGGGGCAAAGCCTGATGGGGTTTCACAGACAACGGTACCCCATCAAGTCCACTCCCCTTGTGACTGAAGACAAGCAGTGGGGGGATCGTTACTTAGAAGACAGCCTGCTATTGGCTATACAATCCGAACACTGCCTGCTGTCAATGAGGAACTAGTGTCTTCGCCTTCCCATCAGGCTCCGCCCACTGCAGCGTCACTTATAGCTTGGAGGCCGTTGGCTGTGAAGCCGAAAGCGTCTTTAGAGTGTAAGTTCACCTGTGTAGAAAAATCTGTAAGGTGAACTTACACAGGACCACCTCCTCACCCCCCTCCCCTGTCCCGCAGACCTACATGGCGGAGATCTCCCGTTCTGAGCCCCGGTATAGTCGCCTCGCGGCTCTGGTGCTTAGAATTCCCCTCAGTTTTCTCTCGACTTTTTCCCTGCTGAGAGGACGGGTTACACAGGTTCTGATTAGTCGTGCAACCCATGTGATGGCGCCGACCAATTAGAATGCTCCTAACATACCTCCTGAAGGGGTACATTAGGGAGATTAAGCTCTGGGGATTTCTAAGCCCAGGAGCCGTGAGGTGGCTATATCGGGGCTGAGAACGAGAGATCGCCATGCTCCAGGTCGGTGGGGGGGGATGTGAGTAAGGGGTTCTGTGTAAGTTCGCCTTACAGATTACACTTTAACAAACAGCTACAGGAAGAGGGTAATGGTGGCAAACATTCTGCTCTGGTACACTGCGTACAGAGAAAGGCACTCTGCCTGTCTCTATAAACCAACTTACAGCGGGCCCTAATTACCTCCTGTTTCGTTATCTAGAAACTGAAGGTAATTATTTAATACGGTGCAATAATAACACCACTTTGTAAATGTGGAACTATTAAGAATTACATGAATCTGCCACATGTGGGTAAAGATAACAAAACAGGCAGTAGGCATTCTTGAAACTGGAGCAGGCTAATTTAATGGGTCATAGCACCAGAAACAGCTGGCAGTAGTTTCCTGAATTCCCCCTATATGTCCAGGTCCATTGAGAAACTCAAAATGCTTTTAAACGTGACCAAATCTACTTTGAAGCTGAAAATTCTGAAAATAAATTATTCTGGGAAGCATAGAAGTTTTTTTATTTCACAAACCACTCCTACTGCATTTAGAAAGGCAAAACACAGGATCACTAATGTGAATGGAGCGTGAGGCCGGGTTCACACTGGCATGGGTCTATGAGCGGTACCCACGGTCCCATAGATTTCTATTAGGTTGCTCCTTATTGCTGCATTTCCAGAAAGCACACAAAAATTCTGCATGCTGCATCTCGATGTGCTTTCAAAAAATGCGCTACCTAATAGAAGTCTATGGGAAAGTGCAGCTAAACCTGCGGGTAAAATACACAAAAACTGCGGATACACCCACGCTGTGACATAAATGCAGCGCACCAGTGTGAACCTGGCCCAAGTTTTGCCTTTAGGTAGACTTTAAACACAGCTCCATTCCGAGTGTCCATGTACGCACCAAAACCCACCCCAGTACTGAGCATATATGACAGATTCACACAACTGAAGAACGAAGACTGTCAAGACGTGTGTCATCTCTTTGTCATGAGGAAGACACCAAGTTGCATCTATGAAGGCCATGCTAGACTCCGTTTTACATGTTCTAATTAAAGAGGAACTGCAGTCTGCACACATAATTTGTAAAAAAAACATCTTTGCCATTCTGAAGCTTCCCTCCAACCACTTTGCATATTACATTATATATACTGTGATTCTGTACTTGCCAAATATGCTGCAGAAAAATTCCTCCACTGAGTCTGGCTGCATCCATTTTAACTGTGGGCAGCTGAAGCTGCTGCCTGTTCACTTTTACACAGAGGCACACCTTCAGCTCTGCAGCTCTCATTGGCCCTCGTATGACTCATCCCCCTCCCTTCCAGGCAAACTCTCAGGAGAGAGAGAGAGAGCTTTGCAAAGCCTAGATTTTATTACCAGATAGGAAACATGAAGTGGGCTGTATAAGGTATTTACTGGCAGAAAGGGCAGAAAATTTAACAGATGGAAAGAAAAAGAAAATACTGAAGTTCCACTTTAAGGGCCCTATCACATGTGCGGACCGTTCAGATCCACCTGTCAGTTTTTTTAGCAGTCGCTGCATATATCTCTATGGAGCGACGGATGTCAGTGGTGACATGTCCGCTGACATCCGATCTGCAAAATCCAGACGGGTGGATGTACGATTTTCCATCCGTCTGGCAGATCAGATGAAAACGGACAAGCGGTCTGTAATCATCCGATCCCCCATTTGTGCAATGGTCCCTGAGAGGTCCGCCCCTGCACAGTCCTTGTCATCCGCCGGCTCAGCGGGGATCAATAGATTGATCCCTGCTGAGCAAGCGGATGGCTGGATACGGATCCGCACATCTAAAAGAGCCCTAACAGAATGTCTAACCTGTTAGTATATTTATTTAAAAAATATAATACAGGGGGTCCCCTACTTACAAACATCCGACTTACAAATGACTCCTACTTACAAACGGAGGGAGACAACAGGAAGTGAGAGGAAATCCACCCCTAGGAAGGGAAATTCACTCCTGTAAGAGTTAATATGGGAAAAAGGTGTCTCCACTGATGCTTTCTGACCAGTCCATGTTTCCCTAACAACCCAAATTTTTCAAAATCCAATTGTCATTGGGACAGAATGTGAGGTGAAATCCTTTGAACAGGGGCACAGACAGCAAAACAAATGTTACCCTTCTCTATGTTATCTAAAAAACTTAAAAATAGATTTTTTGGCTGGAGCTACACTTAAAAAATGTACCTGTTCTGACTTACAAACAGATTCAACTTAAGAACAAACCTACAGTCCCTATCTTGTTTGTAACCCGGGGACCCCCTGTAGAAACAAGAATACAGAAAGCAGGGACATATAGAAGTTTTCAGCTCAAGATTTAACATAATTCCATTTTGATCTAAGTAATGTAATTACAGGATTTTAGTTGCAAGTTTTTTTTATCACACCAAATATTACTGTTGCAATAACAAAGTTAATTGTACCATATTAAAAAAAAAATATGGCAGTTGCCATTACTGACTTGCTTTAAAGAATAAGTTCATCTTTAGGAACATGTTATCTTTTCCAACAATTTTTAAGGTGGAATATGTAAGATGTTCCAGCTCCTGCAGCCACCCGCTGTTTCTGTGTGACAGCAGTATGGGGAGAAGTTCCCTCTACCAGCGGTCACTTTTTAAAAAGAGCGCGGCTTCTGAACTACAAGTACCAACATCCGTTGCGGCTGTCGGCTTGTAGATCTCAATAAACTACCATGGCGATGTTGAACGCTGTGGTAGTTCATTGATTCTTCCTGTCATTGTGAAACTGCCTGCCCGTACGAGGTACAATATAGGGGGCAGACAACTTTAGCCCCATACACACTATCAGATTTTCTGTTGATTTTTGTCTTCAGATTTACCAAAACCATGTAGTGCAAGGGCCTGCCTGATTGCATACAAATTGAAACTCCTAAGGTTTGACCTCCTATTATATGGTATTGGTAAATCTGAAGACAAAAATCTGAAAATCTCATAGTGTGTATGGGGCTTTACACTGACAGTCTGCAGGAGACCTGCATGGCATCAATCATCAGCTGATAGAAAAAAAAATGTGCACTAATTTTTAAAAAAAGGCGAACTTAGCCATCAAAAGAGTCTTCTTCAATATGACATCCTGACCCTGGCTTCACTAATCAGTAAATTCATTGATGAATAAGCTTCCAATCAGTGAAATCAGAAAAGTCAAAATATAAGGCCCTTTTCACACGGGAGTCATCCGTTACCAAGAAAATAATGGATTCAGTTTACATCCATCTTCATTCGTTTTTGCATCTTTTATTTAGTGCCGGTTCACACTGAGGCAGCGCGACTGCTTCAGGCGACCTGGACACGTCAGCAGTGGCGACTTGCAAAGCGACTTCTGTACAGAAGTCAATGCAAGTCGCCCCCAAAGTACAGGAACCTTTTTTTGAGTCGCTCCTATTAGAACGGTTCCATTGAACGGAACAAGACTTGTCAGGTGGCTAAGGCGCCTGACAAGTCGCCCCGTGTGAACTGAGTCTTAATTGTTGCAGAGATGACAATTGCATAAACAAATGTTTCTTGCCCAAAACCGGACATAAACACAACAGATGTACACAAAGTAGTAACGGCCTCTGTTTACATCCATTGCTTTTCAACGGGAACTGGACGTTGGCTGTTCTGTACAAAAAAAAAAACTGGACAGATGCGAATGTGAACAGATGATCCATCAATAGATGGATGAAAAACAGACAGACAGAACGCCGTGTAAAAAAAGGGCCTCTAACCCAATCTTACAATTTAACATTCATGAAACCACAGCCGTTACATTTGCTTTCAAAGGTAAATTGCTTTTTCAGCTAAACGTTAAGTAGATTTACTAATGATGCAAGTAGAGCTTCCTGTAAATACTCCAACATCACACCAAATGTAAATATTGGCTTGCAATTATAACATTTTAATTCTATTATTCAATATGTAGAATGATTTGCCTTTTAACTTTATAAAATATAGAATATATCATAAAATATTTTTTACAATATACAGTAGAGCTGCACAATTTTGGATAAAATGAGAATCCCAATTTTTTTTTTTTGCTTAGAATAAAGATCACGATTCTCGGTGTAACATCATCTTTCACATTATACAAAAAAAAATGGGCTAACTTTAATTATTATTTTATTTTTAATTCATTGAAGTGTATTTCTTCCCAAAAAATTGCATTTGAAAGACCATTGCACAAATAAAGTGTAACATAAAATATTGCAACGACCGCCATTTTATTGTCTAGGGTCTCTGCTAAATATATATATATATATATATAGAATTTTTGGAGGTTCCAAGTAATTTTCTAGCAAAAATACTGATTTTAACTTGTAAGCAACAAGCATCAGAAAAAGGGCTTAGTCTTTAAGTGGTTAAACTGACCTCATCTACAGAGAAAAGTTCATCCCTTTGATCTAAAACAGGGATATGCAATTAGCGGACCTCCAGCTGTTTCAAAACTACAAGTCCCATCATGCCTCTGCCTCTGGGTGTCATGCTTGTGGCTGTTAGTCTTGCTATGCCTCATGGGAATTGTAGTTCTGCAACAGCTGGAGGTCTGCTAATTGCATATCCCTTTGATCTAAAAGAACCAAATGATACAATGTTTCTTTTTAGCTCAGCGCTAAGCAATATTGTCAAACTTTGAAAGCTGCTCTTTTTTTTTTTTTTGACAGCTGTTAGCAGAGAGCTGCTCTTCACTTGGTACATGAATCATGGAAATGCCGGATTAAGATCGTGAGGGGGGTTGAATCGAGATTGCGTTTTTTTTAATGATTAATCATGCAGCTCTAATATACAGTATAAAATATATAAAAAATACATTTATATTTAATATAAAATGAATTTAATTTATACTACATTAAGACTGTATAATGTATTATGAACCCCATTTATTAATAATATATTTGAATATATAATATTATGTATTTATAATATATAAAATTAATTTACATTTTAAAATATATATATAGCATATTGAAAGCCAAAACGTTTTCTTCTATTTTGATAAGAGTAGGAAAGGTTTAAAAACCCTTCAGGTACTTTATGCCAAAGTAAGGTCCAGTTCACACCTGAACTACACAGGTATGTGGTCCATGTTCCTGTGCTATTCAATGCAGTGCTATTTTCATCCCATCCATTTTAATGGCCTGAAATCACCAAAGTAGTGCATGCGCTACTTTCCAGAAGCGCACCACCCCAAATCACATTGTACTACGGTACCATGCAATTTGGTTCAGGCAAACAAATTGCGTTTGCAGTGTTGTTAAGAATATATTAACACTGTAGCAGACTACACAGGCAGTGCGTTTTGAGCGCGGTGCAGAAAACTTGCATGGAATGCTCCTTTCCAGGACCGCATTCTGGTGTGAACCGGCCCTCAGGTCAATCTGCTCTTAAAAACAGTTGTTACCAGAACAAGTGTAACTATTAAAGATTGCTATTCCTGTTCTAATGAGGACTCAAAATGTAGGAGTTTCTATCTCTAATGCCTCATACATATGGTCGGAAAATCCTGATCAGATTATGTTGTCGGAAAATCCGACCGTGTATGGGCTCTATCTGACTTTTTCCGTCAGAAATTCCGACAGAAAAAAATTTGAGAGCAGGATCTCAAATTTTCTGACAACAAAATCCGATCGGACTTTTTCCGATCGCGTGTCGAGAATTCCGACAAAGTGCCACGCATGCTCAGAACAAATTACGAGACCAAAGATATTGGCTACTAACGTGAACGTAGTCCCATCGTAACGAACGAACGTCACCATGCTCGGATTTTACGATAACTTTGTCCGAACGTGTGTATGCAACACCAGTTTCGGACAAAGTCCGTCAGAAAAAAAATCAGACGGATTTTGTGACCGTGTGTACGGGGGGCTTAGTACTGGTGATAACGGTCATCAGTGGAGGTGAACTCAGGAGTCCTCCAAACTCATCTCTAGGTCAGTGTCCTTATTTTGACACATGCCATATTTAGTCAATGTCATGTAGATGGTCAAAGATATTTTACACCATCATTTGTAAGGCACCAAATAAAATAAATCAAAATTCATGCAAATGTTGCATTATCGTGACAAAAAAAACAAAAAAAAAAACACACATAATCACCAGGCACAGCGTTGGTAAGAGAAACAAAAAGATGCTGAGGAAAAATAAAAATGGTATTATATGGTCAGTTGCTGATTCTCAAACTAAAATAGCTGCTATTTAGAGCATCATACCAAGCATTTATATTTATGTGTACACACAAATATAATACAGATATGTTTTAGAAAACAATAGTACTGGTACTTGCTGGTATATAATTATAAAATATTTTCTATAAAGAGCAAAGTAGATGTCAAAGGATTTTAGAAATAAAAAATACTTCTAGTAATATTTTAAGTCCAAATAATCATGCAAATGTTGCAATACTGTGCCCTAAAAAAGTAAATGGTATTACATGATTACTGTTGTTGATTACAGACTGAAATTGTATCTATTTATAGCATTCTATTTTTTTTTTTTTTTACAAGAAAATCTATTTTTGTGCACAGAAAAATATTTTGAAAAATCTATTTAAAAAAAAAAAAAATAGTGCTGCTACTTCTACATAAACAATACATAAACTAGCACCAGTAAAAAAATATATATATTTTTATATATTTGAATTAAACGTAATTATTTTTAAAAATAGTGATGGTATTTTTGTTGTAGATTGTCATACTACTGAGCATGCAAAAATAAAGTTTAAAAAAAGTATTGAAAAAATTGTTTCTATATAATTAGAAAACAATGTTGGTACCTTTATATAAAATTAAAAAAATAGTGCCAGTACTATTCCATATAACATAGAGCTAGTGACAAAGTCTATCACTAGGCACAGTGCTGTAAAGAGGAACGAGATGACGCAGAGATAAGAAAGTAAATGGAATTACGTCATCACTGTTGTAGATTTTCATCATACCGAGCGTGTATATTTATGTGCCCAAAGTAATAAAAAAAATAGTACCAATATTTGTCTATATAAATTATAAAACAATGCCTGTATTGTTCTATAAAATTATAGTTGACACCTTTCTATAAATGTCAAAAGGAAAAACAAATGGTATTGCACAATCACCGCAGTAGAGTCTCAACCTAACGAGCATGTGCACATCCAAAAATAATATATCATTTTAAAAAAAAAATAGTACCGGTATATATATATATATATATATATATATATATATATATAACCAAAATAGAGAGCGGCACTCACGTGTCTTCAAAGGTGAGTGCACAATGCAGAATGAAAGTTTTATTTTGACGTTTCCTGAGGAAGACGAGCTTGGGCCTCATCGAAACATTGAAATAAAAAACTTTCATTATGTGTTGAGTGCAGCTCTCTATTATGTATTATTTGCACTACAGTCTTTGCTGTGCACCTGGGCCCATTTTATTTCATCTCTGATATGTGTGCAATGGCAACCATTGGAAAATATATATATATATATATATATATATATATATATATATATATATATTATATATATATATATATACACACACACACAAACCAAAAAAAAAAAAAAAAAAAACAATGCTGGTACTTTTATATCAAATTATAAAAATAATTTGCTATAACTGCCAATGTGGATATTAAAAGGTATGGTGGGAAATAAAAATATTTTTCAGCCAATCTTGTAACTATCCCAATGATATTAAAGTCAATATAGTCATACAAATATTGCATAATGGCGCCCAATAAATATAACAAAAATTCCACCACTATTTACAGCGCTGATAAGAGAAACAGGATGATGCAGAGATAAGAAAACAATCTTGTAATGCTGTAGTTGATTCTCATTCTACCGAGTGTGTATATATTTTTATGTACATGCAAAAATATATAATTAAAAAAAAAATAAATAAATAGTACCAGTACTTATTTATACACTGTGTGCATATATATAAAGTCTGTACTGTTATATACAATTAAATAAAATAGTGCCTGCACCTTTCTATAAACGGCAATGTGGATATTAAATTATTACTAAATAAATTCTTTTTAGACAATCTTTTAATACTGTTGTGGATTCTCATTCTACCAAGTGTATATGTGCGCATGCAAAAAATATGCATTTTTCTTTTTAACTTATTTAAAAAATAGTTTCGGTACACATATACATATATATATATATATATATATATATATATATATTAGACATGTGCAATTCGTTTCGTTTTTTTTTTTCCTTTTCCGTTAAAATTTGTTATATTCGTTCATTCGTTATCGTACGAATGAACGAACGATTCGCAAATTTTACGAATAACGAATGTTCGAATCGAACGAATACAAAAAACAACGAAAGTCCGAAATAACCAAATTAGAAACAACGAAACTACGAAAGAAGAAAATCCGAAAAACGAAAACAGGAACAACGAAAATCAAAATGAACGAAAAAATTCGTACATTCGTAACTTTTTTTTTTTTGTTGAATTGGTAATTTTCTGTGTCCCTTACAATAGCTGCTTAACGTGCTTCGAATGGATTGAACGAAAAATTTCGTACATTCGTAACTTTTTTTTTTTTTTTCGATTCGGAATTTTCCGTGTCTCTTACAATGGCGCTGCTTAACGTGCTTCGAATGAATTGAACGAAAAATTTCGTACATTCGTAACTTTTTTTGTCGATTCGGAATTTTCCTTGTCTCTTACAATGTAATAATAGCATACACATTACATAAAATTATGAATTATGCTCCGATTACGAATCTACGAAAACAGTTTTACGAAAGTAAGAATAAATCAATCTAACGAAAGTAAGAATGTAACTAAATCTACGAAAATACGAATGCGTCCAAAATTTCGAAAATTAAACTAACGGAAAAACGAATCAACGAAAAAATAACTCTTACGAATTTACAAATCGTTACGAATACGAACACCGACGACTTACGAATCGTTACGAATCAACGGAAACGAAAATAAACAAATTTTTCTATTGTGCACATGTCTAATATATATATATATATATATATATATATTTTTTTTTTTAACAATGCTATTACTTTTATATAAAAAATAGTGCCAATACCTTTCTATAACTGGCAATGAGGATATTAAAAGATTTCGGTAATAAAAGTATTTTCAGACAATCTTGTAACTATCCCAGTGATCTCAATATAATCATGCAAATATTGCATAATGGTGCCCTAGAAATAGAACAAAAATGCCACCACTATTCACAGCGCTTATACACTGTGTTCATATGTGCGTGTGCATATATATATATATATATATATACACACACACACCCCCACACAGGTACTTTTATATAAAATTAAAAAAATAGTGCCTGCACTTAAGGATGAGCTCAGGCGTGTTCGCACTCTCCACGTGCAGAGCTCGCCAGGAAGTCGGCACGGCGCTGCGCTAATCATCTCTGCAGCCGCACGTCAGGACGATGTCTCACCGCCTGTGATTAGCGCAGCGCCGCGCCGATCCTGGCGGGCTCTGCACGTGGACCGTGCGAACACACCTGAGCCCATCCTTACTAGGGATGAGCTCAGGCGTGTTCGCATGCTCCACGTGCAGAGCCCGCCAGGAAGTCGGCGCAGCGCTGCTCTAATCACAGGCAGCGAGACATTGCCCGATCTCTGCAGCCGCACATCGGGGCAATGTCTCACTGCCTTTGATTAGCGCAGCGCTGCGCCGACTTCCTGGCGGGCTCTGCACGTGGAGCATGCGAACACGCCTGAGCTCATCCTTAATCCTTACCTGCACCTTTCTATAAATGGCAATGTGGATATTAATTGATTACGAAATAAAATTATTTTTTAGACAATCTTTTAATACTGTTGTAGATTCTCATTCTACCTAGTGTATATGTGCGCATGCAAACATATGTCATTTTTTTAGTAGTTTTGGTACATTTATAATTAAATTATAAAACAATGCCGATACTTTTATATAAATTTATAAAAATAGTGCCAATAACTTTCTATAACTGGCAATGTGGATATTAAAAGATTTCAGTAACAAAAGTATTTTCAGACAATCTTGTAACTATTCCAGCCATATTAAAGTCCATATAATCATGTAAATATTGCATAATGTAAAAAAAAAAAAATGAAACAAAAATGTCACCACCAATCACAGCGCTGATAAGAGAAAACGGGATGACGCCGAGATAAGAAAACAAATGGAGTTACACCATCACTGTTGTAGATTCTCATTCTACTGAGCATGTATATTTTTTTTAAATCTGTATATTTTTAGGTTTACGTGTATGTATATGGGCTCATGCAAAAATAATAGAATACAAAAAAAAAAAAATGAAAGAATTTAAAATAGTTCCAGTATTTTTCTTTAGAATTAGAAAATAGCGCCGGTACTTGGATATAAATAGCGCTGGTATATTTCTTTATCATAATAAAACCACGCCAGCACCTCCCTATATACGGCAATGTGGATATTTAAAGATTTATGTCGTAAACAAAAATATTTGCAGGCAATGCTAGCGATATTCCAGCCCATATCATGCAAATATTGCGATATTGTGCCGTATAAAAGCAGAATGCGATCACCAGGCACAGCGACTAGGCCCCAGTAATACACAGAATGCAATGGCCAGTGTATACGATGTATATATAGCGATATATAGACAGAATATATAAGATATATACATCCAGCTGGTGATCAGACAGATGAGAAGACAGTGGGATCACAATGGCCCAGGATGAGGCCCTCTCTCCCCCTCCCCCACCCACTCTCCCCCATATATACATGATGAGCACAGAATGAGCATCAATTAATCAGAAATCAGAAGAATGAGAAGAGAAGGTAATATTACTCGACCTTTCGTCCCCTGCATGCTGACACTCTGTCATGTGGGTGTCTAGTAGGGCAGAGTTGGGGGGTCTGGAGAACAGGCTCTCAAAGGCCATGTCTGCACTACACACACTCTCTCAGTTTCTCTATTATTAGACTGTTTTAGCTTATTCTCTTTTTTTTTTTTTACACCGAAACCAGGAGGGAACCGTGTACAGCAGACATCCCAGCTGCGCGGCCGGAGCCGAGAGAGCAGCGTCTAGCGCCACCGAGTAAACGAGTGAATACGGTGACCCGGAAGCAGTATGGGAAGAATCGTAGCAACTACTTCCGGGCGAGGCGCAGGTAACCGATGGGCCAATGGCAGCGCGGCTTTTCTGATAAGCGCGGGCTGGAGAAGAGAAGCGCTGTGAGTGGTTGCTAGGAGAGCAGCGTGACTCCGAAAGGAACCAGTCGCTCTCTCTGTACCGGATCTAATTTTAGAGGGTCGCGGGGAGGATGTGACGAGAGCGATGATTGGATGGGTTCTTTAGTTATGCCGCGCCTTACCGGAGAGCATTCTGGGAGTTGTAGTTTTTTTTTTCCAATTCGGTGCTGAGGAAACTAGAATAAGGGCGCGAAGTGTGTCTATTTGTGCAAAATCCATTCACCACAAGGATGACACTTCTAGTGAACCTGCACTTTGTTTATATAAAAACAGAGCTCTAACAAAAGTAACAAAAATAAAAGTTAAACTCCCAAAAAAATAACAAAGTAATAACAGATGGCCCATTAACCACTTCAGCTCCACAGACATTTTTGTTTACATGTTAAAAAAAAAACTATAAAAAAAATATATATATTTTCCCTGGACACAATTACACTTATGCCCTGTACACACGGTCGGACTTTCCGACGGAAAATGTGCGATCGGATCATGTTGTCGGAAAATCCGATCGTATGTGTGCTCCAATTTCCGACACACAAAGTTTGAGAGCTGGATCTAAAATTTTTCGCCAACACAATCTGATCGTTTAAATTTAGATCGTGTGTAGACAAATCCGACGCACAAAGTGCCACGCATGCTCAGAATAAATTAAGAGACAAAAGCTATTGGCTACAGGCCCGTTTATAGTCCTGACGTACCTGTTTTACTTCACCTTGTTCAGAACTATCAGATTTTCCGACAACTTTGTGCGACTGTGTATGCAAGACAAGTTTGGCCAAAAATCTGACGGATTTTGTCGTCGGAATGTCCGACCGTGTGTACAGGGCATAAAGGCACACTCACGCCAAAAACTGCATATAACTGCGTGTTTTTGACTGCATGTTTATATGAATATGAGAGTTATGCTGCGTACACCCGGTTGGAATTTCCGACAACAAATGTTTGATTGGAGCTTGTCGTTGAAATTTCCGACCGCGTGTAGGCTCCATCGGACATTTTCCGTCGGAATTTCCAACAAACAAAATTTGAGATCTGGATCTCAAATTTTCCGACACCAAAATCCATTGTCGGAAATTCCGATCGTGTGTACACAATTCCGACGCACAAAATTCCATGCATGCTCGGAATCAAGCAGAAGAGCCGCACTGGCTATTGAACTTCAATTTTCTCCACTCGTGTCGTACGTCACCGCGTTCTTGACGTTCGGAATTTCCGACAACATTTGTGTGACCGTGTGTATGCAAGACAAGTTTGAGCCAACATCCGTCGGGGAAAAAAAACATAGATGTTGTTGACGGAATGTGCGATCGTGTGTACGCGGCATTAGGGACATTAGATTGTAAGCTCCTTGAGGGTAACCGATGTGAATGTACAATGTAAATGAAAAGCGCTGCGTAAATTGACCGCGCTATATAAGTACCCTAAATAATAATAATAATAATGTTTACATGCATTAGAAGCGTGTTTGACATACACTTAGCTTGAGTTTTGCATACATTTTGCGCTTAGCACTGCATTTGCAGTGCATCTTTTATACGTTTTTGGGCTTTCTTGGCTTAAAGGGGCGCGGTGCGTTTGAAGCACATTTGTAGCGCCTTACCTGGATTCGCAGTGCAGAAAAATGCAGCATGCTGTACTTTTTTTTTAACCACTTCAGTCCCCGGAAGAATTGGCTGCTTAATGACCAGGCCATTTTTTGCGATTCGGCACTGCGTCGCTTTAACTGACAATTGCGTGGTTGTGCGACGATGTACCCAAACAAAATCAACGTCCTTTTTTTCCCACAAATAGAGCTTTCTTTTGGTGGTATTCGATCATCTCTGCGGTTTTTATTTTTTGCGCTATAAAAAAAAAAGAGCGACAATTTTGAAAAAAAAAAACACAATATTTTGTATTTTTTGCTGTAATAAATAGCCCCAATTTTTTTTTAAAAAAGCTAATTTTTTCCTCAGTTTAGGCCGATACGTACTCTTCTACATATTTTGGTAATAAAAATCGCAATAAGCAATTATTGATTGGTTTGCACAAAAGTTATAGCGTCTACAAAATAGGGGATAGATTTATGTCATTTTTATTATTATTTTTTTTTTTTACTAGTAATGCTGGCGGTCTGCGATTTTTATCGAGACTGCGACATTATGGCGGACACATTGCACACCTTTGACACATTTTTGGGACGCCTGACAATTATACAGCGATCAGTGCTATAAAAATGCACTGATTACTGTGTAAATGTCACTGGCAAGGAAGGGGTTAACACTAATCTCACCAATCTCCTCTTAATCACCATCCTGAATTTGTTTCTTGTGGTTCTAGGCTCCTGAAAGGAGTAGGAGAGCCCGGGAACCACTGGCAGGTGCCAGCGAGAGGGTACATACAGTATCTCATAAAAGTGAGTACACCCCTCACATTTTTGTAAATATGTTTATTATATCTTTTCATGTGACAACACTGAAGAAATGACACTTTGCTACAATGTAAAGTAGTGAGTGTACAGTTTGTATAACAGTGTAAATTTGCTATTCCCTCATAACAACTCAACACACAGCCATTAATGTCTAAACCGCTGGCAACAAAAGTGAGTACCCGCCTAAGTGAAAATGTCCAAATTGGGCCCAAAGTGTCAATATTTTGTGTGGCCATCTTTATTTTCCAGCACTGCATTAACCCTCTTGGGCATGGAGTTCACCAGAGCTTCACAGGTTGCCACTGGAGTCCTCTTCCACTCCTCCATGACAACATCACGGAGCTGGTGGATGTTAGAGACCTTGCGCTCCTCCACCTTCCATTTGAGGATGCTCCACAGATGCTCAATAGGGTTTAGGTCTGGAGACATGCTTGGCCAGTCCATCACCTTTACCCTCAGCTTCTTTAGCAAGGCAGTGGTCATCTTGGAGGTGTGTTTTGGGTCGTTATCATGTTGGAATACTGTCCTGCAGCCCAGTCTCTGAAGGGAGGAGATCATGCTCTGCTTCAGTATGTCACAGTACATGTTGGCATTCATGGTGCCCTTAATGAACTGTAGCTCCCCAGTGCCGGCAGCACTCATGCAGCCCCAGACCATGACACTCCCACCACCATGCTTGACTGTAGGCAAGACACACTTGTCTTTGTACTCCTCACCTGGTTGCCGCAACACACGCTTGACACCATCTGAACCAAATAAGTTTGTTTTGGTCTCATCAGACCACAGGACATGGTTCCAGTAATCCATGTCCTTAGTCTTCTTGTCTTCAGCAAACTGTTTTCTTGTGCATCATCTTTAGAAGAGGCTTCCTTCTGGGATGACAGTCACACAGACCAATTTGATGCAGTGTGCGGCGTATGGTCTGAGCACTGACAGGCTGATCCCCACCCCTTCAACCTCTGCAGCAATGCTGGCAGCACTCATACATCTGTTTCCCAAAGTGAACCTCTGGATATGACACTGAGCTAGGGTTGCCACCTTTTCTTCAAGCCAAACCCGAACACTTTAGCGGCACAATTTTTTTTTAGTGGAGTATACACTATAGGATTGTAAAAGACCTAGGACACCTTTGAGTGCCTCAAGGAGAGTAGAAATGCAGCGAGCTAGGTGCACCACGGTGAACAGTGAGTGTTTGTCAAATTACATTGGGAGGGGCTGAAAGGGACATTGTTAAAAACGCATTCTTGTACCCATAAATTATGATTAAATTAATAAATAAAATGTCACTTTAAAAATATGAATTAGCCTACCTTAAAAGCGGACAGTGTCAGTAGGGCAGTGGATGGTGTCGGTAGGGCAGTGGATGGTGTCAGTACAGCAGTGGGCGGTGTCAGTAGGGCAGTGGGCGGTGTCGCTAGGGCAGTGGACGGTGTCGCTAGGGCAGTGGACGGTGTCGGAAGGGCAGTGGACGGTGTCGGAAGGGCAGTGGACGGTGTTAGAAGGGCAGTGGACGGTGTCGGAAGGGCAGTGGACGGTGTCGGAAGGGCAGTGGACGGTGTCGGAAGGGCAGTGGACGGTGTTAGAAGGGCAGTGGACGGTGTTAGAAGGGCAGTGGACGGTGTCGGAAGGGCAGTGGACGGTGTCGGAAGGGCAGTGGACGGTGTTAGAAGGGCAGTGGACGGTGTCAGTCGTTTTTTTATTTATTTTTTTACAAATTTATTTATTTTTTACATTTTTTAACAGTCTTGTTGGGGGGGGGGGGGGGGCTTTGGTGAGATATCAGGAGACTAAACAGACCCCTGATAGCTCACTTTTGAAACAGAGAAAGGAACTGAGGGTGGATTCTCCAGTTCCTTTCTGTGAAGCATAATAAACATAGTAAATTGGAACAAATTGACTTTTTCTGATTCCCTCAATCTCTGATTGGTCCCCTGCAGCTTCAGTGAAAGTTGTGACAGGCTGTGGTCACACTCCATCCTCATCATTGTACCATACAGGGTTAATGTTCCTGTATGGTATGCAATGATGCTGAGGCTTTGGGAGGAGGAGGAGAGCACTGCAGCTGGCTGAAACATGGAAACAGAAGTAAAAGTGGTAATTTCCCCCCAGCAGTGCAAGGGTGGACTTTTCCCTTTCTTGGAGATGGGCTGTATTCTGTATGTCTCTTGCTGTTTATGCTCATGACAATGATAGGTATATACTGGAACTTTTCAAGTATTCCACATGATCAAAAATAATAATTTTTAATAAGATATAGTGTGTGTGTGGAATGCATCCATGTGGAGACTGAAAAGTCCCAGTATATTCCTGACATAGTCAAGGTTTTTACATCCTCTTTCAGTAAACCTGCACTGCAAGATGCAGAACAGGATTACAGCACAGAATCATACAGTTTGGAAGGAAAAACAAGTTGGGACTCACAGGAGGAGAATATGCAGTGTGGCATCCTTCTCTGTTATCTCCATGCTGCCCAGGGGTGAGCCTTGATGTCTGCTGGGCAGGAAGCAGTGATCTGACTGCAGTCTGTGTGTAGGGTTGCTTGCTCCGCCCACCTGTAGAGGAGCTCTGTTAAAGCTCCGATCCAGCCCGAGAGGAGACTGTGCCCAGGAGAAAGAGTGTGCTGCTGCCATAGAAATGAAGTTGGCAGTAGATATGGACCCATCCTCGTCCCTGCTTTTGGATTCTTCAGCTGCCACCCCTTGTCTGGGCCCGCCCACCGGCTCCCTCCTGCATGCAATCAGCGGCAGGCAGTGTGAGCTCACTGAAGTTCTTGGATCCCCCCTGCACTCAGCATTAGTGCGGTGTGGACTGACACTATGCCATTAGTGAGACGGCGGTAGAGGGGAGACACATCATCCACAGAGCAGTCTCTTCACTCTCGGTGCAGTCTGGTCTGAATGATGTGTCCGGGTCTGGAGCAGATGAAAACCCGTACACATCATTCAAAAACCGGACTGTCCGGGTGAAACCCGTACAGGTGGCAACCCTACACTGAGCACGTGCACTCAACTTCTTTGGTCGTCCATGGCGAGGCCTGTTCTGAGTGGAACCTGTCCTGTTAAACCGCTGTATGGTTTTGGCCACCGTGCTACAGCTCAGTTTCAGTCTTGGCAATCTTCATATAGCCTAGGCCATCTTTATTTAGGGCAACAATTCCTTTTTTTAGATCCTCAGAGAGTTCTTTGCCATGAGGGGCCATGTTGAACTTCCAGTGACCAGTATGAAATAGCGAGAGGGATAACACCAAATTTAACACACCTGCTCCCCATTCACACCTAATGAGTCACATTACACCTGGGGAGGGTAAAAGGTTAATTGGGCCCAATTTGGACATTTTCACTTATGGGTGTACTAACTTTTGTTGCCAGCGGTTTAGACATTAGCTGTGTATTGAGTTATTTTGAGGGAATAGCAAATTTAAACTGTTATAAAAGCTGTACACTCACTACTTTACATTGTAGCAAAGTGTCATTTCTTCAGTGTTGTCACATGAAAAGATATAATAAAATATTTACAAAAATGTGAGGGGTGTACTCACTTTTGTGAGATACTGTAAGTCATGTGAAAGTAACTGGGTGGCTCTACAGCCACTGGGATCACTTTTACAGCAAAGCCAGATGGCAGCTGCAGAGAACTGGAACAAGCTCATGCCTGCTGTCCAGGCTTGTATTACACACATCCAAAGAGCCAAACAAGGTTAAAATGCTTTTTTGCTGCAGTATTCAGCTTGAATCCAGTGTATTCCTCAACAGTATATGTATCTGTTTTTAGATATCTGCCATTTGGACAACATCATTTAACTCACTTCTTCTGAGCCCAGGTCATCATGGACCTGCCCCAACCTGTTAAGGTGGGGTGACCAGACATTTGCCAATGGCTTCTTTAAGTTACTCATATTTGGAGGAGTATGAGTAATGCGGACCTTCCAAAAAAAAAGGAAAGGCTTGATTATTTTATTCAAGGTCCGATAAAAAACTGATGGAAAAATATAAAATGTACTTACCTTTCCTTCAACTTCCACACTGCAGAATGTGACTTCACCGTGTTTTTAAAAGATCCTGCAAAGAATCCGGATCCCAAATATTGTTAGGAAATGCTCCATCACAAGTAGGGGCATCGGTCAGGAGCATCTCGCACTCTTGCTCCTCATTCCAGCTTCCTGGTTTTGGCTGTGACATTCTCCATGCCTGTCTGTCCACCTGCAAGGTGATTAATATGGCCAGTTTCTGAGGTGGAGACCAAACCTGATTTAACCACTTCAGCCCCCGAAAGGTTTACCCCCCCCCCCTTCCTGACCAGGCCATTTTTTGCAATACGGCACTGCGTTACTTTAACTGAAAATTGCACGGTCATGTGACGTTGTAAACAAATAAAACGAATGTCCTTTCCCACAAATAGAGCTTTCTTCTGATGGTATTTGATCACCTCTGTTTTTTTTTATTTTTTGAAAATTTTTATTCAAGTTTAAAAATTACAACAGTGTTCAGAAAAAGAGAAATAAACAATACATGCTGACAGATTTCTAGATTAGACAAAAAAAAGCACAGACTTAGAGGGGGTAAGGGTGACTCTATCTAAAATCGCTGTCTGTGGTTTTTATATTTTGCGCTGACAATTAAAAAAAAAAAAAATATATATATATATATATATATATATATATATATATATATATATATATATATTTTATTTTTTTTTTTTTTTTTTTTTTACTTTCTCCTATTAAGCACATCCAATAAAAAAATGGAAATGGCTACATGTTTTTGGTAAAAAGAAATCCCAATAAGCGTATATTGATTGGTTTGCACAAAAGTTATAGCATCTACAAACTATGGAATATTTTTATGGAATTTTCACTTATTTATTGTTTTTACTAGTATTGGCTCATCAGTGACTTATAGCGGGACTGCAACATTGCGGCAGACAAATTAGACACTAAGTGACACTTTTGACACTTTTTTGGGGACCAGTGACACCAATACAGTGATCAGTGCTAAATAATATGCACTGGAACTGTACTAATGACACTGGCAGGGAAGAGGTTTACAGGAGCAATCAAAGGGTTAAATGTGTGCCTAGGGAGTGCTTTCGAACTGTGTGGGGGGTGCTTGTACTGTAAGAAACAGAAAACACAAGATCTCTGTCTTCTCCTGTTTACATAGGCAGAGCGCTGTTATGTCTGCCTCTGGAAAGATCGGCGGACATCGGGTCCGCTGGACCCACTGACTGGCTCCCGCTGTGTCCAATCACCGCGGGAGCTGGACGCCGGTGCTGTGCATGCTCCAGACCAGGAAGAGCGACATTTCGTACAGAGGCTGCCCCACTGCAGTATCACACCGCGGTGTCACCTCTGGCAGACATAGGAACGCAGTCCATTTGGACGCATTAGGTGCCAATCTTTCTTGGAACCAACCAGTGAGTGAGTTGTCTCGCTGTGAATTCTGGGAGAGGGTACTTAAGGGACTGAGTTCACATGCTTCTGGGTTCCGATCCAGAAGAGCTTTCTGTCCATTTGGTCCTGGTCCTCCGGACCAGCCCTCAGGGGCCCTCATGGCCTGGGGTGCAGATCCATCCATTTCCGAGTCTCCGGGCTGGCTAGCCCAAGGCGCAGTAACTGGAAGGAGGATTCTAAGGTGGTCCATCTTGGTTTTGGAGAGGCCTAGTAACTGAGAATGCAACCAGGGGAGGACTCTTCAGAAGCGGGCCACACACAAGGCTGGTTGCTCAGCAAGAGCCTAGAAGCAAAGTTGAAAGGACACCAGGTGAATCCACACTCATACGGTATCGCCGGACCGGCTGCAAGATACTGGTGCCATGTGAGGGTTCTTTAAGTTAATTTATCCTTCAGTTACAACCAAGTCTGTGGCAGAGACTTTTCATTCTCAGGTTCTACAACCAAGTCTGTGGCAGAGACTTTGCTTTATCTGAATCACCTGTCGGTTGCTAAATTCACCAAAAGGGGGTTTATCCGATAGCTGTAATATCCAGCTGCGAATGGCTATTCCCTGGATTGTATAGTGAGAGACATTCAAGTGTCATCAGTTCCAAGAGTACCTGAACTTCCTACCTATACCCTCTGTTCCTTTATTGAGAGACTGTGTTTTGTCTAATGTATGGATCTAGTGACGGTCTCTGCTGTTGGGCCATCTACCTCAGGAAACCCCTAGACACATACGAGGGGAAGAAGGTAACGGTAAGCCCAAATCAAACCAGCAGCTCCTTCGGGGGTTAGTGCTACATACATATTTTTGGTAAAAAAAACCTTCAATAACTATATATTGATTGGTTTGCGCAAAAGTTATAGAGTCTACAAAATAGAGGATATATTCATGGCATTTTTATTATAATTTTTTTTTTTTTACTAGTAATGGCGGTGATCAGTGATTTTTATCAGGATTCTGACGGACAGATCAGACACTTTTTAGGGACCATTGACATTTATACAGCGATCAGTGCTATAAATAGTCACTGATTACTGTATAAATGTCACTGGCAGGGAAGGGGTTAACACTAGGGGGCGATCAAGGGGTTTAATGTTCCCTAGGGAGGTGTTTCTCACTGTGGGGGGAGTGTACTGACTGGGAGTACAGAGACTTTGCTGTTCCTGATTACAAGGAACAGCAGATCTCTCTCTACTTCCCTGACAGAACGGGGATTTGTCTGTTTACATTGACAGATCCCCGTTCTGCCTCTCTGAAGAACGATCGTCGGTCACCAGCGGACATCGCGGGTGCCGGGCCATGTTCATTAGCTCTGGCGTCACACCGCGGGCGCGTGTGCCCCCTATTGCTCTTTAAAGCGCCCCACGTACACCTATGGCGGTTTGTGCATCCATGCCAACCTTCCGCTGTATAACGACGGCGGCTGGTCGGCAAAAGGGATAAACTTATCAATATCATAAAATTCAATAACCAACACTTCAAAAGTGTCTTAATAATTTTAATTTGGACATAAAAAACATATATACATATTCCACTCATACGTTGGGCTTGATGCATGGGAAGTCAAGTTTGTACATTGTATTTGCTGAATATGTAAATTTCAGCATTCCCATATGAGGGGCCAGGTGGGTCTCACACAGGTAGTAGCAGGGGGCCAGCACAGTGGCTTAGCGGTTAGCACTTTTGCCTTGCATTAGTGGGATCCTCGGTTTGAGTCTTGTTCCGGGCACTATTTTCATGTAGTTTGCACATTCTCCCTGTGTTTGCGTGTGACTATTCCGGTTTTCTCCCAGACTCCAAAGACATGCTGGTAGGTTAGTTGGCTCCTGTCTAAATTTGCTTTAGTATAATATTCTTCTGAGTGCACCAAATATATCTGCCTCAATAGCAGATACAGTACTTTGAGTCCCCATGAAGAAAGATATACACAGTGGTACCTTGGATTACAAGCATAATTTGTTCCAGAAGAATACTTGTAATCCAAAGCACTCGTATAGCAAAGCGAGTTTCCCCATAGAAGTCAATAGAAACTCAGATAATTTGTTCCACAGTGACTTCTATTGTATGCAGTACCCCATGTAGCCAGAGGTGGGGGGGGCGCTTGAGACACTTGGAAACACTCGGAAACCACTCTGAGCCGCTCAGATGCACTTGGAAAGGCTCGGAAACACTCGAGAATGTCACTGGCACCCCTGCACCTATGGCCAAATGCGGTACTGCAGACTACAGAGGCTTGAACCCTGCTCGTTTTGTGAGACAACGCTCGCCAACCGAGTCAAGATTTTTTTTAAATAATAGCTCGTATTGGGTAACCGCGTTACTTGCAATCCGAAGTATTACTGTAAAAAATAATAATAACTTTTACAGACAGAGTTATAGTTAGCAGCCCTGTCTTTAAAGAGCTGTTACTATGCAAAAGGCATAGTCCACCCTTTGGAAAAAAAAAGTTCAAAATCTATTATTTTTTTGATTTGGAGCCTGTTGAGCAGTGTTAGTCAACCGGAAAAATATATAGGGCCTCAAGTGCGGCCCCTGATAACTGCAGAGGGCTGCACAATAGCAGAGCATTTTTGTACCTCAGCACCCAAAACTTTGCTCCTGCTACATTTTTTGTATTGCAGTACACATTGAATGTGGAGTACAATAGCCCCCAGCATTGGTGTCAGTGAGTGCAATAATAAACCCCCAGCATTGATGTCATTGGATGCAATAATAGCCCTCAGCATTGGTATCAGTGGATGCAAGGACAGCCCCCATTATTGATGTTAGTGAGTGCTATAATAGCCCCCAACACTGGTGTTAGCAGGTGCAATAATAAACAACAATTAACCCCCCCAACATTGTTGGTCAGTGACAGTGCTATTTAACTCCCCTCCTTCCCTATCACTAACCCATCACAGCTCCTGCGCCACTCTCTCTCTCCCCAGGCTGGAATTTCCCTTGTACTCTGGGCAGAGATAACAGTACAGTCTCTTTCATTCAGTGACGGGTGCTGAAATACAGAGCGAATTCTAGTACCCAGCTCCCCACTGCCACTTTGAATTTTTTATGGTGCCCAATAGCCTGTGGGCCACATGCAGATGGCATGCGGGCTGCGTGTGGAGCACTAGGGTTGTAGAGCATCGCAATCATTGTCAATGCATGATGGAGGCATTGTACAAGTTCCTGCAGTCTCTTCACTTATTGGTCCCAGGTCTGTACGGAGGTACAGAACTATCATTACGAGGTTAGACAATGTTATCAATGGGCTACATTTGCAGTCACACACTTGTGTGCTATTGAGATCTACAAGTCCCTCTGTCACAGTAGCAGGTAGAACTTTTACTCATAGATCCCTAGAAAAGGATGAGCAAGTTGGGTCTGCTGGGACAAGTCCCTATTGCATTAAGAGAAGCTAGATTCTATGTTTGAAGCAAGTTGGGTCTGTTGGGTAAAGACTCTATTGCCCTAGAAGAAGCTAGCTCTATATTCAGAGCAGGTTGGTTGTATTGGGTAAAGACCTTATTGCCTTGAGAGAAATAAGGCCTGTGTTGAGAACAGGTTGGGTCAAGACCCTATTGCTCCGAGAGAAATTGCATCTACCGTATTTGCCGGCGTATAAGGCGGCTGGGCATATAAGACGACCCCCTAATCTTCCATCTAAAATGCTGGATTTGTGCTATACTTGCCGTATAAGACGACCCCCTTCCGACCAGTCTGTCAGCCTGCTGGATGTGTGGTAATGCCGTATGTTCAGTAGCTTTGTGTAACAGTTAACACTGTCTCACAGTATACATACAGTATACCGCGCTGAGCCAATCACGGCAAGCGATGTATTCTATTAATGAATACAAAGCCTGCTCGGATTGGCAGGGGCTGTAACATCATCAGCCCGCGCCTCTGACTCTCAAAGCCAATCGGAGCAGGCTACCGTATGTAGCCTGCTCGGATTGGCAGAGGTGGTTACTCCAATCTGAGCAGGCTTTGTATTCACTAATAGAATACATTGCTTGCCGGGATCGGCTCAGCGGTGTATACTGTATGTATACAGTATAACCGCACATTCAGCAAGCATCCAGAGGCCTGTCATCCAGCGGGCATCTTGCATATAAGACGGCTTTGCTTTATACCCGGCGTATAAGACGACCCCCGCTTTTTGGCCATTTTCTTTTAGTGTAAAAGGTCGTCTTATACGCCGGAAAATACTGTATGTTGAGAGCAGGTTGGGTCTGCTTGGTAAAGACCCTTGGAGAAGCTAGCTCTATGTTCAGAGCAGGTTGGGTCTACTGGGACAAGTCCCTGTTATCTTGAGAGAAGCTATATCTATGTTTAGAGCAGGTTAGGTCTGCTGGATAAAGACCATATTGCTTTGATAGAAATTAGATCTATGTTCAGAGCAGGTTGGGTCTGTTTGGTAAAAACTCTATTGCCCTTGGAGAAGCTAGCTCTATGTTCAGAGCAGGTTGGGTCTTTCAAGCTGCTTACCACTTCCCAAAGATGTGGCCTACAATGTTCTACCAATAATCTTTGTCAATTATCTGTAACTCTACTGAATGAGGTTCATGTGCTTCTATTTCTCTGAGCCTTCTCTCCACTAGATGAATGCGCCATGATGTCTATAAGACAAAACATTTTTTCGCTCACCTCTGACCAACTGGTCTTCCCTTTTTCTTGTTATTTATTGATTGTATTGAGATGTGAAAGATATTTTGTGTGTTGTGCATTTTATGTAAACATAAGTCTCTCCAGTTTCCCCTGTGCAAGGAAGGATTAAAATCAATCTTTTGTGGACAAAAATGGAGCTAATTGAGGAAGTGGTGCAAGAACACCACCAGAAGATGAACCAGGATGGGGCAGCTCACCTGAATGTAAAAGGAGCATAGAATCACAGATGGTATCTTCAATATGGACATCTATGAGCTTACAATACTGCCTCTTCAGTTGAAGCTTAATTTTCAAACTTCTGTTGGTGCCCTGGTGTCCTTCTTTTTGTGGTGGTGCAGAACACTACACAGTACACTGCTTATGCCATTCAGTTTTTAACTGACACTCATGCAAAGATTGTTTAAAATGGTTTCTAACAGGAGTCCTGGGTGATACCCTTCCTGACGAAGTTCCCTGCAGTGCTTCCCACCTATGTTTTTTTTTGCATACAGTTGAATGGAAACACTTCAGATATACATGTGCATGAGATTTGCAGAAATGTTACAAACCATGAGAAACATAAGCAGTGACCTCCCGAGACAGCTTTTTTCCCATAAAACACTAGGCCTACTATATTTTACAAACATAGGTTCCTTCTAAAGGTTCCATGAATGTTCAGAACAATGGCTTGGCTCAATAGTTACTACACCCCTTGTTTTATAATTTAGCAATCTCCAGTTAATCACATCACCTGTTACTTTATTTGTAATAAACCTCTCTACGTCATGTGACATTAGCACTGAGCTCCACATGTTGACATCAGTTATTTGAGCTACCGCTGAATGTTCTTCGCCAACAAAACTCCTCCCAATAACTATACTCATTGGTACAAAATCTGTCAACCCTTTCTGTACATCTTCACTTTGATACAGTTTTCCATTGAGCCAGAACATTAGTCTTCCAGAATCTGAATCAAATGCCACACATATACTCCTCCACTTGTTAGCATCCGCGTTCGGGAAGTGGAAGCTCATTTGCAGATCTTCATAAAAGATCAGTAAGTCGGCTCCAGTGAAGGTGCTTGGGTTGGCATCAAGCAGCATGGCGAATTTATTCATGTTGACCATATCAAAGAGTTTGAACATTAGCATGTTCTCCGTGAGATTTGTACATGTTTTCAGGCACAGAGTGAATGCAGTGAAGGTCTCAAATGTTTCGGGTGATATTTCTATGGGTCCACTATCTTTTCGGAAGAAGGAGAAGGCTTTTCCTTTCATATCTGTGTAAGAAAAAGATGACAAATAGTAAACGGGTGTCTGTGAAAGGGAGATTCAGAATTAAAAGATTTGGTGTCCACTTACAAATTACCATCCAAGATTTTCAATATTTGGATATTTGGATAGCTACTTGTGCTTGAAGTAAAGCTTTTCTTTGCCCATGCAGGGGAAGCCAAAGGTGCAAATAAAGCATAATTTAACCCTTTTTTTTTTATCAAATGTAGATTGACAAAATAATTCAAGCTGGAATGGGGGATGAGCTGTAAAAAAGTTTTCACTGCCCTCAAATCTCCAAGGTTGCATCCTTGAACTTCCAGGCTGGGGCAATGTACATATCATTGTGCTTATGTGCATTCCATTGCTCCCTCAGACCACATTTACCATGAGGCCTTGCGCTCACATAATGCAATTTGCATATGTGCTTCATGGATGTCAGTCTATATCCCTGCTGCCCAACTTGCAGCCCTCTGGGCCCCTGCAGACCCTAATCTGTGTTTCCTTATTGCCCTGTTATAGCAGTGAGTGTTAGCATTTTTTTGGAGTATGTCCTCAGTCTCCAGCAACTCCTAAAGCATATATTCACAGTCTGTCTTCTGCAACATGTCTACGGTCCCTGGCCATCTTTAATGTTATGTCTGCTGTCTCCGACCATCTCTTGTATCCTTGTATAACACTTGCCATTTCTGACCATATCTTGTATCATGTCTGCAGTCTGTTACCATCACTAGTATCATGTCTGTAGTCTCTGGCCATCTCCTCTACTGTGTCTGCAATCTCTGACCATCTGTCTCTAGTATACTGTTTGCAGTCTATGACCATCTTTTGAATCATATCAACAGTCTTTGGCCATCTCTTATATTATATCCACAGTCTCTGACCATCTCTTGTATCATGTCCATAGTCTTTGACTATATCGTGTTGTGTGCCTGCTGGCTTTGAAACTGATTATTCATTGAATTTAATGTGCAGCCCATTTGGTGATGTCGAGCCGGCTGTAGACTTTCTGACCCTAATGGAGGTGGGGCCTAGGGTGGATTGTAAAAGGCTTTTTAGGCCAGGCCAAGAGTTCCATGAGTGAGGCTATTCCTCTGGAGGGTCCTGGAAAAGGTGTACTTATGGAAGAGTTGACTGCAGAGTTCTCATTCCACTGAGTACTAATGACCCTGGGCAGAAGCAGAAACCGTTAAAGGGAGATGGCTGCTTAAAGTGCTGCACATGCTTTTACATGTGACTACTAAAGATCGTCCACTAAATGTGATTGACTATGTATTGTCAAGTGACTGAAGAATGTGTATCGATGTGATGTGACTGTTATGCCATTTCCTGATTACCATCAGTAAAGTGCAGCAACTCAATTCATGTGTGGACATCCCTTCCTTGGAATATAAAGGTCAAAGGCTGGGAATGTTGTGTGGAGGCCTCTGGCATGGAGTGTGGCATAATATGGCAGATGGTTCGGCTTCAGCAGGAGGGACAGTGTTCTAGCAGGACAGTTGGGACTTGTGCTCTTTTGGCGCCAACTCTAGCCAGTCACAAAGGGTTTGCATACACCTTAACCACTAGCCGACTGGCTCACGCCTATATACGTTGGCAAAGTGGCATGGGTGCGCAAAACCACGTACCCGTACGTCACTTCGTCATCGTCGGCTAGCAGGCACGCGGACTTAATGTCCGCCGGTGGCCTGTTGTTGTGGCACGGAGAGGCAGAACAGGGAGATGCCTATGTAAACAGGGCATTTTCCTGTTCTGCCTAGCAACATCACAGGGATCTAATGCTCTAAGTGACCGGGAGCAGTGATCTCTGTCATGTTCTAGTGAGCCCATCACCCTACAGTTAGAACACGCTGAGGGAACACAGTTAACCCCTTAATCGGCCACTAGTGTCTAACCCCTTCCCTGCCAGTCACATTTACACAGTAATCAGTGCATTTTTATAGCACTGATCGCTGTGTAAATGCCAATGGTCCCAAAATAGTGTCAAAAGTGTTTGATCTGTCCGCCGCAATGTCGCAGTTCCGATGAAAATCGCAAATTGCTGCCATTACTAATAAAAAAAAAAGAATAATAAAATTTTGTAGACACAAAAACTTTTGCGCAAATCATTCAATATACGCTTATTGCGTTTTTTTTTTTTTTTACCAAAAATATGTAGAAGTATACATATTGGCCTAAGCTGAGGAAGAAATTCGTTTTTTTTATATATTTTTTGGGGGATACTTATTATAGCAAAAAGTAAAATTGAATTGTTTATAGCGCAAAAAAATGCAGAGGTGTTCAAATACCACCAAAAAAGCTCTATTTGTGGGAATAAAAATATGTAAATTTTGTTTGGGTACAATGTCGCGCGATCACACAATTTCTAGCTAAAGTGATGCAGTGCTGTATCGCAAATAAGGACTTGGTCAGGAAGGGGGGAAATCCTTCTGGGGCTGAAGTGGTTAAGTGAACCTGTTTTATTGCTCTGTAGGAGAAAACCACAGGTTAATTTTGAGGATCATCCCTTTCATAATGAAAGGTACACTGTGTAGTGGCAGAACCATATACAAAACAATCAGTTTTGTTAGGTTTATCCTGTAAAATAAATACAACTTATAAAGGGTATTTTGTTGCTTAAAAAATGGGGATGGCTGTATGTACTGTTCTTCTAGTGAACGGCAGTGATGTAAGTAACTGAGTTAAAGGGGTGTTTCACCTTACAAAAATTTTTTTTAAAAGTCAGCAGCTAAAAAAAAAGTAGCTGCTGACTTTTAAGAAGTACACTTACCCTCCCAGGGCGCCCGCGATGTCGGTCGTGGAGGACGAGCTGTCCCTCGGCGATCCGGTTCCAGCGTCGCCATCCTCAGTAAGGGAAACGGCTTCACGTTTCCTACTGCGCATGCGCGAGTCGGCGCGCGGCCAACTGCGCATGCGCGAGTCGGCGCGCGGCCTACTGCGCAATGTGCGACTCTAATTTGTGAATGGGGAACGCGATGTGTTGTGGGACATAGTTCCCATAACACACCGCGCCCCATTCAACAGAAGACGGAAGGAGAGAAGATCACCGCGGAGCTGGAGGAGGCAGATTAGGACGATCTGCCTAGCAACAGCCATTTCTGGTAAGTAAAAAAAAAAATATATATATATATTTTTTTTCATTTTAAATGGTTACTAACATTTTTTTAAGTTTTTGTTTTCAGGGTGTCCCACCACTTTAAAATAAACTGAGTTACTTAACGCAGTTACTTTAGAGTGTAGCGAGTAATATGATTACTCTTCCCCTCATGGTAACTCCGTTCCCATTACTTGGGCGGCGTTACCGCAATTACATCTACCGCTCGGGAGGCCCCCCATGGCCGTGCTGCCTGGCTGTTCGTGCTGCTGCGGGGAGGGAGGCTGAGACTCAGAGAGACTGTCTGGACCGCCCTATCCTGCCCCGCCTATCCAGAGAGAGAGAATGTAGGGAGGCATGGCGGACACTGAAAAATGAAGTCAGCTGACCAGCTGACACCAATCGAGTGAAGGGGAGGGTCTCTCTCTCTCTCCCCATGAGGAAAGGCATCCCTGGAGGCATTCAAGTAAGTGACTGTCTGACGATTCGAATTGCAGTGCAATCGATCCATCCCAAGTCCTACACCACCTCTGCTTCTTACTGATCCCATCCCTACCCACCCACCATCACTTCTACAACAGAGGTGATGGGGGGATAGGGTAAGGATGAGATCAGTGGTGGATGGGATTAGTATGAGGCAGAGGTGGTGGTGGGACAGGATGGCACCACCACCTCTGCCACCCCCCCCCCCCCCGCCCCCCCCCCAAGTACCACCGCTGCCATCCTCCCAAGTACTGTACACCACTACCCCCCCCAAGTACACCACTGCCACCCACCCAAGTACCACCGCTGCCACCCCTCAAGTACCACCGCTGCCACCCCTGTCACAGTTACTTTGATGAGTAACTAATTACTTTTCCAATGTAGTAACCGAGTTACTAACGCAATTACTTTTTGGGAGAAGTAATTTGTAACTTAACTAATTACTTTTTTAAAGTAAGATGACCAACACTGATGAACGGTCAGCTCTTTCAGATTAGCTAGTATGTATTTTTGTCTAAATCTAACAAAGATCATGCCAACAGTCAAATAATAAGGCAGTTTTGTCATGGAATAGATAAGAAAAGCAATCGAAAAGGAGGAGAAGAAAAGATGCATCAGCCAAAAGACTGAAGTCCAAAAGTATTTATTGCATTAAAATTAAAATCCGAGAGTTGCCTGCCCATGGCAAAATGCTGCACATCACCAACTTTACACCATCTTCTGAAAGTCAAATGACCATCTGTAAACCTCTATGTAGAATAGATGTCTCCCGAAGAAGAATCAGCAGAGAGACATCTGCCTATTCCCAGATTACTGGCACCCAATGCTGTTTCTTGTGTGACTTGGCCAACAGACAGAAGTAGCGTTTATTGAGAAAAGGCCAGGTCATAAAGAAATCTTCCAACAAGCACTTGCCTTTAGGGTGGCTATAAATCTGGATAGAGACATTTATAGCTACTTTAATTCATTCAGCAAAAACACTTTATTTAAATCTAATAATTAGAATATTTCTGCACAAATAAACTATATACTGTACGTCTATAAACTTCAATTTCCAGTATGGAACAAAAAGAAAATATCGAACAAAAAAAAAGAAAACTTAATTATACAAATATTCCAAACACCTTTACACTTTTACAAATTAAAATATACCCACCGCCTTCAATAATTACCCCAAAAGACAGGATAGCTATACAGTGGTCTAGCTAAATCTCCATCATGGCAGGTTGTGTACTGTGCTTCCATTATAGACCTGTCATTCAGGAGGCTGGAGCACTGTCATTAGAGGGAATTACTATTCTTATCTAAGACACCAGCTACCATTCCTCAAAAATTAATTACCAAAAGGAGTGGACAAGATGCTCATCCAATCATCTACCACTGTTACAACGGGGGGGGGGGGGGGGGTGGACGAAGGGGTTGTCCAGAACTGGAGTTAACATGCAGACAAGTCCAAAAGCCCACGAGGGGGTCCCTGGTCAAGACCAGCTGGCTCTTAGACTTTGTGGCTTACGCATGCGTTTGCAAATGCATGTGGACTAAACCCCTGTTTTTAACGCATACTGTTAGACAGGTTAATTCGGTTGTCTGCGAGCTGGTTGGTAAATAGGCTTGGGTTTTTTCCTGGGCATTCCCCAGGCTTTGTTGTTATCTTAGACTCTGTGACCTGGGGGATACCATGTCATCTACCTTCATGTGGGATCGCCCTCATACTTTGGTGAGTCCTGATCCAACTTCTCACTACCATCTATTTCAATGTGATCCAGTTCCCAGGTCTTGCTGCTACCAGTGTGCTCCAGCGTCCTACAACCTTGTTCCATGGTACTTTGCTATACCAGAAATCAGCTCTTGGCCTACACTTCTTGGACAAGCATACACACTGCTCCCAACTGTCCTTGATCGCGAGGGACCATCCCTTATTTGGAACAAAGTCCTTCTGTTCTTCCTTCCTCCTCATTTGTTCCTCATTTTGTTCTGATCTATACAGTTGTATATAAAATGCATTATTTATCTATCAAAAAGTTTTTTACAGTGATAAACCTTTCACCCAATTTCTAAATTGCTGCATTTGTAAATCTCAAAAGTCAATATAAAGGAATAGTAGTGGGAAAAAAAAAGCACTTGTTGGTTTATTCAACCATTTCTTTTGGTATAATTCTCCTTTAAGGGAAGCATGGCAGGATGTGTGTCCTATGCCTAAAAACATTTGCTAATAAGTGTCCCTCGTTCCCATCTCAGTGTCAAGAGCAGCTAGGGAGACCAGACACAGAGGCGGCTCTTTAATTAGGCAAATTAGGCGGTTGCCTAAGGCACTGTGCTGGATTCTAATGTAAGGGGACACTGTGCTGGATTATAATGTAAGGGGGGCACTTCGCCGGGTTCTGATGTAAAGGGGGAACTCCGCCGGGTTCTGATGTAAGGGGGCACTGTGCCGGATTCTGATGTAAGGGAGCACTGTGCCAGGTTCTGGTGTAAAGGGGCACTGTGCCAGATCCTGATGTAAAGGGGCACTCCAGCTCTTTCTTTCTTTGGTGCTATACCTCACCAGGCGACAGTATTCCCCATGCCCATCCCTGACTATCCCTATCCAGCCCCTTTGATACCTATCTATTTGCCTCCCCTCAACTTCCCTCATGTGAGCACAAATCCTCCTCCCTTTTTATCCCTATACAGACCAGGATCCCCTGGTTTAACTGCAGTTCTCCTCTACCCACTTCCCCTTTTTCCCCCTCCTCTTTCCCCCCTACCATATGGTTTCCAGCCCCGTCCCCCATCCCAATTTTTATAGGGCTTAAGGAAGAACCCCGAGACGGAGCATCTTACTACTGCTACTGCTTGTGTAGGCGGGATGTGTACTGCGCCAATCCCTGCTGACCCTTCTCTCGTATTCATCTATAATTGGACTGTGGACTGTAGAAGTCAACTTGATGTATCAAGATCTGGTGTGGTCTTATGTGTGTATAAAGATAAGCATTCAATGATTATAGTAAACTACTGTTGGAGGAAAAATATCTTCCATATAGATATTATTATTTCAATTTTTTTATGATAATAGTCCTCACAACTCACCTATTTGACCCAGAATTCCTGGGACTGTAGCCAAGAAAACCAAACTGCTAATAGTCTTCATTCCCTGGAAACAAAAAAAAATACTTTAACAAATACATGTATGGCATACATGATCCCACAGTCATGTTCCACAGACATGTCCCACTGTCATGTGATCAGGACACTCTCTCCCATTCAGGCCTATGATAGGCCTGAGAAAACCCCTTTGTGCTCCCCCATTTATATTTGTTGGGTGAATAGAGCATCAAAGGATCAGCTTAAAAGGCCATGCATCTTTATTCTTGACGGTATAGTGACAATCAATAGAAAAGCAGTAGCCCAGTTGTGTTTTGGGGGCCAAATAAGTCCAGTACCTCTTTGTTGTCTGATTTTGCTGTTTATATCTGTGACCAGTGTGATGCTTGGCTCCAGTGGCGGCTGGTGTTATATTTTTCTGGGGGGGGGGGGTTGGCAAACGATGCACCCACACCCCCACACCCCCCTGGTCGGTCGGCCACCAGCCCCGCACTTACCCCATCTAGGTTGCTCGCAGGGCTTCCTCCGGGCGGCAGCCTCTCCTGCGTCTCCTCTGCATCACGGCGGCTTCCGCCTTGTGTCTCCTCCCTCCTCCTCCTAGTCGGACAATAGGCTCGCTTCTGCTCTCGGCCAATCGGGTCTCAGGACCTGCTTCCTGATTGTCCGGGAGGAGAATCAGGAAGACAATGGCGAATATTAATTTGCTATTGTCACACAAGTGGCCACCCTTTTTTGAAGCCAATTGGAGCCTCTAATCATGTTCTTCTTATATATATAAAAAATAAATAAATAAATAAATAATAATAAAAAAACATTGGAATCCATGTGTCCGACTCCCTGCATGTAAATTAGGGGCTGGACTCATTGATTAGGGGGGCAGAGCCCCTGCTCCCCTGTGCCCCGTATGGACGTATGTTTGGCTACCACAGGACAGTCTTTCATGTAATACTGAATAGTACCAAACAGTACCAAACAAATTGCAGGGAAGATTTTCTACAATATAACGAAATCAGACATAAAGAGATTTGAGGGTCTGGTCAAAGATGGACATACTCTTAAGGTTGTGGCTTATTATGATACATCTCTCCCATGTTCATTCTATTTAAGTTAAACAGGAGGAATGGGAAGGATGAGGTATTTTATGAGTTGATCACAATAAATGCTGTTCTGTGAAAATGACATGGACTCACCTAAATAAAATACTACATAATACACTATACCCTCATCACATATAATATTCATCATTCAGCTTCCTTTATATGCATTAAGTAGTACAATTGTACATACACAAGTGAATAAGTACAAAGTTTTATGTATACAAATGCAGTTTTTAGGCAAGTAGCATTTGCAGTGCTGTGTCTTTAGCTAACCCTGGGACTCTGGGAATCCTTTGCAAAGTAACTGTTTATTTGAAAAAGAGAAATTATTAAGATTGTAAAAAAATTTAATAAAACAACAGATGTAAAACAAAATATCAACTTCAAATTATAGTTTGCTTTTAACAAATAACTTAGGGATGCTTTACTATCTACCGTAATTGTGTAATCTACTCTCTTGTAAGATATGTTCTTTTATTGCATCATTCAGCCTAAATTTAGTTGATCAACAAGAATGTAAACTATGTGTGAGCAGTTTTACTATGTCAGCAAGCTCCACCTTATCGTTTCTATGAACTTTAGGTTATAGAATACATCCCTTTTTTCTATCATTTCACCTAAATTAAGATGGGTTAAATAAAAAATAAAAAATAGTGAGGAACCATGTCTAAACTCTGTCTAACATGATTGACCAAAATCTCCTTTCCACCAACTATATGGTGCCACCAAAGGCTACCTCCCATGCCCTGCACTCCCCTTTCCCCTATAATCGAAAGTAGATTTTAGGCTTTGACACCCCCTTCCTCCCTCTTATCCTATACTCAAATATAGATTCTAACCTCCTCTCATGTCCTGTATCTCCATGTTATGTACCCCAATCTAGATTGTAGAATCCTCCCACACCCTACCTTCTCCCCTATACTCCAATATAGAATGGAGGCTCTTCTTACCCCCTACATCCCCTCTTCCCCTATACGCCTCCAAAAATGATAGGCTTTTCTCAACCTCTGTTACTGCCAAAAAAAATTGGTAGGCTTCTCCCCTCCACCATTACTCTAATGTGAACTGTAGTCTTCTTCCACCTCCTGCATGCCCCTACATACCCCAATGTAGATTGCAACCTCTTTTTTTGGATTGTAAGCTCTTCCCACTCCCAACAAACCCTCTCTGCTATATCACAAAGTAGATTGTAGGCTCCTCCCATTGTCTGTTATACTCCAATTGTAGGGTGTTCCCAACCCTTGAACTCCCCCCCCCCTGCCTTTACACCAATGTGGCCTGTTGTCTTCTCCCACCCCTTGAAGAAATTGTTCTACTTTTTTCCTATGCCGGTATGCATAGAAAAATAGCACCATTGTATACCTAATGCGGCGTACACACAAGCGGAATTTCCGTCCGAAAAATCTTGGATGGTTTCCACTCAAGCTTATCTTGCATACACACGGTCACACAAAAGTTCTCTGAACTTTCGACTGTCAAGAATGCAGTGATGTACAACACTACGATGAGCCGAGAAAATGAAGTTCAATGCTTCTGAGCATGTGTCGAATTGTTTCCGAGCATGCGTGATTTTTTGCGCGTCCGAATTGCATAAAGGACGATCGCATTTTCGGATAGGAACTTTTCCCGACTGAAAAATAGAGAACCTGCTCTCAATCTTTTGCTGGCTGGAATTCCACCAGCAAAAGACAGATGGAGCACACACGGTCGCATTTTCCGACCAAAAGCGCCTGGGAATTTCCCGTGCTAAGATGAAGAACCTCCTTGAGCTGGTGGACACAAGAAATATCCCTTGGATATTAAAGTGGTTGTACACCCTGTACAACCACTTTTACCTACAGGTAAGCCTATATTAAGGCTTACCTGTAGATGCTTGAAATATCTCCTAAACCTCCACGGTTTAGGAGATATTTACTAAAATGACGAGCGGCGCATGTGCCCTTTAGAAAGGGCACATCGTGCCGTGACTGGCGGCTCCCGCGTGCATGTGCGGGAGTGACGTCAAGCAACTCCGGACAGTCACAGAGCTGGAGTTCGCTGCCCCGGAAGGAAGAGGGGGGCGAAGATGGAAGCTCCGTGCTCGTGGGGACAACGGCAACACCGCAGGCTTCGGTGTCAGGTAAGTGACACATAATGGGCTACTATGTGATGCATACTAGCCCATTATGCTTTACCTTTGCAGGGAAATAAAGAGGACGTAAAACCCACCAGGGTTTACTTCCTCTTTAAGGACTAGAGAAATAACAATAAAAATGCGAATCCTCTAAACCCTATAACAACTCAACCTCCAACAGCTCCTTACCTCCGTATTCTGTCTCTGCAGTACAGAATGATTTGGATCGCATAACAGCATGTACTTATAGGCGTTGGGTACTCCTTATTGGTCAGTCGGTTTGGTTAATTTTCTTTTATTAAATAGGATGCGGTTACTATTTTATCTGATTTCATTCTTCTATAGAAGTTCGCTCACCTTTGTGAGATTGCATTAGATAAACGTTTAACTGTAATTAGTTTCGTAAGTAAACACCTAACAGTCTAGAAGGATAAATAGCTTTATTTAGTGCAACATTTTTAACACAAAGACCAGAAGAGGCAACAGTACTGCATCATTATTATATAATCACAGTTCCTGAGAAAATGCCTTTGTGCCGCTTTGTTCATTACAGCATTTCTGACAATGGACCATTTGTGTGTTTCGAGTGCAATTACAAACCCTCAAAATGTACCCTTTTAACTGGTTTTATGAGTTGTACTGATCAAAAAGTAGTACTTGCTGTCAGACGAACAGCTCATTAAATTATGAGAGCGTGTCTTCTGGTTGGAACTGGGCTGTTCGTTTTACAGCTGGGCTTAGGGTTGCCACCTGTCCAGGATTCACCCTGACAGTCTGGGTTTTGAATCATGTGTCTGGGTTTCTGGCAGACTGAAACCCGGACACATGATTCAATTGGGCTGTAGCTCCATAAGTAACCAAGATAGTCACACACAAATCTGTTGCAGTCCAGGAGCTGCGGGCGGCTTTCTAGGAGAAGGTACGGCATCACTGGGTGGGCGATGATGTCAGCAAGAGCAATTTGGCCACACTCAGTGTTTCCTGCGGCATGCTATGCTCACTGCAGTACTACTCTACGAGACACCCAAAAGTTGTCCCAGGCCGTTAAGCAGTGGTGGGCCAGGCTCCCCCCCCCCCCCCATCCATGCATGGACGCATGGATTCCTATGGCGGGGTGAAGCAAGTGATTAGAGCCAAAGGCTCTGTGGGGTGTACGTGTGTGTGTGTGCTGCCCGAGCTGCGGGCTGGGGGGGTGCTGCCGACAGAGACGCATGGGGGTTGGGTGCTGCCATAGGATGCATTAAGGTGAAAAAACATGAATCTTTACAACCCCTTTAACTATCACTAACTATTAAATTATAGGTATTGGAATTACTGGACCATGCAGTGGTTATCTGATGGTGACATTACTGGACCATGCAGTGGTTGCCTGATGGTGACATTACTGGACCATGCAGTGGTTGCCTGATGGTGACATTACTGGACCATGCAGTGGTTGCCTGATGGTGACATTACTGGACCATGCAGTGATTGCCTGATGGTGACATTACTGGACCATGCAGTGGTTGCCTGATGGTGACATTACTGGACCATGCAGTGGTTGCCTGATGGTGACATTACTGGACCATGCAGTGATTGCCTGATGGTGACATTACTGGACCATGCAGTGATTGCCTGATGGTGACATTACTGGACCATGCAGTGGTTGCCTGATGGTGACATTACTGGATCATGCAGTGATTGCCTGATGGTGACATTACTGGACCATGCAGTCGTTGCCTGATGGTGACATTACTGGACCATGCAGTGATTGCCTGATGCTGACATTACTGGACCATGCAGTGATTGCCTGATGGTGACATTACTGGACCATGCAGTCGTTGCCTGATGGTGACATTACTGGACCATGCAGTGATTGCCTGATGGTGACATTACTGGACCATGCAGTGATTGCCTGATGGTGACATTACTGGACCATGCAGTCGTTGCCTGATGGTGACATTACTGGACCATGCAGTGATTGCCTGATGGTGACATTACTGGACCATGCAGTGATTGCCTGATGGTGACATTACTGGACCATGCAGTCGTTGCCTGATGGTGACATTACTGGACCATGCAGTGATTGCCTGATGGTGACATTACTGGACCATGCAGTGATTGCCTGATGGTGACATTACTGGACCATGCAGTGATTGCCTGATGGTGACATTACTGGACCATGCAATGGTTGCCTGATGGTGACATTACTGGACCATGCAGTGGTTGCCTGATGGTGACATTACTGGACCATGCAGTCGTTGCCTGATGGTGACATTACTGGACCATGCAGTCGTTGCCTGATGGTGACATTACTGGACCATGCAGTCGTTGCCTGATGGTGACATTACTGGACCATGCAGAGATTGCCTGATGGTGACATTACTGGACCATGCAGTGATTGCCTGATGGTGACATTACTGGACCATGCAGTGATTGCCTGATGGTGACATTACTGGACCATGCAGTCGTTGCCTGATGGTGACATTACTGGACCATGCAGAGATTGCCTGATGGTGACATTACTGGACCATGCAGTGGTTGCCTGATAGTGACATTACTGGATCATGCAGTGATTGCCTGATGGTGACATTACTGGACCATGCAGTCGTTGCCTGATGGTGACATTACTGGACCATGCAGTGATTGCCTGATGCTGACATTACTGGACCATGCAGTGATTGCCTGATGGTGACATTACTGGACCATGCAGTCGTTGCCTGATGGTGACATTACTGGACCATGCAGTGATTGCCTGATGGTGACATTACTGGACCATGCAGTGATTGCCTGATGGTGACATTACTGGACCATGCAGTCGTTGCCTGATGGTGACATTACTGGACCATGCAGTGATTGCCTGATGGTGACATTACTGGACCATGCAGTCGTTGCCTGATGGTGACATTACTGGACCATGCAGTGATTGCCTGATGGTGACATTACTGGACCATGCAGTGATTGCCTGATGGTGACATTACTGGACCATGCAATGGTTGCCTGATGGTGACATTACTGGACCATGCAGTCGTTGCCTGATGGTGACATTACTGGACCATGCAGTGATTGCCTGATGGTGACATTACTGGACCATGCAGTGGTTGCCTGATGGTGACATTACTGGACCATGCAGTGATTGCCTGATGGTGACATTACTGGACCATGCAGTGGTTGCCTGATGGTGACATTACTGGACCATGCAGTGGTTGCCTGATGGTGACATTACTGGACCATGCAGTGATTGCCTGATGGTGACATTACTGGACCATGCAGTGATTGCCTGATGGTGACATTACTGGACCATGCAGTGGTTGCCTGATGGTGACATTACTGGATCATGCAGTGATTGCCTGATGGTGACATTACTGGACCATGCAGTGGTTGCCTGATAGTGACATTACTGGATCATGCAGTGATTGCCTGATGGTGACATTACTGGACCATGCAGTCGTTGCCTGATGGTGACATTACTGGACCATGCAGTGATTGCCTGATGCTGACATTACTGGACCATGCAGTGATTGCCTGATGGTGACATTACTGGACCATGCAGTCGTTGCCTGATGGTGACATTACTGGACCATGCAGTGATTGCCTGATGGTGACATTACTGGACCATGCAGTGATTGCCTGATGGTGACATTACTGGACCATGCAGTCGTTGCCTGATGGTGACATTACTGGACCATGCAGTGATTGCCTGATGGTGACATTACTGGACCATGCAGTCGTTGCCTGATGGTGACATTACTGGACCATGCAGTGATTGCCTGATGGTGACATTACTGGACCATGCAATGGTTGCCTGATGGTGACATTACTGGACCATGCAGTCGTTGCCTGATGGTGACATTACTGGACCATGCAGTCGTTGCCTGATGGTGACATTACTGGACCATGCAGTCGTTGCCTGATGGTGACATTACTGGACCATGCAGTGGTTGCCTGATGGTGACATTACTGGACCATGCAGTGGTTGCCTGATGGTGACATTACTGGACCATGCAGTCGTTGCCTGATGGTGACATTACTGGACCATGCAGTCGTTGCCTGATGGTGACATTACTGGACCATGCAGAGATTGCCTGATGGTGACATTACTGGACCATGCAGTGATTGCCTGATGGTGACATTACTGGACCATGCAGTGATTGCCTGATGGTGACATTACTGGACCATGCAGTCGTTGCCTGATGGTGACATTACTGGACCATGCAGAGATTGCCTGATGGTGACATTACTGGACCATGCAGTGGTTGCCTGATGGTGACATTACTGGATCATGCAGTGCAATTTGTGTGAAAAACAGACATTTGTAATGTCCCTTGCAAGCCCATGTGGCAGGGTGACAATGCAGAACCACAATTGAAAAGCAAGCAGAGCATTGTTACCCTGAACCTTGGCAGGACCACCAAGGAAAGCTGTGGATTTAAAACTACTTTTTTTTTTCCCATTGGCATATTAAAGTTTATGCAACATTTTGGCAATTTGGTATACAGTCTGTGTATGAGGACTAACGTCATGTTCAGTAATCATACAATATTTGCTTTTAGAGTGAACTGTTCTTAATAAGAGTCAACAAACACTTTGTTACATGTTCAGGTTGAAACTGTTTATAGACGCCAATACAATCTTTTGGATGGCTCAGCAGAAAGTAATTAACACAAAATCCGTGTATTAGGATCCATGCACACTGGGCTTAAAAAATATCTGTTCTCTTGGGAGTAAAAAACACTCATATAGAGCATTTTTTGTACAAAGTCTAGACGAGTTCAGGAGAGTTTTACGGTTTTTTTTTTTTTTCTGCCAGAAAGCTCCAATCAGAAACCAGAAGTTTTTTTTTTTTTCCTGCCTGTAATCATCCTAATATGCATGAACACATAGGATAACATTGAGCTACTTCTACGGGCAGGACACAAAACTCCTGTAGAAGGAATAATATAAAATAAAGTGATCTAGCGCATAAATACAAACACCCTCTTACAAATGTATCAAGTGTAGCACCAATTCATGCTGGTGTATCTCTATAAAGATAAAATTAAATTAATGTGACAAACAGTGGTAAAGAAATAGATAAACAAATATGTCAGTCAGCATAAAAGTCCAGGTACTGCTGGAACAACCAATGACAGGCGAATAGTTCAGGAAAAAAAACTCTAATAGATATAGAGCCACATGAACGGTGAAATCAAAGGGTCACTTTGAAGATAACCAGGAGGAGGTATCCCCAATGCAGATTCTACAATGGATAGTCTCTTAATCGATATCCCCAGTAGTAGTAGATAACTGTCAGCAAACCACGATATGTGTGTGTGGTGGGGAGGGTAGTTTATCTGTTTGTTTGGGGTGGGGGGGGGAGATTGGGAGACGTTATTATTGACTATTTTTGGAGAGTAGAATTTGTTTTAACTTGTTTTGAGGTTAGGGGTTTTGTATCATGTTTGTTATTTGGGTGTTATGGGAGAGGAGTGGTGGATATTGTAGATTTTGGGGGAGGGGGTTTGAAGTTTTTATGGTTAAGTTTGATTTTTGTGATAGATGAGGGTATTTTATAATTGGGGTATACTTTAAGAGAGGGGGTGAGGAGTTAGTTGGTTTTGTGAAGTTTTTTTATTTTTTTTTAGTTGGAAAAAGAAAAGAGGGAAAAAAAGTTGAATGGAAAAAATAATTAGTATTAATTTAAAAGTATTGGGGGGGAGAGAATGGATGTGGGGATAGTTAATAGATTTGTGTGGGAAATGATTTTTGTATTGAGTTTAATTGTCGGTGGTTTGGGGTGTTTAGAAGGGTTAAGGAGTTGGGGGTAGTAATTGGAGAATATGGTATGTGGTAATGTAGTAGTGTATGAGTGGGAGTGATTAGTTTGACATTAGAGTGTAGGAAGGTGTGTTATGGTATGAGGGTATGTATATGATGCAAGGGGTTGTGTTTTTTGGAAATGTATGATGTTTGTAAGTGTGTATATGATACAGGGTTGTGATATATATTGTGTTAGTTGGGGGGCTGGATTGGTATTTAATGTTTTTGTGGGGGGGAAGGAATGAAGGGGGTGTTATGGAGTAGGAGGAATTGTTTTGGGTTTGGGGTGGGTGGGAGGGGATGATATTTAATGTTAGTTGTGGTGATGATGTTTAGAAGTTAAAGAATGGATAGCGGGGTTGGGGGATATTTGATGAAGTTAAAAGGGGGTAGATATTGGGTGTATGTTAGAAGTGGGAGAGTGTGGATAGAATATTTGAGGGAATGGATGTTAATTTAGGGGGGTAGGTTAAGAATAGTTGTTATAATGATGTGGAGTGTGTGTGGGGATGGGTGTTATTGGGGTTTGGGGAAAATTTTGGTTAGTGGGGTGTGAGATTTAAGAAAGTGAAGTTTGTGGAGAATTTTGAGATGGGTTGATGGGTTGATGATTTTTTATGGTTTTATATGTATTATATGGGGGAGAGAGGGTGGTTTAGGGGGGATTTTTGGTATGTATAGGGTTGGGTTGAAGGGTATGATTAATTATATTGTTGTGTAGTTGATGGGGAGTGTGTTTGTGGTTGTGGATGTGTTTGGAGTGGGGTGTTGTTTGTTGTATAGGGTGATTTGGTATTGTTTTGAAGGGGATTTGGATTGGGGGGGTATGATGGATTAAATTTACACGAAGAGATGGGGAGATTGATATGTAGATTATAGGAGTGGGGGGTTAGTTGTGGGAGGGGAGAGAGGGTTGGGGTAAGAGAAAGAGTGATGGAGGTTGGGGTTCGGAAGTAATTAGGTGGGGGTAAGGGTTGGTGAATGATGGGGGTATGAATTATGAATGATTTTTTTTTATGGGGGGGGGGAGGTTGGGAGAATGGGGGGGTATATGATGGGTGGAAGGTTAGTTTGGGATGGATGGTGATTGGTGGTATTGGTTATGGGTTGAATTTATTGGGGTGTAGTTATTTGAATAGGGATTATTGATAGGGTGGGATGAAAGGTTTGAGGTGGTTAGGGTTTGTTTGGAGAGGGGAGTGGGGGATGTATTGATGGATTAGTTTTGAGGGGGGGGGGGGGAGGAGGGGATGGAAGAAAAAAGATGGGTATGTAGAATAGAATTGATAGGGTGGGATTTGGTGGGTAAGGAGGGTTTGTTAAAAAATGGGGTTGGGGGATGATATATTTTTTAAATTGTGTTGTTGGGTGGGGTGGTTGTGGGAGGTTTTTGGGGGGTATTGAATATTTTTTTGTATTTTATGAATGTTATTTGTGGGGTATGTTTATTTGAGGTGGGTAGTGAGGGATAAGGATTTGGAATAGTTAATTGGGATGTGGGGAAGTTGGTATTTAATGAAATGTGGATGGGCATAGTTGTAAAATGGTTAGTGTAGAGAGAGAGGTTAGTTGGATTGAGTGTTTGAAGTTAAAGAGTTAGACAGTGCGGGATAA
The DNA here is from genome assembly GCA_028564925.1 of Lithobates sylvaticus. NCBI lineage: Eukaryota > Metazoa > Chordata > Amphibia > Anura > Ranidae > Lithobates > Lithobates sylvaticus. The sequence continues at coordinate 176,103,897 of CM053038.1, forward strand.
GGATTGTAGACAGATGGGTTATTTGTGGGTGGGGGGGATGTGGGAAGGGGTGAGGTGGTGTTGGTGTAGATTAGGGAAATGGGTTAGAGAGAAATTTGTAGTTGTGTTTTGGTGTTGTTGGGAGTTTGAGTAATGGAGTACACACACATTGTGGGGGGGGGGTTAGGGGGGGGAGGTTGGTTTGGGGGGGGTTATAAGGAATAATTAAGATATGAGAGGTTTGGGGGGGGATATGGGGATAAATGTTGAGGTGTGTGATTTGTTGTAATTTGATTGGGAGGGGTTTGGGATTTAAGTGTTTAGGTATGGTAGAGAGGATTAGGGGGTGGGGGGGTTTGGGGATTTGGATGGGGGTAGGTAGGGGATTGGGTAGGAGTAGTGTTATGTGGGTGGTTTTATGTGTGGGGGGGGGATGTGTGAGTTTGGTGGGGTGTGGTGGGTAGAATTGGGGGTGGGTGTTTGGATGGGGTGTGTGGGATGTGGGTATTGTTGGGGGGTTGGAATGGGGTATTTGAGGGAGTGGAGTTGGTATTTTGTTGGGGTGGGGTCACACACACTTGGGGTTAGTTTTTTGGTTGTGTGGGATGTTGTGTATGGTGTGGGGGGTGTGGTAGGGGTATTTGGGGGGTGGTGTGATGTGTAATTTGGGGGAGGGTGATGGTGGGATTTGGGGTATTTTTTGGTTTGGAATATGTATTTTGGGTTTGGATGTGTATTGGGGTGGGGGGTGATGTGGTAGTTGGGGTGGGTGGTTTAGGGTGGGTATGTGTGGTGGGGGTGGTTAGGTGTTTTTGGGTTGTGGTATTTTGTTGGTGTGATGGTTGGGGGGGGTGATGTGTAGGGTTGGGGGGGGAGTTGGGATTTTGAGGTTTGGTATTGTTGGTATGGTTTAGTTGGGGTGTGGGTTTGGGTATTTTGATGGTTTTGGGTGGGGGTGTGGTGGGGGTGGGTGGGGTGATGGTGGTGTTTGATTGGGGGGTGGGATGGGGGGGTTGGTGGGGGTTGGGGGGTTGTGTAGTTTGGGTGAATTGGGTTGGGTGATTGCTTGTAGAGTCGGAGTGGTGAGGGTTGTTTGAGGGTTGGGGGTTATGTGTATTTGTATGGTGTGGGGGTTTGTGGTGTTGTATGGTTGTTTGTTTATGGGATTTGTGGGGTTGTGTATTGGGGTGATTTTGTGGGGGTGTGTATGTGGTTATTTGTGTTTTTGGGGGGTATTTGGGGGTTGGGATGTGGGTATTAGTGTGGGGGGTGTTGAAGGTGGTATGGTGGTGGGGGTGTGATGTGGTATTGTGGGTTTTTTGTGTGGGTATGTTGGGGTGTTGGATGGGGAATTGTGGGGGTTATTTGAGTTTGGGGGGTGTGGGGTGGGGTTGGGGGGGTGGGGGATGGTGGTGTGGGGGTGGGTGTTATTACACATTTTTGTGGGATGTTGTATTTTGGTGTTATTGGATTTTTGGTGTGTGGGATGTGTTGTTTGTTGAGGGGTTTGGGTATGGGTTTTTGGAATAGAAAGAGGAAGGGAAGGATGGGGGATATAGGTTGGAGGTATTGATTTAATTTGGTTTATTGTATTAAGTATATGTGTTTATATTTTGATTGGGGTTTGTTGGGGTGTGGTTTGTTTTGGAATGTAATATGGGAAAAGGTTTTGGGAAAAAGTTTAAGTAGTTAGGGGGAAATAAAAGGGTATAAATTATAGGGATTAATTAGGGGATGTTAGGATTGGTAGGGGTTGAAAGTTTGGGGGGGGGGGGGGGGGTGGGGGAAATAGAGAGGATTTTGGTGAAGGTGGATGGTATGGTTGGGGGAGGGATGTTAAGGAAGGGGTTTGATGTAATATTATGAGAGGTGGATGGGATAGGGGGATAATAGAATTTGATGATGGGGGGGGGGGAGGATAATGGAGGGGGTAGGGAGGGGGGGGTTGAGGGGAAGAGATTTAAATTGAGGGATAGGGGGTGTATATTATTGGGGGAGGAGGATATGGAGAAGGATGATGAGGGGTTATATTGAATGTGGAAGGGGTGATAGATTGAAGGAATGAATTAATATTTTATAAAATTAATGATATAGTAATAATAATGTGGGAGGGGGGTGTTGGGGAGGGGGGAGTTTGATGGGGAAGAGTTAATTGTGTAGGGTAAATAGGAATTTTGGGGGAATAGGGGGGAGATGAGAAATATTTGGGAAATTTTGAGGGTGATGATTTGGGGGGGTTTTGGATATAGGGGGTGGGGAGGGGGGGAGATATGGGGGGGAGAAGGGTATAGAGAATGATAAGGGGGGAAATGAGGGGAAGGGGTATGTTAAGGTAAGTAGTGATTGGTAAGATGGAAGGGTAGGGGGGGGGAGGGGGGGTAAGAGGGGTGAGAGAGGGAAGAGGGTTGGGGGAAAAATTGAAGTTGGATAATAGGGATTATGAGGAAATGGGGGGTGTAAGATAGGGAGAGGTGGAATTGAGTTGGAGGTGTGTAAGGGAATTAGTTGAGATGGTTAGGGAGGAGATGTGGAAGTTGAGGTGGAGAATGTTGGGGGGTAAGGTTTAGGAGGTAGGTAGGATTAGAAAGGGTGTGAAAGGTGGGGTTTTTGGATTGTATAAGGGGGAGTTGTTTGGGTTATATGGGGTATTAAATATGGTTGTTGGGGTTATGTTTGATAGGGGATATATGAATGGTGGTGGGGTGGATAAGGGTTGTGTTTATAAGATGGTTTTTTATGGGGGGGTGGGGAAGGTATGGTTTGGGGGGGGGGTGAAGTTTATAGGTTTGGGTATCTTTATGATTTTTATGTTGTGGTTGATTTATAGGGGATATAAAAGTGTATTTGGGTTGGTGTGATGGTGGTATTAGTTGTGGGCGTGGGGTGGAAATGGTGGTATGTTTGGTGGGGGATGTGGATTTTGGTTTTTGTGATGGTGGTATTTTGGTGTGTGGGATGTGGTATTGTGGTGGTTGGTGATTGTGGTATGTTTGGGTGTGGTATTGGTAAGTTGGGTTGGGTTATGGTGGGTAAGTTTGGGTGTGTGGATGTTTGTATTTTGGTGGGGTTGTGGGGGATGTGGTATGTTTGGGTGTGGTGATGTGTATTGGTGGGGTGATTTGGTATGTTTGAGGTTGTTGATTTGTAGGTTTAGTGTGTGTTTTGTTATTTTTTTATGGTGGTATTTTGTGTTTGGGTATTTGTGTGTGGGATTTGGTATTTTGGTGTTGATGAGTTTTTTGGGGTGTGGGATTTTATTTTGTTTGATGTGGGATGGGGGGTGTGATGTGTATTTTTGGTGTGTGATGTGGTATTGTTGGGTGTTGTTGATTGTGGTAGTTTTTTGGGGATGTGTGTATTGTTGGGTGGTGGGTATGGGGATTGTTTGGTGTGTTGATTGAAAATCCAAAAATGGGCTATCTAGCCTCTCACCTCATGAGTTCTTTATTAAGCGTGTGGTCAGAGACATTCCGATCCTCCTTTTCTCTTGAGGTCCTATCTCCGTTTGGGGGAGCCTTGCCCCGGTGTACTGTGTCAAATCCCGTCCCTTGGATCTCTGTTCTCCAGCCTAGCTGGCTACGGATGGATAGATATGGGTCCTCTCCACGTGTATACACCACCAAACGATCAAAATGGGGACTCCTCTGGTGGCACTTCCAGCAATGTCTCCTTTGCTGGAAGTGCCACCAGAGGAGTCCCCATTTTGATCGTTTGGTGGTGTATACACGTGGAGAGGACCCATATCTATCCATCCGTAGCCAGCTAGGCTGGAGAACAGAGATCCAAGGGACGGGATTTGACACAGTACACCGGGGCAAGGCTCCCCCAAACGGAGATAGGACCTCAAGAGAAAAGGAGGATCGGAATGTCTCTGACCACACGCTTAATAAAGAACTCATGAGGTGAGAGGCTAGATAGCCCATTTTTGGATTTTACATATCGTGGTTTGCTGACAGTTATCTACTACTACTGGGGATATCGATTAAGAGACTATCCATTGTAGAATCTGCATTGGGGATACCTCCTCCTGGTTATCTTCAAAGTGACCCTTTGATTTCACCGTTCATGTGGCTCTATATCTATTAGAGTTTTTTTCCTGAACTATTCGCCTGTCATTGGTTGTTCCAGCAGTACCTGGACTTTTATGCTGACTGACATATTTGTTTATCTATTTCTTTACCACTGTTTGTCACATTAATTTAATTTTATCTTTATAGAGATACACCAGCATGAATTGGTGCTACACTTGATACATTTGTAAGAGGGTGTTTGTATTTATGCGCTAGATCACTTTATTTTATATTATTGTCTATGTGTGTGTGATCACTATTAGATTTGGCTGCTTCTTATTCCAAGGAAGATTTTATCTCTATTGGATAACACACCTCAGTTATATTCCCTCAAGGTTTACTATATATGGGATATTTATATACATGCACTTATTAATATTTATTTATGCACATGCACTTGTTTTTTCTAAGAATATTTATTGATTGTACACGGGTGGAGTAATTTATTCCACCATCCACTAATACAGCGCGGAGGTCACCTTCACATATTCTCCTGTAGAAGGAATGTTTTTTAAGCCAGTGTGAATGGAGCCTAAAGCCGCGTACACACGATTGGATTTTCCGATGGGAAATGTGTGATGACAGGCTGTTGGCAGAAAATCCGACCGCGTGTATGCTCCATCGGCCAATTTTTGTCAGATTTTCTGCAGACGAATGTTGGATGGCAGGCGGTAAAATTTTCCACGGACAAATGTGTGTTGTCGGGTTTTCCGAGCGTGTGTACACAAGTCCGTTGGACAAAAGTCCAAAGTACAAACACGCATGCTCGGAAGCAAGGAAGAGCCAGAAGCGGTCGGTCTTGTAAACTAGCGTTCGTAATGGAGAATTAATATTCGTGACGCAGCAAATTATAAAATCTCGGAATGCAGTGCACATTCTCTGCTTCTTTGATGGGATAATAATGAAGCTGCTTTGCTGGTGATACTGATGGAGTTATTGCAAACAAATTTCCAAAGGCTTTTTTTTCTAGTGATACCAAGAATAATATTATTATGCTTTTTTTTTATTGGGCAAGTTACCACAACACCATTATCCTGTAGTTTTTAAGATCAAAGACACAACTATGTTGGTGTCCCTTGTCAATTTCACATTGTATTTTTTTAACTTTAACTGCCTACTCCCAAACTGTCATTTGAAGTAAAACACATAGCTAAGTATTATTCTCCCCAATTTTTTTATTGTGCATTAAAAAAAGAAAACAAATTAAATTAGACATGCTATCTGCCAATAGAACATAACCAAAAAGTGCATTCTATGCATCTAAAAATATAGAAAGTATAATAAATCAAATCATTATTATTCAACCAAAAAATAAAATAAAAGCCTCATACATGTGTCCTGCTTCTTAATATAGGGGGTCAGCAATGCCAAGAGTTGGTGAAAGTAGGGGCCCGTCATCCGGAGATAATTCTGAAAATCATCAGGATTATTCTCCTGGATCTCCAGCAGCAAAGGCATATGACATAATTGGCAGCCAATGTTTGGTCCAAGAAATCCTCCTCTTTCTGTTCCTTAACTGGACTTGGGTCAAAGCAATAACTCCAAGGCCAATAATAAATAACACGTTATCACCCCCGATTCCGCAACATGTCTGGTTGATGAACTGAAAAGCACAAAATGAAAAGCACAAGCTGAAAAGCATGAAATGAAAAGCGTGAATCAACACTCACCAAACTTCTACTAACACGAAATTAGCAGAAGGAGCCCTACACCGATCCCATAGCGCTGCAAAGACATGACAAAATATCGAAAATTTCAAGGGGTGTGAATACCTTTTCAAGGCACTGTATGAGCATGAAGTGCTTTCAGAGCCAATACCTAAGAAGTGTGGCAAGAAGAGTGTTATCTGTGCAAACCTGGCTGCAGAGTCCTGGAACCAGGTGCTGGGCTCAGAATGTGATCATCCCTGGAAGTAAGGGAATTAGGCCAGCTCAGTAAGGTGGATGGAAGGGTTCAGTCCCAAGCAGGTACAGATGGACTGGAGCATCAAATGGGCCCTGGAACCTGGGAAGTCTGGGGGTAGACCCACTACTCGCAGTGGCCACGTGTGAGCAGCAGGGCTTCCACCTATCCATCAGAATGCATGTGCCTCCACTGTGGGGTCACTCATTAGTTAGTGATAGGGACTACAGATACCAGGGTGCCTTGGCGAGGCTCTGTAACTTACGCATGCATTTGCAAATGTGTGCAGACTAAACCCCTGTTTTTAATGCATACTGTTAGACAGGTTGATTCGGTTGTCTGTGGGCTGGTCGGTAAGTAAGCTTGTTTTTTCCTTGGATTTATCCTTGGCCTTGTTTGTATCTTATGTGCCCTCCAATACTGCTTACCAACACTCCCCAGAATTTAGAGTGCACAGCCCAGTACCCATGGTCAGGGGCGTTGCTAGGTGGCAAAAAAAACAGGGGCTTCAGCCCGAAGTCCGAGCCCAGCACCGGGGGAGGGGGGGGGGGTGTTACCTACCTGACGCCTACTGACCTACATGACACACACTGACCTACCTGACACACACTGACCTACCTGACACACACTGTTTACTGACCTACCTGACACACACTGACCTACTGACCTACCTGACACACACTGACCTACGTGACCCACACTGACCTACGTGACCCACACTGACCTACCTGACACACACTGACCTACCTAACCAGACTTCAGGTGACATGACCTCCTCCTGCAGCTCAGCCGTAGACAGCAGGCACTCCAGGCAGCCAGAGCCATGACACAGGACAGGATAGGAGAGGAGAACCAAGAGCCGTGTGGGGATCTTCTCACAGTGGTGCAGCGGTCGCATTGTAATTCCTGCCTTCTGGAGCCTGCAGCGCCAATGATGGACGTCCCGCGGTCCCGGCATTGGACCAGTGGGACTTCCCACATAGGCGTTGCAGGCTCCAGAAGGCAGGACCTGCTATGTCAGATCGGTCCCCGCTTGGCGGCGGCGCTCGGGGTTAATAATAGAACTGTGCATGCCCAAGACCGGGGGCTTTTTTTAGGGACCCACTCGGGGCTCAAGCCACCGTCAGCCGCCCCTCCCGACGCCGCTGCCCATTGGAATTCACAAATTGCCTTTCTATATGCACTTTGTGTAAGTGGAGCTCCTCCTCATTTTCTTTTCTACACCAAAGAGGCTGATTCCACCAATCTGGAAGACTGACAGGAAACAATGTTCAGCAGCCATCTGGGCAGGAGCCCAGTTAAAGGGCCCTACAAATGCAAATGACTATTGTGGCAATGGGGGTTATTTACTAAAACTTGGGAGTGCAATGCCCGGTGAAGCTCTGCATAGAAACCAATCACCTTCCAGGTTTCATTGCCAAAGCTTAAAGAGGGATTGCACCTAAATAAATGGACACTTACCTGTCCCAGGGACCAGCGATGTCGGCAGCCGAAGCTGGGAAATCGTTCGGTTCTCGGCTGCTGCCGCCGCCATTCTCGTTGAGGGAATCAGGAAGTGAAGCATTGCGGCTTCACTTTCCGGTTCCCTACTGCGCATGCGTAAGTCGCGCAGCGCAATGAGAATGCTCCGTGCTGTCTCTGGGACCCGTGTGTGTCCCAGCAGACAGCGCGGCGGGACAAGAGGAGGCATACACTCCCGTGGGAGTCTATGCCCGGAAGTGGGTACAAATACATGTCTTAGACAGGTATCTGCACCCCCCCCCCCCTGAAAGGTGCCAACTATGGCACCAAAGGTGGGGAGGGTTCCGATGAGCGGAAGTTCCACTTTAGGGTGGAACTCCGCTTTAACTGGACAAGGTGAATTCAGTTTTAGTAAATCTCTCCCAATGTGTAGTCCAATTAAAAAAAAAAACTCTCCTTTCTGAACAGTTTCAACAACCCTGGCAGTCACTTGTTAAATTAAAGGGATCTCTCCTAAAGTAAAAAATTACCGTAAACTGACGTTATTTACTAAGTGACGCGATCGTTGGGCCACTTTATTCTAATGTCTATAGGTTCCTTTATTATGAAATGTTTTTTTTAAACATTTTGGTCTGTTTGCTGTAGACCAAAGGAGGACAGGAGGAGATCCCTAGTTTCTTTACAGAGGGAGTGAACTTCCATTCTACAATACACAGGGAAGCTAAGCTAAATAATCACCAAATCTTTGTCCACACACTATTTAAATAAAAAATAAAAAAGAATGTTCTGAGAGGTTTTACTGCACTTATTATCTTTCACATCTGCACTTGTCTCAGTGATTCGAGTAAGCATCTGCTTGAAAGCTCTCCTACAAGAAAAGGTAAGTTCTGTCTCTCTATCCACTGGGATGCCTCAGTGACATTTCAATATTAGGGGTTATAATCTAAAATTATTTGTAGCCTATTCCAGATATTTAATAATTACTTTTCCTGAAGGGACCAATCTTTTGAGTCAATCCAGTGCCCGTCCTGTGTCTCCCCTGATTGGCTTATAGTTGGGGAGAACTAGTCACATGATCTCAGCCAGGGTAGATAAGAACCATTCAGGTACAGTCACCAACTTGTTGGCTTTTCTAGAATATTAGAGATCAGTTGTGGTCAACTTACTTGATATACTTCAAGTGGGGCCATTGACATTACCAAAGAGCCATATGTAGTAAATGTATTGCTACTGAAAGTTGGCAGAGAGTGCAAACATGTAACAGGGAATGATCAAAGATTATGGACATGCTCAGTGCCGGGACAAGGTCATCCAGTGCCCAGGGCAAAGATGCCAAACTGCGCCCCCCTTTCCCTTAGGGTTAGGCTCAGGGCCCTACCCCTGCAATATACCATTGCGCCAGGGGCAGCCGTCCCTCCTGCCCACCCCTTGTCCCGGCCCTGGACATGCTACTGGAGAGGGCTAGAGATTGCAAACATGCTACAGGAGTTTTTGGAGACTGGGGATTAAATTTAGAAAACATTCATTGACTGCAATTATGTGAATTAGTTACATGAGACTGTAGAGAACACTAGTATTTCAGCCTCTATACAAAAACTTTCACATTTGTTCTCCAAACAGCCCATTAAACCGATTCAGCCCCGGAAGATTTTATCCCCTTCCTGACCAGAGCACTTTTTGCGAATCAGCACCGCATCGCTTTAACTGACAATTGCGCGGTCCTGAGATGTTGCACTCAAACAAAATTGACGTCCTTTTTTCCCCACAAATAGAGCTTCCTTTTGGTGGTATTTGATCACCTCTGTGGTTTTTATTTTTTGCGCTATAAACAAAAAAGAGCAACAATTTTGAAAAAAAAAAACGTATTTTTTTACTTTTTGCTATAATAAATATCCCCCAAAAATATATAAAAAAAATGTTTTTCCTCAATTTAGGCCGATAAGTATTCTTCTACATATTTTTGGTAAAAAAAAAATCGCAATAAGCGTATATTGATTGGTTTGCGCAAAAGTTATAGCGTCTACAAAATAGGGGATAGTTTTATGGCATTTTTATTATTACGTTTTTTTTTACTAGTAATAGCAGCGATTTTTATCGGGACTGCGACATTATGGCTGACACATCGGACAATTTTGACACATTTTTGGGACCACTGGCATTAATACAGCGATCAATGCTATAGAAAATGCACTGATTACTGTAAAAATGTCACTGGCAGGGAAGGGGTTAACACTAAGGGGTGATCAAGGGGTTAATGTGTTCCCTAGTGTGTGTTCTAACTGAAGGGGTGAGGGGACTGTACAGGAGAGATGACAGATCGCTGTTCATACTCTGTATGAACAGACGAGCTGTCTGTTCTCCCCTCAGAGAACCAGAAACTGTGTGTTTACACAGATCTCGCATCTCCGTGTGTCAGCAGCGATCGCGGGAGTCCGGCGGTGATCGTGACCGACGGGCACTCGCATCGGCTTGGGGGGCGAGCGGGGGGCCTAGTCGCCACAGGGCAAAGAGACGTTACATAACGTCACTTCGCCCAGCCATGCCATTCTGCTGCAGTACAACTGTGGCAGCTGGTCGGCAAGTGGTTTTAAAATATAAAAGATCAGAGAAAAAAAAATCTGAAAAAAGGGGACAGCATTAAAAAAAGTAAGATACTGTGAAAGGGAATGAGAAGCCAGTCCAAAGAATATATTTTTCTTTCACAAGCTACAAGTAAGTACAAAAGCATAGACTATTGGTGCCCCAAGAGCTGCACAATAAGTGCCCAAGGATCCCTGGGCTGCAGGTTGGGCACCTAGGACATACACTCACCCGACCATTTTATTAGGTACACCTGTTCAATTTCTTTGTAACACAAATTGCTAATCAGCCAATCACATAGCAGCAGCTCAATGCATTTAGGCATCTAGATGTGGTGAAGATGATTTTCTGAAGTTCCAACCGAGCATCAGAATGGGAATAAAAACAGGGGATATAAGTGACTTTGAACATGGCATGGTTGTTGGTGCCAGATGGGCTGGTTGAGTATTTCAAAAATTGCTGATCTACTGGGATTTTCAAGCACAACCATCTCTCGGGTTTACAGAGAATGGTTTGAAAAAGAGAAAATATTCAGTGAGCGGCATTTGTGTGGACGAAAATGCTTCGTTGATGTCAGAGTTCAGAGGTGAATGGGCAGACTGGTTTGAGATGATAGAAAGGCAACTGTAACTCAAATTACCACTTGTTACAGCCAAGGTATGCAGAATACCATCTCTGAACTCACAATACATTGAACTTTGAAGCAGACGGGCTATAGCAGCAGAAGTGAATATAGAGAGAATTTCGCGCAATATATAGCTAAAAATAAAGTGCAATAAGGAATAATCCAATAATATAAATACAATAGTGATCTCAATACTACTGGTGAGAAATAATAAATAATACAGTATTAATAAGCATCAATATCTACATTAAGTAGTAAATAAAGTGACGGGTGCATATGTGCAAAACCTTATTAAAAGTACCCTATAAGGTGCTGTGGGATGCAGGAAAAAATAAATTCAAACAATCAAATAGATTCAAACAATCATAGTGCATTCAAGTGCTATGCGATTAAAGTGCTATGCAATTAGATGATTAATGGTGAAACGTCAAATAATGGATGAGTAATCAATGACAGATGAATGGTTATCAGATGCTAGTGGAAAAAATATTAAATAAATAAATATATATAGTCCCAGGTTGGATAAAATATATATGAATAAAACAGTGTCCAAGTTAGTCCATCCGGTCCTGATGATATATATAGTCAGGTACCGTATTCGCTCTAATTATGCAGTAATAATATATTCCATTCATTCAGGTTATCAGCATTAACTGCATGATATAGATATTAAATCCTGTATATTTTCTGCAGCGGGTACTTGGTCCTGATTTTCATAAAATTCAATCCAATCGCTAGTCTCTCAAAACTCTCACCTCAAATATGAAAGATTGTAGCTTTTCGGGCATATCCTATAGCCCCATGGATTGTGGATACAAGTTGTTCAGCATAAAACTGGTAAGAGTAAAAAACTTCTCCTTTAAGAACGTTTAAAATCTTGATTCCTGCAGTGCTCAGTGTCAAAGTATGACAAAGGGCAAAGAAACAAGAAAGGGAAGCCTCCACTAGTGTAGTATCTTGGTTAAATATGGGCAAGTTTATTTAAGTACAGTGGGTGGACTCTTACATTAAAATCAAGGTTTAAAAGCAAAAAACGGCATAGACATATATAGAAGTAAGTAGCTCCTAGGCGTTCTCAGCGCCTCCTCACGTCTCACGTCTCCTCTGCCTACGGCCACTCCCTACGCGTTACGACACGTCACGTGTCTTCATCTGGGGAACCGGATTGGCTAATTGGGCTTTGTTTATATTGTGTACAACCGGAAGTTAGTATTCGGCCATCTTAGTTGTGGTCAGGTATCTACTAGGCGGCGGCCATTTTACCGGTGGTATACTTATTAAGGCGGATGTGTTTTCAACAGTGCGTTCCACCTCTGCGTTCCACCAATTATGGCGGCCATTATCTTGTAGATTAATGGGTTGTTAAGGCGGATATGTTTTCAACAATGCGTTCCACCTCTGCATTCCACCATTATGGCGGCCATTATCTTGTAGATTAGTAGATTGTTAATGTGTGGCAACAATGTTAAGGTATCTAACAGGAATATTATAATGCAAATAGTATTATTGCGTCCCGGGACCTAATAGTGTCATGGTCATATTATACTGTCCCCACCTGAGTAGAGTATATATGTTAATAGAAGCCACATGTGTTCCGTATTTATAATAATACATATCAGTAATGCATATAGGTTACTCCTAATGATTATGGTGGTGTTCTTATTAAATTGCCATAGATAATAGACCATAGGGAAATTATTACTAAAACTAGATAAATAATTTTAAAATGAATAATGTCCTATATATAAATGGTCTGTTTAGTCCCAGTATATAGATACTGATATTGCTAAAATTAGATTGGTGATTTAATGCTGGATAATATCCTGTATATAAAAGGTCTGTTTATTCCCAATACATGGATACTGATATTGCCATGTCATCGGACATTGTATAGATGTAATGGATACCAAAGCTATTATACAGTAAGAGTATTTAAATAATTAAAATATTGTTAATAAAATCTATGGTACATGAAATGCACCATGAGTAATGTGTAATATTCTACCAGGTGTACCCTAGGTACATATGTAGAATGATATCTAGATATAATATCTAGGATGTTAGAGTGAGAGAAAGCCTTGAGGTACCTTCAATTAAAAATATAGTACATATAAAAACAATCCATCATATTTGATCGATATATATAATAAAACAGAAAACAAATCGGCCTCTCTATAGGCTGTATGCATATATAAAGTGTTATGATGGATCGTGCAATAAAATAGATAAAATATGAGTGCTATAGTAGGTTTGTGTTGAGACATATTTTTAGGGTGTTGTTTCATCCACTGACTTCTTGTATGCATTAGTGTGGGTATATGAATACTAGCTCCTTCTTTCAGGGTATATGTTCCAGAATTGTTCAGAAGTTACTTAAAAAACAGTTCAGATCAAACTCGACATTGAGTCCTCCAGGGGTGAGAGTATGCATGGTGTGAATCCATCTCGATTCTTTTTGGCTTATTGTTCGTATTTTGTGGCTGCCTCTCCATGCTTTATTATATTTCTCTATTCCCCAAAATTGTAGGGAAGATGGGTCTTTATTGTGTTTTAAAGCAAAGTGTTTTGACACGTTATGTTTAGGGAACCCGCGTCTGATATTTCGCACATGTTCCTCTATTCTTACTTTTAGTGCCCTTTTTGTTCTTCCCACATATTGGAGATTGCAACTGCATTGTAGTACATACACGACTCCCTCTGTATTGCAGCCTATAAAGTCTCTTATTTTGTGAGTTTGTCCCGTGTTGGTGGCCGTGAAGTCCATTCTCTTCTTTTGGGGTTTTTGTGTATGTCTACAAGCGTAACAGTTGCGACAAGGATAGAATCCCTTCCCAGAAAAGAATGTAAAAGTTGGTTTTGGTGGCGGTTCTACTACCGATTTTACTACTAGGTCCCTGATAGTAGGGGCTCTAGTGTAAATTATATTTGGTTTCTGTGGTAGTATAGTTTTTAGATCCTTGTCCCTCTTCAAGATGTGCCAATGCCTCTCTATTAGCTTGGCTACATCTTTATGCTGTATGTTGTAGTCCAGGATCAGACAGGGTGCCTCATTTTGATAGCTTTTTTTTGGTTTATTCTGAAGCATGATTGTTCTGTCCATTTTGCTTACATCCTGTATTTGTTTCTCTATCCATTGTTCATCGTATCCTTTTTGTTTTAAATCTTTCTCCTATTTGTTTTGCCTGGATTTGGTAGTCTTCTTCTTTCGTGCAATTACGTTTTAGTCTTATTAGTTGCCCCTTTGGTATATTATATAACCATGGTTTGTGGTGGCAACTATTAAGGGAGAGGTAGCTATTGGTGTCTACATTTTTGAAGAACGTTTTAGTTACTATTTTATTTCCATCCAGACTGATTTTCAGATCCAGAAAGTCCACCTCTTTTTCATCAATTTTCCATACCAGTTTGATATTGTTTTCGTTTTCGTTTAGTCGCGTGAGAAATAATTCTAACGCATTTCTGTCTCCGTTCCACACGATAATTACATCATCGATGTATCTTTTATACAAAGTGAGTTCTGCTGGGGTATCCTTATATATTGCTTCTTCTTCCCATTGGGCCATGAATGCATTTGCCACTCCCGGGGCAAATTTGGCACCCATGGCAATGCCTATGGCCTGTTTGTAATAGGTCTGGTTGTGCCAGAAGTAGTTATACTTGAGGCAGAAATCCAGACATTTGATGAGGTATTTTCTTTGTTTACATATGTAATTACTGTAATTCCTCAATAGCCATTTGGTGGCTGAACATGCATTATGGTGTTGTACTATCGTGTATAACGATGTGACATCTGCTATCGCTAGTATGGTCCTCCCCTCCAATACTGGTGTTGTCTCTAGGAGTTGTAATATATGTTTGGTATTTTTGAGGTAGGCTTTCGTCTGTTGTACCGCTGGTTGGATATAGCGATCTATATACTGCCCCATTCGCGACGTTAGGGAATCTATCCCATTAACGATTGGTCTTCCTGGGGGGTTTTCTTTACACTTATGTATTTTGGGCACAGTATATATTATGGGTATCCTACAAGTTTCCGGTATAAGATATTTGGATTCTTTAGTGTTAAGGATCTCTTTCTTTATTCCTAGTTTCACCAGTAATTCCAATTCTTTTTTGTATTTTGCAGTCGGGTTACCCAATAGTTTGATATACGTTACTTCATCATTAAGTTGTCTGTTCAGTTCATTCTGATATTGTTCTTTAGACTGTAGTACTATTGCTCCTCCCTTGTCAGCCGGTCTGATTACTAGATCTTTTCTCTCCGCTAACTTTTTGATTCCCTTTTTGATGTGTATAGGATCAGATATATTCTTAAGTTTCAGAGACTCCAGGTCTTGTAAAACTAGATTTTTGAACACTTCTATGTGTTGGTTATTCGATACTTGAGGGTTATACACCGAATTGTTACGTAACGTACTGTGTATCACCGTGGGAGATGTGTTTCTTTCCTCATTTTGGGGTCTCCATGGTTTATTCATGATACATTTTTTGATGTTAATTTTTCTAATGTATTTTTGTATTCCTATGTACGTATTAAATTTATTTAGGTTTTTAATCGGGGCATGACCATGACACTATTAGGTCCCGGGACGCAATAATACTATTTGCATTATAATATTCCTGTTAGATACCTTAACATTGTTGCCACACATTAACAATCTACTAATCTACAAGATAATGGCCGCCATAATGGTGGAATGCAGAGGTGGAACGCATTGTTGAAAACATATCCGCCTTAACAACCCATTAATCTACAAGATAATGGCCGCCATAATTGGTGGAACGCAGAGGTGGAACGCACTGTTGAAAACACATCCGCCTTAATAAGTATACCACCGGTAAAATGGCCGCCGCCTAGTAGATACCTGACCACAACTAAGATGGCCGAATACTAACTTCCGGTTGTACACAATATAAACAAAGCCCAATTAGCCAATCCGGTTCCCCAGATGAAGACACGTGACGTGTCGTAACGCGTAGGGAGTGGCCGTAGGCAGAGGAGACGTGAGACGTGAGGAGGCGCTGAGAACGCCTAGGAGCTACTTACTTCTATATATGTCTATGCCGTTTTTTGCTTTTAAACCTTGATTTTAATGTAAGAGTCCACCCACTGTACTTAAATAAACTTGCCCATATTTAACCAAGATACTACACTAGTGGAGGCTTCCCTTTCTTGTTTCTTTGCCCTTTGTCATACTTTGACACTGAGCACTGCAGGAATCAAGATTTTAAACGTTCTTAAAGGAGAAGTTTTTTACTCTTACCAGTTTTATGCTGAACAACTTGTATCCACAATCCATGGGGCTATAGGATATGCCCGAAAAGCTACAATCTTTCATATTTGAGGTGAGAGTTTTGAGAGACTAGCGATTGGATTGAATTTTATGAAAATCAGGACCAAGTACCCGCTGCAGAAAATATACAGGATTTAATATCTATATCATGCAGTTAATGCTGATAACCTGAATGAATGGAATATATTATTACTGCATAATTAGAGCGAATACGGTACCTGACTATATATATCATCAGGACCGGATGGACTAACTTGGACACTGTTTTATTCATATATATTTTATCCAACCTGGGACTATATATATTTATTTATTTAATATTTTTTCCACTAGCATCTGATAACCATTCATCTGTCATTGATTACTCATCCATTATTTGACGTTTCACCATTAATCATCTAATTGCATAGCACTTTAATCGCATAGCACTTGAATGCACTATGATTGTTTGAATCTATTTGATTGTTTGAATTTATTTTTTCCTGCATCCCACAGCACCTTATAGGGTACTTTTAATAAGGTTTTGCACATATGCACCCGTCACTTTATTTACTACTTAATGTAGATATTGATGCTTATTAATACTGTATTATTTATTATTTCTCACCAGTAGTATTGAGATCACTATTGTATTTATATTATTGGATTATTCCTTATTGCACTTTATTTTTAGCTATATATTGCGCGAAATTCTCTCTATATTCATTACTATTTTGTGTATTTGTGAACACACCACATTTTGCAGCAGAGCACTATTTATTTATTTACTTTGACTACTTCATATACTCCAAGTAGCGCGAGGGACACATATTCACATATAGCAGCAGAAGACCACACCGGGTGCCACTCCTGTCAGCTAAGAACTGAATACTGAGGCTACAATTTTCACAGGCTCACCAAAATTGGACAATAGAAGATTGGAAACGTTGCCTGGTCTGAGAAGTCTCAATTTCAGCTGTGAAATTCAGATGGTAGAGTCAGAATTTGGCATGAACAACAAAAGTATGGATCCATCCTGCCTTCTATCAATGGTTCAGGCTGGTTGTGGTGGGCTTGTGTAATGGTGTGGGGGATATTTTTTTGGCACACTTTGGACCCCTTAGTACCAATTAGGCATAGTTTAAACACCATGGCCTACCTGAGTATTGTTAATGACCATGTCCATCCCTTTATGACTACAGTGTCCCCATCTTCTGATGGCTCCTTCCAGCAGGATAATGCACCATGTCACAAAGCACAAATCATCTCACCACTGGTTTCTTAAACATGACAATGAGGTCACTGTACTCCAATGGCCTCCACTGTCACCAGATCTCATCCAATAAAGCACCTTTGGGATGTGGGGAACAGGAGATTCACATTATGGATGTGCAGCCGACAAATCTGCAGCAACTGCGTGATGCTATCATGTCACTATGGACCAAAATCTCTGAGGAATGTTTTCAACACCTTGTTGAATCTATATGAAGGTTGTTCTGAAGGCAAAAGGGGGGTCCAACCTGAGACAAGTAAGGTGTACCTAATAAAGTGGTGGTGAGTGTAGATACATGCTGTTATAAAAGGTACATAATACATTTTAGTTGATACACACTATTTTTGAATACATCAAACTGCTGCCAGATTACCAAATAAGCAGAGTAAGCACCGACCTATGAACCCCATGCCATTTAAGGGCCCAGTGACAACAGATCAAAATAATATTGATTTGAGCTTGAAAAAAAATTGCAATGAAGCTTTCCTAGAAAAAATTAGTCAACACAGAGAAACAAAAATCTTATATGAAAGACTTTATAGAGACAAATCCTAATCGATACAATGTACCCAATAACAACTTAAAGTACATAAACCTTAAGCCCCATACACACGGTCGGATTTTCGCATGGATTCTGTCCGATCGGACAATGTTGTCGAAAAATCAGACCGTGTGTATGCACCATCGGACAGTGTACATCGGATTGTCCGACGGACAAAGTCCTATCTCCTGCTGGATAGATTTTTTGACAACAAGGTCCGATCACACCAAATCCGACCGTATGTAGCGTTGTCCGACGGACAAAGTGCTACGCATGCTCAGATCACATTACAAGACCAAAGCTATTGGCTACTAGCTTCTACGTAGTCCCGTCGTAGGCAACAAACGTCACCACGTTCAGAATGATCGGATTTTCCGACAACTTTGTCCGACCGTGTGTACGCAAAACCAACATCGGACAAAGTACGACGGACATGATCCGACGGACCTGGTCCTCGGATAATCCGAGCGTGTGTATGGGGCTATAGACATCAAGTTCCCATTACAGTTTGTCTCTAATGCCGCGTACACACGACCGTTTTTTCCGTCGGAATAAACTCTTTTTTGGCTTAGAGGGAACAATGATTATGCAATTGGTAGAGGCTGCTAAATTCTATACCCTTGTTGCTAAATTGCTTCTATACAGTAGGGCTGCCAATACACAAAGTCCTGATGTGTATACAAAATATCTGTGTATTGGAAGTGGACAGGGCACGTTACCTCATTAAAAGTCTTTATTACACTAATGGGTCGTTTTCTAAATCATTTGTTGCATGAATTTCAGAAATATTAGTGCAAGCTGAATGAAACTTCACTGTATGTTTTCTAATAGTATAATTCCCTGTTTCAATAGAGCCATCTAGCTATCAAAATGTATATTTCCTCATTGAGGTAATTCAGAAAAGTATACCGCATTTTGCCCACTAGATGGAGCTGATGATACAGCAATTAATCTATTAGAAAACATACAATTTCATTCAGCTTGCACAAAGGTTTCCGACATTAATGCAATGAATGTTTTATAAATGGACCCCTTAAAAGTACATCTAAACCCAAGAATGATAATGTAATATAATGCAGCTTACCTCTTTGCAAGAGGGGCTCTGCAAGTTGCTATTAATGACGCCAGGAACACAAGTCTCTACCCCCTCTCCTGCCCAAACCCTCCAGCATATTGTGCCACACTCCATGCCGAATGCCTCCACATGACAATCCTAGCGATTCATCTTTATATCCCAAGAAAGGAATGTCCACAAACAAGTAGAATCGCTGAACTTTACTGATGGAATTCAGGGAATGGCATGACTGAGGGACCTGCAGAATGCAGAGGCTCCGATTATCTATAAAACATTAAACACTTGACCAATCCCCCCTTCCAAAATTACCAGAAGACACATTTTATTTGGAGTCAAATGGCCATTCATAGCAGCCTTTTATTACAAACCATTAAATTCAACATTCACAAGAAAACAAGTTCAATGCATATAATACAATTAATGCATAACAAATAAACCAACCTCAGCTTATGGGGACCCGGGTCCTGCCCCAGGTTACATATCAATGCAAGAAAGTTTTAAAAATTGAAGTTTTTTCGGGAGCAGTGATTTTAATAATGCTTAAAGTGAAACAATAAAAATGAAATATTCCTTTAAATATCGTGCCTGGGGGGTGTCCCTAGTATGCCTGTAAAGTAGCGCATCTTTCCCGTGAAGAACTTTAGAATAGTACCACAACAAAATGACATTTCTAAAGGAAAAAAAAAAGTAATTTAAAACTGCTTGCTGCTGTAATGTATTTTCGGGTCCCGGCAATATACATAAAAATCATTGAAAAAACAGCATGCCCCCCCCCCCAAGTCCATTACCAGGTCTTTTGGGTCTGGTATGAATATTAAAGAAAATCCCGCACCAAAATTTTAAAGAAAAATAGCATAGGGGGTCCCCCCAAAATCCATACCAGACCCTTATCCGAGCATGCAACCTGGCAGGACAAGAGAGCGCCCTCCCCCCTCCTGAACCGTACCAGGCCACATGCCCTCAACATGGTCCCCCCAAAGCACCTTGTCCCGTGTTGATGGTGACACTTTTTTTGGTGAATGTGTAGGGGTACAATGTACCCAATACCCATTCACATAGGGGGCCCCATCAACATGGGGAAAAGGTGCTTTGGGGGGACCCCAAAGCACCCTCCCCATGTTGAGGGCACGTGGCCTGGCCGTACCGGTACCGTACCGTACCGTACCGTACCGTACCGGTTCAGGACGGCGTTTTCTCGGCCTGTCAGGTTGCATGCTCAGATAAGGGTCTGGTATGGATTTTGGGGGGACCCCCACGCCATTTTATTTTTAAATTTTGGTGCAGGGTTCCCCTTAATATTCATACCAGACCCAAGGGGCCTGGTAATGGACTGGGGGGAACCCATGTTGTTTTTTTCAATGATTTTTAAGTATATTGCGGAGACCCGACAATCCTTTACAGCCACAAGCAGTTTTAAATGACCTTTTTTCGTTTAGAAATGTCATTTTGCTGTTGTACTGTTCTAAACATGGAAAACATGCGTTACTTTACAGGCATACTAAGGAGACCCCCCAGGCACGATATTTAAAGGAATATGTTATTGTTTCACTTTAAGTATTATTAAAATCCCTGCTCCTGAAAAAAATGGCAGTTTTTTTTTTGCATTGATACATATCCCCTGGGGCAAGACCTGAGTCCCCGAACACTTTTTATGGCAATAACTTGCATATAAGCCTTTAAAATGAGCACTTTTCATTTATCATGTTCCTGTCCCATAGACTTTAGCGGTGTTCGCGTGTTTGCACAAATTTGTTGCCTGTTCACAAGTTCTGGTGTGAACCGAACTGGGTGGTGTTAGGCTCATTCCTACTTCCTTTATGTGAAATGCCTGGTGCTCCTGCCAGTCCCTCTGCTTTCCTATTAAAAACTGACCACACTAAGCAGGAGAGCACAGTATGGTCAGTTCCCTAGCTATGCTGGGAACTCAGTGTGCTCTCCTCCAATGATCAGACTTGTCCTGACATGCCCCGGATGCACAGCCATTCACTGTTCCCAGTGTGCTGCTGCTTCTCCTCCCCCAGCTCTTATGCAGCTGAGAAAAGGGGGAATGTGATCACTTATAAAAAAGGGAAAAAAAAAAAAAAAGGTATTATCATTTTGTGCATTTAATTTCTTTTTTAAACGGAATGGTTTGTTTTACACGGTGATATATATTCTAATGACATTTTTTTTATAATAAATGTAATTCACAGAAAATGGAGAAGATCATTCTGCTGATCCTTGCAAGTGTCGCTGGAGTTTTGAGTCAGACTGGTAAGTATAAACCTCAATGCCTCCACCCCAAAGGACAACTCTATAAGACAACACAAACATAATACCTTGAAAAAAACATTAACTGTGATCATTGGAAGGAAAATGGTATGAGGAAATGCAACAAAGCATTAGCAAAAAAAAAAAGCACTGCCACCAGTTTCGGTAGCTTTACTGAAATGTTCAGCAGATTCAGCTAGTTCATAAGTTGTAACTTCTGTGACCCAGAGTCAGCTTATAACAGGATATTACCTGGTATCAGCTGCTTCAGGCTCTGAAAGCATCCCAACCTTTTTATTAGATCCACCCAAATGCCCCAGGACAACGTCATTTTGTGACGAAACGCATAAGGGGAGCGACGTGCAGACATCGCCGCGCTTGCGCAGGTCCTAAGTCAGGGGTCCTCAAACTACGGCCCTCCAGTTGTTCAGGAACTACAATTCCCATCATGCCTAGTCATGTCTGTGAATGTCAGAGTTTTACAATGCCTCATGGGAAATGTAGTTCCACAACAGCTGGAGGGCCGTAGTTTGAAGATCCCTGTCCTAAGTGGACGGCTGCCATTCTTGAGCCGGCTGGCTTATTTACACATGTTTTAACTTCTTTTCTGTAAGTGCTATTATTTTAAAATAAACTGTATGTTGGAGATTTTACACTATGGAAGCCTTATCTCTTTCTTTCTTGGGAATTTCATCTGATGGAGTCCTTCCATGAGTGGCGGGCGATCAACAACTTGATTTCTTTGGAGGATTAAAGGCCTTGGCTGGGTAAAATAGCCACAAGCGAGGTAGACCTTCTGTAATAGGAGGTCTAAGGAGCTGGTAAGCAGTGAATTTATTAAGTGGAGGTTTTTCCTTTGGAACTCACACTTCACTTTGGAGATTAGCAGTGCACAGTGGTATTGTTTTTTGGACTTTCTGTTTGCAGTATCGCTGTTCCATTTATCTGTCACAATTTTTAGCGCAACTCTATTTTATGATTATAAATGGAGAATTATCTGTTATCAGCCGCTTCAGGCTCTGAAAGGATTCCAACCTTATTGTTAGGATCCACCCAGCTGCCTGAATGACAGCTGACTCCATCTATCAGCGAGCAGCTGAGGACTAAAACTAGCTGCCCCCGTGCCCACTCCTGCCCGGCACTCCAGTGAGTGCCAGAGGGGCAGAGCAGAAAGCATTGACTGATAGTCACTGCTCTCCGCTCCGAGCAGACTGAGAGCTGAGCGCTCATTGGCCATGTGATTGCTCAGTTTGTGGGAGAACTGCAGCATCACATTTATTCTGTAGCATAGAGGTTAGTATAGATGTTTTTTTTTTTTTCTATACCCCAAATTTCTCCCTTACATAGTTACATAGTTAGGTTGAAAAAAGTCCATCTAGTTCAAGCAAATAAAAAAAAACAAACAAAATTGGGTACTGTATACACAATCCTATACACACAGTTGATCCAGAAGAAGGTGAAAAACCTCAGCAAAGCATGATCCAATTTTCTCCAGCAGGGGAAAGAAAATTCCTTCCTGATCCCCTGAGAAGCAATTGGATATTCCCTGGATCAACTTTACCTATAAATGTTATACCCAGTTATATTGTACATTTAGGAAAGAATACAGGCAATCTACTGAGCTGGTCAGAACCACCTCTGGAGGGAGTCTATTCCACATTTTCACAGCTCTTACTGTGAAGAAACCTTTTATGCAGACACGGAGCTACCATTCGGCCTGCCCTCTCTCTCTCCCGATCGGCTACATGACTTTGATTGACAGCCGTGGGAGCCAATGGCGCTGCTGCTTGTGTCTTAGCCAATCAGGAAGGAAAGACAGCTGAGGGACTCGTGGAAATTGCTGGACAGAGTTGGGGCTCAGGTAAGTATTAGGGGGTGCTGGGGTGGCTGCTACACTGCTTTTACAACTCCTTTAAAGTGAATAACTCAACACCAAGTTCACTATATGGACCACTTATGTATTTGTACATGTATATAATATCCCCCTTATTCTCCTCTTCTCAAGAGTGAATAAATTCAGTTCCTCTAATCTTTCCTCATAGCTGAGCTCCTCCATGCCTCTTATCAGTTTGGTTGCCCTTCTCTGCACTTTCTCCAGTTCCCCGATATCCTTTTTGAGAACTGGTGCCCAAAACTGAACTGCATATTCCAGATGAGGTCTTACTAATGATTTGTAGAGGGGCAAAATGATACCTCGCTCTCTGGAGTCCATACCTCTCTTAATACAAGAATGAACTTTGCTCTCTTTGAAAACCGCAGCTTGGCATTGAATGCTATTATTAAGCTTATGATCTACCAAAACCCCCAGATCCTTCTCCACCATTGATTCCCCAGTTGTACTCCCCCCATAGTGCAGAACTTTACATTTATCAACATTAAACCTCATCTGCCACATAGTCGCCCAATTAAACAGTGCATTGAGGTCGGCTTTAAAGTGTAAGTTCACCTTTACAGAAGCTCTGTAGGGTGACCTTACACTGGACCCCTCCCCATCCCCCCTGGTTTCCGCTGTACTGTAGTCCTGCAATCCTGCTCTGTCAGGGATCTGAACACTGCTTCAATTTGAAATCCCCGCAGCTCAATCTCCTTTTTGTACCTCTCTGGTGTAGGTACAGGTGGCATTCTAATTGGTCAGATGTCACATGGATGGCGTTGACCAATTGGAATCCATCTAGCTCGTTCTGTCAGCATTGCGAGAAGAGGAGAGAAAGCCAGGAGTATTTTCAAATCCCCAGACTGGTGAAGCGACATTCTGGTCCCTTTGTGCTGCCCTAGGCAAGACTAAAATCGTGCACCCCCCCATCTAAATTTGTCCATCCACAGAAACGTTATAACGTTCTTGTCTTAAAGGGGTTTTCTTCTTCACCTGGCAGTGACCGCACCCCCCCCCCCATTTTACTTACCTGAGCCCTGGAACTTGAACCGGCAGGGACGCGCTGTCTCTGCCCAGGGTTCTCGGCTCTTGATTGAATAGTCTGATAGCAGCACAGCCATTGGCTCCCGCTGCTGTCAATCAGATCCAATGACGTGGGCGCCGGGGGCGGGGCCGAGTCCAGCATTCCCAAATGCCAAATGCTGGACTCGGGAGTATGCCAACAAGGTAATCCCCCGCCGGGAGAGCGCTTCTCCCAGTTGGTTATCTGATGTAGGGAGGAGCCACGAGAGCCGCCGGGGGACCCCAAAAGATGAGGTTCGGGGGCCACTCTGTGCAAGACGAGATGCACACTGGAAGTAAGTATGATATGTTTGTTATTTAAAAAAAAAAAACCCTTACAATCACTTTGGGCAGGTTTGATGAGGAAGCTGCAGCCATTAACAGTGAACAGCTGTGGCTTCCTCATCAGACCCTGAGACATGATTCGTCCAAGTGCCACATATGTGGTCAATGGGGCAGTGGATGGGGTCAGCAGGACATAGGACAGGGTCAGCAGGGCAGAGGATGAGGCGGCACTGGTGGGCACTGAGGAGGAGGCAGGCACTGATGAAGCTGCACTAATGGGCACTGATAGGTGGCATTGATGGGCACTAATAGGCGGCACTGATAAGCAGCACTGATGGGAACTGATAATTGGCACCGATTGGCCTCATTGGTTAGCACTGATGGGCAGCACTGTTGGGGCTGCACTGATGATCAGGACACTGATTATCAGTGTAGATGTCCCTCCTCACACTGGCTGGTTACTGTCTTTCTCTTCTCCTCACGCTGTAAGCACGAGGAAAGGAATGCCGATAACCGGCAAGTGTGTTTACATAGTGATCAGATCAGCTGTGATTGGCTCTTTACACCCGCCCGAGTGCATGCCGCAGCGGGCGTGAGGAGAAGAGGGGTGCAGTTCTGGGAGGATATCAGTAGACGCCCTTCCAGAATTATCCCCCCAGCAATCGCCTGGGGGGGGGGGGGCTGAAAAATGCCGCCCAATGCAAGTGCCTTGTTTGCCTCGCAGGAGATACTCCCCTGTGTGTAAGAAGCATTCTTCTCACTGACCATCACACGAATGTATCATGAGTAGATATAGTACGTTTTCGCAAGGGTTCCCTGAAACCGGAAAGTTTCAAGGGTTCCTCTGTGTTGGAAAAGGTTGAGAAAGGCTGGCTTAGAGGGCAGTAGCATTTTTAGGAAAGTTGAATTGTTACATGTTTTGGCATGGAAAGCCAACTAATGCACCACCGGAGGAAACCGGTACAGGTCACATTTTAATTGATCTGCCAAAAAAATCATCCCGTTTAATACTTTAATGATCTTTTTGGATCTTTAAGCACTGTAGGAATTTGAGTGCCAGCACTATTCACAATAGAAAACAGATGGCTTTCTTCTTAAAAGCCTGCTTTCACATTGCAATCCCTTTTAACTGCTATAAGCTGATATAGAAAGAAAACTAACAAATCTTATCTTACTTTGTTTTGATTAGATATGGTAATTAAACATTACTGTGCACATATGACACGGGGACGTTTAAATGGATTTACACTCATTAGAATGGAGACATGAGAACAATCAATAAACTGAACTTATACTAATGGGATCTACAACCTGGTGGTAGCAGTGGCAGGCCTCCATCCCTCACACAAAGTCCCATTTCCTTCTCCTTTCTGTTCTCCAATAAACTGGACTATCATGTGAAGTTCTGGTATTTACCCTGCATTGTAAAGTGAACCAGAATATAATTCACACAACTAAGTTTTTTACTGGCTTGCTGTCTCCAGCGCAACAATGCAGTCAGTATCTTAGCTGAACATTGGCTGCAACAGGATTAACCCATTCAGATCCGCGCTATAGCTGAATGACGGCTACAGCGCGGATCTGCTTTGCCGGGAGGCCATCAATAGACGTCCTCCCCTTTGCTCGCTCGCCACGCCCCCCCCGAAGGACGCGCACTGTGATCACCCGAGCCAATGAGACTTGGGTGATCACGGATGGGAGTAAGGAGTCGATCCCAGCCCCTTACCACGTCATCAGCTGTCAGCCAATGACAGATGATCACGTGATGTAAACAGAAGATCAGTAATCGTGGAGAATTGAGGAGAAAAAAACGCTGATCACGACTTCTGTTAAAGGGACACCGGTCACGAAGAAGAAGAGGCGAAGCCGCCTCATATGTGCCCACCAGTACCGCCTGTCAGTGCCACCTGCCAGGGCCACGAATCAGTGCCCACAGTGCCACAAAGCAGTGCCCACCAGTACCTAAGTGCCACCTAGCAGTGCTGCCTATCAGTGTCACCTACTAGTGCCGATCAGTGCCCATCAGTGCCAGCTATTAGTGTCACCTATTAGTGCCCTTCAGTGTCACCTATTAATACCCTTCAGTGCCGCCCATCAGTGCCACCCATCAGCACCACCCATCAGTGCCACCTCTTTGTGCCCACCAATTCCACCTATCAATGCCCACCAGTGCCACCTCATCATTGCCCACCAGTGCCACCTATTAGTGCCCATCAGTGCTGCCTTATCAGTGCCCATCACTGTCGCCTTATCAGTGCCCATCAGTGCAGCCTATCGGGGCCCATCTGTGGAGCCTATCCGTGCAGCCTATCAGTGCCCATCAGTGTAGCCTCATCAGCGTACATCAATAAAGGAGAAGAATTACCTGTTTGCAAAATTTATTTCAAAACATAAAACAGTTTTGTATTTTTTTTTATTTCAAATACCACCAGAAGAAAGCTCTATTTGTGGGAAAAAAATGATAAAAATATCATTTGGGTACAGTGTTGTATAACCGCGCAATTGTCATTCAAAGAGTGACAGCGCTAAAAGCTGAAAATTGGTCTGGGCAAGAGGGGGGTTTAGGTGCCCAGTAAGCAAGAGGTTAAAGAGGAGCTCCAGTCTCCCCAAAGAAATGTAAAAGTCTGTAATACTGTAGCTGCTGACTTTTAATATAAGGACACATACCTGTTCAGGGATCCAGCGATGTCAATCGGCTTTGGGTGCAGGCGCTGACATCTTAGGTAAAGGAAACCGGCAGTAAAGCCTCCGGCTTCACAGCCGGTTTCCTACTGTGCATGCATGAGCCTGGCTGCGTTTTGTGAATGGTCCTGCATTTTTCCAGGACCTGTGTGTGTCCCAGAAAACTATGGGGGGGGGGGGGGAAGAGGAGGGGGCGAACATCTTCGAAGAGCGCCGTGACGATCTGACACGGAAGTGGGATTGGGTACCTGTCAAAGGCAGGTACCCGCTCTCCTCTCCCCTCCGCCCCCCCAGAAAAAGTGCAAAATGTGGCAGTGGAGGGAGGAAGAAAAACAAGGGGAACTTCCCCTTTTGGATGAAGTTCGGCTTTAAGTGCACTATTTTTAGGTGAATGCTGTTGCCAGAGTTCATAATTTTTACATCTTTATCCATCGCTGATATCCAAGTAGCTACAGCAGCTGCAAAGGGTAACAAAGCTTAAAGGCAGGGCCTTGGTATAGGTACCCGCTTGGGAGTTATTGCCAAGTGGTATGGTAATGAAGTAGATACATACAATTTAAGACACTTGAGGTAGTACCGTTTACCACAGCCCATGGAGTAGGATTGAGATGGACACTATCGGAGGACAGCTTCTTCTGGAGGGGTGGTAGAACAAGACAACTCCCACTGCGCTCACCATGGAAGGAATCACTGTACAGTATCCCTCACTCTGTCCCTACTTGTCAGGAACCTATCCCTACGCTAAGCACATTCCCTATCCAGCGGGTTCCTCTCCCTAACCTACCACTCGCTTGAAGCAATCCCAAATGATGTGGGATCCCCTATTTAAAGGCTCCCATGTTAAGATGGCTGACTCAACTCTCACGGGAACTCTGCATCCAATCAGATCAACCTTCCCAGAGAGCCCTAACAGAGTCTTTAAGACAGTTTTGGTCAACTTCTTTGATATGGGGGACTTCAAGCGTGACCCCCGAAAATAAAAGGGCCACACATGAAATTCAGTGCATATTCAGTGCCAGAGACAGAAGACACACAAAAGAATATAGTCAAAGATTATGGGCATGATACAGGTCAGAGATTGCAGTGGGCACCAGCTAAGCGGGCACCAACAATTTGCCCTCTTTGAAGCTCAGTAAGCTCTGATATGACTTTATTACTATGTTGCTAGGTGTCTCATCACACAGCAAAAGCAAAAGAATGTTATGCCGCGTACACACGGTCGGAATTCTCGTCGCTCTCATGGTTTTCCCGTCGGAATTCCGACGGAATTTCGCTCAAACTGTTTTGCCTACACACGGTCACACCAAATTCACACCAAATTCCGACGGTCAATAACACCACGTTGGACTGCACTATAAAAGGGAAGTTTAATGCTTCTGAGCATGCGTCAAATTGTTTCCGAGCATGCGTCGGAATTTTGCGTGTCGGAATTGCATACACACGATCGGAAAATCCGATAGAAAGGTTTTCCGTCGGAAAAATTAAGAACAGGTTCTCAATCCAAAGTCCGTCGGAAATTCCGACAGAAAAAGACCGATGGAAATACACACGGTCGGAAAATCCGATAAAAAGCTCCCATCGGACTGTTTCCTTAGAGTCTGCAAAAGACTTGAGACTAGGGCAGAGGTTAACCCTTCCAGCAGGACAACAACCCTAAATATACAGCCAGAGCTACAATGGAATGGTTTAGATCAAAGCATATTCATGTGTTAGAATGGCCCAGTTAAAGTCCAGACCTAAATCCAATTGAGAATCTGTGGCAAGACTTGAAAATTGCTGTTCACAGATGCTCTCCATCCAATCTGACAGAGCTTGAGCTATTTTGCAAAGAAGAATGGACAACAATATGACTCTCTAGATGTGCAAAGCTGGTAGAGACATCCCCAAAAAGACTTTCAGCTGTAATTGGAGTGAAAGGTGGTTCTACGGAGTATTGACTCAGGGGGGCTGAATACAAATGCACACCACACTTTTCACATATTTATTTGTAAAAAAATTTTTTTAAACCATTTATCATTTTCCTTCCACTTCAGAATGATGTGCCACTTTGTGTTGATCTATCACATAAAATCCCCCAAAAATATATTTACGTTCACACAGGAACAGAGCTGAGGCTGTCAATCTGCTGGAGCTCCCTCCCATGTCACCATTTTTCTCTTGGTGTCAGGAAAACTTGTCAGAAGTGATTCATGCTGACAGCAGAGGAACGAAGCAGTGGACAGAAATGCAATTTAGTGCTCTGGAGTGAGACAAGTACACACTATAGAGAGATATGCTTTGTTCATATCTGAGGTTTACAACCACTTTAACCGCTTCAGCCCCGGAAGATTTTACCCCCTTCCTGACCAGAGCACTTTTTGCGATTCAGCACTGCGTCGCTTTAACTGACAATTGCGCGGTCGTGCGACATGCACCCAAACAAAATTGACTTTTTTTTTCCCCACAAATAGAGCTTTCTTTTAGTGGTATTTGATCACCTCTGCGTTTTTTATTTTTTGCGCTATAAACTAAAAAAAAAGAGCGACAATTTTGAAAAAAAAAACAAAATATTTTTTTTTTTTTTGCTATAAAAAAAATATCCCCCAAAAATATATATAATAAAAAAAATGTTTTTTCCTCAGTTTAGGCCGATATGTATTCTTCTACATATTTTTGGAAACAAAAATCGCAATAAGCGTATATTGATTGGTTTGCGCAAAATTTATACCGTCTACAAAATTGGGGATATTTTTATGGCATTTTTTTATTATTCATTTTTTTTTTTATTAGTAATGGCGCCGATCTGCAATTTTTTTAGGGACTGCGACATTATGGTGGACACATCGGACAATTTTGACACATTTTTGGGACCATTGCATTTTTACAGCGATCAGTACTATAAAAATGCATTGATTACTGTAAAAATGTCACTGGCAGAAAGGGGTTAACACTAGGGGGCGATCAAGGGGTTAATGTGTTCCCTAGTGTGTGTTCTAACTGAAGGGGGGAGGGGACTGTGTAGGGGAGATGACAGATCGCTGTTCATGCTCTGACGATCTGTCACTTCTCCCCACAGAGAACCGGAAACCGTGTGCTTACCAGTGTTAGTCATCTTTTTTTTAACAAGAAATAGTGTTGGTCATCTTACTTTAAAAAAGTAATTTAGTTAAGTTACAAATTACTTCTCCCAAAAAGTAATTGCGTTAGTAACTCAGTTACTACATTGGAAAAGTAATTAGTTACTCAGCAAAGTAACTGTGACTTTTTTTTTTTATATTCTATAGGTGTAACTAAGGGGCAGGTCTAGTATTACTGTAAGCAAGGGGCGCATTTATTATTATATATCGTGTAACCAAGGGGCAGATCTGTTATAGCGTGTAAGCAAGGGGCGGGTCTATTATTATATCGTGTAAGGGGGGGTCTATTATTATTATATCGTGTAAGGGGCGGATGGCTAGAGAAGAGGGCGAATGTTAAATTAATGGGCAGAGCTCGATATATAACAATAATAATAAATGCGCCCCTTGGTTACAGTAATACTAGACCCGCCCCTTAGTTACACGATAGACGCCCCTTGCAGAGCAGCACGAGCATCGGGAGCGTGCGGCATCGCCTCGTACAATTACATGTTAACTGCGCCTGCGCGGTGTAGGGTTCACTCAGAGCTTAGGTTTAGGTTTCGGCAATTTTCGTAAGCTCTGTAGTCCTTCGTACTGCGCAAGCGCTGCACCTGCGCAGTACAGGGGGTCCTTATCCGGCGGGGGAACTTTTTCGGCAGGACCCCGTAATTACACTACTGCCATCTAGTGGCGGTAGATGTAATTGCAGTAACGCCGCCCAAGTAATGGGAACTGCGTTACCATGAGGGGAAAAGTAATCAGTTAGATTACTCGTTACCCTCTAAAGTAACTGCGTTAAGTAACTCAGTTTATTTGAACTCAGTTACTTACATCACTGGTGCTTACACACACAGATGCCGGTTCTCCGTGTGCCCTGCGCGATCATGGGAGCCAGGCTGGGCACTCGCATTGGCTCTGTGGGTGTGCAGGGAGCGCACGCCCCTAGTGGCCACAGGGTGAAGCGACGTTACATAACGTCGTTTTGCCCAGCCGTGCCATTCTGCCGCAGTACAACTGGGGCGGCTGGTCGGCAAGTGGTTAATGTCTCTGTAATCTATTCTTCAGTAAATAGTTTCTTCCAGTGTTTTTCTCCATCTTTGTAATATCCTCCATGAGCTAACAACCCCCCCCCCCCCTCCTCACTTTCATTTGTTTGGAACAAGCAGTGCGTGTTAGTTGTGGACATGTGCGCTGCTTTATGCACACTACAAATCCCATAGTCTATCTCAGGAGTGAGCAAGAGATGGTGCAGAGGTTGGCAGCTAAAACAGCTCCCTTACAGTATATGTAGCTACCTACCTTCATATGGTCACAGAGCTTTCAGGGACTTTTAATATATACAGTACATACCACCTTTAACCCACGAGTACTATCTCACATATAGCTCACCATAATCAATTTTTCCTTTACAGATATGGCTCACAAGTCTTTCATTTTCGCGAAGAATTACAGCTTGCCTGCACAACTCTTATACGATGGAGATGGTCCTAGCTTCCAGCTCACTGTTTGCCTGAGGTCCTGCTCAAACCTAACGGAGAGCGTTATGTTAAGCCTTATCAGTGGTTTGCAGTTTAACTTTCTATTCCTTATTCTTGGAAGCGGTCCTGACTCCAACGCTGGCCTGGTCTGGGTTCAAGGACAAAAGGTGGATGTCTACTTCCCTACCGATGACAAAAGAAAACAACGAAACATCTGCTTGAGTTGGGACTCCCAGAACGGCGGGATGAGTCTGTGGGTCAACGGAAAGATCTCTGAGAGAAGAAAATACCCCAAATTAGTCATACCCTATAGGAATCCAAATATTTTTTTAGGCCCTGGTCAGATTTTCTTAGGTGGTAAACCAAAGTTAGAGTTGGGGGAAGTGACAGATGTCCATGTTTGGGATAGAGTGCTGACCTCACAAGAAATTGTAGACTTTTATGATAAGAAAGGGATAGCTGGAAATGTACTTAATTGGAGAGCTTTAAGTTATAAGAGATCGGATGGTGACTTTACTGTGGGCAAATTTAAATGTGAAGTTCAATGCCACCAATAGCTTGGCCACATATAGCACTTGATCCAGTCACAAAATCGGAATATTTGTTAGCCCAAACTCTATAGTAAACCTCCAACATGCTATAAAGCAGGGGTCTCCAAACCTTTCAATATGAGGGCCACATTTGCAAATATTTAAGGGCCAAATAAAAAAAAATAAAAAAAAATGATTAAATAACATTTTAGTGAATGAAAAAACTTGCTCCAAGAAAAAACTTCAAGAGTCTTCCCTTCACACCAGAAGCCTCTCCATAACACCAAAAGATAAAAAGTCGGGAGCACGATCCCAAGAACTTTTTTCAGGGGGGGGGGATAATTTTAATGTCACCCATGCTCTGACCCTTTTCGACAATGTCATTATCACATTATCATGGTCATAGACTGCAGACGTAGTACAGGTGATGATCAGAGACGGCAGACATGGCACAAGAGACTCTCAGAGACTGCGGACATGACCCAAGACACTGTCAGAGACTGCAGACATGGCACAAGAGACTGTGAAAGATGGCATACATGGCCTAAGAGACTGTCAGTGACTGCATACATGTCTCAAGAGACTGTAAGAGACTGTGGGCATGGCACAAGAGATGACAGAGATTGGATACATGGCCCAAGAGACTGTCAGTGACTGCATACATGGCTCAAGAGACCGTAGGAGACTGTGGATATGGCACAAGAGCTGACCAGAGATTGGATACATGGCCCAAGAGACTGTCAGTGACTACATACATGGCTCAAGAGACCGTAAGAGACTGCGGACATGGCACAAGAGATGACCAGAAACCGCATACATGGCTCAAGAGACTGTGGACATGGCACAAGAGACTTCAGAAACTGCATACATGTGGGGGGGGGGGGTGACAGAGAGAGACAGGGGGTGACAGAAAGAGACAGAGGGGGTGACATAGAGAGACAGGGGGTGACAGAGAGAGAGATGGGGGTGACAGAGAGAGAGGGGGGGGGGGTGAAAAAGACAGAGGGGTGAGAGAGAGAGAGTGACAGAGATGGGTGATGGGGGTCATCACTCCTGATCCGATCCCTGATTCCAGGGGGGGGGGGGGGCCCTTACCCCTACCTGCGGATGCCCTTGGGTATAAGTAAGTTATGTGGTCAGCAAGTGGTTATGGGGTTATTGGGATCATGCTCCTCTTTTTATCTTTTGAGCCTCTAATGGATCTACCTGGGATCTGAATGGGAAGCTGCAGGCAATTGGAAACATAGACTAATTGGATTGTATATGTTCCTATGTCCTTGGGATAGCACCCCTGACCAACCATATATATTGGACTCTGAAGTTGAGACTTGTTGTGCACTTTTTGCAGTTTGTCATTTTTTTTATTTCTCTATAACATCAGAACCCCCCCCCCATCATTTCAGACCCCCCCCCCTTGCATATCAGAGTCCCCATTAACATCAGGTTGCTATTCAGAGTCCTCCCCCTTACATCAGTGTCCCCATCAGAAGTGGAACCCAACTGATTTGAGCCCTCAATCTGTGCTCAGAGTCTGAGTATATGCCATTGACCCTAACTGTGGGACAGATTAAATCTCGTAGCGGGGCCAATGCGGACCACGGCATGTAATTTGGAGACTCCTGCTCTAAAGCTAGAAGCGATTAAAGTAGACATTATCCTTGGTTTGCCAGTTTAAAGGATATAATGTATTTTTTCAAAGGTCACGATAAACCCTGTCTCCAACAACAATAAAGTATAAGTAAACCTTAACAATGGTGTTCTTTTATTTTCTCCCTATTGGTCTGTTAAAAATATAATAAAATTAGTTTTGTTATAAATATTAATATAATTAATATATTATATATATTAATATATTATATTAATATATATTATATATTAATATAATTTTTTGCTATGTGGCATTGCGCTACTTTAATTGACAATTGCGTGATGATGCAACACTACCCAATTAAAATTTATATACAATTTTTTTTCCCACACAAATAGAGCTTTCTTTTGGTAGTATTTGATCACCTCCGTTTTTTTATTTTTTATTATATAAATAATTAAAGACTGAAAATAAAAAAAAATAAAAAAAAAAAAACATTATTTTTGCCCTTTTCTTATAAAAAATATCCAATAAAAAAAATTGAATATTTTTTTATTTCTTTATAAATTTGGACTAAATTGTAATCTGCTGCATGTCTTTGTCAAAAATTACCAATAAGTGTATATTAATTGGTTTGCGTGAACGCTATAGCGTTTACAAATGACAGTAAATATATTGAAATTTTTATTTATTTATTTATACTAGTGGTGGCGATCAGCGACTTATAGTGGGGCTGTGGCAGTATGACACTAATGCCCCGTACACACGGTCGTAAATTCCGACCACAAAATCCGTCGGATTTTGTCCGACACTGGTGTTGCATTGTGTATGCAACACCAGTGTCGGACAAAATCCGTCGAAAAAAATCCAACGGATTTTGTGGTCGGAATTTGTCGGAAAATCCGATCATTCTGAACGTGGTGACGTTCGTTGCGTACGACGGAACTACGTAGAGGCTAGTAGCCAATAGCTTTGGTCTTGTAATGTGATCTGAGCATGCGTGGCACTTTGTCCATCGGAATTCGCTACACACAATCGGAAAAAGTCAGATCGGACTTTGTTGTCAGAAAATTTGAGAGCAGGATCTCAAATTTTTTCCGTCTGAATTTCCGACGAAAAAAGTCAGATGGAGTCCACACATGGTCGGATTTTCCGACAACATGGTCCGATAGGACATTTTCCGTCGGAAATTCCGACCGTGTGTACGGGACATTATTGACACTGAGTGGGAACTGACTAACTGCCACTGACATCACCAGTGACACTAATACAGTGATCAGTGCTAGTAATATACACTGTCACTGTACTAATGACACTGGGTAGGAAGGAGTTAACATCTGGGGCAATTAAAGCATTAACTATGTGCCTAGAAAGTGTTAATATGTGCTGATTTTACTAAGGGGTCTTGTTGTTTTTTTCCCTGCTTCGCAGGGAATGAAAAAAACCAAGATGGCCTGTCACTATACAGAGCTCTGTGATGTCTACCATCAAAGAGCTCTGTTCGTGAATCAATGAGCCAATTAAGGGTGCCCAGCGGTCAATTGGCCAGGACCTGTTGATTGGCTTGTGCTGTAACGTATCACTGCACAGCCGGGTGGGTAGACACACTTGCCTCCTACCTGGAAGTGCTGAACACGTACTAAGTACGTGATCCAGTGCAGAAGAGTAGCTTTGCCACTGTATAAGTTATGTGGTCAGCAAGTGGTTATGAACCAAAAAACGGTTGATTCTGTGCACTCTGCAGTGGTATCTCAAGCATTGTCAGCCTTGCCCAGTTCTCCTCTATGAAAGACCTTTTCATGGAGACGTTCTGTAGTCCTAAAACATTTCATGCCCTAGGGTGACCACTGCTTCTGAGTGTACATCGTCATTCTAGGACAGGAAGTTACTTACTAACATAGAGGTGATACTGGATCTATGGACTGTTCATGTGTGAAACGCGTTAGTCACTCCTCCCCGCTTGTCCATTTTGTGCTGCTTTCAGACTACACTTGATTTTACATGAATAAAGGCGTTTGGATCTCAGCATTGGTGTGTAGCCATCCAGGTTTTCTTTTCTCTGCTCTAATTCCGCATGTTCCTTGCCCCGCTTCTCCCCTCCCAAAGCCTCCTAGGACATGTCACAGGTCCCAGGAGGCTGCAGCACCATTCACAAAGTGCTGAGCAAGTGCAGTGAGGAGCAAGTGCAGTGAGGAGCCAGCTGTGGTTCCTCAGGAAGCCACGGCATTCTCCCATATCCAAGATGGCAGTGCCGGGACCCTCAGTGGTAAGAAATACTGGCTGCAGAAAGACAGCCCAAAGACACCGGCTGCAGGAAGACAGCCTAAAGACACTGGATGCAGGAAGAGGGCGAGCGACGTCCAGTATATTCCTAGTGCTTAACAGCACTGACACCTACGGCCAACGTCGCTCGCCCTCTGCTCTCACATAAGATTGCAGTCTGTCTCATGACTGCTCTGGATCCATCCAACAGTTTCTGATTCGATTGCCTTCTACAACTTATTAAGATCTGATTGGATCCTAACTAATGTTTTCCTGTGAGAGGGGCCACTTATATGTTACCTCATAATTGCATATACACTTTGCAAACTATCCAGTGTCACATAGTTGCTTACCAGCAACCTGCCAATTTTATATACATCCTGTGCTATGCCCGTCTGGTGGCCATCTACAAACCTACGAGTTAATCGCTCCTGAAGAAGCGATATTTCAAAGCGCGGAACATGTCGAGCCATCGTGTCAAATAAAATGGACCTACATGCCTGACTTACCCAAAACAAGACTCAGCACATCTTCAAACTACTCAATATGTTTATCGCTAAACCATTGGTTTTGTATTATTTCTCTGTATTATATATCTGATCGTGAGTCTTACTGTAGGATGTCAGATCTAGCCACATGTAGGCCCTATTAATACCACTTTTCAACGTGTTTTGACTGTTTGAGCATGCAACTGTTTTGCTATTTTGTTTAAATAAAAATATTTTGTTACCTTTTAGATTTAGTACTTATGTGCCTCTTAAAGTCCATCATCTATTAGAAATTCCTTTCCGCAATCATTTTTGGGACGTTGGCACATTACTATCGGTATTCCCACAGCATCACCCTGCGACAATACCTTCCATAGTGCATAATTTTATTTTTAACCAGCTTCAGGAAGACAGTCCAAAGACACCGGCTGCAGGAAGACAGTCCAAAGACACCGGCTGCAGGAACACAGCCTAAAGACACTGGATGCAGGAAGACAATCCAACAACACCAGCTGCAGGAACACAGCCCAAAGACACTGGATGCAGGAAGACAGCCCAAAGACACCGGCTGCAGGAACACAGCCCAAAGACACTGGCTGCAGGAACACAGCCCAAAGACACTGGCTGCAGGAACACAGCCCAAAGACACTGGCTGCAGGAACACAGCCCAAAGACACTGGCTGCAGGAAGACAGCCCAAAGACACCGGCTACAGGAACACAGCCCAAAGACACTGGATGCAGGAAGACAGCCCAAAGACACCGGCTGCAGGAACACAGCCCAAAGACACCGGCTGCAGGAACACAGCCCAAAGACACCGGCTACAGGAACACAGCCCAAAGACACTGGATGCAGGAAGACAGCCCAAAGACACTGGCTGCAGGAAGACAGCCCAAAGACACCGGCTGCAGTAAGACAGCCTAAAGACACCGGCTGCAGGAAGACAGCCTAAAGACACCGGCTGCAGGAAGACGATCCAACAACACCAGCTTCAGGAAGACAGTCCAAAGACACCAGCTGCAGGAAGACAGCCCAAAGACACTGGATGCAGGAAGACAGCCTAAAGACACCGGCTGCAGGAAGACAGCCTAAAGACACTGGATGCAGGAAGACAGCCCAAAGACACCGGCTGCAGGAAGACAATCCAACAACACCAGCTGCAGGAACACAGCCCAAAGACACTGGATGCAGGAAGACAGAACAGCCCGCAGCTATGAACGAAGGGATCAGCGCAGGGCTGGCATGAATAATGTCAACATGCCATTTGTGGGTATGGCCGTTTAAGGATTGCAAGGGGGGTGGAGCCAGGCAGCAGGAAGGGGAGGGAACCGCCTCCCCAGAGTCAGTCTGCTGTTAGGAAAGTTCCAGAGAGGCAGCATGGAAGAGCTCCTCTCCAACATCAGGGCAGCGGCGGCGGCCAACGGGACCGAGTGGATGAGGGCTCAGGTAGAGCGGGCCCTCAGGGGGGGGGAGAGCGGAGGGGGGGGGACGGGTCACGGCGGCCGTGCAAGGCAGATTCGCCCTCCGGACAGGTACTCGCCTGAAGGGCGCAGGGCACAGGACAGGCCGGGGGACAGCTTATCGGTCACAGGCGCCGAACCGCCGGCTAAGCGGTCGGCGAGGGGGGCAGCGGCACTCGCCAAAGCATCCGCGGGGGGCAGGCACACGGGGGGGCCCGGCGGCAAGCCTTCCCCAACTTCCAGGCCACATGTACAGGCCTCAGGCCTTGCGGCGCACGCGGCGGGGGGGGCGGCGGCCATCTTGTGTGTGGCACACAGCGGAGGAGCTCCAGGGGGACACGCAGAGGGGATGGGGGCAGCCACACTCCGGCAGCCAGCACTCAGGCCCTGGGGACAGGCACTTTCCGGGCGGCCGCCCATGCTAGCGGCCCGCCAGGGGGGGGGCGAGCAGGAACACCAGGAGCCGGGGGGGAATCCACAGGCGGGCCTGTGGCCGGCGGAAGAACAGGGGGAAGAGCAAGGGGGCGTGCCACCCATTGGAAAAGGACAGAAGGCCCAGTCGGATGGCGTTCCGCCTAGCCGGCGGTCTGCAGCCGGGGGTGGCAGTGCAAGTCGGCCTGGCAGCCACCTACAAAACACGCGGGGTGAAGGAGGTCCGCCTACGCGGGAAAACGCAAGGGGGAGGAGCCACGCATGCGGCAGCCGGGGGACACGGTCGGCTGGGGCTGGGGGCGCCCAGCCCAGGCCTGAAACACCACTACGGGGGCACAGAGGCGTGCGGCCTAACCCTACAGAGATGGAGCCAGCAGCGGAGCCGAGAGCACGGAGCCCAAGAAAATGCACCGGGAAGTCAGCGGACGGGCGGAAGAGGAGCATGAGAGAGCGAAGTTCGTCCGCCTCCGGGGGTGAATCCCCTGGGGGGCAGGCTTTGGAGTTGATGGAGGAAGAGCCAGAGCTGTCGGAGGGAGAACTGACCAGATCGGAGGACGAGAGCCCGGAGGGACGGTTGGCGGCGGTGGAACCGGAAACTTCGGCTGGTGGGAGCGTTTCCAGGCAGCCTGGTAAGTCCTTTTCATTTACGGGTCTCGGGGGGGAAACTGTAATTTCAGGTTGGGAACCACGGGAAAGGGGGGGGCATGCCGGTACGGGGTAGCGCAGGGGTCACTTTTCGGGGGCGGCGGGTTTTCCGAACCCTCCCTGTCGGGAGACGGCCTCAGGGTCCTCCTGGCAGGGCTCAGGGATCTTGTGGGCAGGTTTGACCTTAATCTGCCGGCCCCGGCGGGGCCGGCGAGAGCTTGGGTCCCTCACGGAGGGGACGGGACTGGGGGGGGCTGGGGGGGCAGTGTCAGGTGGGTTAAGGGCGGACGAGCAGGCGGGGGAAACGGCGGTGGCGATTCCGCCCGCGTTGGCCCCGGGGGGGAGTGAGGCATGATCGGGGAGTACGGTGGTGGCGTGTCCGCCCACGGCTCCGGCTACAGGGGAGGGCGAAAAAGGGGGAGACAAACCCAAAAAACAAGACATCGTGCGGCTGGCGGACTCCGCACGCTGCGAAGTCTACGTTTGTTTTGAAGGGCCCCCGGGGGGCCCACCTGAAGCAAGAGGTTAGGGAAAAGATCTGGAAGGGGGAGTACGTGGAGATATTCTCACTACTTCCCCTGGAAAAGTTCAATTTAGATAGGGTAAAACCTGATGACAGCAAGAAGGAGGATGAAGAGAAGAGGAGATACAGGCTGATTCCTAGGACTTTCCAAAATTGGCTTCAGGCGTTTGCAATTCTGGCAAGCGTGATAGGGGAGAAGGAGCCGGAGCACTGCTCGGCCCTTTTCTGTTACCTGGATGCCATTGGGGAAGCTCATCGGACATATGGGGGTTGTCATGGCTGCGCTATGACAAACAATTTCGCCAGAGAAGGGCAGTCAGGCCGGCCCTTCGCTGGGACCACAAGGACATCAGTTTGTGGATGCGCTTGATGTCATCGGCGAAGCCGGCGGGGCAGTTTTTTCAGGGGGGGGGGGGGGGGCGGTGGATCAGGGGTTTCAGGTCAATCGGCCGCAAAAAAGAAGGGAGTCTGCTGGCAATATAATGAGGGCACCTGCAAATTTGGAACGGGATGTAAGTTTAAGCACGAGAGCTCAGGATGCGGGGGATCTCACCCCAGTTCGCGGTGCTTTAAACAGGGAAAGGGCAAGGCCAGCGAGTCTAGCAACAAAGGGGAAGACGCCGGTGAAAGTGGAAAGAATGCTGCCTTTCCTAGGTAGGTATCCGGACACGGCAGTGGCCCAATTGTTAGCGGCGGGGTTCGGGGAGGGCTAGGGGGAGGGGATAAGTGTTTACCTATGGGTTGCTCTATCTCCTGTGCATTCTTCGAATGTTTTAGCTCGTTTGTGGAATGGGTGGTGAGGGATGTGTCTGGTTTGAACTCAGTGATCCACTACTTGGACGACTTTCTGTGTGTCGGTCCGCCCGCATCCAATGTTTGCGCGGTGTTACTGACGACGCTAGAAAGGATAGCGAGGGATTTCGGCATTCCCCTTGCACCCGACAAGACGGAAGGGCCCAGGACGGAGATTCGTTTTTTGGGGATCGTCCTTGACTCTGTGGCCATGGAATGCAGGCTACCAGAGTCAAAATTAGTAGCGTTGAAAGCAGAAGTGCGGGCTTTGGTGGGGCGGCGCAAAGTTCAGCTGAGAGCCCTGCAATCAGTGTTGGGGAAGCTCAACTTTGCGTGCAGGATTATCCCGATGGGTCGTATTTTCAGCAGGAGGTTGTCAGCAAGCACAGGGGGGGTTGAGTCGCCCAGGCATTACGTGACGCTCTCGAAGGACCATAAGAGCGACCTGCGGATGTGGCACGTATTCCTGGACAACTTCAATGGTAGAGCGATATGGATGACGGGGCCGGTGAGCAACTTTGACCTGGAGTTGTTCACGGACGCCGCGGGGTCGGCGGGTTACGGGGCCTTCTTCAAGGGACGCTGGAGTGCGGGCCCTTGGCCGGAGAGCTGGAAACGAGTAGGGTTGATCAAGAACATGCTGTTGCTTGAATTGTTTCCGGTGGTGCTGGCGGTCGAGCTGTGGGGTGAATTCTTCCGGGATCGGAAAGTTTGCTTCCACATCGATAACTTGGGGGTAGTACAGGTTACCAACAAGGTTTCAGCGGCAACGCCGCCGGTGATACACTTGTTGAGACATCTGGTGCTCAGGTGCATGCAGTTGAACATTTTCATTCATGCAGTGCACCTGCCAGGACTGGACAACGTAATCGCTGATGCTCTCTCTCGGTTTCAGTGGGAGAAGTTTCGAGAGTTGGTGCCGGAGGCAGAGCATCAGGGGGTGACGTGTCCGTCGGAGATGTGGAAGATTGCCCTGGACGAATAGCGGGATGGATTCAGCGGTCGGTGAGCGAGGGGACATGGAAAGCATACAGGAAAGTATGGGACGAATGGGTGGCTTTCCAGGGTCAGGCCTCAAGGGGAGAGGGCGAACCTAGGCTGCGTTTCATTTATTTTATCGCCAGGCACATGGAGATAGGCATTTCCGTTTCGAGGCTGGGGAAAGTTATGGCAGCCATGGCTTTTTGGTGTAAGCTCGGGGGGGGGGGTGCGACTGGACAAAGGAGTTCTGGGCGCGTCAGGCGGTGAAGGGTTACAAGAAAGGGAAGTTACGGCGGGAAGAGCGACGGCCGGTGACGTTCGTACTGTTGGGCAGAGTTGTGGACACTCTGTGTGGGGTTTGCTCGTCCGGTTACGAGGTGGGTCTTTTCCGCACGGCTTTCGTGTTGGCTTTCTTTGGGGCTTTCCGCATAGGGGAGCTGGTAAGTTCCTCGAAGACGAAAGGGGATGGACTGGCAGTGGGGGACGTGCGGTGCTCAGGGGACAGGTTGGTTTTGCACCTTCGGAGATCAAAGACGGATCAGCAGGGCTGAGGCAAGGATGTGGTGGTTTTCGCCATTCCAGACGCCAAACTCTGCCCCGTCTTGGTCACGAGTGTGTTTTTGCAAGGGAGACCAAAATGGCGAGGCGCTGTCGCGCTTTCAATTCATAAGAGTTTTCCAAAAATGTTTGCGTAAACTGGATATGGGGGATTTGAAGTTTTCCTCACATTCATTTAGGATTGGGGCGGCAACGGAAGCGGTCAGGTGGGGTCTAACGGAAGAGGCGGTAAAACAGATCGGGAGGTGGGAATCCAAGCGTTTCAGGTCATACGTTAGGACGGATTTAGTGTAATAAAAGTTTTATGAAATAGAAGCTTGTGTGAAGTGCTGACATGGTTTCGTGTGGTACTAAAAAGTGAAGTTCACCAGAGTTTTATTGTTTTTCTTTCAGATCCAGCACCAAGTCTCGTGTGGATCATGGGGCATTCCTATGTCTGCTGGGGAGCCAGAAGGGGTGATGACAGACCTGATGGGAGACAGCTAGGTTTCTCTAGGAGGGAGGCCTACATAAAGTGGTTGGGTTTCCCGGGGATGCTATGGAGTCGTCTGATCCCGGAAGCGCTTAAGTTTGCGAGATGGGTTAGGCCTCCGGAAGTTCTAGTAATACATGTTGGGGGTAACGATTTGGGGCTCAGGACAAAACTTGACGTCACTAGGGACATCAAGTACGACTTCTGCCGACTTCAGGCGGCCTTTCCCAATACCGTCCTGGTCTGGTCAGACATGATAGCCAGGACTTCGTGGCGTTTTGCCAGGTCGTTTGATCTACTCAATAAGGCTAGGAAAAAGGTCAACCAGGAGGTCAGCAGGTTCTTTATAAAGCATGGGGGGTTGGCCATCAGACATAGGGAATTAGAGGTCGACACCTGGCGCTATCTGCGGGCTGACGGAGTTCACTTGGGCACGGATATGTGGGTCATCGGTATCCAGGACGGGATTGAGCGAGCACTTAGGTGTGGAGGTGCGCTCAAGGTTAAGGTGTTAACCTTGTTTGCGGTGGCGGATGTTGGCTGACGTAGGCATAGAGAAGAAACCCCCTCCCCACAGAAAACTTGATGCAGGACCCATTGGAGATATGGGCCCGTTTGGTATATTCCTTACAAGTGATGTAGGGAATATGGTGGATGACTGCACTGCGGGAATAGTTTTGTCTCTGAGCTAGTATGTCAGCTTGAGGCCTAGTTACAGTTGAGATGAACCGCAGTGCACGAGTTGTTGTTTATGGTAATTTGGGTGGGGGGGGGGGGGGGTAATGTCCGCTATAGGCCTACGTCAGGTGTTCTTGATATTGTTTATTTGTTTGTTTATTTGTTTAT
This sequence comes from Lithobates sylvaticus, assembly GCA_028564925.1. Taxonomy (NCBI): domain Eukaryota; kingdom Metazoa; phylum Chordata; class Amphibia; order Anura; family Ranidae; genus Lithobates; species Lithobates sylvaticus. The sequence continues at coordinate 176,146,980 of CM053038.1, forward strand.
AAAAGTTATTTATAAAGTTATTTATATATATTTTGTTATTTAATAAAGGGGCTGCTACGGCCTATTTTACACTCCAGCACGGTGTGGTCTCCGTTACTGGGAAAGGTAAGGGGGTGGGAGTGTATAGCTGGGCAGCTCAGAAATGTAGCTATGTGGTACTTGGTCAAGCTCAAAGACACCGGCTGCAGGAAGACAATCCAACAACACCAGCTGCAGGAACACAGCCCAAAGACACTGGATGCAGGAGGACAGCCCAAAGACACCGGCTGCAGGAACACAGCCCAAAGACACCGGCTGCAGGAACACAGCCCAAAGACACTGGATGCAGGAAGACAGCCCAAAGACACCGGCTGCAGGAAGACAGCCCAAAGACACCGGCTGCAGGGTGTCAGATCTAGCCACATGTAGGCCCTATTAATACCACTTTTCAACGTGTTTTGACTGTTTGAGCATGCAACTGTTTTGCTATTTTGTTTAAATAAAAATATTTTGTTACCTTTTAGATTTAGTACTTATGTGCCTCTTAAAGTCCATCATCTATTAGAAATTCCTTTCCGCAATCATTTTTGGGACGTTGGCACATTACTATCGGTATTCCCACAGCATCACCCTGCGACAATACCTTTCATAGTGCATAATTTTATTTTTAACCAGCTTCAGGAAGACAGCCCAAAGACACCAGCTGCAGGAAGACAGTCCAAAGACACCGGCTGCAGGAACACAGCCTAAAGACACTGGATGCAGGAAGACAGCCCAAAGACACCGGCTGCAGGAAGACAATCCAACAACACCAGCTGCAGGAACACAGCCCAGAGACACTGGATGCAGGAAGACAGCCCAAAGACACCGGCTGCAGGAACACAGCCCAAAGACACCGGCTGCAGGAACACAGCCCAAAAACACTGGATGCAGGAAGACAGCCCAAAGACACCGGCTGCAGGAAGACAGCCCAAAGACACTGGATGCAGGAAGACAGCCTAAAGACACCGGCTGCAGGAAGACAGCCCAAAAACACTGGATGCAGGAAGACAGCCCAAAGACACCGGCTGCAGGAAGACAGCCCAAAGACACTGGATGCAGGAAGACAGCCTAAAGACACCGGCTGCAGGAAGACAGCCTAAAGACACCGGCTGCAGGAAGACGATCCAACAACACCAGCTTCAGGAAGACAGCCTAAAGACACCGGCTGCAGGAAGACAGCCTAAAGACACTGGATGCAGGAAGACAGCCCAAAGACACCAGCTGCAGGAAGACAATCCAACAACACCAGCTGCAGGAAGACAGCCTAAAGACACCGGCTGCAGGAAGACAGCCTAAAGACACCGGCTGCAGGAAGACAGCCTAAAGACACCAGCTGCAGGAAGACAGCCTAAAGACACCAGCTGCATGAAGACAGCCTAAAGACACCGGCTGCAGGAAGACAGCCCAAAGACACTGGATGCATGAAGACAGCCTAAAGACACCAGCTGCAGGAAGACAGCCTAAAGACACCGGCTGCAGGAAGACGATAAAACAACACCGGCTTCAGGAACACAGTCCAAAGACACCAGCTGCAGGAAGACAGCCTAAAGACACTGGATGCAGGAAGACAGCCACTCTTATTTAGTGGCCACCAGTGTATAAGAGGTATCCTTTCAGTTCTCCCACATAGAGGAGTTTGGCTCCCATGGTTGAGACGCAGGATCTTTCATTCTATTACTAGGGTAGGACCCACTAATTCGGGGGAACTTTGTCGCAGTAAGTGGGCTTAGCACTATATAACCATATAGTGTGACCAAACCCCCGTATTTTTTGAATATGTTCAGGTGTTTTTAACTAGCCCTGCAGGAAACGTCATTCTTGAATGTGTGCGCTGTAATATGTTCGCTATTGCTTGTTGGTCTTATGGTAGCACCATCTTGAATTTGAACGCATTGGTGAGTGCTTCCCAAATATGTTTTTGTAAGCCCAAAGACACCGGCTGCAGGAAGATAGCCTAAAGACACGGGATGCAGGAAGACAGCCTAAAGACACCGGCTGCAGGAAGACAATCCAACAACACCAGCTGCAGGAACACAGCCCAAAGACACTGGATGCAGGAAGACAGCCCAAAGACACCGGCTGCCGGAACACAGCCCAAAGACACCGGCTGCAGGAACACAGCCCAAAGACACTGGATGCAGGAAGACAGCCCAAAGACACCGGCTGCAGGAAGACAGCCCAAAGACACCGGCTGCAGGAAGACAGCCCAAAGACACCGGCTGCAGGAAGACAGCCTAAAGACACCGGCTGCAGGAAGACAGCCTAAAGACACCGGCTGCAGGAAGACGATCCAACAACACCAGCTTCAGGAAGACAGTCCAAAGACACCAGCTGCAGGAAGACAGCCCAAAGACACTGGATGCAGGAAGACAGCCTAAAGACACCGGCTGCAGGAAGACAGCCTAAAGACACTGGATGCAGGAAGACAGCCCAAAGACACCGGCTGCAGGAAGACAATCCAACAACACCAGCTGCAGGAAGACAGCCTAAAGACACCGGCTGCAGGAAGACAGCCTAAAGACACCGGCTGCAGGAAGACAGCCTAAAGACACCGGCTGCAGGAAGACAGCCTAAAGACACCAGCTGCATGAAGACAGCCTAAAGACACCGGCTGCAGGAAGACAGCCCAAAGACACTGGATGCATGAAGACAGCCTAAAGACACCAGCTGCAGGAAGACAGCCTAAAGACACCGGCTGCAGGAAGACGATAAAACAACACCGGCTTCAGGAACACAGTCCAAAGACACCAGCTGCAGGAAGACAGCCTAAAGACACTGGATGCAGGAAGACAGCCACTCTTATTTAGTGGCCACCAGTGTATAAGAGGTATCCTTTCAGTTCTCCCACATAGAGGAGTTTGGCTCCCATGGTTGAGACGCAGGATCTTTCATTCTATTACTAGGGTAGGACCCACTAATTCGGGGGAACTTTGTCGCAGTAAGTGGGCTTAGCACTATATAACCATATAGTATGACCAAACCCCCGTATTTTTTGAATATGTTCAGGTGTTTTTAACTAGCCCTGCAGGAAACGTCATTCTTGAATGTGTGCGCTGTAATATGTTCGCTATTGCTTGTTGGTCTTATGGTAGCACCATCTTGAATTTGAACGCATTGGTGAGTGCTTCCCAAATATGTTTTTGTAAGCCCAAAGACACCAGCTGCAGGAAGATAGCCTAAAGACACGGGATGCAGGAAGACAGCCTAAAGACACCGGCTGCAGGAAGACAATCCAACAACACCAGCTGCAGGAACACAGCCCAAAGACACTGGATGCAGGAAGACAGCCCAAAGACACCGGCTGCCAGAACACAGCCCAAAGACACCGGCTGCAGGAACACAGCCCAAAGACACTGGATGCAGGAAGACAGCCCAAAGACACCGGCTGCAGGAAGACAGCCCAAAGACACCGGCTGCAGGAAGACAGCCCAAAGACACCGGCTGCAGGAAGACAGCCTAAAGACACCGGCTGCAGGAAGACAGCCTAAAGACACCGGCTGCAGGAAGACGATCCAACAACACCAGCTTCAGGAAGACAGTCCAAAGACACCAGCTGCAGGAAGACAGCCCAAAGACACTGGATGCAGGAAGACAGCCTAAAGACACCGGCTGCAGGAAGACAGCCTAAAGACACTGGATGCAGGAAGACAGCCCAAAGACACCAGCTGCAGGAAGACAATCCAACAACACCAGCTGCAGGAAGACAGCCTAAAGACACCGGCTGCAGGAAGACAGCCTAAAGACACCGGCTGCAGGAAGACAGCCTAAAGACACCGGCTGCATGAAGACAGTCTAAAGACACCGGCTGCAGGAAGACAGCCCAAAGACACTGGATGCATGAAGACAGCCTAAAGACACCGGCTGCAGGAAGACGATCCAACAACACCAGCTTCAGGAACACAGTCCAAAGACACCAGCTGCAGGAAGACAGCCTAAAGACACTGGATGCAGGAAGACAGCCACTCTTATTTAGTGGCCACCAGTGTATAGGAGGTATCCTTTCAGTTCTCCCACATAGAGGAGTTTGGCTCCCATGGTTGAGACGCAGGATCTTTCATTCTATTACTAGGGTAGGACCCACTAATTCGGGGGAACCAAACCCCCGTATTTTTTGAATATGTTCAGGTGTTTTTAACTAGCCCTGCAGGAAACGTCATTCTTGAATGTGTGCGCTGTAATATGTTCGCTATTGCTTGTTGGTCTTATGGTAGCACCATCTTGAATTTGAACGCATTGGTGAGTGCTTCCCAAATATGTTTTTGTAAGCCCAAAGACACCGGCTGCAGGAAGATAGCCTAAAGACACGGGATGCAGGAAGACAGCCTAAAGACACGGGATGCAGGAAGACAGCCCATAGACACCGGCTTGCAGGAAGATAGCCTAAAGACACTGGATGCAGGAAGACAGTCCAAAGACACCGGCTTGCAGGAAGATAGCCTAAAGACACTGGATGCAGGAACACAGTCCAAAGACACCGGCTGCAGGAAGACAGCCTAAAGACACTGGATGCAGGAAGACAGTCCAAAGACACTGGATGCAGGAAGACAGCCTAAAGACACTGGATGCAGGAAGACAGCCTAAAGACACTGGATGCAGGAAGACAGCCCAAAGACACTGGATGCAGGAAGACAGCCCAAAGACACCGGCTGCAGGAAGACAGCCCCAAGACACTGGATGCAGGAAGACAGTCCAATGACACGGGATGCAGGAAGACAGCCCAAAGACACCGGCTGCAGGAAGATAGCCTAAAGACACTGGATGCAGGAAGACAGTCCAATGACACGGGATGCAGGAAGACAGTCCAAAGACACCAGCTGCAGGAAGATAGCCTAAAGACACTGGATGCAGGAAGACAGTCCAATGACACGGGATGCAGGAAGACAGTCCAATGACACGGGGTGCAGGAAGACAGTCCAATGACACGGGATGCAGGAAGACAGTCCAATGACACGGGGTGCAGGAAGACAGTCCAATGACACGGGATGCAGGAAGACAGTCCAATGACACGGGATGCAGGAAGACAGTCCAATGACACGGGATGCAGGAAGACAGTCCAATGACACGGGATGCAGGAAGACAGTCCAATGACACGGGATGCAGGAAGACAGTCCAATGACACGGGATGCAGGAAGACAGTCCAATGACACGGGATGCAGGATTTTACATGCTTTAATTTATCTTCTTCTCTATATTCATTTTGCAGCAACAGGAAGACAGCAGCTGGATATACACTATGCAAATTTCAGCCAGATCCTGATCCGGACCCGTCTTGCCCACATTTATTGATTGAAAAAAATGAAGGAGCCAGAGAAAAAAAAATCAGCTAATTTCTTAAGACAGGACCCATAGACATTAGTCCAGGACCAGTAGGTAGAGATTTTTGTGTGGTAAACCGCGCTTAGGTACAAAATATATATAGGTTGCTGCCACCCCAGGGGAAGGATAGAGTCTATCCTAAGAGTAGTAGGTAGGTAATACTGTGGTCAGGCGCTACCTATGGTATGAGCTAAAAGCTAGGAGTATATATATAGAACACGTCTGCTTAATTGTAAAAAGATATATATACTATATATAGTATCTGTAGTATCAAAACATAAATAAATTGTAAAGTGCTAGAATAGCCACCAATGTGCGTCCAACATTAAGTGTTCCCAACGTGATACATAAACCATAAAAGCCAAGCGGGGATCTACCCTATGTGGATGGCTTTTACTTGTGTTCACTTACAGCAGGGGAGTGGCCTCCCCCGTGTGTGTATCTTAAATAAAATATAATAAATGTGAACCTAAATCATATAAATGTTTGTGCTGGCATCAAACACACAATATGTGCCAATAACAGTAACACAGTGTAGAGTTTGCTCTTTAAAATCCTTATTGGTGCCCCGACTATTAAGGGGCGGAACTGTCTGTGGGCGGCCCGCCTATATTTACTGCAAGGTGTAGTTGCGTGGTACCGTCGCTGAGGACGTCATATGACGAAACGCGTCCGACGTAACTACGCTACTACGCCTCTACACATCCCCCAGGAAGCACGAGCTTTTGACACGCAGCTGGCACGCAAGCCGACTCGACTGCAGTGTCCAGCTCCGTTACGGGAGCCGTTAAGGCCGATTTGCATGCCCCACTAGTAGGGATTCCTTCCTACCAGATCCCCGATCTATATTTTGGTCGTTCTGAGGGGTACACGGCATTAAGGCAGATGTAATATTTTAACCCGATTTTTTATTTGCATTATTATTTTTTCTGTAATATTTTATTTTTTGCTTTTAAATAAATTAATCCTTATCTTGCAACGATATTGCACAATGGGACTTTTTTCTTTTTTCTACCTCACTCCCCCCTTATGAGGATACCTGCTTATCACCCAATATACCTGAGCTTCCCCGTACTAGCCCAGCAGAGGAGAAATAAGCCCTGGACCACCGATCCATCCGAGACCTGACCTGGTCCGAGAGTGTCCTACAGGCTTGTTACCCCTGCAGGGGTCCAGGCATCCGGTGAGTGGGAATTTCAAAGGGGGAGCACTGAAGTCACCCGAAGATCTGATATGAGCACTATTTAATCACCAAATCTCCTTCTTTCTTTGTCCCTTCTGGAAAGCTTAGAATTTGGACTGTTGAAACTTTCATTATAGTATACTCTGGACATCTCCACAGCTTCTCTGGTTTAAGATTTAATTGTGGACTAGATCCCGTACACCCTGTAGATCTAACTATATACAGAATATATGAATTGGACGTCATTGTATCAACTGTAGCACCTGCATCTTCCTACTAAGATTAAGCTGTGTTCTAAAACGACCAGCACATACTAGAGTTATTTCTCTACACCCAGGCCTCTAGCAGGTTGTGCTATAGGCCTTTGTGAACTATACCAGTGGACCTGTTTGGGTACCTTATATGACCGCACTCAATCATCCGTTTGTTATAACTACTATATTAGTTACGTATTTGGTTTAGAGCACATAGTGATCATTTTGCACTATCTATTTTTACACAGGATATATCTTCACTTCACTTATATTAAGTATTTAGGGGGCTTCAATCCCCGGGTTATGGTGAATCACTTATGTCATACCACCATATACGTGAAATAAATATATTTTTTTATTAAATGTGCACGGCACTCTACACTGTGTTACTGTTATTGGCACATATTGTGTGTTTGATGCCAGCACAAACATTTATATGATTTAGGTTCACATTTATTATATTTTATTTAAGATACACACACGGGGGAGGCCACTCCCCTGCTGTAAGTGAACACAAGTAAAAGCCATCCACATAGGGTAGATCCCCGCTTGGCTTTTATGGTTTATGTATCACGTTGGGAACACTTGGTGGCTATTCTAGCACTTTACAATTTATTTATGTTTTGATACTACAGATACTATATATAGTATATATATCTTTTTACAATTAAGCAGACGTGTTCTATATATATACTCCTAGCTTTTAGCTCATACCATAGGTAGCGCCTGACCACAGTATTACCTACCTATTAGTCCAGGACCACCAGCAGGTGGCAGCATGACATGGTATAGTACCAGAAAATAGAGCGTGGTTTGAGTACAAGTGTATATTCACAGGGTTGTGATTGAAAAGATGTGCACCGCCGTAGCGGCGCTTTGCGGCAGTATTGCCGCGGATTTACCGCGGTTTCCCATTCAAATCAATGGGAAGGAGCGGTATAGGAGCGGTGAACACACCGCTCCTATACCGCTCCAAAGATGCTGCTAGCAGGACTTTTTTTGCCACCCTGCTAGCGCACCGCTCCAGTGTGAAAGCCCGCCGGCTTTCACACTGGAGTTAAAGGGGCCGGATTTTTTCAGGCGGTGAACAGGCGCTATTTTTAGCGCTGTACCGCCTGAAAAACTCACCGGGACCAGATGGCTTGCACCCAAGGGTACTTAGGGAACTTAGTCAAGTAATTGCCAGACCATTGTTCCTAATTTTTACTAATAGTCTACTGACTGGAATGGTACCAGCTGATTGGAGAAAAGCCAATATAGCATCAATATTTAAAAAGGGCCCAAAATACATCCCTGGGAATTACAGACCAGTTAGCCTAACATCAATAGTATGTAAACTCTTGGAGATGATAAGGGACTATATACAAGATTTTAGTAATGAGAACGGTATCATTAGCAGTAATCAGCATGGATTCATGAATAATTGTTCTTGCCAAACCAATCTATTATGCCCCGTACACACGGTCGGATTCTCCGACGGAAAATATTCGAACGGATCATGTTGTCATGTTGTCCCGGCGTGTGTGGGCTCCATCTGACTTTTTTCTGTCGGAATTTACAATGCACAAAGTTTGAGAGCTGGATCTCAAATTTTCCGACAACATGGTCCGATCGCGTCAATTCCTATCGTGTGTAGCCTAGTCCGACGGACAAAGTGCCACGCATGCTCATAAGAAATTTGGAGACAAAAAAAAAACAAAAAAAGGCCGTCAATTTTGAAAAAAAAATAACAATATTTTTTCTTTTCTGCTATAAAACACACCCAATAAAAAAAATGTAAAACATCAAATTTCTTCATCATTTTAGGCCAATTTGTATTCTTCTATATATTTTTGGTAAATAAAAACCTCAATAAGCGTATATTGATTGGTTTGCGCAAAAGTTATAGCGTCTACAAAATAGGGGATAGTGTTATGGCATTTTTATTTTTTTTTACTAGTAATGGGGGTGATCTGCGTTTTTTAGTGGGACTGCGACATTGCGGCGGACAGATCGGACACCTAACTGACATTTTTGACACTTTTATTTGGGAACCATTGACATTATTACAGTGATCAGTGCTAAAAATATGCACTGTTATTGTACTAATGGCTCTGGCAGGGAAGGGGTTAACATTAACATCAGGGGCGAGCAAAGGGTTAAATGTGTTCCCTTAGTGTCTTTACTAACTGTATGGGGGATGGGCTGCCTGGGACAACACACAGATCTGTCTTCCTGCATAGCAGAAAGACAGGATCTGTGTGTCATTCCATGACAGAACGGAGATTTGCCTTGTTTACTATGTTCTATCACTGCGGGGAAAGATCGCCGGTGGACATCGAGTAAAGTATAAATTACAGGAAATGTGCATGTATTGCAGAAGTGTACGCCATATTCCTTTAAACGTTTGTCCTGACATACACTTTAAGGGTAAGCATGCTTTTTAATGAGTAGGGCAGACTCTTGTTCTTCCTACAGTGCCTTGAAAAAGTATTCATACCCCTTGACCTTTTCCACATTTTGTCATGTTACAACCGAAAACGTAAATGGATTTTATTGGGATTTTATGTGATAGACCAAAACAAAGTGGCACATAATTGTGAAGAGGAAGGAAAATGATAAATGGTTTTTAAAAATTTTTACAAACAAATATCTGAATAGCGTGGCATGCATTTGTATTCAGCCCCCCTGAGTCAATACTTTGTAGATCCACTTTTCGCTGCAATTACAGCTGCAAGTCTCTTTGGGGATGTCTCTACCAGCTTTGCACATCTAGAGAGTGAAATTTTTGCCAATTCTTTGCAAAATAGCTCAAGCTCTGTCAGATTGGATGGAGAGCGTCTGTGAACAGCAGTTTTCAAGTCTTGCCACAGATTCTCAATTGGATTTAGGTCTGGACTTTAACTGGGCCATTCTAACACATGAATATGCTTTGATCTAAACCATTCCAATGTAGCTCTGGCTGTATGTTTAGGGTCGTTGTCCTGCTGGAGGGTCTTTTGTAGACTCTAATGCCGCGTACAGACGATCGGACATTCCGACAACAAAACCGTGGATTTTTTTCAGACGGATGTTGGCTCAAACTTGTCTTGCATACACACGGTCACACAAATGTTGTCAGAAATTCCGATCGCCAAGAACGTGCTGACGTACAACACATACGACGAGCTGAGAAAAATTAAGTTCAGTAGCCAGTGCAGCTTCTCTGCTTGATTCTGAGCATGTGTGGACTTTTGTGCGTCGGAATTGTGTAAAAATGCTCGGAATTTCCGACAAGTTTTGTTGTCGGAAAATTTGAGAACCAGCTCTCAAACATTTGTTGTCGGAAATTCCGACAGCAAATGTCCGATGGATCCTACACACGGTCGGAATTTCTGACAACAAGTTTTGTTGTCGGAAAATTTGAGAACCTTCTCTAAACATTTGTTGTCGGAAAATCCCGACAGCAAATGTCCGATGGAGCATACACACGGTCGGAATTTCTGACAACAAGCTCACATTGAACATTTCCCATCGGAAAATCTGACCGTGTACGCGGCATTATTGTTGTCCTGTGGACAGATTCTCCCACCTGAGCTGTGGATCTCTGCAGCTTTTCCAGAGTTACCATGGGCCTCTTGGGTGCTTCTCTGATTAATGCTCTCCTTGCCCGGCCTGTCAGTTTAGGTGGATGGCCATGTCTTGGTAGGTTTGCAGTTGTGCCATACTCTTTCCATGATGGATTGAACAGTGCTCTGTGAGATGCTCAAAGCTTGGGATATTTTTTTATACCCTAACCCTGCTTTAACTGCTTTGCGACCGCCGGCTGTCAATTGACGGCCAGGTGGCGCAGCTCTCGTGGCGGGAGGGCATCATACGACGCCCTCCCCTTCCCGGCCCTCCAGGGAGCGCGCGCGCGCCGTGTGGCTGTGGCAACCGATGTGCGTGCCCGGCGGCCGCGATGTCCGCCGGGCACCCACGATTGCCCGGTAACACAGCAGGACCGTGGATCTGTGTATGTAAACACACAGATCCACGTTCCTGTCAGAAGAGAGGAGACCTATGGTGTGTTCTCAGTACAGAGAAACACCGATCGGTCTCCTCCCCTTGTGAGTCCCCTCCCCCCACAGTTAGAATCACTCCCAGGGAACATATTAACCTCTTCAGCGCCCCCAGTGTTAACCCCTTCACTGCCAGTCACATTTACACAGTAATCAATGCATTTTTATAGATCGCTGTATAAATGTGAATGGTCCCAAAAATGTGTCAAAAGTGTCCGATATGTCCACCGCAATATCGCAGTCATGATACAAATCGCAGATCGCCGCCATTACTAGTTTAAAAAAAAAAAAAAAAACAATAAAAATGCTATAAATCTATCCTCTATTTTGTAGGCGCTATAACTTTTGTGCAAACCAATCAATATACGCTTATTGCGATAATATGTATGTAATAATATGTATGTAATATGTAATATGTAGAAGAATACGTATCGGCCTAAACTGAGGAAAAAAAATGTTTTTTCATATATTTTTTGGGGATATTTAGTATAGCAAAAAGTAAAAAATATTGTTTTTTTTTTAAACTTGTCACTCTTCTTTTGTTTATAGCGCAAAAATAAAAACCACAGAGGTGATCAAATACCACCAAAAGAAAGCTCTATTTGTGGGGACAAAATAATAACAATTTCATCTGGGTACAGTGTTGTATGACCGCGCAATTGTCATTCAAATTGTGACAGCACTGAAAGCTGAAAAAATGGCTTGGGCAGGAAGGGGGTGAAAATGCCCTGTATTGAGATGGTTAAACTTCTTCACAACTTTATCCCTGACCTGTGTGATGTGTTCCTTGGCCTTCGTGATGCTGTTTGTTCACTAAAGTTCTCTAACAAACCTCTGGGGGCTTCACAGAACAGCTGTATTTATACTGAGATTAAAAAAATTGAAAACCATTTATAATTTTCCTTCCACATCACAATTATGTGCCACTTTGTGTTGGTCTATCATATAAAATCTCAATAAAATACATTTACCTTTTTGGTTGTAACATGACAAAATGTGGAAAATTTCAAGGGGGTGTGAATACTTTTTCAAGGCACTGTATAAAGTGGGAGATGACATCTGGCTGGTCTGTTGTGTCTTGATGAGCTGACATAAGCAATAGCAGTCCTTAATTCACTTTAATACACCTAATTCGGTCCAGCTTCTCTATCATACAATGAAATTTGAACCATGGGGGCCCTGCTGACAACACTCGGCTCAACAAACTTCAAATGAGAAATTGAGTGAGCTGGGAGGAAAAAAGTCACCAAACACTGACTCTGGCCAATCAACTGCAGTCGCTGTTCTGGTATTCTAATATCGGCAGCTGTTAGAACACAATAGCTGGTAGGGTATCATACCATGGATGGGGGAACGTATGTATCTTTACATGCCTATGAAGTTATCTAACAATACGTTAATAACCCACAAGGCAGTTTTGCTGACAGTTCGAATACTAGCACTGTAAGAAAATGGAACATATTTCAGGCATTGGGGGCTGGGGACCTAGAGGAAGGGTGGGCACAAGGACTAATCAGTAGCTTTCAATAACTTGAGATTGCGGTTGCTATGCTTCAGCACAGACCATGTAAATATTGAATGCAGTGGCTCACAGCAGACCATAAGGAAACTATGATGCAGAAGAGGGTTGGCTTTTGGTTTAAGTTAGGCTAGTGCTGTTCTGTAGTGGGGGAGCACATCCACCCTTTAGGCTGTTGAACCCTGGTCAGGTGATCCACATGGCACACTGTAGTCACCTAGTTTGGGCCTCCTAGGGTTCCCAAGGCTCCACCTAGCAGGGGACATACGGTGGTGCGCTACACAGCCTGGCATGACCAGGACCCCAGTACCTTATTCAATTCCACTACTGGCCTTGCCCTCAACAGACCCCACAGAGCCCTAGTGCACAGGGACATTTCCAGGAAAGAAAATGAAAATATGAAGGGTACATGTCAGGCTCTGTGCAATCACCCTTATGTGAGGCTATCATTCCCAACAGTCCTTAGCAAGATGGTAGCAGAATACCGATAACAGAGAGCAGAGACAAAATGAAAGGCCTGTACCTACATTAGGGGTGTACAGAGTTTGGCATCCCCCTGTGGGCGAGGCCACCAAACCCATGCACATGCGGGGGTACCTCTCCTTATCTCTTGTTGTATGTTGCAATTAGAAGAAACATTGCTAAGCCCATGCCCTCTCCACCAGTCCAGTATACCTCTGCCCCCTCACTACCAGTGACAGAATGGGGTCCTGCCATGCACATAGTGTGGACCTCATGCATGCACTTACTTAATTCCATTCCATTACTTAACTTCCATTCTCCCGTACCATGCGGCCTGGTACATGAGGTTTCCGTACCGCGGGTTCGGTCCCAGATGCTTTGCAGGAACTGTCTCTGCTAGGAAGGGAGCCAGAACACCGACCTCTCGCTACCGGAGGACCTTATACCTATGCCAGGTACCAAGCTTTTCATACATTCTCACAAATCTATGGTTACCTGTGGCAACTACTCTCCTGCTCCGACTCTTCTGTCCTTCTTCCTACGTTCCACCATGCACCCCTTTGAATAACTTCAGACCAGGCCATTGAATAGTTCAAGAAAATTTACTGTATGCTTCTGAGACATTACAAGTCATAATGCAGACTCAGTCCTCCTCATTAACTAAGCTATGGCTGCCCAGGCATACATGTCCAGGTGTAAGTCCCTGACTGGCAGAGTCCATTGGTAGAGAATCCTCTTAGAGTGGAAGACAGGTGAGGCTCCAGGCCACATCTTTCCTGTGATTTAGACTTTCGTGTTTCCCAAACGGTCCTGCTCGCTCCCTTAGCTTGGCTTTCCCCCTATTTATATATAGACCAGGGTGGAGGACAGAACCCAAAAAGTATGGGAAACCAGCAGACCCAAAGCTTAACCCTTCTCTAGCCTGGGCAACTTAGTCTCAATTGCTAGTAGCACATCTCCCTAGTAGGCACCTACCTACACCCCCTAAGGGAATACAAGTAGTCCCAATACATAAAAGTCCTCCAATGTTTTCCACATCCCTTCCCTAGGTGAAAGCTAATGATATAGGCTCCCTTCCTACATGCTGCACCTTCGTAAACAGTAATCACTTTCCTTGTGGCATTTAACTAACCTAAAGGCTCCCAACTTCCTAATATACCTTCAGAAAGAATACCCCGCTCCTAGTAGTGGCAGGGTTGGAACTTAACCAGGGTGGCTCTTAAAACCAAAGCTCACGCTCAAGTTGTAGGGGCATCTAGTGGCCAAACAGTCAACACTACAACAGGCCAAATATGTACCCTATCTTACAGTGCTTACCCACTGAATCACTTATTGTGCATCCTAGGAGGGTCCTAAGGACTAGAAGTGTGTGGGTTTTTTTCACTACTCAGTTTAGTTCTATTGAATAATCCCTTTTCCTAACTCTAACCCACTCTGTTAGTGGCAGCAGTGGATCATGGCTTCATTGTTGCGGAACTGCTACAGGAAGAACAGATGTCATAGTAATATTAAGGTACAGAATGAATAATCTTGCTTTTCTTCTTCATATCTCCAGGCACCAGGATCTGTACCTGCTTGTAGGGTTGCCACCTTTTCTTCAAGTCAAACCCGAACACTTTAGTGGCACACAGCAATTTTTTTTTCTATAGTATAAACTATACATACTGTATATTTTGCATCTAAATACCATTTCTAATCATATGAAGTTAATCACAAGAGTTCCCCTTTTACGTCTGAACCCGCAGAGTTACCCCTTCACGTCTGAACCCGCAGAGTTCCCCCTTCACGTCTGAACCCGCAGAGTTCCCCCTTCACGTCTGAACCCGCAGAGTTCCCCCTTCACGTCTGAACCCGCAGAGTTCCCCTTTTACATCTGAACCCGCAGAGTTCCCCTTTTACGTCTGAACCCGCAGAGTTCCCCTTTTACGTCTGAACCCGCAGAGTTCCCCTTTTACGTCTGAACCCGCAGAGTTACCCCTTCACGTCTGAACCCGCAGAGTTCCCCCTTCACGTCTGAACCCGCAGAGTTCCCCCTTCACGTCTGAACCCGCAGAGTTCCCCCTTCACGTCTGAACCCGCAGAGTTCCCCTTTTACGTCTGAACCCGCAGAGTTCCCCTTTTACGTCTGAACCCGCAGAGTTCCCCTTTTACGTCTGAACCCGCAGAGTTCCCCCTTTACGTCTGAACCCGCAGAGTTCCCCCTTTTACGTCTGAACCCGCAGAGTTCCCCTTTTACGTCTGAACCCGCAGAGTTCCCCTTTTACGTCTGAACCCGCAGAGTTCCCCTTTTACGTCTGAACCCGCAGAGTTCCCCTTTTACGTCTGAACCCGCAGAGTTCCCCCTTTACGTCTGAACCCGCAGAGTTCCCCCTTTTACGTCTGAACCCGCAGAGTTCCCCTTTTACGTCTGAACCCGCAGAGTTCCCCTTTTACGTCTGAACCCGCAGAGTTCCCCTTTTACGTCTGAACCCGCAGAGTTCCCCTTTTACGTCTGAACCCCAGAGTTCCCCTACACTGTAAAGGGGGACTCTGCAGACTCTGATGTAAGGGAGAACTCGGGGGACTCTGACATAAGCGATGCTCAGGGAACAGTGGGAACTCTGATGCATGGAGAGGACTCTGATGTAATGGGGGACACTGTAGCTTCTGGTGTAAAGGGGAGCTCTGATGTAAGGGGTGCTCTGAGAACCCTGATTTCCCTTAGTGTACTCACTCAGAGGCAGGAGAGAGAAGGGGGGAGACTTCAGTCAGAGACAGGGATGGATGGTGAGCTCACCCACCCCTTGGCATCTCTCATCTAGATGTATCTGAGGCTGCTGGACTTTACATTTTCATCTCTTACTTTCCTTTTCTGAGGCACAGCGCCAGGGATTGGAGTGTGGGTGGGCAGACACAGAGGGGTAGGGGCGGAAGGAAGAGGAGCAGATCGAACCCTATCTCTTCTCCTGTCTGTGTGTGTGGCAAGGGGGGGCGGGATTGTTAGTGCTGGCTTTGGACAGTGTGAAAGAGTGTGTAACAGACACTCTCAGCTTAGACAACTGCAGCCAGCAACCCCGCTGGGAAACCATAGTCCAGTCTGCATAATGTGTCCGGGTCTTAGGCAGTTTAGAACCCGGACACATGATTCCAAACCCAAACTGTACCTACCATTCATGATTTGCATCTTAAGCATTCAGTAGGCAGTTATCCAGAGATGGGTTTTAAGTAATGCATTGCAGGAAGACTGGGAACGAGTCACGTGCTCCCCCATACTTGGAAATGCTGGTTGCACAGATCCGAGCAGTGGTATGGGTAATTATAGTCAATGAAGGGTGCCCAGCACAAAGTGGAGGGGTACGATTAATATGTTTATCCCAACAAATTAGTTTCCTGGCTTGTTTACTTGGGCATTGTTACCAAAAGCTGTCTTTTGCATTTGAATGCAATACACCTTAAAAGCAAAAGTCTGCTTTTACCTGCTTTGCTCAGGGCACACACACATCTCAGTTTGGAAATGCCGTATCCAGAGAAAGAAAACACAATGCAAAGCAGGTTCAACGTAACCTCAGAATACTGTATCATCAAAATAAATGGGATTCTGTTGAACTGAATTTGATGTGTGGTTCAGACACATAAGTAAACAATGCCCATGTACACAAACTTAAAGTACAGTGGAACCTTGGTTTACGAGTAACGCGGTTAACGATCGTATTGAAAGACGAGCAACTTTTTTTTTTTTTTTAATTCTGACTCGGTTTGCGAGTGTTGTCTCGTAAAACAAGCAGAATTCAAGCTAATGGGGTGTGCAGTACCTCATTTGGCCAGAGGTGTGGGGGCACTGGTGACACTCGGAACGGTTCAGAGCCGTTCGGAAATACTCGGAATCACTTGAAAATACTTAGTTCCCGAGTGTTTCTGAACCTTTCCAAAGTTCAGCCGAGCTGTCCCCGGGTATTTCTGAGGCTCTCTGGCGCCCCCCCCCCCTCTGGCCACATGCGACATTGCATACAATAGAAGTCAATGCAGAACGAATGATCTTCGTTTCCATTGACTTCTATGGGGAAACTCGCTATGATATGCAAGTGCTTTGGATTACAGGCATTCTCCTGGAACGGATTATGCTCGTAATCCAAGGTTCCACTGTATAACTAAAGGCAAAACTTTTTTTTTTAGTTTTGGAGAGGGATTAGAACACCTAGTGCTGTCTGTACCCCCATTAGGGAGATTCACCCCTTTCTATTTGCCCTGTTTACCGTTATAATTGAAAGTAAACGAAAATCTCAAATTTTGGGTGGTCCCTAGAAAAGTAATAGAGGTGACATCGTCCAATGAGGGCACTAGTTCTGTTGACCCGGGGGTCCCCAAGGAATTCACTTAATTTTCAGGCAATTCATCTCACTTTCTGTTTAGCTATTTGTAGGGAAGTGAAGGGAAATCTCCAAAATGGGACACAGATGGCAAAAAAAAAAAAATCTGACAGGGGTTATAACCCCCCCATCTATCCCCCCCCCCCCCACACTCTATCCAAAATAAAAAAAAAAAAGTTTTGCCCATAGTTCTACTTTAACCACTTGCCGACCGCCGCACGCCGATATACGTCGGCACAATGGCAGCGGTGGGCAAATGGGCGTACCTGTACGTCCCCTTTAATTGCCTGGGCTAGCAGACGCGCGCGCCGTGGTGTACAGCGTGACTGTGCCTGCAGGACATTGCAGGACCTGCGGACTCAATGTCCGCCGGTGTCCCAGCGATCGTGTCACGGAGCCACAGAAGGGGGAGATTCCTATATAAACAAGGAATTTCCCCGTTCTGCCTAGTGACATGACAAAGATCTACTGCTCCCTGTCATCGGGAGAAGTGATCGCTGTCATGTCAGTGGTAGCCCATCCCCCCCACAGTTAGAATCACTCCCTAGGACACACTTAACCCCCTGATCGCCCCCCCCCAGTGTTTAACCCCCTTCCCTGCCAGTGTCATTTACACAGTAGAGAAAGGGAACCACCGCTCCAGGATAGCCCTTTAGGGCGAATGCTCTCTCTCCTATCCAGGAGCCCCAGGTGCTGGCTAATGACACAATAGGCAGTAAGGGGGTAAAAAACTGACGCGTTTCGCACTAGAATCAGTGCTTACTCATAGCTCATGAGTAAGCACTGATTCTAGTGCGAAACACGTCAGCTTTTGTACCCCTTTTTTTTTCCTTTGCTGTGGACCTTTGGATGTGATGTGATCCTTGATTTTCAATAAACAAGGATTTTATCTTTTTCCGGTGTGCGGCTGTCCAGAGTTTTTCTGCTACTTCCTGTCATTTACACAGTAATCAGTACATTTGTATAGCACTGATCAATGTATAAATGCCAATGGTCCCAAAATAGTGTCAAAAGTGTCCAATGTGTCCGCCATAATGCCGCAGTCACGATAAAAAATCGCAGATCACCTCCATTACTAATAAAAGAAAAATGAATAATAAAAATGTTATAAAACTATCCCCTATTTTGTAGACGCGATAACTTTTGCACAAACCAATCTATATACGCTTTATGCGATTTTTTTTTTTTTTACCAAAAATATGTAGAAGAATACGTATCGGCCTAAACTGAGGAAAAAAATATTGTTTTTATATATTTTTGGGGGATATTTATTATAACAAAAAGTAAAAAATAATGTTTTTTTTTTTTCAAAATTGTTGCTCTTTTTTTGTTTATAGCGCAAAAAATAAAAAACGCAGAGGCGATCAAATACCACCAAAAGAAAGCTCTATTTGTGGGAAAAAATTACGTAAATTTTGTTTTGGTGTAACGTCGCGCGACTGCGCAATTGTCAGTTAAAGCGACGCAGTGCCGAATCGCAAGAAGTGCTCTGGTTAGGAAGGGGGTAAAATATTCCGGGGGTGAAGCGGTTAAGGTAAAGCATGAAAATGACTCAAAATATGTTATGTGAGGTATTGCTTCTTAGCAAGTGTGAAGGAGGGTAACCCCCTCACACATTGCTTTCTGGAATTGATTGTGCTTCCCCACACTCATATGACAGGAAAAGATTAATGCTTAATAAATCCCATTCTGAGCTAATGTCCGATAAGAAACAGATGTTGGGGTTTCCAGTCAAGAAGTAATCATGTAACATTGTCCCTACGCAGGTCCTGATCAATTCCAGGTAAAATTACAGTCTGAATCCAAACAGCTGTATAGTACACAGATCAGCTTTTTTCAACCAGGGTTCTGTGGAATTTACTTATGCTAAGCTAAAGGGGTCCTCAAATGTGGCCCCTGACATCACCAAAGAGCGTCTTGAAAAAGTTTTCATACCCCTTGAAATTTTCCACATTTTGTCATGTTACAACCAAAAACGTAAATGGATTTTATTGGGATTTTATGTGATAGACCAACACAAAGCGGCACATAATTGTAAAGTGGAAGGAAAATGATAAATGGCTTTTAATATTTTTTTGCAAATAAATATGTTAAAAGTGTGGGGTGCATTTGTATTCAGCCTCTTTTACTTTGATATAGATATGTGGGGTGGTGCTGGGGTTGGTCTGGAGCAGGTCTAACCCACATCCCAGAAAATACAGTGAATACAGGGTATATTCCTCTTGGGGGACTTTAAAGGGAAAGGACAACTGCTTGAGTATAAAGAAATGTTTTTATTTTACAAGAAAGGTTAGTGTGGAAAACAAATCCACGTGAGTATACACAAACAAAATATACATAAACGGGGTAATGAAAAGGATGCAACAACATAAGCATAGATATGCGACACAGATACAGTTATATGCGATTATCCGACGCGTTTCGAGTTTTTACTCTTCTTCAGGGATATTGGGATCAGCACATATATGTATTAAACATCCTGCATCTGGATATCTTATGAAAGCATCCACAATTTTAAAAGGGGGAAGAGGTAGAGTAGAACCCTTGGTGTGGTAAGCAAGGGTGTTGATGCTGCTTGTGACTCCCGCGGGCGTCCCGGGATTTAGAGGTGGTGTCCGCCCGTCCCCCCCCCAAGAGAGAACACACACACATGGAACCCCAAACGAGGAGTGGTCACCAACAGAGGGCGTCTAGAGGTTCCCCGTGATACCCAAAGGGACCCAGGGGTGGTACGTGGCAACTTGGGGCCCAGAAGTAGGTGGAAGGCAGTAAAAACTGGGTGGTAGGGCAGAAGCGGATCAAGAAACTTGTCTGGGATGGTCAGGGATATGCAGTAATTAAACAGCAAGAAAATGGCAGCGGTAGCGGGCCCTGGTAGATGTCGGGCAGTGTGACCGAGTGCCTGAAAGCTATATTGGAGTGGTGTTTAGGGTATACACCACTGAGTGGCCACCAGAGTGGAAGGACGACAAGGATCCGAAGCAGCAGCTTGGGTTTTTGTCTTTTACTTTGATACCCCATTAAAGTTCATGTGCGTGTAAAAGCAGGCGTCGCAATACTTTTGGTAATATAGTGTATAAGCAGCCAGGGGTAACACACTGGCTTCATCCACGGTCAGTATTCGCATGCAACCATTGGGATGACTGGTTTCATGCGAACAGAAGCGGCATCTGCCATCACTTTGCAAATCTGACAGTCACCACCGACAGCTTCTGCTGGTCTGCAAACAGTGTGTACAGGCAGTGTTTACTGACCATTCGGCCGCTCGGGCACTTCCCGAGGGCCCCCGGGCTACTAGGGGGCCCCATCAGGGTTGCCAGCCTCAGTAAAACCAGGGACAGCATGTAAAAATCTGTTTTTTTTTTACATCTGTTTCTGAAATGTCCCTTACCGACATCCATTTGGTCTAAAAATCCAGAGATTATAGCTGCCCCACCTCTCCAGTACCTTCTCAGCCAATAGAAACATGTCTGTGTATACTGTGTGATTGTATACTGTGTGTGTGTATACTGTGTGGCCCCATAATCTCTGATTGCCTGGGGGCCCCATAATCTCAGATTGCCCGGGGGGCCCCATGAGTTGTCAGTCCGCCCCTGGCCACATACAAACTGGATGCAGGTAATTGGTCAGTTTGTAAGTGGCAATAGCACTGATTTTGCTACCTCCAAAGGTAGACTTTAGCTACCTCTGAACACATCAAACTAGCTGCACATATTCGCAGCCTGAATGTAGTCTAATGCCGCGTACACACGAGCGGACTTCTCGTCGGACTGAACTCCGAAGGACTTTTCGACGGAGTTCCGCCGAAACGGACTTGCCTACACACGATCACACCAAAGTCCGATCGTTTAGAACGCGATGGCGTACGACGGGAGTAGAAAAAGGAAGTTCAATAGCCAGTAGCCAATAGCTGCACCTTGCATAGTTTTTGGTCCGTCGGAACAGCATACAGACAAGCGGTTTTCTGGATAGGAACTGGTTCCGGCGGAAAGATTTGAATTGAAACATGTTCTACTTCTAAACAATGTAATGTCCTGCGAGCATTAGAATATTGGAGGTTCTAGTTCTAGGTCAGTAAGAATTTTAGAAAGAAAAAGTCAGATGAAGCCCACACACGATCGGAATGTCCGACAGAATGATTCCATCTGAACTTTTCTGCCATAAAGTCCGGTCCTGTGTACAGGGCATAATATGTTTATTTCCTAGGATGGCCAGTGCCACCTAGAGACAACAATGCAGTATTTTTTTCTGAAATAGCTCAGTCAGGAAAAATTCCACATAATTGCCACTAGATGGACCTGACAATCCTAGAAAATACATGTATAAGCAAATTATATTAAAGATTTGTGACACCTGTGTGAACGATCGACATATTTGCCCAGCAAATTGCTTACACACTGATCCCTAGGTTTGCCATTATTGTTATTCTTTTTATTTGTTTTTAGATATATAACTTGCTGACACTGATAACATACTGTGAGCTGTAGATATAATTTTCCTAAGACTTGAAGATTAAGTCACGGGTCCCTCCGGGGTATAAAGGTTGAAAAGGCTGGTATAGAGATATCAGTAATCAGTGAGTAATTCTGGCAGCCCTGGCGCTGACTATAAGATGCACAATGGGTACCTGACGCCAGCTGATGTATGAAATTGAATGTGTGGTTCATTAGATACAATTTTATGGTTTTCCACAGCACATTGATGTGTTATCCATGACTTTAACATCTTGATCAATATTTAATCCTAGATGGGAACACTTTCTACCGCTTCCCTCTAATGAAGTTCCATCTAAACAAGCCTGTATAATAAGATACAGTGCAATCTGCAGAGTGCAGCAGCCAATCGTTTTTCATTGCTCCTGCTTTCTGTACTAAGCACACCATCACTGATGTTTTCACTGCCTTGGGCAATATCATAACAACGTCTTTCATGGCAATGATTTTGACAATGACCTTGTAAAACCTAAGAAGATAAGGGCACTCTTATAGTATTTAAGTTAAAGGAGTTGTAAAGGCAGAAGGTTGCCATTCTATGCATTAGGATAACAAACCTTCTGTGTGTAGCAGTCTCCCCAGCACCCCCCTAATTACATACCTGAGCCCCTTCTCTCTCCAGCGATGTCCATGATCCCCTCAGCCATCCAGGACACTCCTCCTAATTGTCTGAGACAGAGCAGCGGCGCCATTGTCTCCCACAGCTGTCAGTCAAAGTCTCTCAGCCAATCAGGGGAGACATAGGGCGCGGCCAGGTCGGGGCTCTGTGTCTGAATGGATACATGGAGCTCTGACACGGCTTGGGTGCCCCCTGTAGCAAGCTGCTGGCTGAGGGGCACTCAAAAGAGGGGGGGCTAGAAGCAGTGAAGAGGGACCCAAGAAGAGAAGGATCCAGGCTGCTCTGTGCAAAACCAACTGCACAAAGGAGTTAAGTATGACATGTGATCAGTGGGAAGAATGCTCCTTACATTGGTGATCAGTGAGAAGAATGTTCCTTACATTGGTGATCAGTGGGAAGAATGCTCCTTACATTGGTGATCAGGGAGAAGAATGCTCCTTACATTGGTGATCAGTGGGAAGAATGCTCCTTACATTGGTGGTCAGTGAGAAGAATGCTCCTTACATTGGTGATCAGTGAGAAGAATGTTCCTTACATTGGTGATCAGTGGGAAGAATGTTCCTTACATTGGTGATCAGTGAGAAGAATGTTCCTTACATTGGTGATCAGTGGGAAGAATGCTCCTTACATTGGTGATCAGTGAGAAGAATGCTCCTTACATTGGTGGTCAGTGAGAAGAATGCTCCTTACATTGGTGATCAGTGAGAAGAATGTCCCTTACATTGGTGATCAGTGAGAAGAATGCTCCTTACATTGGTGATCAGTGGGAAGAATGCCTCTTACATTGGGGGTCAGTGGGAAGAATGATCCTTACATTGGTGATCAGTTGGAAGAATTCTCCTTACATTGGTTGTCAGTGAGATGAATGTCTCTTATGCTGGTGGTCAGTGGGAAGATTGTCCCCCACATTGGTGGTCAGTGGGAATAATGCTCTTTACTTTGGGGAACAGTGAAAAGAATGCTTCTTATGCCGCATACACACGAGCGGACTTTTCCCAGCGTGACGGACTTTCCGAGCGTGTGGACTTGCCCACACACGCCCGGACTTCTCCGGCGGACAGTCCGCTGGACAAAGTACGCCGGACTTTTGAAAATGAACGGACTTGCCCACACACGGAGCAGTCCGTTCATTTCGAACGTAACTTCAGGTACGTAGCTAGCGTAGGCAGTAAATGCCGGCGCGCTAGCTCCGTCACCTGGCATGGATTTAAAGGGAATCCCCACGCCGAAAAACGGCGTGGGGGTCCCCCCCAAATCCATCTCAGACCCTTATCCGAGCACGCAGCCCGGCCGGCCAGGAAAGGGGTGGGGACGAACGAGCGCCCCCCCCTCCTGAGCCATACCAGGCCGCGTGCCCTCAACATGGGGGGTGCCCTGGGGAAAGGGGGGCCGTGCGGCCCCCCCACCCCAAAGCACCTTGTCCCCATGTTGATGAGGACAAGGGCCTCTTCCCGACAACCCGGCCGTTGGTTGTCGGGGTCTGCGGGCGGGGGCTTATCGGAATCTGGGAGCCCCCTTTTATAAGGGGGCCCCCAGATCCCGGCCCCCCACCCTATGTGAATGAGTATGGGGTCTTCTTCCGTCTTGGGGGGTCTTCTCGCCAGACTCCTCCGCTATTTACCTAGCTCTTTTACCGAGCGGAGAAGTCCGGCTACCTTCTTCGTCGTCGCCGCCGTCGTCTGGGGGTCTCGATCCGCCTTCGGGGGTCTTCCGGTGTCTCTTCTGTTCTTGCCGATGTAGTCGCTTTCTGCGCCGCCTTCTTCTTCCGCCTTCTTCTTCTTCTTCTTCTTCTTCCGATGTTGACACGTCGCTCCCTCTGGCCGGAATGCCAGAGCCGCGCTGTGCTGGGACTTATATAGGGACAAGGGGACAGGGTCACATGCTCATGTCACATGGTGACCCCGCCCCCTTGTGATGTCACAGTCCCAGCATCCTCCGGGACTGTGACATCACAAGGGGGCGGGGTCACCATGTGACATGAGCATGTGACCCTGTCCCCTTGTCCCTATATAAGTCCCAGCACAGCGCGGCTCTGGCATTCAGGCCAGAGGGAGCGACGTGTCAACATGGGAAGAAGAAGAACAAGAAGAAGAAGAAGAAGAAGGCGGAAGAAGAAGGCGCGCAGAAAGCGACGACAGCGGCAAGAACAGAAGAGACACCGGAAGACCCCCGAAGGCGGATCGAGACCCCCAGACGACGGCGGCGACGACGAAGAAGGTAACCGGACTTCTCCGCTCGGTAAAAGAGCTACGTAAATGGCGGAGGAGTCCGGCGAGAAGACCCCCCAAGACGGAAGAAGACCCCCGGAGCGGTGCAATAAATTATTTTTTCAAAAGTGTGGTTTCTTTACTTTACATTTTACACTTTAGGTGAATGGGTAGGGGTACATCGTACCCCATACTCATTCACATAGGGTGGGGGGCCGGGATCTGGGGGCCCCCTTATAAAACGGCCATGGTTGTCGGGAAGAGGCCCTTGTCCTCATCAACATGGGGACAAGGTGCTTTGGGGTGGGGGGGCCGCACGGCCACCCTTTCCCCAGGGCACCCCCCATGTTGAGGGCACGCGGCCTGGTACGGCTCAGGAGGGGGGGGCGCTCGTTCGTCCCCACCCCTTTCCTGGCCGGCCAGGCTGCATGCTCGGATAATGGTCTGACATGGATTTGGGGGGAACCCCCACGCCGTTTTTCCGCGTAGGGAGTCCCTTTAAATCCACGCCAGGTGACGGAGCTAGCGCGGCGGCATTTACTGCCTACGCTAGCTACGTAACCTGAAGTCACGTGCTAAATGAACGGACTTGCCGATGAGCGGCAAGTCCGTTCATTTTCAAAAGTCCGGCAGACTAGCCTACTAACGGCGGGATTGTCCGCCGGACTGCCAAGTCCTGCGGATAATTTTAAAACCAAACTTAAAACTTTGGTCCGCCGGATTTTGGCGCCAAAAAGTCCGCCAGCGACCCACACACGAGGGGATTGTCCGCTGGACTTGAGTCCAGAGGATAATCCCGCGGGATAGTCCCTTCGTGTGTACGCCGCATTACACTGATGGTCAGTAATGTCCCTTACATTGGTGGTCAGTGGGAAGAATGCTGCTTACATTTTGGTATTTTTTGTCATTGATCTTTTTGGTCATTGGGTCAATTTGGTAATTTGGTCATTGGAAAGACCCGCCCTTACAAATACACATTGTAGCTAAAAATATTGATGTCATTGGCTGCCTATCTGAGAGGCAGAAGGTGCTCATTGTTCAAAGAACCTTTAGCAACCTCTGGAGGAACTTGAGGGTTCCATGGAATTCTGCTTAAGAAAGACTGGGCTAACTAAGCAACGAACAAGTGTCAATACCTGGAGCAGCATACAGTCCTTATCAAGCAGAACCTTAGAACCCACATTACAAATGCAAAGAGCTTAAAAAAAAATGAATGTGAAATATGAGGTACAACATTTGCATAAAAAGATTTATTGAGCAATAGATAAAAATCTTTTACATAAGAACATTTTTAACAGCAAGCTGATTTGTAAATACTACCGTGTACAGTCAACATAGTATTCAGTATTTGTACTTATACAAATTGCACTCTTGGGTACATCCTTTATCTCAATACGTTTTGTGACAATAACCTCACTTCTTCATGAGCAGATGCCCAACAGGCCATGAGCTTTTGGCCTGGCTACATTTAGATGTTTGAAAAACCGCTGGCTCTTCGAACACCTTCCTAGATCCTAAGCACCTAATTTGAGAAAATTCATCTTGAAAAGGCATATTGAAAAATGCATTTAAAAACCCATGAAAAAAAGATGCCATAAGTTTTAAAACCAGCCTTGGGGCAGGGCTGGTCTGGGACAACAATTTGGCCCTGGACTTCATGCAGACCGGTCCACTATTAATTTGGCAAACAAGCACAAAAACAGTATATAAACTATACGCAATTGTGCAAAAAAAAACAAGTAGCATAACATAAGGAGTCCTCACTAACCTCTTTTATTATTTCACTTATTCTCCTCTGTATTTTTCTCATCCTTCTTACATCACTGCGTAAAGTTGAGGGTGAGCCACGGAGCCATTACTTTGACAGGCTGTCACTAAAACTGGCACACTGAGCCATCGGCCCACCGGGAAACTCCCTGTAGTCCCGATGGCCAGTACATGCCTGCCTTGGGGTCTATTGACCGGGGGAAAGGATTGAAAATCTTTGGCTCGGGGCACAAACAGAGCCAACCAACCCTTTCATCAGGACATTTCATCAGGACACCAGGATCTCCACTACACCTCAGGAGAATGTCCACCAGGAGTCCATTTAAGAAGCGCTGCTATTGTGCCCAAACCCTGATGAAGGAGGGGGGGTTGTCCCCCAAAATGTGCTGGCTTCCATTTCACTACTTGTTGTCACATCGTTATCAACAATAAAGGGTTATGGACATTTCATCAGGACACCAGGATCTCCACTACACCTCAGGAGAATGTCCACCAGGAGTCCATTTAAGAAGCCCTGCTATTGTGCCCAAACCCTGATGAAGGAGGGGGGGTTGTCCCCCAAAATGTGTTGGCTTCCATTTCACTACTTGTTGTCACATCGTTATCAACAATAAAGGGTTAGGGACTCTTGAGATGACTATTTTGGAACTTTCATCATAGGGACAGATTTCTACAGACTAGGAAGGCGTACCATGGCGCCGCACTGACCCGGCATGGGGAAATATGTGTGTTTATACTGTAAAGGACATATTTTTAGTCAAACACCTATTCACATTTCCAACATCAACTTCCTTTGTCACACTTGGAAGCCAGTCACAAGACATCTCAGAGTCACAATGAAAGTTTGGGCCTGAAGCAGTGGCATTGCTAGGGGGTGGCTTTTGGGGCTATAGCCCTGAATCTGGGGCCCATAGCCCCGAGTCTCTGCAGGGGTCCCCAAGAACCTGATTTAAGTTGGAGGCTCTCTGGGGACCCTGCTTTTTAGGGAGAGGGTCTCCTGGGACCCTCATTTAAGGGGGAGGCTCTCTGGGGACCCTAATGTAAGGGGGAGGCTCTCTGGGGACCCTGATGTAAGGGTTGGCTCTCTGGGGATATATACACACACGTATATTATATACATGTGTATGCCCGCCCAAGCGTATGACTTTCTTACTTCTTACTACGCTGCTATGGGCTCTACCCCCAGATCTTTTGTAGACCTAGCAACGCCCCTGGCCTGAAGACTTCCCTCTTCCCAGAAGTTGTGATCGCAGGTCTAAGGTTGGCCAATATCAGTTACATTTATCAAAATGATGTAATATGGGGAAAAACCTTTACATTTCAATCAACTTCTATCCAATTGTACAGGTTCTTACATTACATGTACATTGTTAGTAGATCTAAAGCAGATTTTACACTCAGATTGTATAATGTAGGATTTGCATTAGATTTACTAAAACAATATGAGGACCAACCTAAACAATACTTGTAATCTGTACCTGATCAAACAGGCCCTTGCTTTTCAAAGGTGATGATAGAGCTAAAAGAGATTGTACAATCAGATTGTACAGTGTATGGTTACCTTAAAGAAGATAGCTGTATATAATCAATAATGTGTCACTAAGGCCCCTTTCACACTGGGGCGTTTTTTAGGCGGTACAGCGCTAAAAATAGCGCCTGTTCACCGCCTGAAAAAATCCGGCCCCTTTAACTCCAGTGTGAAAGCCGCTATGGCGGCGCTCTGCAGGGGTCTTTAACCCTTTTTCGGCCGCTCGCGGGGGGTAAAACCGCACCGCGAGCGGCCGAATACCACGGTTAAAACGACGGTAAGGCCCCTTTCACACTGGGGCGGGGAGCCGCGGTGACGGTAAAGCAGCGCTATATTTATCTGCTGTTTTAACCGCGTTATTCGGCCGCTCGCGGTGTGGTTTTACCCCCTGCCAGCGGCCGAAAAAGGGTTTCCCATTCAAATCCATGGGAAGGAGCGGTATAGGAGCGGTGAACACACCGCTCCTATACCGCTCCAAAGATGCTGCTAGCAGGACTTTTTTTGCCGTCCTGCTAGCGCACCGCTCCAGTGTGAAAGCCCGCCGGCTTTCACACTGGAGTTAAAGGGGCCGGATTTTTTCAGGCGGTGAACAGGCGCTATTTTTAGCGCTGTACCGCCTGAAAAACACCCCAGTGTGAAAGGGGCCTTACTGAAGCCAGCAGATTCCCTTGTGAAGACTGAGGAGAAGAATAAATTCAATACCTTCGACATCTCCCCATCCTTTGTAACCAGATGTCCTTCCTCATTCTTTATGGGGCCAATATGGTCTGTCCTCCCTTTTTTACTGTTTACATACTTAAAGAATTTCTTGGAATATTTTTTGCTCTCCTGTGTCTTTTGTGTTCTATCTTAGCCGTCCTTATTACACCCTTACATTTCTTGTTGCATTCTTTATAAAGTCTGAATGCTGATGATGATCCCTCAACTTTTTTTTTTTTTTTGAAGCCCTTCTCCTTTGCTTTTATGTGCATTTTTACATTGAAGTCAAGCCATCCAGGACTTTTGTTCGCTCTTTTAAATGTATTACCCAATGGAATGCATTGGCTAATGCCCTCTTTTAATATGCTCTTAAAGCAATCCCATCTCTCCTCTGTGTCCTTTGTTCCCTAAGATTTTATGCCAATTTATGCCTTCTAGCAAAGTTTGTAGTTTAGGGAAGTTGGCTCTTTTGAAATTCAGTGTCTTTGTATAACCCTTATGTTTCCTATTTGTGTGATTTATACTGAAGCCAATTGACCTGTGATTGCTGTATCCTAAATTGCCCCGTATTTCCACATCCGTGATCAGGTCTGTATTGATGGTAATCAGTAGATCTAGTAACACTTTATTTCTAGTTGGTGCGTCTACCATCTGACCCATAAAATCGTCCTGCAAGACATTTAGGAACTGGCGAGCCTTAGATGAATGTGTGGTTTCCTCCGCCCAGTCTATGTCTGGATAATTAAAATCCCCCATTATGATAACACTTCCCATTCTTGCTGCTAATCCAAATTGTGATAGGAGATCTGTCTCCCCTTCCTCCCTCAGGTTAGGGGACCTGTAGCATACCCCCAGTATTATTTTCCCCTTAGCTTCATCCCTTTTGAGTTCTACCCATAAGGATTCCACCTACTCCCTAGCTCCCTTAGTGATGTAATCTTTCAAATTCACTTGTACACTATTCTTGATATATAGGCATACCCCTCCCCCTTTTTTACCTTCTCTATCCTTGCGATAAAGGGTATACCCTTACCCTTCACTTAGTTTCTACATACTTACACACCAATCTGGTCCATCACTAAATTTGCTGTCACATATTCACTTTAGGAGCGCTCTGTGTGCCCTGGTCCGCCTGGGTTGCTCCCCGTGAGGTGTGTCGCCGCTGGATGTGCCTCCTCGGCTCCAAGCCCTGGTGTGTTTTGGGTGGTCGGTGATCCTTGACCCTACGACTGCTTACTTACTTGTAAGTGATTTATAGGCGGGCTTCTTAATCTCCCTCTATTGATACAAGTTATTTAATTTGATATTATTCCTTACTTTCAGACAAACCACGTGCTTGCTCCTGATGAGTGGCACCAAGCCGCGAAACGCGTTGAGCTACCAGATGCTGTGTATTTCAGCAATTTAGTTTCAACGCTATATGCCATTTACTAGAGCTGCACGATTAAATCGCTAAGAATCCTTATCGCAATTTTTCCACGTTGCGATCTTGACAAAGTGTTTCCCGATTCTTTCAATGCAGAGAATTCTCTCTCCTCTGCTAAAGCCGACAGCCGTCAAAAGAAAGGAAAAAAAAAAAAAAAAAACGGCAGTCTGCCAAGAATCACAACATTCTTTAGCAGTGGAACTTAAGTATAAACATTGTAACGATTTGGCCTTTTAAATCAAAGGAATACACTTTGGTGTGTAAATGAGGGAAGTTTAACCACTTTAACACTAAACCTTTTTCTGACATTTGTTGGTTTCAAGTCAAAATAAACATATTTTTTTGCTGGAAATTACTTAGAAACCCCAAACATTATATATATATTTTTTTTTTTTAGTAGAGACCCTTGAGAATAAAATGGTGGTTGTTGCAATATTTTATGTCACACTGTATTTGCGCAGCATTTTTTTGGGGGGAAAAATTACATTTTAATGAATTTAAAAAAAACTAACCAGTAAAGTTAACCCAAATTTTTTTTGTATAATGTGAAAGATTTTACACCGCGAGAATCATCAGAGAATAGTGATTTTTTATTCTAAGCAAAAAAATTGTGATTCCCATTTTGGCCAGAATAATGCAGCTCTATCATTTATCCATATCCTTATACCCTGTGATAGGATCAGGAAGGCATAGGCCATGCAGTCGTTACTTTGTAATATATGTGTACCCCATTATGACCATTGGTGGACTCTGCAATATTATTATGGTATTTATTTATAACCATGTTATTATCAGTTACCACTGTTGTAGAAACCGACTCTATGAATAGTACCGTATGTGTTTCTATATATATGGAATAAATGTATGCAACCATGTTTTTACAGATCATTAACCAATTGACGCCCAAGGTACGTTATAGGACATCCTGGGCTTTGTGGGGGTATATCTGAATGATGCCTGCAGCTACAGACATCATTCAGATATCGGCTTTTTCAGCCAGCGATTCCCTGCACCATAAGAATGATCATAGCGGCTGTTCTGCCGCTTGATCGTTCTTACGGGCGGATTCCATCGGTGAGTCGGACACAGGATCGCCGGCCCCCGGATGGTGATCATAAAGATTTCCGGCAGACCAGATGTCGGAGTCTCTATGATCGTTCTGAGGCTGGGCGCGATGTTATGATGTCACGCCCGGCCTCTGTATTCAATTAATGGCGCCGCCTCGGCTGGGAAGCCGTGATCGTTTTTTTTTTTTTTTGATTTTAGGCTTCCCAGCCTAGAGGTGAGATGTGGGGTCTTATTAACCCCATATCTCACTGTAAATAGATCAGATTGTGCCATATTCCTATTACAAGGGATGTTTACATTCCTTGTAATAGGAATAAAAGTAATACATTTTTTTTTTTTTAAAGTGTCAAACTAAAAAAATAAAAGTAAAATTAACAATAAAAAAAAAAAATTTTTTAAAGCGCCCCTGTCCCGTGAGCTCGTACGCAGAAGCGAACGCATACGTAAGTCCCGCCCACATATGAAAACGGTGTTCAAACCACACATGTGATGTATCGCTGCGAACGTTAGAGCGAGAGCTATAAATCGATTCTTAGACCTCCTCCTAACTCCTCCTGTAACTCAAAACATGTAACCAGTAAAAATGTTTAAAACGGGGATTTTTAAATACCAAAGTTTGGCGCCATTCCACGAGCGCATGAAATTTTGAAGCGTGACATGTTGGGTATCTATTTACTCTGCGTATCTTCGTCTTTCACATTATGCAAAAAAATTGGGCTAACTTTACTTTTTTTTTTTTTTTTAAAGCATGCTTTTTTTCTGAAAAAAACATGTTCGAAAAATTGCTGCGCAAATACTGTGCGAGATAAAAAGTTGCAACGACCGCAATTGTATTCTCTAGGGTCTTTGCTAAAAAAACATATATAATGTTTGGGGGTTCTATGTAATTTTCTAGCAAAAAAAATTATGAATTTTACATGTAGGAGAGAAATGTCAGAATTGGCCTGGATGCCAAGTGGTTAAACTTTTTAATATCCACCATTGTATTCTATTCAACCTTGTGCTTCGCTCAAAGTCCCACCCCCTTTTTTTGCTCTCAATTATTCTGTATGTATGGTGAAAAAGCCATTGTCCAAGTCTGTGATCCTGAACGTCCCTTACTCAACAGATAGGGACTTCTTAACCACTTCAGCCCCGGAAGATTTGGCTGCTGAATGACCGAGCCATTTTTTGCGATTCGGCACTGCGTCGCTTTAACTGACAAGTGCGCGGTTGTGCGGTGATGCACCCAAACAAAATTGACGTCCTTTTTTTTCCCACAAATAGAGCTTTCTTTTGGTGGTATTTGATCACCTCAACAAAAAAAAAAAGAGCGACAATTTTGAAAAAAACACAATATTTTGTATTTTTTCCTATAATAAATATCCACATTTAAAAAAAAACAAAAAAAAAAACCCAAATTTCTTCTCAGTTTAGGCCGATATGTATTCTTCTACATATTTTTGGTAAAAAAAAAATCACAATAAGCGTTTATTGATTGGTTTGCGCAAAAGTTATAGCGTCTACAAATTAGGGGATAGATTTATAGCATTTTTATTATTATTATTTTTATTTACTAGTAATGGCGGCGATCTGCGAATTTTTATCGGGACTGCAACATTATGGCGGACACAACGGAACATTTTGACACATTTTTGGGACCATTGGCATTTATACAGCGATCAGTGCTATAAAAATGCACTGATTACTGTAAAAATGTTTCTGGCAGGGAAGGGGTTAACACTAGGGGGCGATCAAAGGGTTAACTGTGTTCCCTGTGTGTGGTTTTAACTGTAGGGGGGGAGACTGACTTAGAGGAAGTGACAGATCGTGGTTCCTAGCTATTAGAGAACATTAGAGAACAGGGATTTGTGTGTTTACACACACACACACACAACCAGTGGCGTAACTAGAACCCTCAGGGCCCCGATGCAAGAAACCATGGAGGGCCCCCCCCCCCGACCTCCGGACAAAGCTCTTTACTCCGAGCCCGATGTTGGAACACCAGGGCCTAGTCACAAGTGGGTGGCTGCATATAAAGGAACCGATTTCTTCATTCCCCCCCCCCCCCCTTCTCCTCCTTTCCCACCCACAGGCATTCAGCAGCTGCAGGAGGAAAATGGAGAGATGGGTTCCTCTATGTTGGTGTTTCACAATCTTTTTCCAGTCAGGGCACCCTTGAAGTATACCCCTAGGTGAATGGGGCTGCACTGCAACCACTCTGCAACTGTGTGCATTGCATGCAGTTGCAGCATAGTGATGATGCATTTAACCACTTCCCGACCGCCTTAATGTAGATATACGTCTACAGAATGGCACGGGCAGGCAAAAGCACGTACGGGTACGTCCCCTTTAACTTGCCTGCCCGTGGGTCGCGCTCGCGACCCGGTCGGGAGCTCCGTGACCACGGCCGCGGGACCAGCGGACCCGATCGCCGCTGGTATCCCGCGATCGGGTTACGGAGCTGAAGAACGGGGAGAGGTTTGTGTAAACAAACCTCTCCCCGCGCTTCCTACACTGCCTGTCATTGATCGGCTGTTCCCTGTCATCGGGAAAGCCGATCAATGACGTCAGACGTACAGCCACGCCCCCTACTGTAAAAAAAAACACCACACATCACACTGACTCCTCCCCGCCCCCTAGTGGTTAACTCTTTCACTACAACTGTCATTTACATAGGAATCAGTGCTATTTAAATAGCACTGATTTCTGTATAAATGACAAATGTCCCAAAAATGTGTCAAAAATGTCCGATGTGTCCGCCATAATGTCGCAGTCACAATAAAAATCGCTAATCGCCGCCATTACTAGTAAAAAAAAAAAAAAATTAATAAAAATGCTATAAAACTATCCCCTATTTTGTAAACGCTATAACTTTTGCGCAAACTAATCAATAATCGCTAATTGCGTTTTTTTTTACCAAAAATATGTAGAAGAATACGTATCGGCCTAAACTGAGGAAAAAAAATGTTTTTTTATATATTTTTTGGGTATAGTTATTATAGCAAAAAGTAAAAAATATTGAATTTTTTTCAAAATTGTCGCTCTATTTTTGTTTATAGCGCAAAAAATAAAAACCACAGGGGCGATCAAATACCACCAAAAGAAAGCTCTATTTGTGGGAAAAAAAGGACGCCAATTTTGTTTGGGAGCCACGTCGCACGACCGCGCAATTGTCAGTTAAAGCAATGCAGTGCCAAATCGCAAAAAGGGGCCTGGTCCTTTGGCTGCCAATTGGTCCGGGGCTGAAGTGGTTAAGGGGTTAAAGTAGGCAACATATTGCCTCTCTACCGGCTGTCAAATGCCTCTGAAAAGATCTGAGCATGGATCGCTTTTCGGAGGAACAGCATTTTACATAAAATGTGCATACATACATGTAAACACAAACACATATATAAAAACACACACAATATAAATATATATATATATATATATATATATATATATATATATATATATATATATATAAATGCACATATAAACCAGTGGCAGCTGGTGCTCAAAATTTTTAGGGGGGCACAAGCAAACTGAAAAATTCAGAAATAAAAACATCAATTGCAGCCACTGTACCATCAAACGCCACCACTGTGCCATCAAATGCTGCCACTGTGCCCATCAATTGCAACCACTGTGCCCATCAAACGCCACCACCGTATCATCAAATGTCGACACTGTGCCCATCAATTGCAGCCACTGTACCATCAAACGCCACCACTGTGCCCATCAATTGCAGCCACTGTACCATCAAACGCCACGACTGTAGCATCAAATGTCGCCACTGTGCCATCAAATGCTGCTACTGTGCCCATCAAACTCTGCCGCTGTGCCATCAAATGCCGCCAGTGTGCCAATCAAATGCCACCAGTGTACCCATCAAATGCCACCACTGCGCCCATCAAATGCTGCCGGTGTGCCCATTAAATGCTGCCGGTGTGCCAAATGCAGCCACTGAGAATCCCCACCGCCCGCTCGCACACCCACACACATGCATGCACACCCACACACATATGCAGGTGCACCCCCACACACACATGCATGCACACCCCCCCCCACACACACACACACACATGCATGCACCCCCCCACACACACATGCATGCACACCCACACACATATGCATGCACACACACACACACACACATGCATGCACACACACACCCTCCCCCCACACACACACACATGCATGCATGCACACCCCACACACATGCATGCACACACATATAAACACACATACAGTAGATAGATAGTCTTATAAAAAAAAACGGCAGACATTTACCTTGGCTCTTTCTGCCTGGTACTGTACTGTAGGGGGAGACAAAGAGCACAGCACACACTGCTTTCACTAGATTAATGTGAGGAGCTCCCTGCACAGTGCCAATTACTGTTCGGAATCGGCTGACGATCGGGGAGCTCCTCTCAGCCTCCCCTCCTAACGAAGAGTACAGGGGGCCCTCAAGGGCCCCCTGCAGCAAGAGGCCCGGTAGCCATGGCGATCTCGGTGACCCCTATAATTCCGCCACTGCACACAACCCTGTTCTGTCTCTCATGCCCGCGATCGCTCGTGGCCATCGGTCATCGCGACTGTCGGCCACGAGCATCGTCACCTCCAAGTGCAGCGGGCGCGCGCACCTGCGCTTCCACGGCGCGCCTGCTATCCCACATAAAGGAGCCGGCGTATAGCTATGCCGGCTCGCGGGATCATGCCGACCTGCCGCAGTATAATGATGGCGGCTGGTCGGCAAGCGGTTAAACAAACTGACAGCTTTCTAAATAATTTTTTTTTTTGCTTTGCTATCTCTGGGAAGCCCAGAATGGTGACCAGATGGCCACTCTGCAAAGGGACACTATGCTGCTCAGGCTCTACAAGCAGACACAGGCCAGGACAACTGTTATAGTCACAAGAACTTGTTTCAGTTTTTACTTATATTTGTACTGCTCTGCTAAGCAAAACAGAAGTGATGTACAGGAACTAATGGTTATGGCAGCCAATCAGGAGTAAAACGTATTGTGCCCACTTAGCTTAAGTTTCTGAAACCTGGGTTATCTGTACACAACTGATCTTGGCACCTTTATATGAAATAAGAACAATTTAGTGCCACTAAGACAATGGATAGTGGAGGAATTCATTCCAGAATCCCCAACATTCACCAGATTGATAAGCAGATTTTCTGCTGCTGGAAACCTTTACATGTTCCAGCTTCATTTTCGGAAATACCAACATTAAATACGTCTTTTTTTTCTAACGGAACAGGAAGGGCAAAAAAAAAAAAGGAATGTGTTAAAAATTATAGCAATAAAGGTAAATACAAAAATTAATAAATAGGTTAAACATTTAAAACATAATCAAAATAAATCAAAATAACAAAAAAAAAAATTAAATTTAAAGCACCTCGTCGCCCCAAGCACATACATTCAAACACAAAAACGCAGGCATAGAGCACACATGTATAAATGGAAAAAAAAGTGCTAAAAATGTCAAATATATTAATATAAATAACAATTAAATTTAAAAGCAACTACCTAATACACACACATAGAAATGCAAAAATGTTGTAAAAAATGATTGCATACATTGGATATTGCTACATATGCTGGAGTGAGAGGAATATTCCTAGGTCCCTCATTTATACTTAAAGTGGTTGAATGAAAAACTCTAATGCTGCGTACACATGGTCGGAATTTCCGATGGAAACAGTCCGATGGGAGCTTTTCATCGGATTTTCTGACCGTGTGTATGCCCATCGGTCTTATTCTGTTGGAATTTCCGACGGACTTTGGATTGAGAACCTGTTCTTAATTTTTCAGACGGAAAACCTTTCTATCGGATTTTCCGATCTTGTGTATGCAATTCCAACACGCAAAATTCCGACGCATGCTCGGAAACAATTTGACGCATGCTCAGAAGCATTAAACTTCCCTTTTATAGTGCAGTCGAACTTCTTTTAAGGCGCGGTGTTATTGACCGTCGGAATTTGGTGTGACCGTGTGTAGGCTAGACAGTTTGAGCGAAATTCCGTCGGAATTCCGACGGGAAAACCATCAGAGCTTTTTCCGACGAGAATTCCGACCGTGTGTACGCGGCATAAGCTGATGAGCTCTAACAGCATTTACAGTGCCTTGCAAATTTTTCGTGTTTTGTTACCTCACAACCTGGAATTAACATGGATTGTTTGAGGATTTGCATCATTTAATTTACAGAACATGCCCACAGCTTTTTTTTTATTGTGAAGTAAACAACAAATAGGACAAAATAACAGAAAAAGTCAATATGCATAACTATTCACCCCCCTAAAGTCAATACTTTGTAGAGCCACCTTTTGCGGCTATCACAGCTCCAAGTCGCTTTGGATAAGTCTCTATGAGCTTGCCACATCTTACCACTGGGATTTGTGCCCATTCCTCCTTGCAAAACTGTTCCCGCTCCTTCAAGTTGGATGGTTTGTGCTTGTGAACAGCAATCTTTAAGTCTGACCACAGATTTTCTATTGGATTGAGGTCTGGGCTTTGACTAGGCCATTCCAACACATTTACATGTTTCCCCTTAAACCACTCAAGTGTTGTTTTAGCAGTGTGTTTGGGGTCATTGTCCTGCTGGAAGGTGAATCTCCATCCTAGCCTCAAATCACACACAGAGTAGTACAGGTTTTGCTTAAGAATATCCCTGTATTTAGCATCATCCATCTTTCCCTCAACTCTGACCAGTTTCCCAGTCCCGACTGCTGAAAAACATCCCCACAGTATGATGCTGCCACCACCATGTTTCTCTGTGGGGATGGTGTTCTTTGGGTGATGTGATGTGTTGGGTTTGTGTCAGATATAGAGTTTTCTTTGGACAAAAAGTTCAATTTAAGTCTCAGACGAGAGCACCTTCCTCCATACATTTTGGGAGTCTCCCACATGCCTTTTCGCAAACTCAAAACGTGCCATTTTGTTTTTTGTTGAAAGTAATGGCTTTCTTCTGGCCACTCTGCCATGAAGCCCAACTCTGTGGAGCATGCGGCTTATTGTGGTCCTATGTACAGATACTCCAGTCTTTGCTGTGGAACTCTTCAGCTCCTCCAGGGTTACCTTAGGTCTCTGTGCTGCCTCTCGGATTAATGCCCTCCTTGCCCGGTCCGTGAGTTTTGATGTGCGGCCGTATCTTGGCAGGTTTGCTGTTGTGCCACATTCTTTCCATTTGGTTATGATAGATTTGATGGTGTTCCTAGGGATCATCAAAGATTTGGATATTTTTTTTATAACCTAATTCTGACTTGTACTTCTCAACAACATTGTCCCTTACTTGTATGGAGAGTTCCTTGGTCTTCATGGCAGTGTTTGGTTAGTGGTGCCTCTTGCTTAGGTGTTGCAGCCTCTGGGGCCTTTCAAAAAGGTGTGTATATGTAATGACAGATCATGTGACACTTATATTGCACACAGGTGGACATCATTTCACTAATTATGTGACTTCTGAAGGTAATTGGTTGCACCAGAGCTTTTTATGGGCTTCATAACAAAGGGGGTGAATACATACGCACATGCCAATTATCAGTATTTTATTTCTGAAAAATAGTTTTATGTATATATTTTTCTAATTTTACTTCACCAACTTAGACTATTGTGTTTCTGATCCATCACATATATTTCAGATTAAAAAAACAAAAGGCTGTAATGTAACAAAATAGGTAAAAAGCCAAGGGGGGGGGGGGGGGGTGGTGAATACTTTTGCAAGGCATTGTATAATAATATATAATAATAAACATAATGTCATCCAGTTAGGGTTTTGATCCACTTGAACATTATTCTTATTTTAGTACAATGTATAAGTAGTGCATATGCAGTACAACGCTCTTGTGAATGAAGCAGAATGAGGCAGTCCATACACTAATCTGTAGCAACCAATCATATCAGTGTAGTAGCTCTATAAATAAAATCTCCACTGCCACAAGCAAGCCCTTCTGGGTCAATTATACAAGAGAGCCTTCCTGAGAGGCCTGGAATGGGCACTCTGTATGACCTCTAAGCACTCTCAAGGGACCTGGGATAGGATTACATTAGGTACTTGAGGCTTAAGATAACCACGACTTGTAAAAATCTGTTAATTAAATTATATGACACTCCCAGAAGAACTGAGTGCTCATAAATCATGAGGTTTGTGTTGACTATATTGTATATTTATTTTGCATGGAGGAAAAAGATTGTTTGAACCAATTTTTTTAGTTTAGTCAGCAATTTAGTGGCAGTCAGCTTACAAATCCCTTAGACCTCCTATTCTCTTGAAGTCGGAAAATGTGACATCTTCAACAAGGCGCAATCATTGCTACCAATTCTATCGGATTGATTATATTTAGTGTCATCTGGCTTACAAATCCCTTAGACCAGGGGTGTCCAAACTTTTTTGAAAGAGGGCCAGATTTGATGAAGTGAATGTGCGCTAAATATAGCGCTGCTTTACCGTCACCGCGGCTCCCCGCCTCAGTGTGAAAGGGGCCTAAGTGTGTTTTTCTGAGCACTAATACACGGCCCAACAAGAATAATTTTGCCTTTGTGGCTGTGTGTGGTGAAGAGATGAGGTTGGGTGTGTTATTTGGCTATGCCGTATTTATCAGCATATAACACGTGCCTTCACTTTAAGAGGGAAGTTTCAGGAAAAAAAATGTAATTTTAAATAAAGAACTGTGAAGAAAAATAAGGGTCAGTGTATATATATATATATATATATATATATATATAAACTTTTTTTTTTTTTCGTAAAAAAAAAAAACTGTGGTGATCAAATGGCACCATAAAAAAAGCTCTATTTGTGTTAAAAAAATTTATATAATCTTAATTTGGGTACAGTGTTGCATGACCGCACAATTGCCAGTTAAAGTAGTGCAGTGCCGAATAGCAAAAAAATGGCCTGGTCAGGAAGTGGGTAAAACGCGGTGACATACAAGACGTACGACAAGCCGAGAAAAGGGAAGTTCAATAGCCAGTGCGGCTCCTTCTGCTTGATTCCGAGCATGCGTGAACTTTTGTGCGTCGGACTTCTGTACACACGATCGGAAATTCCAACAAAGTTTTGTTGAAGGAAAATTTGAGAACCTGCTAACCAACATTTGTTGGCGGAAAGTCTGGTAACAAATGTTCGATGGAGCATACACACGGTCGGATTTTCAGCCAACAAGCTCACATCCAACATTTGTTGTCGGAAAATCTGATCGTTTGTACGGGGCATTAGACTGTCTCTTCTCTTGAAGTTGGGCATTATAAATTCTCAACATGGCACAATCAATGCTACTGATTCTAGACAATTAAGCATATTTAGTGCAAGCTAGCTTACAAATCCCTTAGACCATGTGTTATCTTGAAGTTGGGCACTTTAAATCCTCAACATGGCACAATCAATCATTGCACCGATTCTCGCCAACAGGGTTATGCGTAGATTTTACTTATCAAGCAGCTCATCTCCAAGTATACAAAGCGTAGACCACACTCTCTGGGGATGGCTGCAAACTGAAATTGTTTGCTGACTATTGAACTGAGATCAATAGCACAGCCTTTGAATAGCCCCGCTCCACTCCGACAAAAGCAAATGTGTGCTTTGTGAGCACTTTAAAAACTAATTAAGGCTGATGACCATGCGTTGTTCTTTCCATCAATGGACCACAATGCCCTCCTTTGATACAACGTATCAGTCAGACCCCTTGGAATCTAATACTGATGTACCAGATGTAAGGTTATAACTCCCATGTTCTCCATCTGTGCTTATTTTTACTCTGAATAGATCAGAGTGTAGCAAATATAGCCATCGTTATTATAAAATTATAGACAAACCTAGGCTTAAATAGGCCTGATATATGGGACCTACTACTAAAAGTGACACTATCAGGTGCTTAAAGAAAATGTAGCACCTTCCATGCAATAGAAGTATTATGTTCATTACTTTTCCTCCTTCTAGCGCTGCAGCCTTTCTTAAAGCGGTGTTCCGGCCGAAATTATACTTTTTAAATAAAAATACCCCTATAATACACAAGCCTAATGTATTCTAGTAAAGTTAGTCTGTAAACTAAGGTCTGTTTTGTTAGTTTTTAGCAGTAGTTTGTTATTTTATAAACTTGCAGCAGGCCGTGGCCATCTTAAGTGTGGGCATCTGAAGCCAGACTGTATTTCTTCCTGGATCTCATCCTTGCAGATCTCGTACATGCTCAGTGCAGCATAAGCAGTGTAATAGGTTTCCATAGCAACGGCAGTTTGAGAGGAAGTTGCTGCCCCTTCCCAGGAGGCATTGCAAACAGGAAATGATGCGATGGGCCGCGGCCAGGGAGGAGGAAGTGAAAAATTAATACAGCAGATATACAGTCTGTGCTGAAAAAAAAATAAAAAAAATATCCAATTTGTTTACAGTGCACAGTTTAGTGAGGGATGCTGAAGAGTTGTAAAAGTGGGTGGAACTCCACTTTAAAGACAAAGTGCCGGTAAAATCATAAACCGAAAAAACAGCACAAGGGACTTAATTTACAGTCAGTAATTGGTATCGCTTGTTCTAATTCTGCTTTTGTTAAGGAAAATCTTCCTCAGTCCTGCCCCCCCCCCCCCCCCTGCTATAAACAGTGCAGCAGGGGTTAATAAAACCAGCCAACCTGTCACCAAGTTGTCATTAGGAGAGCCTGACTAGGCCCTCCCTTTCCGCCCAGATCTGCCATTCATAGAAGCTGTACTACTGGCAGGATGTAGCAAGATTTTCACTAACAGAAAATAAATCAACAGAAGGGACACATCCTACTAACTGTACATTATGTCCCTTGTAATGATTTTTCTGGTTTTCATTTTGACTG
This sequence comes from Lithobates sylvaticus, assembly GCA_028564925.1. Classification (NCBI taxonomy): domain Eukaryota; kingdom Metazoa; phylum Chordata; class Amphibia; order Anura; family Ranidae; genus Lithobates; species Lithobates sylvaticus. The sequence continues at coordinate 176,188,684 of CM053038.1, forward strand.
CATTTAGGCTTTAAAGTTGTAGCCAAGTAGTCCCAGGCCTCTCTAGGCCTAATAGTGACCTCCAGAGTTAGGGACAGCTGACATCCTTCTGTGTAGAGTGGGTTACAAGGCATGGTGGGTGCAATGTAAGGTAGATTCATGGGCGCCAGACACTTCTTGAATGCAAAGAGATATATTTTCTCTTAAACAGAACTGTGGGAGAGCGGGTTTAGGACCAAAACACCCTTTAGTAGTTGCAATATTAATTTAGCAGACTCCGAAACTTCTATAGGCAGCTGTCGCTGTCTCCTATGGCAACAGTCTTATAACAGTTTCTAACACAAGTTGTAACAAACTCCTTTACTTCCTCTACAATCTCCCCTTGTAGATCTTTACTCCACTGAGCTCCCAGTCTCTCTCATTAGACTTGCTGATCCACTGCCACTGGATCTCCTGAGCTCTTCCAATCTTCTCACACAGTATCTTCCTCAAGAGTCACCCCGTGTCCCTGCTGGGTCCAGACTCCCTAGCTTGGCACTCACAGATACTCAAGTGTCACCCCGCTGGCCTGCTCGGTCCCTGGCTTGACACACAATGTTGTTCTGCAAGCGTCACCTCCACTGGCTTGGTTTCCTGGCTTGACACCTGTTGAAGTTTCCCAATTCTTCACCGTCCCCGGTTGGTGAGAATACTGCTCTGGTACTTGCTTCAGCTACTCACTGTGGTCCCTGGTAACAAGGTGGATGGTCCCTTAGTGGTGACAGCTTCCCCTCTACCTCCGACCATGATAGGTTCTCCGGCCAGCAGAACCGTCACTTCTGGTTGGACTGCAAGGCACAGTCCAAACCCTACACTGCTCTCTTGCTTCAGGATAGGCCCTCAGACAGCCTAGCAGCCAGATTCCCCTGGGATAGGCATCAGGTCCCTAGCCTAGCAGCCCGGGGCAATACGACACACGTCCACCCAATACGACACGTCCACCCATATGCTGTCCTAATACCCAACACTCAAAAAAGATCCAACCTTACAAAAATATTTGAGTCAACATACACTTGATCTTTGTTAAATTATTTTTCAGACCTAATGAAGGGGGCATGGTTACTGTCCCCGAAATGCATTGGCTTTGCAAAAAAAAATACTATTGGAATACATTTTTGTTTGGATTTGAGTATCACGGTGTGACGGTTCTAAATCCACTTATCTCTACTACAAACCAAGGTGACCTTGGAAGCCCTTCCAATATCCAGACACTACATGTTCACTACTGTCATACCACTGGATGAAAACTATAAAATAAAACAAAGACAAGCCCCCTGAGGAAGATACGCCACACCCTGAGTATCGACATGCGTAGGGGAGGGGCCAGAGACCGTAAACCTGCCTGGAGGGGATACAAGCAATACCTATACTGTTTACAGTATTTTATTGAGCCCTATGAAGTACGGTGCACTGACGCTCCTTATACATGGGAGTACCCCGTGGCGGAATGTTTTTTAACTTGTCTTTTAAATTTTGAAAAACGGTATTGCACTATTAGACTTTTTTCTTTTTTCATGTGCCTCTGAGATCATTGCACTGAGGATACTACTGATCCAGTGAAACAGCTGAGAACCCTATAGTGGGTCATATGCATGTTTTGACTCAGTGTAAAAGCTGGTCACACGCTCTGAGGTGAGCTTATTACCATATTTCACCTATGCATGATTCAGAGCCGTGGTTGGATGTAACAAGCATCACCGGAGATCACGTCACCTGCATCTAGTCTCACATCAATCAACATTTTGTGGTTCTTATCACAGCCAAGACAGGCTGCCACAAAGAACTGTTTTTTTAATAATATAGAGACACTTGTATGGTTTATGCACTTGCACTTTTTTTTTTAAATCTTTTATACATGTTTGCTATCACATATGTATGCATTTAGCACTTTTTTCATCTAATATTGTTATTATTATTATTGATATTTAATTTTTTGGTGTGTTATTGTGCATGGCACCTTGTAACTCTAAAGGGTCCATATAACCTCACAGAGTTTTTTTCGCACTTTATATTTATCTATGCATTTTAGTTGTGGGTTTACAGATTTTGTGCACATTTTATTTTATTTTATTTTTAATTTTTTATTATATTTGTTTTTGCTATATTTTGCACTTGCACTTTACACCAGTTGTATGTTTACTATTTTATGCACATTGTTATATTCTTGTGGATCTATAACTATAGATTAAGATCTAGATTATCTAGTGCATAGCCATTCCAGCGCAGCGTATATTTAATTTTGTATAAAATAAAACAAACCAGAGGGTTCGAGCGCCTCATAATAACTTTTTCAAGCATACAAGTTGCTCCAGAGTCCCAGCCTACACCTCAACCGCCTCACGTCTCTGTCATTCGTACATTAGAGACTTCATCATCATCTTCTGTAAGCTCTTGGCACTGGATCAGAAGGAGGAGTAGAACTCGCGCACAATCACACCTTCTGACACTGAAGATCTAATATAAAAATCAATGAGCCACAACTAAGGGAAATCATTGTCAGAGGATGTAAAGGGAGCTTTCATGATAGACTACGTGTACTGCTGACATATAAAAAAGACCAAGCGCATATAGTCTAATACTATGTAGGTTTATTGCCTTTTACCTTTTTAACTAGAGTTCTCTTATAACTGCACTGCTGTGCAATGAAGATCCAATATCAGTCTCCCCCCTCACTCCTCAACCCCAGGGGAATGATTACAGGACTCACTAATAAAGCTATCAGACTTTTCATTAGGAATGTGTCACTCTTGACTCGTCATGCTGTGCTCATCAATCACCATTGAGCTTTACACCAAACCCTTTGACCATCACTCACAGGGGTTGTCTGTGGGTGGCCATTCATATATGTCTCTGAACATCTTACAGTTGCCTTGATGTCACATGTCAATCAAGCTTGATGTGTCATGTTCAAAAAATCCCAAATAACCTTATAAAATAAAATAAAAATTTAAAAACAAAAACATTTTCTACAATAATCTACATTTATCCATTTTGTTTTAAATAGTTACATTGTTCAAATGCCTTTTGCTAGTATTATCTTTTTTTTTTTCTATGCCTCCATTTCTTAAACCAACATATAGGTATAAGTTTATATACTGTAAATCCATTAGCATTGGAATAACTTAAGGCTATTAGGTTTTGCAGCAAAAGCTTAAGGGTCCACATAGACAATGAAGAATTACGGTAATACTCAAAATCAAATTGTTGCTTCATCCCATAATGCTAATTTTCATCACTATTGCTTCATTATAGTAGTTTTAAAATAACAAATTCAAGCCGGATAAAGGGTTTAGGCCCCTTTTATGCGGATGTTCCGTCAGTTCATTTTTGACCTGCAATTACATGGATCAAAAATGGAATGCCATGTTTTACTATTGGGATACAGAAACAAGCATAAAGGCAGCTTTTTCAGGTTTTCCGCACTAAAATAAATAAATTGGCATCTGAATGTGGGTGGATATAGGTGGACGAAAGTCGGCTTACATCTAGATTACATGTTTCTCTTTCCCTCCTTTATAAAAGGGAGAAAAAAAATGAGAACAGACATGGATGTCACATATGTGACATCTGTATTCATTCCGATCCGACTCAGCAGGGGATTAGTCTAGAATTCCCTTTTGAGACAGAACAGTGGATGCCTGTGTAAAGAGGATCTTGGTAACATTAATGGAAGTTTAATAGTGCATTTTTATAGAGGCCAAAAAGAGGGACAACCTGGGTCGAACCTGAAAGTATTATAAGTTGTCACTGCCAGCAGGGCCGTCTTTAATATTGGTTGGGCCCTGGGCAAACATTTCTTGCCCACCCCCCATACAGTTTCACTCTCCACCTGCTCTGAGACATACAATAAATAGCAGCTAGACTCAAAATCAGTTTACTGAATCAGATCAGGCAGGGATTGCGATTGGTTACAGTGTATAATTAGTGCTCACTGACTGGCTGCTAGAGGTTACAGCACACATTATTGCTCACTGATTATTTGCTGGAGGCTACAGCACATGACTTCTGCTTGTTTATTGGTTGCTAGAGATTACTGTATATCAATACTGCTCACTGATTGGTTGCTAGAGGTTACTGGACATCCTTACCACTCACTAATTGGTTGTTAAAGGTTACTGGACATCCTTACCACTCACTAATTGGTTGCTAAAGGTTACTGCACATTATTACTGCTCACTAATTGGTTGCTAGAGGTTACTGCATATCCTTATCGCTCAATATTTGGTTGCAAGAGGTTAGTGCATATCATTACTGCTCACTCATTGGTTACTAAAGGTTACATCATCTCCTCACTGCCTGCACACCATGGACTGGGGAGGTGAGGGGACCCATCAATAGACAGAAATCTCCTAGGGATCCTAGGACTTCTTGGAACAGTGGCAATGCTGGGGGAGGGGGGGGGGGGGTTGTATCAGTGGCAGTGCTGGGGGGTTGATTGGATCAATTGCAGTGGTGGGGGGATGGGATTAGTTAGGAGGCAGTACACTGTGGCAAATTCTGAATCATGTAGAGCAAAGCTGGAAATCTTTGGCAAGTATATAGTGGGGGATTCTACACTGACCATCATTGTAATGGGGAATTTACAATGACCACCAATGTGAGGGGGGATTTACACTGACCATCAATGTAATGGGGAATTTACAATGACCGCCAATGTGAGGGGGGATTTACACTGACCACCGTGTAATGGGGGATTTAACGCCATTCACCAATATAAATAGGGATTTTTACCCTGACACCAATGTAATAGGAGCATTTACACCAACCATCAGTGTAAGGGGGAATATACAATGACCTCCATGTAAGGGGGAATTTACACTGACAACCATTATCGAGGAGATTTGTACTGACCACCAATGTAAGGTGGCATTTCTACACCCACCACCAATGATAGGGGGGATTTACCCTGACTACCATCAATGTAATGGGGAATTTACAATGACCACCAATCTGAGGGGGGATTTACACTGACCACCATGTAATGGGGAATTTTACGCCATTCACCAATATAAAGAGGGATTTTTACCCTGACACCAATGTAATAGGAGCATTTACACCAACCACCAGTGTAAGGGGGAATATACAATGACCGCCATGTAAGGGGGAATTTACACCGACAACCATTGTTAAGAAGATTTGTACTGACCACCAATGTAAGGTGACATTTCTGCACCAACCACCAATGTTAGTGGGGATTCACATTGACTACCAGTGTAAGGGCAATTCTGCACTTACCATAATATACATATGAATGCTGCCTCTATTTACACAGCTATTTACATATTAATGCTGCCAATAATTACATATCAATGCCAGTTATTTACATGTAAACACAGGGTTTGCAGGTGAGTCATCTGTACACGGTAATGGGGCAGAGCTGGGCAGCATTAGTAACAGAACTTCACGCTGAGACATCAGGACACAACACGGGACTAAAACTTTAAGGGACAAGAGAATTTAAATTGGGATAGTTTGCAAATGAAAGGCAGCTGCTTTGGGCCCCACAACAATGATGGGGCCCAGGGCATCTTGCCTTTTTGCCCTGCCTTAAGGACTGCCCTGATTGCAAGAACGAACCCAGAGCAGAAACCAAGCTCATCCCTACTGAGGAGGAAAGAACGCCAAAAATACCAATTGGAGATAGTCACTCTAAAAATAGGACCAGTTTGGATACCGGACCAGGAGAAAACCCATGCCAAGGAAAAAGGTTGCCATTTTACATTGTAACATTGTAACATGTTTGTGTATGCACTGGAACAGTGGATAGGATAACCGGCGTTTGAATAGTTACATTTGATGTTGATTTCTATGTTTGGAGCTGATACAATTGAAGGCGGTGGTGAACTCACGGACATCTACAGTTCAAGGGAGGCCTGGCATAAGTATCTGGGAACATTTAAGAACGACATTTGTTTCCGTGTGTGCTTTATGCCAATAAATGACTCTTTAGCCATATCAATTGTAACTAGAGGGATACGGATCCTAAAGAAGCGAGAAATCACAAAATGCATCGATCTATTACATCTTTACTCATGTCTTGGTCACATTGAAAATGATATAGCATCCAATATTTAATGAGCGGTGTGATTTTAACCACTTGCCGACCAGCCTCCACAGTTTTACTGCGGCAGAATGGCTCGGCTGGGTGAAACAACGTTATGTTACATCGATTCGCCCTGTGGCCACTAGGGGTGCATGTGCACCTGCTGCTCGCCACCCGAGCCGATGCAAGTGCCCAGCGAGTGTCCAGTGTAAACACACAAATCCCGGTTCTTTGAGGCGAGAAGAGACTGATCGTGTGTTCATACAAAGTATGGACAGCGATCTGTCATCTCCCCTAGATAGTCCCATCCCCCCTTCAGTTAGAACACAGAGAGGGAACACAATTAACCCCTTGATCGCCCCCTAGTGTTAACCCCTTCCCTGCCAGTGCCATTAATAATCAGTGCTTTTTTTTTAGCTCTGATCGCTGTATAAATGCCAATGGTTCCAAAAATGTGTCAAAAGTGTCCGATGTATCTGCCATAATGTCGCAGTCCCGATAAAAATCGCAGATTGCCGCCATTACTAGTAAACAAAAAATATATAATAAAAATGCTATAAAACTAATTTGTAGACGCTATAACTTTGGTGCAAACCAATCAATATACACTTAGCCCCCGTACACACGGTCGGAAATTCCGACCACAAAATCCGTCTGATTTTTTCCGTAGGATTTTGTCCAACACTGGTGTTGCATACACACGGTCGGACAAAGTTGTCGCAAGATCATTCTGAACGTGGTGACGTTCGTTGAGTACGACGGAACTACGTAGAGGCTATTAGCCAATAGCTTTGGTCTCGTAACTTGATCTGAGCATGCATCGCACTTTGTCAGTCGGAATTCTCTACACACGATCGGAAAAAGTCAGATCGGATTTTGTTGTCGGAAAATTTGAGAGCAGGATCTCAAATTTTTTCCGTCGGAAATTTTGACGGAAAAAGTCCGATGGAGCCCACACAAGGTGGATTTTCCGACAACATGGACATTTTCCGTCAGAATTTCCGACCGCGTGTACGGGGCATTATTGTGATTTTTATTACCAAGAATATGTAGAAGAATACATATAAAATTGCTTTTTTTTTTTAATTGGGATATGTATTATAGCAAAAAGTACAAAATATTGTGTTTTTTGTCGCACTTTTTTTGTTTATAGCGCAAAAAAAAATTTAAAAATTTAAAAAACACAGAGATGATCAAATAGCACCAAAATAAAGCTCTATTTGTGGGTAAAAAAGGACGTCAATTTTGTTTGGGTGCATCACTGCACAACCGCGCACTTGTCAGTTAAATCAACGCAGTGCAGAATCGCAAAAAAATGGCCTGGTCATTCAGCAGCCAAATCTTCCGGGGCTGAAGCGATTTTAATGATAGAATAAAGTCTGTTTTTACCTATAGTGTGTAATCCCCATTAAGGCATATTTAAAGTCCTGTTGAATTTTTATGCTCTCCACCCCAAGGGTTGGGGTGATTTTGAAGAAAATTAATTATATAGGCAATGAAAAAGGAAGGCAGCAGCGAGGGGAAGTGGTGGACCTAAACTACGTTTTTGACTTACAATGTTACTGCAGTTCCATGGCACTTACCATAGGGTTGCCTCACTGTCCTCATCAGGGCCGGACTGACAACTCATGGGGCCCCCGGGCAATAGGAGATTATGGGGCCCCCAAGCAATCAGAGATTATGGGGCCACAAAGTATACACACACACAGTATACAATCACACAGTATACACATACATGTACACACAGTATACAGAGACATGTTTCTATTGGCTGAGAAGGTACTGGAGAGGTGGGGCAGCTATAATCTCTGGATTTTTAGACCAAAAGGATGTCGCTAAGGGACATTTCAGAAACAGATGTAAAAAAAACAACCTGATGGGGCCCCCTAGAGGCCCGGGGCCCTCGGGAAGTGCCCGAGTGGCCGAATGGTCAGTCCGCCCCTGGTCCTCATTGATCCATCTGCTGACACCTCCATCTTACAGCATCTATTAGATCTCATGTCGCACGTCTGCAGCTTTTGGAAGATCATGTATGATGTAACCTTATAGCCTGCGGTCTGTTTATCTTTATAGGAAAATAATAAACGTTTAACAGCACAGTAATGTCTCAAAAAGCTCACGGAAAATACACCATAGGTTCCTTTTAACAAAGAAGGATGTAGCGTAAAATACATTGCAATAAATAGAGTTGTATTGGCAGACAGCTGCTGGAGATAACCACAACATCTCTGCTCCAGGGAGCTTACAGTCTAATTAGTCTAATGGAAAAATCAAACATAATCTGGAGGCCAAAATTAAATACATATATCAAGTGTGTGTAGTGTACGTGCAGGACTCGGCCGCACAGGGGACAATATACACATCAAAACTGTCTGTTAAGCTTTGCTAGAATTGTACCAGAGGCTAAACATGTCAATAATTATATTAGCTGTCACTATTGCTATGATTGTGCCTGACAGTTGGGTAGTAATGGTCATAAATAGCAGATCTCCTGTCGGTAGTAATCTAAAAATATCCGATAGTACATATACACTGTCACCTTATATATCTGACTCTTCACTTTTCTTCTTGTTTCTAAGCTTTATTGCAAGAGACTGCAGGCTTGGGTGTCTCCCACTTCCACGTATCTTGTTTTGTACAACTAGGGTCTTATAGAGCAGCCATTCTCAAACAGGGTTCCATGGAACCCTAAGGTTCCTCCAGAGTTTTGTAGGCAGGTAGCCTACTGCATATATAGTTAGGTCAGGGGGAAAGGGATAATGTTTTTCCGACTTACCCCCATGTGTGTTTCGTTGGGGTCTAGCCTTCCTCACATTTTCTATAAAAGTGAAGAGGCCATTTCTTGAAAAAAAAAAAAGTGAAGAGGCCCAGGTCCTATGGTGCTCCGAGGAATGCTTGAGGAATATACGCAACTAGAGACTTGCTAGGACCTGTGGTCCGCTCTGGAATACCGATTCACCAGAAGACGCCAAGAACGTGGACCACTCTGTTGGAGCATTGCCAAGTGTGGACTTTTCTCAAAGAGACTTCACATGTGCGGGTAACCTGGGACAGCCACAGTTAGGTATAGTTAGGAGAAAGTCGTTATTGCATGTTATATATATTGTGCCACGTTTACAGTAAAAGTTGATTCTGCTGTATAGAGCCTTGTTCTAAAGTTACTCAAGATGGGCATGTGAGGTCTTGGCATATTACTAGGGAACTTGGGTCCATAACCACCAATTGGGGTATGTGTCACATCACTACGACAGAGGTTCATTCAAGAAGACAAGAAGGAAGAACATCAACCAGTCGTTGGTGTGGTATCTGGTTAGGTGACAAGTTTTCTGTCCGTCTCTGCCGGTCACTGGGGGTGAACTAGCATCACAGAGATCTATGGCCTGGTCACTAGGTGTGGGAAGACAAGAGTTAAAGCGGAGTTCCACCCAAAAATTGAACTTCCGCTTTAAGGGAAGGTGACCCCCCTGACATGCCACATTTGGCATGTAATTTTTTTGGGGGCGGGAGCGGAAAAACTCTTTTTAGAGGGTTTCAGTTCCCACTTACTCCTGGGGCACCACAGCGCTGGAAGTAAGTTCACCTCTCCCCTCTCCCTCTCGGCAATCATCTGGGACACGTCACAGGTCCCAGATGATTGCCCGGCCAGTCACAGCACGCATTGTGGTTCGCTATCCCGGCACTGGAGAGAGGAGGGGGAGACGAGCGGGGCTTCGTTCCCCCGCATCGCTGGACCTTGGGACAGGTAAGTGTTTTTTTTTTTAGTCAGAACTCCGCTTTAAGTGAGAACATGTATGAGGTCTTCGCTATGTGCTCAGTGGGACCCTATTCTGTTATTGGGAGTGAAGTAAAAGAGGTATGCTGACTATGACTGGTGGAGTGGGCAGAGATTCATCCTGTCTCTTTGACTGCAACACATACATCAGTACAAGTGTGTAGGACGTGGGACGAAGCAGCTTAAGGAGGAACTCCATACTTTGGGAACTGCACACACGTGGCCGCCTTAATGTTTGGGAGTGGGAGGGCCGCCCTAATATTTGACTCTTCACATGACTGTGGCTCCTGCCTCTGGTCGCCCAAAGGACCCACCCCGGGGTAGGCCTCTCATGTGACCCTTGCTTGGCACCCAACGAGGAGGGAAAACAATAATGCCGCGTACACACGATCAGTCTTTTCGAACGGACTAGGTCCGGCGGACTATCCGACGGACTTTGCAGCGGAGGTCCGTCGGACTTTCAAACGAACAGACTTGCCCACACACTATCACTCCAAAAGTTAGACGGATTCGAACGTCATGATGTAAGACCGGACTAGAATAAGGAAGTTCATAGCCAGTAGCCAATAGCTGCCCTACCGTCGGTTTTCGTCCGTCGGACTAGCACACAGACGAGCGGATTTTTGGACCGGAGATTTGAAACATGTTTTATTTCTAGGTCCGTCTGACTTTTGGGAAAAAAGCATACGATCGAATTGTCCGACGGATTCCGGTCCGCTGGACCTAGTCCGTCGAAAAGTCAGCTCGTGTGTACGCGCCATTACAGGTTGCTAGATAATTCCTTAAACTGTGGCTAATTGGCCCCCCATCTGATGTTGCCTGCATAGTTCCAGGGCCAACGTCAGAGCCAGCAGCATGACACCATTATACGGTTTAGGTGTCTGTAAAGGTGGCAATCTAGCCACCACTGCAAGGGAGGCATTCTATTCAATGACCACCAAAGTACTTAGGAAATCCTGCTAAACCCAAATCATTGGGTATCAGTGGGAACATTTCTAAGATTTGAAAAGTATTTTAAACTTCTCATCTGGGGGTATAGTAGGGTTCCTTCAGAGGTGGCCAGGTCTTCCTTGAGCAGTGTTTGATTATCCTCCCATCTGATGGTGCCTGCATAGTGCCAGGGCCAATTCCACTAGGTAAAGCAAGCAGGAGGGGCAGTCTTACAACCACTGCAAGGGGGGCATTCTGTCCGCTGACCACAAATGTAATCAGAATGTTCCCACTGATCCCCAATGATTTGGGTTTAGCAGGTTTTCCTAAAATCTGTAAAGTATTTAAACTCCCCCTCTGGTGGAACAGTAGTGTTTCTTCAAAGGTGGCTGGGTCTTCCTTGAGCCATGTTGGATTGGCCTCCCATTTAATGGTGCCTACATAGTGCCAGGGCCAATGCCACTTGGCAGAGAAAGGGGAATGGTACCACTAATCTGTTTCACTGCCTGTAAAGCCAGCCATAGATGATTTGAACCATGTACGGGCAGACTGATTGTACCCAAGTTGATCGATCAATCAACTTGGGTACAACTAGCATGTCAAATTTTTCATGCAATTATTTACAGTGGCTATAGCCGCTAGCAATAATCAGTGTGTGTTCTCCCGACAGGGACGGCTCTCCACACCCCACAATAGCTCTGCAGAAGAAATTTCCCCATCAACACAGTCGGGCAATTTTCTTTTCTGCAACCCGCAATCTGAACCAAAACAAATTGTAGTGAAAAGCCTTTCAGATTTCAGCCTCCATAGATGGTACACACCTCATAGTTGAAGAACCATTGGCCAAAGAAGTAACAGACCTTACAAGAATATAAAGGCTATCATTACAATATACTTATAAAAATTCTTGTTGCCTGGTTTTCATATGCTGCCACTCAATATTTCCTCGTAGGGAAGCCTTTTAGAAGGACATTGCCTCCACCTACATCCAGGAGTCAGGACATGGCTACAATTGTCCAACTCCTGAGAGTGGTGCTGGTTCCAGGGCAGAAACATCACTGCTCATAATGGTATAGAATTGGGGTCTCCAAACTTTCCAAATAAAGGGCCAGTTTACTGTCCTTCAAACTTCAGAAGGGCCAGACTGTGGTAAGAAAATGTCCCACTTCAGTGGGAGTAAACACAGTACCCTCTTTTGTTTTAGGGGGAGATATAGTGTCTCAACTTTGATGTCAGTGTAAATGATAGTATCTCATTGTTAGTGTCAGTGGAAATAATAGTATCCCATTGTTGGAGAAAAAGTGCCCTATCATTGGTATTAGTGAGAGGAATAGTAGCCCATCTTTGGTGTCAGTGGGAGGAAAAGTGCTCCATTGTTGGTGTTAGTGGGAGGACTAGTGCCCCATCATTGGTGTCAGTGAGAGGAATAATGCCCCATCACTGGTGTTAGTGGGAGAAATAGTGTCCCATCGTTGGTGTTAATGGAAACAATAGTGTCACATCATTGGTGTCAGTGGGAATAATAGTGCTTCATTGTCAGTGTCAGTGGCAGGAACTATGCCCCAATGTTGCTGACAGTAGGAGGAATAATTGCCCAAGGGCTGGATAAAAGCAAGTAAAAGGCTGCATTTTGCCCCCAGGCTGCAGTTTGGAGACCACTGGTATAGAGGTTCAGGCTGCCCTGGAACTAGAGCCTAATTGCTGGGCACCAACAGCAGAGGATACAACCCTTGGATGTTATAAGTAACAGCCACAGTGACAAGATCCACCAAAAAGTAATATTTTGGTTCTAGTCTGGTAGATGAATCACCCACTAACCTGAATGAGATCACATAGTCAGGAGACCACCTAGTACATGTATGAAGTGAGAATTTAAAAAAGTAGACATGTTAAAAATAAATTTTTGAGCCAATCAAAGTTGGTAACTTCCCCTATATCAATATCTACACAAAACTACAGAGACTGTTTCCGGCAGACCAGTAGCCCCAAACACCATCCCGGGACTTATGGATCCCCATTAGATTATTATTATGATTATTATTAATATACACAATTTATATAGCGCCAACAGTTTACGCAGCGCTTTACAATGTATAGGGGGGACAACACAATTACAGTACAGTTCAATACAAAAAGGTACAGGAGGGCAGCACAGATGGCCTAATAACAGGAATCTGGCACTTTATTTCCCAGCATACCAGAGCCTGACGTTGGATTCCTATTGATGTATGCTGTTTCTTTTTTTTACTGCCTTCTATAAGCATGCTGGGAGTTATGGTTCTATTTGTGTACCACAGACCAGAACTCTACCACTAACTGGCTTATATACAGTAGGCATGCTGGGAGTTGTGACCCTTTTCTGCTTATCAACAGATTGCTGGAACTTTAGGTGCTCAGCCACTGTCTTTCTTATATAAATATGCTGGGACTTATGGTTCCCCTGCTTCTGTACCACAGACCAGAGTTTATCCACTCCGCTCTCTATATGAACATGCTGGGAGTAATGCCGCGTATAATCCAACGGACTTTGCAGCTGAGGTTCGCCAGACTTTCAGTCGAACGGACCACACACGATCACTCCAAATGTCTGCCGGATTCGAACGTGATGATGTAGAATAAGGAAGTTCATAGCCAGTAGCCAATAGCTGCCCTAGCGTTGGTATTAGTCCGTCGGACTAGCACACAGACGACCGGACTTTTCGACCGGACTCGAGTTGGGAAGATAAAGTCCGCTGGAGCCAACCCACGATTGAATTGTCCGACGGACTATGGTCCGCCGGATTTATCCCACGTACACACGAGCAGACTTTTCGACGGACTAGGTCCGACGGTCTTTCCGACTGACTTTTGGCGGACTATTCGAATGGACTATTCGAACGGACTTGGCCACACACAATCACACTAAATTCTGACGGATTTGAACGTGATGACGTACGACCGGACTAGAATAAGGAAATTCATAGCCAGTAGCCAATAGCTGCCCTAGCGTCTGTTTGTCCATTCGACTAGCATACAGACAAGCGGATTTTTCGATAGGAACTGGGTCCGGCGGAGTTCCGGCAGGAAAATTTAAAACATGTTCTATTTCTAAAGTCTGTCAGAATTTGACAGTAAAAGTCCGATGGAGCCCACACGCGATCGAATTGTCCGATGGATTCGTTCCGTCGGACCTTTGCTGTCGAAAAGTCCGCTCGTGTGTATGTGGTATAAGTCCGCGGTAAAGTCCGAACGTGTGTACGCTGCATGATGTTTTTATTTCTTTTGTTTTCCCATAGATTGTTTTATATAGCTATCAGAATAGAGATGACCACTGTTTGCCCTAAATAAGTATGCTGAGGCTTTTGGTTCTACTTGTATGCCACAGACCAGAGTCCAACCACTGACTACCTTATATAAGCATGCTGGGAGTTAGGGTTCCTCTACTACTTTCTCATAGTCTGCTTTATGTAAGAAAGCTGGGACTTTACTACCCACAAGAACAGAACTCTGGGCCCCTGTGGTGTAGAAATAGTTCAGGTGCTAGCTATCCTCCATTCAGCTACCACTCCCAGATAGCTCTCTTCAGGTCCTGCCAGCCAACATGGCTGCAATTACCTCTCTCCACTGCCCTTCCCACAGTCCTCACTCCTGGTTCTGCACCCATCTCTCAAACTGCAATCTCCCAGTTCTCTCAAACTGTTTGCAGGCTTCCTTGTGCATCATCTTTAGAAGAGGCTTCCTTCTGGGATGACAGCCATGCAGACCAATTTGATGCAGTGTGCAGCGTATGGTCTGAACACTGACAGGCTGACCCCTCCACCCCTTCAAACTCTGCAGCAATGCTGGCAGCACACATACCTCTATTTCCCAAAGGCAACCTCTGGATATGATGCTGAGCGCGTACACTCAACTTCTTTGGTGGACCATGGTGAGGATTGTTCTGAGTGGAACCTGTCCTGTTAAACCGTTGTATGGACATGGCCACCGTGCTGCAGCTCAGTTTCAGGGTCTTCTTATAGCCTAGGCCAACTTTATGTAGAGCAACAATTCTTTTTTTCAGATCCTCAGAGAGTTCTTTACCATGAGGTGCCATGTTGAACTTCCAGTGACCAGTATGAGAGATTGAAAGCGATAACACCAAATTTAACATACCTGCTCCCCATTCACACCTGAGATCTTGTACCACTAACGAGTCACGAGGACGAAAAATGGCTAATTGGGTCCAACTTTGACATTTTCACTTAGGGGTGTACTCACTTTTGTTGCCAGGGGCTTAGACATTAACCACTTCACATCCCGCATATAGTCATATGACATCCGCAGGAGGGACCGCCCATCCTAGGCGGGCTTTATATGACGTCCTGGGATTCCCGGCCGCATCACTTGGGACCCGATGCGCATGCCCGGCAGCCGCGATTGCCCGTTAACTGAGCAGGACCGTGGATCTGTGTGTGTAAACACACAGATCCATGTCCTGTCAGGTGAGAGGAGACCGATCGTGTGTTCCCAGTACAGAGGAACACCGATCGGTCTCCTCCCCTTGTGAGTCCCCTCCCCCTACAGTTAGAATCACTCCCTAGGACACACAGTTAAGCCTTTGATCGCCCCCTAGTATTAACCCCTTCCCTGTCAGTGACATTTATACAGTAATCGATGCATTTGTATAGCACTGATTGCTGTATAAATGCCAATGGTCCCAAAATGGTGTCAAAAGTGTCGGATCTGTCCGCCGCAATGTCACAGTCACGATAAAAATCGCAGATCGCCGCCATTACTAGTAAAAAAAAATAATAATAAAAATGCCATAAAACTATCCCCTATTTTGTAGACGCTATAACTTTTGCACAAACCAATGAATATACGCTTATTGCGATTTTTTATTTTTTTTTACCAAAAAATGTAGAAGAATACATATCGGCCTAAACTGAGGAAAAACATAAATTTTTTTCAAAAATTGGCATATTTATTATAGCAAAAAGTAAAAAATATTGTGTTTTTTTTTCAAACTTGTCGCTCTTTTGTTTATAGCGCAAAAAATGAAAAATGCAGAGGTGATCAAATACCTCCAAAGAAAAGCTCTATTTGTGGGGAAAAAATCATAAAAATGTAATTTGGGTACAGTGCTGCATGACCGCGCAATTGTCATTCAAAGTGCTGGGATCTATGATTCAGCTACCTTTGTACCAGAGACCAGAGTTCACCCATTACCTTTCTATATGTATGCTGGGATTTATGGTTCCACTACTTGTGTACCACAGACCAGATCGATCTCATCCACTGCATTCCTCTATAAGTGTGCTGAGACTTATGGTCTCACTGCATCTGTGCAGCAGACCAGAGCTCACCCACTGCCTTCCAGATATACAGAAGGCATGCTGGGAGTTGTGGTTTTACTTCTATTTTCCAACTGACTATGCTGTATAGGATCTAAAGGACATTGTACAATCAGATTGTATAATGTATAGTGAGCCTTAGATCCCACCAGAACATTGATCAGCTACTGCCTTCCTTTATAAAGTATGCTGAGACTTATGGTTCCATCGCTTATAAACCACAGATCAGAGATTACCACTGCCTTCCTATATAACTATGCTGGAACTTATGGTTCCACTACTCCTGTACCAGAGACCAGATCTCACTCCCTGCCTTATATCCCACCAGACCATTGATCAGCTACTGCCGTCCTTATATAAAGTATATTGGGAGTTATGGTTCTTTTGCTTCTGTGCAGAAGATCAAAGCTTACCGACTGGATATTGTATATAAGCATGCTGGGACTTATGGTTCCACTGCTACTGTGCAGCAGACCAGAGCTCACTCACCACCTTCCATATATACAGTAAACATGCTGAGAGTTATGGTTTTACTTCCACAGTATTTTCCCACCGACTGCTACATACTGTTTATAGGATTTAAAGGAGATTGTACAATCAGATTGTATAATGTATAGTGATTGCCTTAGATCCCACCAGACCATTGGTCAGCTACTGCCTTCCTTATATAAAGTATACTGGGTGGTATGGAGCTTCTGTGCATCAGATCAGAACTCACCCACTGGGTACTGCATATAAGTATGCTGAGACTTGTGGTTCTATTACTTTGTACCACAGACCAGAGCTCACCCACTGCATTCATATATATGTAGTATGCTGGGACTTATGGTTCTACTTCTTTGTATCACAGATCCGATCTCGCCCACTGCTTTCACATACAAGTATGCTGGGCCTTATGGTTCTATTTCTTTGTATTATTATTATTATACAGGATTTATATAGCACCGACAGTTTGCGCAGCGCTTTACAATGTAGAGAATAACAGACCAGATCTCACCCACTGCCTTCCTTATCCCGGTATGCTGGGAGTTATAGTTCCCCTGCTTCTGTGCAGCAGATAAGATCTCACTGTTTTCCTTCCTTATCAAAGCATGCTGGGAGTTATAGCTCCCCTGCTTCTATGCAGCAGATCAAAGCTCACTCATTGCCGTCCTTATCTAAGTATGCTGGGACTTATGGTTCTACTTCTTTGTAACACAGACCTGATCTCACCCACTGCCTTCATATATAAGTATGCTGGGAGTTATAGTTATGCCTTCCTTATCCAGGTATCCTGGGAGTTATAGTTCCCCTGCTTCTGTGCAGCAGATAAGATCTCACTCATTGCCTTCCTTATCTAAGCATGCTGGGAGTTATTGTTCCACTGCTTCTGAACAGCAGATCAGTTCTCACTCATTGCCTTCCTCATCTAAGCATGCTGGGAGTTATTGTTCCACTGCTTCTGAACAGCAGATCAGTTCTCACTCATTGCCTTCCTCATCTAAGCATGCTGGGAGTTATAGTTCCCTTGCTTCCGTGCAGCAGATACGATCTCACTTATTGCCTTCCTTATCTAAGTATGCTGGAACTTATGGTTCTATTTCTTTGTATAACAGACCAGATCTAACCCATTGCCGTCCTTATCCAGGTATGCTGGGAGTTATAGTTCCCCTGCTTCTGTGCAGCAGATAAGATCTCCCCCATTGCCTTCCTTATTTAAGCATGCTGGGAGTTATAGTTCCCCTGCTTCTGAGCAGCAGATCAGAGCTCACTCATTGCCGTCCTTATCTATTCATGCTGGGAGTTATAGTTCCCCTGCTTCTGTGAAGCAGATAAGATCTCACTGATTGTTTCTACTTCTTTGTTACACAGACCTGATCTCACCCACTGCCTTCATATATAAGTATGCTGGGACTTATGGTTCTATTTCTTTGTATTATTATTATTATACAGGATTTATATAGCGCCAACAGTTTGAGCAGCGCTTTACAATGTAGAAAATAACAGACCAGATCTCACTTATTGCCTTTCTTATCTAAGCATGCTGGGAGTTATGGTTCTACTTCTTGTATCACAGACCTGATCTCACCCACTGCCTTCATATATAAGTATGCTGGGAGTTATGGTTCTATTTCTTTGTATTATTATTATATTACAGGATTTATATAGTGCCAACAGTTTGCGTAGTGCTTTACATGTAGAGAATAACAGACCAGATCTCACCCACTGCCTTCCTTATCCAGATATGCTGGGAGTTATAGTTCCCCTGCTTCTGTGCAGCAGATCAGCGCTCACTCATTGCCTTCCTTATCTAAGCATGCTGGGCTTTATAGTTACCCTGCTTCTGAGCAGCGGATCAGTGCTCACACATTGCCTTCCTTATCTAAGTATGCTGGGAGTTATGGTTCTACTTCTTTGTATCACAGACCAGATCTCACCCACTGCCTTCATTATCCAGGTATGCTGGGAGTTATAGTTCCCCTGCTTCTGTGCAGCATATACGATCTCACTCATTGCCTTCCTTATCTAAGCATGCTGAGCGTTATAGTTCCCCTGCTTCTGAGCAGCAGATCAGCGCTCACACATTGCCTTCCTTATCTAAGTATGCTGGGAGTTATGGTTCTACTTCTTTGTATCACAGACCCGATCTCACCCACTGCCTTCCTTATCCAGGTATGCTGGGAGTTATAGTTCTCCTGCTTCTGTGCAGCAAATAAAATCTCCCTCATTGATAGATAGATAGATAGATAGATAGATATACTTTATTGTCATTGTATAAATACAACAAAAAATTTTCCAAGTAAAAAAAAAAAAAATCTCCCTTATTGCCTTCCTTATCTAAGCATGCTGGGATTTGTGGTTCCATTGTTTATTCAGACTTGTGGATCCGCCACCTAGCAGGAGCGATCAGTGATGAAGAGGCTGATAAAGACCTCACTCCCCCAGCCTCCCCTGATGGTGCATTGTCCTCTCCAGCCTCTACACAATTGTTCTCTCACTCCCCCCATGGAAGAGCCCCACAGCTCCTTCAATCAGTGTGTTGTGTCTCCCCCCCCCCCCCCCCCCTGGGCGAGTTTCACAGGACAGCCCCTCCTATCCCCATCTGCCCCCTCCTCCTCTGTCCTCTCCCAGCCACAATAATAGCCCACTTTCCTTGGCTGGCTGTGCTGCTGGAGAAGCCCGGGGTGGTCAGGTCAGTGTGGTGGGCACGGTTGGGGTTTGGCTTGGTGTAGATCTGGTGGCCGGTGATGACCGGCCAAGTTTTCCAGAGTTCTCCCCCTCCCAGCCCATGGTGTCCATTGGAGGTAGTCTTCCCCCCCCTTCCACTCCCTTCATCCTTTGTGTGATGCCTACAATGCTGGACTACTCCTACTTCTCATCTTACAGCCTCTCCGCTCTGACCTGTAGCTCTCCATCACTTAAAGAACTACAACCCCCAGCCTGCCCAGCCCTTCCTTGGGTCCCACGCCGACAACCGCACTTCCAAAACTACTTTTTGTCGCAATGAGGACCTGATTATATTTCGCTCACCTTTTTATTTATTTGTTTGCTCAACAGACCGGTACTCTTCTTCATGCCGCGCTGAGCGAGACGTGAACACAAAAAAAAAGGAGATCGGAAGTACGGATTAAACGTCAGAGATTCCACGGTAAGTCTTAAGACATTTTCTTTTATTTTTTATTTTTTTTGTTCTTTTAAAATAGTTTTTTATTTTAAATACTTTAAAACTGATCTCCAGGCAAACAGCTAAATACAACTTTCCAAAACCAAGTCGCGCTAAATTTTAGCGCAATTTGGTTTTGGAAAGTTGTAAATTTGATGAATTTTGAATTTTGGAAAATTGTTTATTTGATTTGATGTGAGTATCTTACGTGAAGTCGCTGCTTTCTTTCCATATTTGTTTTAATCGTATCACAATTTACTTTATATCACAAATATTTGGGACAAGCGCAGTCATTTTTTTTTTTTTGATTATTGATAAAACAGCTAAATACATAGATGATAAAAATACAAGGGGTCTGTTTTATCTCCCGTAGGATTTGTGTCCATCCAGTCCTGAGATTTACACAGCTCTGCCACCCAGCTGTCTGGCAGGGCAGAAGACTTGATTTTTCTCTGCTGCAGTGAAACTGGCTGGACCGTTTTTCTATTAGTCAGCGGGCTGATTTAAAAAAAATAAAAATAAAAAAAATTGATTCCCCATCCACACATTTGGGGACTGATTAAAAAAAATATTGATTCCCCCATCCACACATTCAGGGCTGATTAAAAAAAAACAAATAGATTCCCCCATCCACACATTCAGGGCTGATTAAAAAAAAAAAAACTAAACAAATTTGGGACTGATTTAAAAAAAAAAATAAAAAAAAAAAAAATAATATTATATATATATAGATTTCCCCCATCCACACATTGATTAAAAAAACAAACAAATTTGTGACTGATTAAAAAAAAAAATAGATTCACCCATCCACACATTCAGGGCTGATTTAAAAAAACAAAACAACAAATTTGGGACTGATTAAAAAAAAAAAAAACAAATAGATTCCCCCATCCACATGTTTGGGGACTGATTAAAAAAAAAATTATAAAAAATAGATTACCCCATCTACACATCGAGGCTGATTTAAAAAACAAAAACAAATTTGGGACTGATTAAAAAAAACAAAAAACAAATAGGTTCCCCCAACCACACATTCGAGTGCTGATTAAAAAAACAAAAACAAATTTGAGGGCCGATTTAAAAAACAAATTTGGGACTGATTTAAAAAAAAGAAAAAAACAAATAGATTCCCCCATCCACACATTTGGGGACTCCTCCACTGTCAAAATACACTGATCAGCGCTGCGGCTGATTGGCTGCAGGCGCTTAACCAACAATAAAAATGTACCAACAATTTTCCACCTGCCTTACACTATAGGATTGTAAAAGACCTGGGAAACCTCTGGATGCCCCAATAAGAGTAGTATTGCAGCGCATGTAGTGTCCGACATGAACAGTGAGTGTGGCCAAATTGTGTTATTAATGGAAGAAAAGCATACTTAAACAAGGTCAGTCTGTCCCCCAGTACAGTCCACCCACCCCAGGTCAGTCTGTCCCCCAGTACAGTCCACCCCCCCAGGTCAGTCTGTCCCCCAGTACAGTCCACCCCCCAGGTCAGTCTGTCCCCCAGTACAGTCCACCCCCCCAGGTCAGTCTGTCCCCCAGTACAGTCCACCCCCCCAGGTCAGTCTGTCCCCCAGTACAGTCCGCCCCCCAGGTCAGTCTGTCCCCCAGTACAGTCCACCCCCAGGTCAGTCTGTCCCCCAGTATAATCCCTCCTTGGTCAGTCTGTCCCTCAGTACATCCCCCAGGTCTATCTGTCCCCAGTATAATCTCCCCCAGGTCAGTCTGTCCTCCAGTATAATCTCCCCCAGGTCAGTCTGTCCCCCAGTACATCCCTCCCAGGTCAGTCTGTCCTCCAGTATAATCCCTCCTTGGTCAGTCTGTCGCTCAGTACACCCCCCCCCCCCCCCCCCCAGGTCCATCTGTCCCCCAGTATAATCCCCTAGGCCAGTCTTTACCCCTGTTAAAGTGCCTCCCCCACCAATATAATTAAAAGCACTGGAAGCTGACAGGAGGGGAAAGGGGGGGTCATAAGAGGGCCAATGAGTGCTACAGAGCTGGAGGTGTGCCTCTGTGTGTCTGTGTAAATCCAGGAAGTGAACAGGCAGCAGCTTCAGCTGCCCACAGTTAAACTGGATGCAGCCAGACTCAGTGGAGGGAGATTTCTGCAGCATATTTGGAAAGTACAGAATCACAGTATATATAATATGCAAGTGGTTGGAGGGAAGCTTCAGAATGGCAAAGATGTTTTATTACAAATTATGTCAGCAGACTGCAGTTCCTCTTTAAGTATGTTTTAAAAAAAAAAAACATTCCCATGCTTACCGAACAACAAAACATTTATTATATTGCAGCTTACCCATTTTTAGATGTGATGGATTCATTAATTTTCTTTTTAAGACTTTCCTTCCTTTATTTTCACCTGGGGATCTGGCCAGAAAATCTGATGTTTTTCAAAAGCACAAGCTCTCCAGCAGAATGTATCAGTTACAGGGATGAGACAAACCATTTACCATTCACAGGGGTGCTTACAATCTTTTTTTTTTTTTAATGTAAAATCTTTATACCAAAAGGAAAAAAAAATGTTTGCTGTAACTGCTTATAAAGTATTAGCTGGTGTTCGACTTCAATTTGTTTAGTGTATTTAAACCTGCTAGTACATTCAACACACCTCTGCCCCCAGGCTGGCAATGCTGCTGTCCAAATGTGCCTCCTGTGCTCATTCCTCCAGAGTGTGTGTGTGTGTGTGTGTGTGTGTGTGTGGGGGGGGGGGGGGGGCGCTGTAATACAGGAGGTGTGTTACTGGTCAGATCACCAGGTGAAAACAGCGCAAGAAAAGCCTAAGAAAAAACAGGTTGACGCCCCCCACCCCTCCCGCCACTCACCGGTGTTTCTTGGGCTTACCGTTTCTGCCAGTTCCCCGAAGAAATTATGCAACGATGCGGGCGTCTGCTACCATAGGTGATCAAAAAGTTAACACTCTTTGATGGACTCTATGGTCTTTGAGGACTGGAGCGACGTCACAATGTCACTACCAGTCCAGGCTGGAGGAAAAATTTATTTATTTTTTAAAAAGCGAAAGATCAAATTTTATTTTATTTTAATTTTTTTGCTTTTTAACGGTAAAGAAGAGATTTGGGGTCTTTTTGACCCCTCATCTCTCCATAAAGAGGACCTGTCGTCCTTATTTCTATAGAAGAGAGAAAGGAGGGCACAGTAGGGCAGACCTTAGGTGGTGACAAAAAAACCTGGAAGCGGATTGGCTTCTATCCAGTTTTAGTAAAACGAACCCCAGAGTGTGGATCAGTACCACCCCCACTCCCTCCTCATTGGCTGTGATTGACAGCAGTGGGAGCCAATAGCCCCCTCAGACAATAAGGAGGGAAAGAAGAGCTGCTGCACGAAGATAAAAAAAATACCTTCATTCTTTAACCACTTAAGCCCCGGACCAATTTGCAGCCAAAGGACCAGGCCCCTTTTTGCGATTCGGCACTGCGTCGCTTTAAGTGACAATTACGCGGTCGTGCGACGTGGCTCCCAAACAAAATTTGCGCTATAAACAAAAGTTTAAAAAAAAAATATATATTTTTAAATTTTTGCTATACTAATTATCCCCAAAAAATATATATAAAAAAACATTTTTTTTCCTCAGTTTAGGCCGATACGTATTCTTCCACATATTTTTGGTAAATAAAATCGCAATTAGCGATTATTGATTGGTTTGCGCAAAAGTTATAGCGTTTACAAAATAGGGGATAGTTTTATAGCATTTATATTAATATATATATTTTTTTAATAGTAATGGCGGCGATCAGCGATTTTTATTGTGACTGCGACATTATGGCGGACACATCGGCCATTTTTGACACATTTTTGGGACCATTGGCATTTATACAGCGATCAGTGCTATAAAAATTCACTGATTATTAATGTCACTGGCAGGGAAGGGGTTAACACTAGGGGGCGATCAAGGGGTTAATTGTGTTCCCTCTCTGTGTTCTAACTGAAGGGGGGATGGGTCTGTCTAGTGGAGATGACAGATCGCTGTTCATACTTTGTATGAACACACAATCAGTCTCTTCTCCCCTCAGAGAACCGGGATCTGTGTGTTTACACTGGACACTCGCTGGGCACTCGCGTCGGCTCCAGAGGCGAGCAGCAATTTTTACTAGTAATGGCGGCGATCAGCAATTTTTTTATTGTGACTGCGACATTATGGCGGACACATGGGACATTTTTGACACATTTTTGTGACCATTGTCATTTATACAGCAATCAGTGCTATTTTTAAATGCACTGATTCTTGTGTAAATGACACTGGCAATGAAGGGGTTAACCACTAGGGGGCGGGGAGGGGTTAACATGTTCCCTGGGAGTGATTCTAACTGTAGGGGGAGGGGACTCACAAGGGGAGGAGACCGATCAGTGTTTCTCTGTACAGAGAACACACCATCGGCTCCTCTCCTCTGACAGGACCGTGGATCTGTGTTTACACACACAGATCCACGGTCCCGCTGTGTTACTGGGCAATCACAGATGCCCGGCGGACATCGCGGCCGCTGGGCATGTGCATCGGGGTGCCTAGTGAAACGGCGGGCACGCACTCCCTGAAGGGCCGTGAAGGGGAGGATGTCATATGACGTCCTCCCACCCTGAGAGCTGCGCCGCCTGGCCGTCAATAGACGGCCAGTGGTCGTGAGGCGGTTAAACTAAACCATTCGATTTTCAAACTAACATTTGTATGAACAGCCATGCAAAAATTCTCAATACATCCAAGGACCTGATGAAAGTCATTCAAAAGTACTTCAAAATGTTGTTTGCTTTAAACCAGCCTTTCTCAACCTTTTCAACACAGAGGAACCCTGGAAATAATTCTCCGGTCTTGGGGAACCCCTGCTAAAAATGAAAAATCTACAACTCATCATACATTAGTGTGATGGTCAATGAGAAGAATGCCTCTTACACTTGTGGTTATTGGGAAGAATTACCCCCTTACAGATAACTAAAAAGATCAATGGTGTCTTTGAGAACTTACCTGAGAGGCAGACATTGACCATTTCTCCGGGAACCCCTAGCAACCTCTAGAGGAACCCAATGGTTCCATGGAACCCTGGTTGAGAAACCCTGCTTTAAACATTTGATTTTGGAACAAATTGACTTTACCAAATGAAAACTGCATTTGCTGTTAGAAAATTGTTTGTTTGGGAAAAAAATGTCCACCCTGCTCCTTCGAATGTTCTCCAAAACGACCATTTGACCCCACTAATCGAATGAATGTTCTTAAAACAAACCATTTCGACTGAAATTCTACAAGCATATGGCTAGCTTTAGATTTTTCAATCAAATGATGTTGAATGTCGGAAGGGTGGGATGGGTGCCCACAGAGCCACCCACTGAGCAAATTTTGGAAGGTTTATCACCAATTATGGAATGGGTAAAAATCCCCTCCGTGTATGGCCAGCTTGAGTAGATTCTGCAAAAATATTTTTCACAAGTTTTGATGGCACTTTTTTTATAAATTGATATGATGTAAGACCAGCACTATGGCAAGAGCAAGTCCAAATCCTGCCATAGATGGATCAAATCTCAACCAGTTCAGCAAAGACTGGCCGAGGTTCTATCCATCTATGGGCAGACTTGTTGTACTGAGGTCGACCCCTCAATCATCTATGTCAGGGGTCTCCAAACTTTCTAAGCAAAGGGCCAGATTACTGTGGTGCCAGACTGTGACCAGTGGGAGCAGAAAATGTCTCAGCATCAGTGGGCATAAACAATGCCCCATCGATGGTGTGAGTGGCAGAAATAGTCTTCCATCGAAGTTGTCAGTTGGTGGAATAAGGCCCGAAGGGCCAGATCCATGTGAGCCAGGGGCCACATCTAGCCCCCAGGCCGCAGTTTGGAGACCACTGATTTATTGTCAGACCAGTGGTGGCCCATGCATTCTGCACTGGTCGCTTTTCTAACACTAAACCTCCTCTCCGCCAATCAGGTGCTCGGGTCTGTTACCTGTCACCTGATTGGCTATAATGACAGGCGCCGCTATTGGACACCTATCAGGAGGAGAGGACGGGAGATGAGGACAGCAGGAGACGCACAAAGGAACCCACTCGTCGCCGTCACCCACTGACCCAAGTGGGCAGGGGTCACACTGGGGGCATTTGATGGGCACAGTGGCAGCGTTTGGCACAGTGGCAGCATTTGATGGCAGCATTTGATGGGCACAGTGGCAGCATTTGATGGGCACAGTGGCAGCATTTGATGGGCACAGTGGCAGCGTTTGATGGCACAGTGGCAGCATTTGATGGCAGTGACTGCAATTGATGATTTGTTTTTAAATTTTTTTTGCACCAATCCCCCCCCACAAATTTTGAGCAACAGACCCATGGATCATCTATGGGCAGGATGTTGTACTGAAGTTGATCCATGGATTGACTTAAGTATAACCAGCCTGACGATTTTTTTGCATGCAGTCACTATCGGCAGCTATATCTGCTAGCAGTGGTCATTGTGTTATTCACCTGGCAGGGAAGGCTCCCTTCCGGCAAAACACAATAGCGCTGCGGGAGGAAATCACCACTGACTGTGTTGATGGAGGAATCAAGCAATCTTCTCTTCTTCCACCCATGGTGTAGGAAGAGAAAATTGTATAATCTATGGGTTTATTTAGGCTGCCTATACATGGGTCCTTTTTTTTTATTATATATAAGGAAAAACAAATGGATTCCCCCATCCACACAAGCAAGGTAGCAATCCTTCCAGCTACGCTATATTATTCTGGCAGTGGGAATGCCTCCACTGTCGGAATACACTGATCAGCACTACAGCTGATTGGCTGCAGCTGCTGATTGCATGAAAAATTTCCAATATTTCTGCTCAACAAATGACGATCGTAACATCAACTTGTGAGAATGGCCATAGATCAAAATTCATCCGGTCCCTGCTGAATTAGCTGAATTTTGATCCATCCGCTGTCCCTGGCCAGTTTAACGCCACATTTTTTTATTTATTTTTTATTGCATATACAATTTATTATTGTATATTATATATTTCAACAAAAATTTCAAGTAAAGATTTATAAAGAATGTTTTGATCTTTTTGGGAAATATAAAGTGATTTTTGTAGAACTCCCAGGTCTGGATTTGCACATGTCAGTGATTATACAGGGTCCTGAATCGCTCTATTATGAACCTATAACCCCTGATTGGTAATGGTAATTCATTTAATGGTTGACATATGTGAACTCAGCTTTTCACCTTCCGCTTGGCCTGATCCGCCATGATTAGCAGGCCAAGTTGCGCATCTCTAGAATAAAGACTTTGTTATCTGAGGGATCTCTCGATCGTGCCACTGTTTGACCAAACATTCCATTAGCTGTTGGTTCATTATCCCAGGCTTTGTAGCTAAGAAAAGTGGCTGGAATTCTCAAACAAACATAGTCACGCTCTGATCCTAGGGTTAGATATGAATATCTGTTAGGACTATATCCTCCTACCATTTTCTGATTTAGGCCCCTTTCACACTTATACGACTTGTCCCGCGATTTGGGACTACAAAGTAGCATGACAAGTCGTTCCCCATGATTTCCAATGACAGCCATTCATATTAGTACGACTTCAAGTCGTTCCAACTTCAAAGTAGTCCCTGCACTACTTTGGTCCGATTTTGATGCCACTTACACAGGCATTCCTTGAAATCGCAGTAAATTTGCGGTAAAATCGACTTTGAAGTTGCACAAGTGTGAAAGGGGCCTAAACCATTTATCTTTCGATCTATCTGATCGCCTCATAGTGATCCTGTCACAAATTTTGACCTCATATTGTGTTATTACTACAAAGTATTTTGACTCAAATATCTGCATATACTTTCACTTTCACTTTCTTCCAGGGAACATTTTTTTCCTTTGGAAGAATAAGGTCTCAACATCTTATGCAACAATTTTTACACACTTTTCTTTTGGCTCAACATTTGTTATATATTTTTCTCCCTTTCTCTTCCCTTTCTCTTTTTGGCAAAAACAGGTGTAGTCACCACCCACTTGAATGATTGGTGGTATCAATTAAATATGCTAATGTTCTGTGGTACTAACCTGGCATGCTAATCATGCAAAGGTGGAGCGTGTGTGTGTGTGTGCATATATATATATTGCAATATCTGTTTTAAACGAGCTACGACTAAGGTTATTGACGAAACGCGTCAGTGCTATTGTTTTACTGTCACTCTGATGTACTAATAAACGACACTTCAAGGATTACAGTCTTGCCGGCTCTTCTTACTATTTGCTACATTGGATTGTGATGGGATACATCGAGCCTAGGCACCTGTGAGTGGATCTGGTGTATGAATTGGGTTATCCCTGCAGCGGGCACTTTTACCCTTTTTCTTTTTCATGTAGGAATATAGCTGTCTGACGGTTTTATGTGTATTTATCGGCGTATAACACGCACCCCAATTTAAGAGGGAAGTTTCAGGAAAAAGATATTTCATTTTAAATAAACCACTTTGTAGCAAAATAATGGTCAGTGAGCATCATTGCAGCCTGATTAGTGCCCATCTGCAGCCTCAGTGCAGCCTAATCTGTGCCCATCTGCAGCTTCAGTGCAGCCTATTCTCTTCCCATCTGCAGCTTCAGTGCAGCCTGATCTGCTCCCATCTGCAGCCTGATCTGCGCCCATCAATGCAGCTCAACATATCTCACAGGATCAATCATGAGCCGTCATCACCTGTTTACTCTGCAGTCACATACATAGCCTGCCCCTACCATCGGCATTGGACCAGCTCCTGTGACAGACAGAACACTGGTCCAATGCCGGTGGTGGAGGCGGCACTGTGTGTGTGACGTTAGAGCTGAGTGGAGAGGAGATGGCGGCTCAGTGAATTCCGGCAGCACTCGTCCCTCTCCGAGGTACGCTGTCAGCGTATAACATGCACCCGCGATTTTCCCCCTATTTTCATGGGAAAAATATGCGTGTTATACGCCGATAAATACGGTACATCTGCGGTACCTCGGCTCCCAGCCTTGGCAGCCTAGACTACATAGTCTCTGACTATCAATCATTAGGTATCATTCAGATGAGAAAAATGAGGGTAGATAGACTGCTGCATCAAGAGACAGCTAAAGGTCACCTCTGGATGCATCCGGACACCGATCAGCTGGGGCCAGAATGCCATCCCTATAGGTAAGCTGTCTGTGTCCAAGGCAGGTCAGGAGGTCTATTCGCATGTTACTGCTCAGATGAGCACTTTCTTCTTTTAGACATTTTGGTGCTCATGTGAATGGCCTGCCTTAATGCAACACACAAAAAACCCATGTTAACGTACTTGCATTAGCACAATACACCAGAATGCCAGGGTGTGAATGGGGCCTTACACATTGTCGAAGTACTCTAATGCCGCGTACACACGAGCTCAAGCTTGGCTTGCATACATGCGGTCACACAAAAGTTCGCTGACCTTTTGACCGTCAAGAAAGCGGTGACGTACAACACTACGACGAGCCAAGAAAATGAAGTTCAATGCTTCCGAGCATGTGTCGAATTGTTTCCGAGCATGCGTAGGAATTTTGCGCGTCGGAATTGGTACAGACGATCAGAATTTTCAGAACCTGCTCTCAATCTTTTGCTGGCGGGAATTCAGCCAGCAAAAGTCCGATGGAGCATACACGCGGTCACCTTTTCCGACCAAAAGCTCCCATCGGTATTTTGCTGGCCGAATTTCCGATCTTGTGTACGTGGCATTAGACGAATTAAACCATAAAACAAGAAAATATTTTTTGGAAAGAATCCAGGCATAGAGGTATTGCTTAGGGGAATTGTTCTCAACCTTACTGAGACCAGGGCCTAGTAAATTCTTCCAAAACCTTCCACACTCCAACAATAAAAAAAAATTATACTCGCGCAAAAAAAGTATGGGAATACAAAATATGTACTGAAATGCTGTAAAGCTCTGGACGGTGTTGGTGTCACTGTGGCAGAATAAGGGTTCTGGCGGGGGTTAGGGGACTCTGTAGCAGACTTGTTGGCCCTGTAGGGGATTAGGTTTCTGGAGTTGGGGGGGGCAACTGTGGAGGATATGGGAGTTTTCCAGGGGCACTGTTGCAGACTGGAGTGCACTTCCAGGACTGGGGGGCATCCTGGGACACTGCAGCAAGCTAGGAGACACTACAGGGGGCTGAGGGTCACTGTGGGAGGTTGAGGGGTACTGTGGGGGCTATGGGCTCTCAGGGGGCCTGAGGGCACCGTGGGAGGATGAATGAAACTGTGAGCCATTATGGGAGCTGGAAGGCACAGTGGGAGGTTAGGGGATCAGAATCTGTCTGGAGGCCTGGAAAGAAGGAGGCTAAGAACCTTTGGTCCTGTCCTGTTTGCCTACAGGATCTAGAGATGAAAACCATCCCTACTCACCAGTAAAGGGTTCTGCAACCAACATGACTCTGAAGTTGATGTTACTTCATAGTAGGTGAGGTCGAAAAAAAAGACACAAGTCCGTCAAGTCCAACCTATGGTTAGCATAGCTGCAGCACAGGGTGGGATATGTACTACGGGCAGTAGAACTGACTGGCTTCTTCTGCTGAGCAGCCAGTCCATATAACTGGTTGGATACTTATCCCTTATCCCTCTGCATTACAGTCAACAGGGCCAAAGTGCAGAGCAGCTGTCAAGTAAGTATTATTGGGATGATAGATAGGCATATTAGATCAGACAGAAGAGAGGGATGAAAATAGGTTAGGTTGTATATTCAGTATGGGTCTGCTTTAATGAGCTAAATCTGTTTCATACTAGAGTCCTGGGAAAATACTTAATTAGATTTGCAGCATCTTATTGTTGTACCGTATTTGTCTCTGACATGTTCTGATACAGCGGGCAGCTCCCAAGACAGTGACTGTCTCCTGCTCAGGGATCTTTTAGCATATAAGTTGGCCCAGGGTAAATATTTCATAATTAAGGCCCCATAATCCTTTGCAAACTCAAGCAACTATTTAGCCAATTTTTTATTATTATTATTATTTATTTTACAAATTTTTTTTTTTACATTTTATTTATTTTTTTTTTTTTCACCTTCTCTCCATTCTTTTTTGGGATTTTAAATATGTTTAGTACATTTTCTTTTTATTTATTTTTTTTTATTTTCACCTTCTCTCCATTCTTTTTTGGAATTTTAAATATGTTTAGTATATATTTTTTTTTATATTTTCACCTTCTCTCCATTCTTTTTTGGAATTTTAAATATGTTTAGTACATTTTTTTTTATATTTTCACCTTCTCTCCATTCTTTTTTGGAATTTTAAATATGTTTAGTATATATTTTTTTATATTTTCACCTTCTCTCCATTCTTTTTTGGAATTTTAAATATGTTTAGTACATTTTTTTTTTATATTTTCACCTTCTCTCCATTCTTTTTTGGAATTTTAAATATGTTTAGTACATTTTTTTTTTATATTTTCACCTTCTCTCCATTCTTTTTTGGAATTTTAAATATGTTTAGTACATTTTTTTTTTTTTGCTTCCTCTAAGTTGGAGTGCGAAAGAGGAGATTCTACACTTAACAAGTGATCTATTGTCTTTTTCCGGTCTTCAGGGGGCCCTCTGCTTTCCAGGCTTTCTTACTAGGAACTATAATGATACTCATTGTCTCGGTGGGCTTAGGTGTATTTACCTTTTTGGGATTATATAGACGGGAACTTCCTTCTTGCATATCTCCGAGGTATGTTCTGTAATTACAGTATGTTTGGATAGGAGAAGCAGGTTACACAAGACTTTATGAAAAGCATTTGCATTGCTTAGAGCAGCAAATTCCATTCTTCTTTTTCAAACTTGCTCTGGAAATTTTAATTGGAATGTGGTTGCTGTATTATAATAAAAACAGTTAAGAAAATAAAACAATTGGATTAAAATACCTAAAATTGTATTATATTCAAATCCAACACTTTTTTTTTTTGCATATAGACTATCTTTTTTCTGCCTGTTTACACCCTAGGAAGATTTAGCCTCTCCCTACCATTGTTACCAGGAAAAAGGGTGATAGAAATCACACATTTTCAAGTTGTCTCCAGAACAGGAGGAGAGGGGAAATATTCTGATAAGGATACCTGTTCTATCTTAAACTGTCTTAAAGTGGTGTTTCCACCAAAAAATAAAAATAAATGGCTTAAAATTCCTAAAAAAAATAAAAAATAAAATAATTGGAAAAAAAAATGTTTTTACTCACCTCTAAATGCCTGTTGCTAGGGGGTCCCTCGTAGTCTGCCTCCTTCAGTGCCCGGGCACTGACATCACTTCCCCTCGGCGCAGTGAATCATCTGGGACATGTGACAGGTCCCAGATGACTGCGCGGCGTATCACGGCGCGCGGTGCCGCTCACGCATGCGCAGTGGGTGCCCGGCTGTGAAGCACAGCCGGGTGCCCACAGTAAGAATGCCGCTGAGCGGAGCAGGGAAAGAGGGGCTTTGATCCCCCGCATTGCTGGACCCCGGGACAGGTAAGTGTCCGATTTATTAAAAGTCAGCAGCTGCAGTATTTGTAGCTGCTGACTTTTAATTTTTTTTTTTTAAGGGGCACCCCACTTTAAGCTGGCCATAACACCACAAAAATTTTGTTTAAAAAATTTTTGTTTTTAAAACATTTAAAAGGGTTGTAAACACGTTTAAAAAAAAAAAAAAATAATAATAATAATAATAAAAACATGCAAGACAAAGGCATAATGAACTAGTGTGAATTGCATACTAGCTCATTATGAAATACTTACCTTAGAACGAAGCTGGTGCAACGGCCCCCATACACCGATGTGACCTGCGTCATGTCTCTCCGGAGTTATTTCCGGGTTCGTGGGCTCTGGTGCTGTGATTGGCCGGAGCCGCGATGATGTCGCGGTCACGGCATAGCAGCTGAAGAAATGGCAGGAGCGAGTCATTTCTTCAGTGCACATCTGCCGATGATGTCGGCACATGCGGATACAGTGAATATCTCCTGAACAGGGCAAGATTAGGAGATATTCACGGTACCTACATGTAAAGCCTCGTACACACGCCTCTTAAAGCCTTCGGTCAAAAGTCTGACGGAAAATCCGATCGTGTGTACGAGGCTTAAGCCTTTTTATAGGCTTACCTGTAGTCGAAAGTGGTGTGTAAAGCCTCATAGACACGATCGGATTTTCCGACGGGAATTGTGTTGACAGACTGTTGGTCTAAAATCCGACCGTTTTTACACTTCACGGACAATTGTTGTTGGATTTTCCGTGGACAAATGTTAGATGGCAGGCTTATAAATTTAACGCGGACAACGGACTGTTGTTAGATTTTCCGGTCGCGTGTACACAAGTCCTTCAAACAAAAGTCCAAAGTACAAACAAGCATGCTCGGAATCAATGCTCTCCAAACACCACATTAGCAGAAGGTGCCCAAAGGGTGACGCTAAAGAGCTGAAAAGCCACGTAGTACGTCACTACGTTCATGTTTGTTGGCCGACAATTGTGTGCCGTTTGTATGCAAGAAAAGTTCATGGCCAACGCCCTTCGGACAAAAGTCTGACGCTTTTCTGCGGAAAATCCGATCGTGTGTACGAGGCTTAAGGGTTTACAACCACTTTCATTTTCTAATGGTTAGTAGGGTCAAATCGACAAGTTTTTTTGACCATAGTGACATGGAAAATCGAAGGAGGAGCAGCAGAGAAAATATTTCTAGTTTCATATCTGATCAAGCAAACTTCTAACTGTGCGTGTGGTTTTTGTTCAGATTGTTTTTGTACATATTGTTATGCACATATCCTAGGTACAAAAGAAACCCGTTTAATACATTTGGGGTTCAATTCAAGTAGCAGGTCTGGATGAAATTTTAAGGGCTTTGAATAAAATATGTTGACTCAATGATGGCAAGATCAAATGCTCCGAGAAACAATTTTTTTTTGAATTTTAAACAAAATTTTGAAGAAAGTTCTGTATGGTCAGCTTAAGACCCCTTTCACACTTGTGCGACTTCAAAGTCGTGCGATTTTGCCGTGATTTTTGACGCGATTTTGCCGTGATTTCAAGGAATGCCTGTGTAAGTGGCATCAAAATTGGACCAAAGTAGTGCAGGGACTACTTTGAAGTCGTACTAATATGAATGGATGTCATTGGAAATCATGGGGAACGACTTGTCATGCTACTTTGCAGTTCCAAATCGTGGGGCAAGTTGTATAAGTGTGAAAGGGGCATAAGTGGGGATAGTCTGATCAATATTCCTATCGCACACGTTCCTGGTATATATGGCTCATAAAATGGTGGGTACTGCAGCGATTACCAGTTGGGTCCTGGAAACGTCAAACAAGCGTACATATTCACCAGCACACCATGGATCGGCAATTTTCACATGCCTGACAAAGGTGTCCTGCGCTGCTCCGAAACGTTGCACCTTCCTTTGTGATCTGATCTTTTTCATTAAAACTTTTTGGACGAAACTTGCTGATTCATGGTGTGCTGGCGAATATGTACTCTAGCTTAAGTGGGGATGTCTCCTTACTTTGCATCTTTATTCATACTGTTTTCAGTACAAAAGCCAAGAAAAACTGGTAACAAAGACGTTTTAAAAAAATGTATTAATTACATAGAACAAAAAGACTAAACACTGTAAATGTCTCCTTACTAAAGGGAAAATTGCCTTTTATGTTTTGTTCTATCCCCAGACAGAAGGTAAAAGCAAATCTATTTGAAAATATTCAAAACGAAAGAAAATACTGTACAGTAGATTAGAGATATGCCCCGTACACACGGTCGGAAATTCCGACCACAAAATCCGACGGATTTTGTCCGACGCTGGTGTTGCATACACACGGTCGGACAAAGTTGTTGGAAAATCCGATCATTCTGAACGTGGTGACGTTCGTTGCGTACGACGGAACTACGTAGAGGCTAGTAGCCAATAGCTTTGGTCTCGTAATTTGATCTGAGCATGCGTGGCACTTTGTCCGTCGGAATTCTCTACACACGATCGGAAAAAGTCTGATCGGATTTTTTTGTCGGAAAATTTGAGAGTAGGATCTCAATTTTTTCCGACGGAAAAAGTCAGATGGAGCCCACACACGATCGGATTTTCCGACAACATGGTCCGACCGGACATTTTCCGTCGGAATTTCCGACCGTGTGTACGGGGCAATATACTTTTAAGTGGTAGAATAATGAATTATTTCAATAATTTTGTGACTTTTCTTCTGATAAACCATATGTCACTTGTGGTTTACCCTGGATGGCTGAAGTGTTCACTCTCTTCTGATATCTTTCAAGGAATCCTTTGTGATCTCTCTGATTAAAAGTTCTGTCACCCCTGCCATGGATCCTCATGGCACCTGCTAAAACAAAAGGGTTCCCCAATCTGTGGACTTCTTTTTAATCTGAAACAAATGTAAAATCTATAACAGGATGGGTGAAATTCTCTCATAAAGGCCACAGTAGGTGGGTGATAAGCAACCTTGATATAACCTGCCAACTTCTACCCAAAAGCCAGAAGTTGGTAGGTTATACAGCCCACCGACCTTATCCAAAATCAATAAGTTAGTAGGTAATGCAACCTGCCAACCCTACCCAGAATTCAGAAAGTGGTAGATGATGCAACTGGTCAACCTTACCCAAAATCCAGAAAGTAGTAGCTGATGCAGCCTGATATCCTTATCTAAAATTCAGAAGTTGGTAAGTAATGCGACCTGCCAAACCTACCCAAAATTCAGAAACTGGTAGGTGATGCAACCTGTCAACCTTACCCAAAATCTAGAAAGTGGTAGGTGATACAACCTGCCAACCTTACCCAAAATCCAGAAAGTGGTAGGTAATACAGCCTGTCAGCCTTACCCCAAATCCAGAAAGTGGTAGGTGATTCAACCTGCCAACCTTACCCAAAATCTAAAAGTTGATGGGTGATACAACCTGCCCACCTTACCCCAAATCCAGAAAGTGGTAGGTGATACAACCTGCCAACCTTACCCAAAATCCTGAAGTTAGTGGGTAATACAACCTGCCAACTTTAGCCAAAATCCAGAATGTGGTAGGTGATGTAACCGGTCAGCCATGCCCGAAATCCAGAAGTTGGTAGATCATTTTCCCTGCTTACTTTTACCCAGAATATCAGTATTGGATGGAATGATCATTTAAAGATTAGTAGTTACCAGCAGTAATAAAGGGTTGTAATAGAGATAATTAACCTCAGCCAGGTTCAGTGACTCTAACCTTAAAACAGATGGAGGTTTAGGCTAATTACTACCTTTCATTGTGGTTTCCAAAAAAAACAAAAGCCCTAATGTATAGTGCCCTAGAGGACATAGAAGCGTGATGGTTCCAACTGCCTGGGGCCAAACCATCTGTCATACAAATAGAGTGTTTAAAAGGGGGATCAACAAAATATAAAGCGAAAAGATAATGCTGACTGTGATGTGGATACAGACAGTATATGGTCCAGGAACACCAAATGTTTTTGTGTAAAACATATCGAGTCTATTGAAGGAAATTTATTTTTCTTAACCATTCCTTTTTCTTCACCTTTCGAATTTTCATACAATGTACAGTGATTAGTGGATAATCGTGTTGGGTAGGAATGTTCCAGTCAACAACTGTTCTCAGACTATTCCAACTTTAGTTTACTGAAATTGGCGTTTACCTTAAATTGTATATGCAGCCATTACCCAAATGTACCCCCTACCCCCACACACCTTCACTCACCCAGCACTATTGTTTTCTCTTACCTTGTTCCTGTAGCAGGAAACCATTTTTATTATTCCTTGTGACATTATCACCAGACTTAAGCTGACCATAGACAGCTCAAATCTTGGCTGAGGAACCAGCCAAGATTGGAGCCATGTATAGGCAGGCTGAATGTACCCAGGTTTATGGATCAGCCAACCTGAGTACAACCAACCTGCCGGAATATACAAGCAATTATCACTAGCGGCTGTTATAGCCGCTGGCAATAATTTTCGGAAGCCGTTCCCACCGGGAGAACGCAATAGCTTGGCAGGAGGGATTACCTGTCAACCATGGGCGCCCGCAGAACTTTTTTCGGGGGTGGGGCATCATTTTAGGTTCACCCATGCACCTCCCCTTTTCGACAATGTCATTATCACATTATGATGGTCAGAGACTGCAGACGTAGTGCAGTCCCTAGGATAGGTAATGGATAATGGCCAACAGGCCCTCTTACCAGACCCAGCGAAACTACAGCATTGGTCCCTCCCGCTGAATGATCGCTCACTCTGGGTTCCCCTGGGGCGACTCTGGTCAGTAGTGTAGCATTTCATCTCCAAATACGGAAAGGTTTCTTCACAGTTAGAGCTGTGAAAATATGGAATAGACTTCCTTCCAGAGGTGGTTCTGGCTAACTCAGTAGATTGCTTTAAGAAAGGCCTGGATACTTTCCTAAATGTACATAATATAACTGGGTACTGACATTTATAGGTAAAGTTGATCCAGGGAAAATCTGATTGCCTCTAGGGGGATCAGGAAGGGATTTTTTTCCCCCTGCTGTAGCAGATTGGAGCATGCTCTTTTGGGGTTTTTTTTTGCCTTCCTCTGGATCAACTGTGGGTATAGAATGGGGTTTATTGGAATGTACAATATATTTTATTTATTATTTATTTTATTTTTATGGTTGAACTGGATGGACTTGTGCCTTTTTTCGGCCTAGCTAACTATGTAACTATGTCTGTACCCTGGTAGTAGCTCAAGAATTAGGTGTGGCCTCTTGTAAATAAAAAACGAGAATACAGGGGGTCCCCGAGTTACGAACTCGTTAGGGACTGCCCGCCTGTACTTAAGTCGGAAATGTTCGTAAGTCGGCCGCGCATGCGCAGACCGACAAATACGACCATTTCCGGACATTTCCGATGTTCCGTCCAATGCCGTTCTGCGCATGCGCGGCAAATTACGGACATTTCCGAAGTTTTCCGAGGCTCCGAATGGCCGCGCATGCGCAGAACGGCCAAAACACGGCGGAACACGGCGGAAAATGGCGGGGGGTCCCCACAGCGCCTCGTTCGTAAGTAGGGGATGTTCGTAGGTCGGGCGTTCGTAAGTCGGGGACCCCCTGTATATGAACTTGTACCATCATCCAGAAATCAAGTGGTATAGAGATATAGTGGTAATCTGGTAGTGGCTCAGTCTTTCTCTCTCTGGTGGCACTGGGCAGCGTGGCTCTCTCTCTGGCTCCCGCCCAGCACATTGCTCGTTCTTTGCCCTGTAGCGCTTTCTCCCTCAGCTTTTTTCCAGGCTGCAGTCTCTCAATCTCTCTTTGATCGAGCTGTAGCCTCCTCCCTGTGGAAAATGGGGCTCCCAATCTTTGGGTCTACATGTCCCATGATGCTCTCCTAGTCTCCTTTTGATTGGCCAATTGTGAAGGAACGGAGCAGGCAGGAAGCTAGGCGGGGAACCTGGATGGGAGGAGACGTCTCTTCTCCCTGACAGGAGAAAGGGGGGGGGGCGAGCGGGGGAAACCTCTGATAGCCCGCAGTTTACCTTTCTCCTGTCACAGCGCCACCAAGTTCTCTGCTGGACTGAGCAGGGAAAAAAGTCCGAAGTCACACCCACACCCCGATAGCGTCGCAACTGTGCTGAATTTAAGATCCGATCCCTGATTCCAGGGGGGGGGCACTTGACCCCCCTTGCCCCTACCTGCGGACGCCCATGCTGTCAACACTGTCTGTGTTTGATGGGGGAATTGAGCGAATTTCCTTCTTGCAACCTGTGTTTGCAGGTAAGAAATTTGCTCCGTCAAGGGCCAGCCTTTGAAAATTCTTGCAGGTCAGTTGCTGGGAGGTCAGTTCCTATTAATGTAGCCATCCCCCCTACATTTCCTAAAAGCTGTTTGCCTTCACAGTATGTGGCCGGGTTTTTGAGTGTTAAGGTAGCAGTATTGTTTCCCTGGGAAAGACTTTTATATATGCATGTGGAGTAGGGCAGGCAGAGGTGGAGGACAGGTGGTGTTTTATGGTCCAGCAGGTCAACACTAGTGGGGATTTCAGTGCAGCAAGGAAACTGTGTTGTTAACCCAATCAGGAAATCATGAGCCCCCTGGATTTCTGGCAGATCAACAGATCTCCTGTACTTGCAGCATTTCTAAAAGAATAAAACATGTGGATATGTGCCTGTATTCAAGAGGGGTACCACAAAAAAAAATTGCCCTCATACAGTAGACTTTAACCCTATCTCTTTTTTTTTTTTTATATTTTTTGGTCTAGACCAAGTCTCAATGGCAAGGTGGCTAAAGGATTACTTACATTTTGGGAGCAAGAAGTCTCCACCACAGCCTCCAAAGCCCGACTACACAGAGAGTGAAATACTTCGTGCCTACAGAGCTCAGAAGAGCCTGGATTTTGAGGATCCTTATGAGGAAAAGAACAATGACAAGGGACTGTTGGGTTCTCCGTCCAGGATGGATGATTTGCAACTGATTGTATCTCCTAGACACCGTCTTATCAAGGTGGAGCCATCAGAATATCAGAGGAGGCCTCATCTAGGTTCAGAAGAAGAGCCTGGAGGAAAGGTCAGATGACAATTAGGACAGGGGTTGGGCAACAGTCATTTCAAATGGCAAAAATGTTTGGTAAAAACTTTGGGTACAGAAAGGATTGCCAAGAAAAAAAGTACTTACTGTTTCCTTACTAATGAATATAGTTGAACTCAAAATGACACATACGCAGGGGCGGACTGACCATTCGGGCACTCGGGCACTGCCCGAGGGCCCCATGCCACAAAGGGGCCCCATCAGGGTTGCTAGTCTCAATAAAACCAGGGACAGTATGTAAAAAATCTGTGTTTTTTTTTATAAATCCCAAGATTATAGCTGCCCCGCCTCTCCAGTATCTTTTCAGTGTGTGTATGTGTATTCTGTGTGTGTATACTGTGTGTGTGTGTGTGTGTGTATATTATGTGTCTGTGTGTATACTGTATGTATGTGTGTGTGTATACTGTGTGGCCCCATAATCTATTGCCTGGGGGCCCCTGATCTCCTATTTCCCGGGGGCCCCATGAGTTGTCAGTCCGCCCCTGCACATACGGTATATATTTAAAGGACTGTAGTATATATTTATGTAAATTTACAGGAACAGCCTATTTTATATGTGTTTTATTGCTCATGGCATAGGTCAGTAACGTCAGTGACTACTCAAATCCCTTTGATATGAAGAACAAATGTATTTTTAATCATGAAGAAATGGAAGATACAAGTTACATGGAACCATATGACGATCAGAGACCTCTGGGAGGTAAAATATTTACTGTAAACTATTCACTTCAGATCTTTTAATATCTGTTAATAATCTTTTAAGACTTAAAGTGGAGGGCCCACAAAAAAAAAGTGAAAAGTCAGCAGCTACAAATACTGCAGCTGCTGACTTTTAATAATTGGACACTTACCTGTCCCAGGGTCCAGCGATGCAGGGGAACGAGACCCCCCCTCGTTCCCTGCTCCGCTCGCGCCGCTGGCATTCTTAATGTGGGAACCCTGCTGTGACTTCACAGCCGGGCACCCACTGCGCATGCGCGAGCGGCGCCGTGCGCCGTGATTCGGCGCTCACTCAACTGGGACACATGACAGGTCCCAGATGACTGTGCGGCGCCTACAGGAAGTGACGTTTAGCCCGGGCAATGAAGGTGGCAGACTACGAGGGACCCCCTAGCAACAGGCATTTAGAGGTGAGTAAAACATTATTTTTTTCCAATTATTTATGTTTTTATTTTTTTTATGATTTTTAAGCCACATTTTTTTTTTTTGGTCACAACCCCACTTTAAAGAATATGCCATGGCAAAATAAACAAAAAATATGTTGTAAATCTTTGCCATACATGCAACTTTCTGTTTTATCTCTTTAATCCTTTTGCTACCAGAGTCCTTTTTTCTTTTTTTTTTCTTTATGCACACATAATAAATTGCACGCTTTAGGCCTGAAGATTAGTTAAAACCCCCAAAACATGCAATGTTATCCTATGTGTCCATGTACACAGTCTATTTTTTTCCAGTTTTTATGCAGTTGCGTTTAACCTCGTTTTTCCAGAAGCAAAAAAATCGGTTCAGACACTTTGCTTTTCCATGTTTCAGATGCTAAACGCGGCACCCACGTTTAGCCGCGTTTGCGTTTATAAGCGTTTTTAAAGGAACCCAATTTTTTGGACCAGAAAACTCAGCAATATGATGGTAAACCATAAAAAATACTAAAAAAATTGGTTTAAAATGTCGTAATTACTTTAGATAGTTCATAGAGCATATATACTCACTGATGCAATGCCATAAAAAAACTCTAGCTTTTTAGGTGACTTAGACAATGAGGAATCCCTCCACTTCTTTGCCCCAACCCTTCATCCAATTTCTAATCTAATCAGTGACTCCACCTAGTCTGACCGAAGCATAGCAATGTCTTTTTTTCACAAAGAAAAACCTGCATACCAAAATGTCTAGTCAGCCCCAACCCCCCACCATGTTTGTGAAATATCCAACGGACATTCGCTGTGCCATCAACGGATGGGTCCAATATCGAGGAGCTCTGACTATGGACCTCTCACGCAATTTGCGACGATGTTGCTGCCTCATCAAGAGCAAAATCAGGAGCATTTCCTGACATATATTCAATATGGGATCCATTTCCAAAAAAAAAAAAAACAGAAAGAGGCAAATGCAAGTGTACAACGACTCTCTCTGTGCTGCTGCTCACTCTGATCTAAATGGCAGAAATAGTTAATAATACATGCTTTCTGAGCTTGGGGAGGGTCTATATGATGTTATCTTTACAAACGCTTATAGACGCAAACGCGGCTAAACGCGGTATGAAAACGCAGCAAACCACACGTTTTTAAACGCAGGTTTATGCTTTTTAAAACATGCGTTCAGCAGAGTTTGCATCGGCGTCTGGTGTGCATAGGGCCTTATGTCACACGATATTAGGGCACACAATATAATATAATATATATAAAAAAATATATAAAAACATGTGTGTATACGTATGTATGTATGTATGTATGTATATATATATATATATATATATATATATATATATATATATATATATATATATATATATATATATATATATATATATATATATATATATATATATATACACACACATTTTTTTGGAGAAAATATAAATAATGAGGTTGCTTTGAATAGATACCAAACAAGTCAAGCCTTTAATTTTACGCCCGTGACACAGCCTTTAAAATACGGTATTCATATTTGTCCATAAGCGATACTATTTTTCACCCAGTTGATGAACTGAAATTGTATGTTTTATTATTCATATTCTCACAATTTGTCTGATGTTCTTGTATATTGATTATCTATTCCATATTACCTGACGTCAATTCTTATTTGGTTTTAGCTATGACCCTGAGGAGGGTATATTGTATTGATTTGGAAATGTCCTTATGTTTGCTATAGCCCTGATGAAGGGGGCATATTTGGACCTCTGAAATGTGTTGGCTACTTTTTGGATTGTCCCCATGACTTTTATTGGAATAAAGTTGTATCTGGATTAGGGCTGCAACTAACGATTATTTTCATAATCGATTAGTTGGCCGATTATTGTTTTGATTAATCGGTTAATAACCTTAAAAAAAAATGTGTGGTGTATAATTTAGTTAATATGTAAAGTTTAAAAAAAGACAATTTATTCTTAAATATCTCTATGCAGTGGTAAATATAAATAACCAACTATATGGTTAGTGAGCAAAATATCAAATCCACTCTGAGAATAACAGACAGAAGAGATATACTGTATACACTATTAGAGGAGATGTACTGTATATACTATAAGAAGAGACATACTGTTTTTTGGCCAATTTGTTGTTGGGCAGATTAAAAAATACAAATTGCTGCAAAAACGTATTACATGCTTTTCTGCAGCTTCTCCATTGAAGTATATTGAACCAAAAAAAAGTTTTGCATTAAAAAAAATCCCTGACCCTTTCCAAATATGCAGCAGCTGAAAAAAGTATAGATGTGAACGTGTCCCATAGGAAACCATGTAAATGAACTGTAGTACGTTTCTGCAAAAAACACAGATGTGAACCAGGTCTAAGACGTTTAGTAAAATAATGGGGTTAAAAAAAAAGAAAAGAAAATGAGCCCTTTATAGTACAAAAAAAAAAGCAGATAATCACTACTGTAAGGGTTTAATTTTTTTTACTGTAGAACTGTGAAAGTAATATTTACAGTAGCGATTATTTGCTCTTTTTGTACTATAAAGGGCTCATTTTAGTTTTTTTTTTACCCTATTATATTACTAGCCGATTAATCGATTATGAAAATAGTAATCGATTAGTTGTTTCAGCCCTCATCTGGATTTCCTAGCAGTGGTGTGGTGCTGGGAAATGGCCTAAGCTGGTATTTTGGAAGCCACATTAAGAAAGGAAAAGAAAGGCATGTAAGCTTAAAGCCCAACTCTGGGCAAAACATGTTTTCCCTTCCAGTGGGGCTGTGCTCACACGGGTTAATTGCTCGTTTTTGTCTAGGGGAGAGGAGAAAGTATATAGATACTTACCAGATCCTCCCCACACAAGACCGATCCCTTCAGTTCCTAGCGGTCTGTTAATGATGTCATCATCAAGCCTAGTGCAGGCTCCATACACCTGCCCTGGACACGAGGACGCTGGGAATAGTCCACCGATGGATTGGGGGGGGCACTCCGGTGGAGCTTTGACAAAAACTTTTTCAGAAATTATGTTGAGTGAGAGGAAGAGGGAGCAGAATGGAAGATTTTTTTTTTAATGGGTGATGGCCTGCTTTAACATACACTATATTGCCAAAAGTATTGGGACACCTGCCTTTACATGCGTATGAACTTTAATGGCATCCCAGTCTTAGTCCGTATTGAGTTGGCCCTCCCTTTGCAGCTATAACAGCTTCAACTCTTCTGGGAAGGCTGTCCACAAGGTTTAGGAGTGTGTCTATGGGAATGTTTGACCATTCTTCCAGAAGCACATTTGTGAGGTCAGGCACTGATGACGAGAATACATGCGCACAATCTCTGCGCTAATTCAACCCAAAGGTGTTCTATCGGGTTGGGGTCAGGACTCTGTGCAGGTCAGTCAAGTTCCTCCATCACAAACTCACTCATCCATGTCATTATGGACCTTGCTTTGTGCACTGGTTCAAATCATTTGGTAAAGGGGGGATTATGGTGTGGGGTTGTTTTTCAAGGGTTGGGCTTGGCCCACCCTTTTGCAGCTATAACGGCTTCAACTCTTCTGGGAAGACTGTCCACAAGGTTTAGGAGCGTGTGTGAGGTCAGGCACTGATGTGGACGGAAAGGCCTGGCTTGCAGTCTCTGTGCTAATTCATGCCAAAGGTGTTCTATCAGGTTTGGGGTCAGGACTCTGTGCAGGCCAGTCAAGTTCCTAAACCACAAACTCCCTCATTCATGTCTTTATGGACTTTGTGTTGTGCACTGGTGTGCAGTCATATTGGAACAGGAAGGGGCCGTCCCCATACTGTTCCCACAAAGTTGGGAGCATGAAATTGTCCAAAATGTCTTGGTATGCTGACACCTTAAGAGT
Source organism: Lithobates sylvaticus (assembly GCA_028564925.1). Lineage (NCBI taxonomy): Eukaryota > Metazoa > Chordata > Amphibia > Anura > Ranidae > Lithobates > Lithobates sylvaticus. The sequence continues at coordinate 176,232,844 of CM053038.1, forward strand.
TCCCTTCACTGGAACTAAGGGGCCAAGCCCAACCCCTGAAAAAACGACCCCATAATCCCCCCCTCCACCAAATGATTTGGAGCAGTGCACAAAGCAAGTTCCATAAAGAAATGGATGAGTGAGTTTGGGGTGGAGGAACTTGACTGACCTGCACAGAGTCCTGACCTCAACCTCGTAGAACACCTTTCGGATGAATTAAAGCAGAGACTGCAAGCCAGGCCTTCTTCTCCATATCAGTGCCTGACCCTACAAATGCTCTTCTGGAAGAATGGTCAAACATTCCCATAGACACACTCCTAAACCTTGTGGACAGCCTTCCCAGAAGAGTTGAAGCTGTTATAGCTGCAAAGGGTGGGCCAACATAATATTGAACCCTATGGACTAAAGTCTTGTACACACGATTGGATTTTCGGCAGACAAAGGCCCCTTTCACACTGGGGCGGGAGCTGCGGTGACGATAAAGCAGCGCTATATTTAGCGCTGCTTTATCGTCGTTTTAGGCGCGGGATTCGGCTGCTCGCGGTGCGGTTTTACCCCCGCGAGCGTCCGAAAAGGGGTTAAAATCCCGCGCAGAGCGCCGCCGTAGCGGCGGTATTACCGCGGTGTCCCATTAACATCAATGGGTAGGAGCGGTATAGGAGAGGTGAATACACCGCTCCAAAGATGCTGTTAGCAGGACTTTTTTTTACCGTCCTGCTAGTGCACCGCTCCAGTGTGAAAGCCCGCCTGCTTTCACACTGGAGTGAATGGGGCGGGTTTTTTCAGACGGTGTAAAGGCGCTATTTTTAGCACTGTACCACCTAAAAACCGCCCCAGTGTGAAAGGGGCCAAAGCGTGAGACTTTTGTCCGAAGGGCGTGTGCCAGGAACTTTGTCTTGCATACAACCGGTACACAATTGTCTGCCAACAAACACGAACGTAGTGACGTACTACATGGAATTTCAGCTCTTGAGCGCCACCCTTTGGGCACCTTCTGCTAATGTCGTGTTTGGTGAGCAATGATTCCGATCATGCGTGTTTCTACTTTGGACTTTTGTGTGACGGACTTGTGTACACACAAAAGGAAAATCTGACAACATACCGTTGTCTGCTGAAAATTAACTAGCCTGCCATCCAACATTTCTTGGTGGAAAGTTGGCCAACAATTGTCTGATGGAGCGTTCTAACGGTCGGCTTTTAGGCAAACAATCTGTCATCACACAACCCTACCGAAAATCTGATCACGTGTACGAGGCTCAAACAGGACATTAGCAGAAGGCACCCAAAGGGTGGCGCTCAAGAGCTGAAATTACACGTAGTACGTCACTACGTTCGTGTTTGTTGGCCGACAATTGTGTGCCGTTAGTCCAATACTTTTGGCAGTGTATGTACTTACATATAAATACATTATACTTATCTTTTAACCCAAGTCTTGGCTATAGTGGAGGTTAACTAGTACAGTATTTATTCATTTTACTAATAATTGTAGTAATCCTATATTTGCAGCCCCTCTGTTACAGAAGAACCCTAGTCAAAAAGAAATCCTTTCTATAAATAAAAAGGCCAGAACTATTTATATCCCTAATTATAGTTCATGGGGTTCTTCAAATGTATCTTCATTTCTGAGGCTTAGAGAGATTCCAAGGTCCGTATTATCTCCTAACAGACACAATCGTTTGTTGTCTTTTCCTGATGTGCTTTGAAGTTGGTGGGGGAGGCATGCTGTGTAATGGTGACTCCCATCCCATTGTATCATCAGGACTCCTACATGACAAAGAAAGGAACCTGACTATTGACTTACTGGAGAAAATGCCATAGTATGGTTAGAATGCCATTCTGAAGAGCAGTGGTTCTATTCTACAGGGTGTCCCAAAAGGCTCCATACATAGGAAAAAAATTAACAAACTTGTGTTATATTTTATGTAATAAAAATATACAAATAAAATAATAAAAATAAAATATATAATAAATTATTTAGAAAGAAGTGGCCAACATGTTGAGAATATCTTTGTAAAATTTTGTAATGACTATGTAGCGGCCATAACCCCTTGACTTTTGGGCTTACCGGTTACCTCCGCTTGGCTTGTCGGTGAATGTCCAGGGGTTCCCAGGGTTAGTACCCAACAACTTTGGATGCTGACACATAAAAAGTCCTTTTTAAGGTTTTTATTCTGCAGTTGGTAACATCCAACATAACACAGTCTCAGATAGGAATAGAGGGCAAGGGTGAAGAAACTTAGGCACCTTGAACTGCTGACATCCACAGAATGTCTCTAATCAAACCCAGAGAGTAGCCACTCGCAGCTGGGCGCTTCAATGCCGGACAAACCTCTAGCCAGAGGTATGGCAGCCAACAATGTGATCTGGAAACTTGCAAAAAGTCTCTGACACAGAATGAACTTGCAACCGAAGGTGAAGAGGAACCTTTCTCACAGTACCTGGAACACTTGGAATTGTGGATTCTTTAGTGTCCATACAACTCAGCTTCCAGGCTCTTACTGAGATGCCAGCTTGTTGGCCCTCCTCCGAAGAGTCCTCCCCCGGTCACTTGTACGAGTTGCCGTGTCCCTCCAATAATGAGAGCACACCGGGACGCCTTGAATCCTTCTTCAGTTACTGAGCCTCGGGCTAACTGGCTCCGAGACTCGGGAACAGACGGATCCCCACCCAAGACCATGCGGGTCTATGGGGCTGGTCAAACTGACCACGTTTGAGGGACGGAAAGCGCTCCCAGGCCCGGGACCCCTCGCGGGGCTACCCCGGTCCAGAAGCAGGACTGCGGCCGAACTCCGAACACATGACTTCAGCACCTTAAGTACCCTTTCCCAGACTACACAGCGGGGCCAGACGCACCCACTGATTGGCTCCGGGGAAGACTGATACCCAAGACGTCCAACCAGGCCTGGTTCTCGGCCTGTGATGGATGCCTCACTGCACCCATGACCAGGCAGAACCCTAACACAGCCCAGCCAAACTGATGCCAAAGTAAACCTGTACAATTAACCCCCGGAACCCCATTACTGGTCTGAGGGAAAAAACTAAATTTCCACTCATAGCGCACACTTGTCCAAGTGTGACCGCTACAAATATTTTGTAAATAAAGGTACATTTAGTTACATTTTCCCCATGTCGAATTTTGGGACACCCTGTAGAGCTGGCAATACATCAGTAGAATTATGTAATAAAATTGTATTTTTTGGAACATCCGTTTTAATATTTTAATTGGTCAGTGGGGTCAAACTGCCATTTTTGTTTTGGACCGTAGTGACAAGAAAATTTGAAGGAGCAGGATACAACATTTCTCTTAAACTAATACAAATTTGGTCTGAAAAATTTTACATATTGGGGATTTACTAAAACTGGTGCACACAGAATCTGGTACAGCTGTGTGCAGTATCCAATCCGCTTCTAACTTCAGCTTGCTCAATTAAGCGTTGGCAACAAAACCTGGAAGCTGATTGGTTACTACGTACAGTTGCACCAGATTGTGTGCACCAGTTTTAGTAACCTCCCCCATTGTAATGAAACCTGAGTTGCCGAACTTATGCATACGTTTCTGCCCGTATTTTCAGAAACGTGGCAAAACGCGCAATGTGATTGCGGTGGCATTATTTCTTGAATGGCATCCCAAAATCTATACCGATTTTGCTACGTTTGTCACATGGCCAAACACGCCTGGCTCAATACCAAAATTTGGCAAATTTGGTCCCCTTTAAGATAATGGTGGTTATCGCGGCGGATTCGCCGTGAGATCACCGTTATCGGCGGCGGGAGAGGTTCCCTCCTCCGCTCCCCCGTGCCTTCCGCCGCTTACCGGAGCCGTCGGCAGCGGCGGAGGCGATCGGGTCCTTTCCCTGCCTGTGTATAGAGATGAGTGAGGCTAAGATGGCCCCCACTCATCTCTATACCATAGGAGGGCGGAAGCGACGTCAAAACGTCACTTCCGCCCATACGTCTTAAAGGGGAATTTCCAAATGTCATTTTTTTAAATGACTTTTTTTTTTTTTTTTTGCATTTAAGTCCAAATATGAGATCTGAGGACTTTTTGACCCCAGATCTCATATTTAAGAGGACCTGTCATGCTTTTTTCTATTACAAGGGATGTTTACATTCCTTATAATAGGAATAAAAGTGATCCATTTTTTTTTTTTTTTAAAAACAGTGTAAAAAATAATAAAATTAAGTAAAATAAATAAGAAAAACCCCCAAAATTTTTTTTAAAACACCCCGTCCCGACGAGCCCGCGCGCAGAAGCGAACGCATACGTGAGCAGCGCCCGCATATGAAAACGCTAGTCAAACCACACATGTGATGTATCGCCGCGATCGGTAGAGCTAGAGCAATAATTCTAGCCATAGACCTCCTCTGTAACTCAAAAAATGCAACCTGTAGAATTTTTTAAATGTCGCTTATGGAGATTTTTGAGGGTAAAAGTTTGACGCCATTCCACGAGCGGCCGCAATTTTGAAGCAGGACATGTTGGGTATCAATTTACTCGGCGTAACATTATCTTTCACAATCCAAAAAAAAATTGGGCTAATTTTACTGTTGTCTTATTTTTTTATTCAAAAAAGTGACTTTTTTCCAAAAAAAAGTGCGCTTGTAAGACCGCTGCGCAAATACGGTGTAAAAAAAAGTATTGCAATGACTACCATGTTATTCTCTAGGGTGTTAGAAAAAAAACAATATATAATGTTTGGGGGTTCTAAAGCTGGCCATACACGGGTCGAATTTCGAAAGATCTTTCTTTTGAAAATCAGAAAATTCGTGCATTTTGTGATTCGATGGTGCCACCATTGATTTCGAAATTCGACTAACCAAACCTTCAATTTCACCTCATGTTCCTACAGAAAATAATTTTCTTGTCTGGGAATCTTCTTTTCTTTCGGGGAATCTTCTTTTCTTGCACATGCGCATTTCTTTTTCGATTACATTTCTCGCACGATTCTCGCATCATTGGTTCGAAAATCGTTCGTTTTTTTTTTTTTAAATTTCCAACATGTTGGATTTTTTAAATTCGATGGCCGCACGAAAATCGGCCGTTGCTGCAGCCCACTAATGGTGCGAAATTCATACGAAAATTCTTGGATAAGATTTTCGAAAGAAAGATCTTTCGAAATTCGACCCGTGTATGGCCAGCTTAAGTTTTTTTTTTCTAGCAAAAAAACCTGTTTTAAACATGTAAACACCTAAAATCCAAAACGAGGCTGGTCTGGAAGTGGTTAAATCATTTTTCATTAGTAGTAGTCTTCAGTAGCGTCACATTTGGAATCATTGGCTCCCTGTGGTGTGAGGCATACAATTAGCATGTAGTAGTGATTAATCACACATGTGCCACTACACTAGTGTGCTTCACTTCATAGGAAGCCAATTGTTTAAAATGTGATTGCGAATGTTCCCTGCTATTAGAGAATAATCTACAGCTGTCACGCTACCAAAAAATCGTCCATGTGGTTCTAGCCTTAGGTTTTATATATATATATATATATATATATATATATATATATATATATATATATATACACACACACACACATTTCCAAAAGTATTGGGCCACCTGCCTTTACACACACATGAACTTTAATGGCGTCTCAGTTCGTAGGGTTAAATATTGAGTTGGCCCACTCTTTGCAGCTATAACAGCTTCGACTCTTCTGGGAAGGCTGCCCACAAGGTTTAGGAGTGTGTCTATAGGAATGTTTGATAATCCTACCAGAAGCGCCTTTGTGAGGTCAGGCACTGATGTTGGACTAGAAGACCTAGCTCCCAGTCTCTGCTCTAATTCATCCCAAAGGTGTTCTATTGGGTTGAGATCAGGACTCTGTGCAGGGCAGGCCAGTCAAGTTTCTCCACCCCAAACTCGCTCATTCACACTATATTGCCAAAAGTATTGGGCCACCACTTCAAATCATTTGGTGGTGGGGAGGATTATGGTTGTGGGGTTGTTTTTCAGGGGTTGGGCTTGGCCCCTTAGTTCCACTGAAGGGAACTCTTAAGGCGTCGGCATACCAAGACATTTTGGACAATTTCATGCTCCCAACTTTGTGGTAACAGTTTGGGGATGGCTCCTTCCTGTTCCAACATGAGTGCACAAAGCAAGGTGCATAAAGACACGGATGAACAAGTTTGGGGTGGAGGAACTTGACTGGTCTGCCCAAAGTCCTGACCTCAACCCAATAGAACACCTTTTGGATGAATTCGAGCAGAGACTGTGAGCCAGGCCTTCTCATCCACTCAGTGCCTGACCTCACAAATGCACTTCTGGAAAAATGGTCAAAGATTCCCATAGACACACTCCTAAACCTTGTGGACAGCTACAAAGTGTGGACCAACTCAATATTGAACCCTACGGACTAAGACTGGGATGCCATTACAGTTCATATGCATCCCAATACTTTTGACAATATGTTGTATATCATTTGGCTGAGAAAAATAAATGAAATAGACTTTCCCATAAACAGTGTGGATGGAGCAATTTCAACCAACACCTATGACTGTGTAAATACCCGAATAGTTACTGAATCTGCTTGGATGCAGTCTTTGTTCATCTGTCAATTTTCTACTAAACTCCTTCCATAGTTACATAGGTGAGGTTGAAAAAAGACACAAGTCCATCAAGTCCAACCTGTGTGTGTGATTATATACCCATTTTTCTATAAAAGTTTAACTATGTCTAACTATGAGAGCCAACAAGGCCATCCATGGTTTTAATTTCAGCTGATTTCTCCTAAATTTGAGGTGTGCCAGCTTTACTCTATCACATGTGTATAGCTGTTAGACCCCGTGACTGGTAGCTGTTTTTTTTTTTTTTTTTTCATTAACCGCTTCCCACCCAAGGACGTCATATGACGTCTTTGACTTTCAATGGGGAACATCTGAATGATGCCTGAAGCTACAGACATTATTCCGATATTCTCGTTTTCAGCCGGCGATTCTGTGCACCATAAGAACGATCATAGCGGCAATTCCGCCGATTGATCGTTCTTATAGGCAACACCCCCCCCCTCCCGCCGCCATCCAGTGCTTCTCCGGGCTCTCCTGTGCCATCGGGGGCCTGGAGAAAGAATCGCCTGCCGCCGGATGACAAGCAGAGATTTCCGGTGACCAGATGGTCACCAGTCATCTCTATGACCATCGGAGGCCCGGGTGCGACGTTATGACCTCACGCCTGGTGCCCGGAAGTAAACAAAGCCGCAATTGCGGTTGTCGGCATGAGATCTGTGAATGTTTTTTTACCGATCTGATGCTTTTCAGCCCTGGAGGAGAGATGTGGGGTCTTATTGACCCCACATCTCTCCATAAAGAGGACCTGTCACATAGATTCCTATTACAAGGGATGTTTACATTCTTTGTAATAGGAATAAAAGTGATCAAAAAATAAAAAAGTGTAAAAAAAAAAAATTTAAAACGCCCCTGTCCCCGGTAGCTCATGCTCAGAAGTGAACGCACATGTAAGTCCCGCCCACATATGTAAACGCCGCTCAAACCACACATGTGAGGTATCGCTGCGTGCGTTAGAGCACGTGCAACAATTCTAACACTAGAACTCCTCTGTAACTCTAAACTGGTAACCTGTAAAAAAAATGTTAAAGCGTCGCCTATGGAGATTTTTAAGTACCGAAGTTTGACGCCATTCCATGATTGTGCGCAATTTTAAAGCGTGACATGTTAGGTATCTATTTACTCGGCGTAACATCATCTTTCCCATTATATCAAAAAATTGGGCTAACTTTACTGTTTTGTTATTTTTTAATTCACGGAAGCGTTTTTTTTCCCCAAAAAAAGGCGTTTGAAAAATGATTGCGCAAATACCGCGTAAGATAAAAAGTTGCAATGACCGCCATTTTATTCCCTAGGGTGTCTGCTAAAAAAACATATATAATGTTTGGCGATTCTTAGTAATTAAAAAAAAAAAAGAAAAATTATGATTTTTACATGAAGGAGAGAAGTGCCAGGTAGGGAAGTGGTTAAAAAGGGTTGTTGTTTTTCCCAAATTAGATTGAAACTGTTTTTAATTTAGGCAATTTAGATGCAAATTGTGCTTATTGGAGTTCTGTAAACCTGATTGATATGCAAGCACCCTCCAGAGGCTTTCATGTGCTTTTCAACATCTTCCTGAGCCCTGAGCCTCATGGACATGTCAACAGAGCTGCAGATGGGGGGTTTTGTAAACAATCTCACTGCCCATTAACCACTTCAGCACCGGAAGGTTTACTCCACTTCATGACCAGACTATTTTTTGCGATATGGCACTGTGTTAGTTTAACTGACAGTTGAGCAGACTTGCGCTGCTGTACGCAAATAAAATGTATGTCCCTTTTTCCCACAAATAGAGATTTCTTTTGGTGGTCTTTGATCACCTCTGCGGTTTTTATTTTTTTGCGCTATAAACAAAAAAAGAGCGACAATTTTTGGAAAAAAAAAAAAGTTTTTTTTTTACTTTCTGATATAAAACACATCCAATAAAAAGTTTAAGAAATTTCACCATAAATGTAGGCCAATGTGTATTCTACTACATACTGTATTTTTGGTAAATCCCAGTAATCATTAGGGATGGGCTGAACACCCCCGGTTCGATGCGCAGCAGAACATGCGAACAAGCAAAACATTTGTTCGAACACCGTTAAAGTCTATGGGACACGAACAAGAAAAATAAAAAGTGCTAATTTTAACCGGTTCCCGACCGGCTCCTGTACTTTTATGTCGGCAGAATGGCACGACTGGGCAAAGTAACGTACCCGTACGTTACTTTGAATTTCCCACCGTACGAGCCTGCCGAGAGCTCCGTGACCGTGGTCGTGGGTCCTGCGGACTCGATCGCTGCGGCGATACCCACGATTGTGTCACGGAGCTCAAGAACGGGGAGATGCTGATGTAAACAATACATCAGCATCTCCCTAATGACAGCACACTGATTGCCTGCTCCCTGTCATCGGGAGCAGCGATCAGTGTGGTGTCACACACAGCCAAGACAGTTAGACACATGCCCCTAGGAACACTTAACCCCCTACACTGCCACCTAGTGGTTAACCCCTTCACTGCCAGTGACATTTTTACAGTAATCAATGCAATTTTATAGCATCGATCGCTGTGTTAATGCCAATGGTCCCAAAAATGTATCAAAATTGTCCGATGCGTCCGCCAAAATGTTGCAGTCCTGATAAAAATCGCTGATCGTTGCCATTACGAGTAAAAAAAAAAATTATTAATAAAAATGCCATAAAACTATCCCCTATTTGGTTTGCGCAAAAGTTATAGCTTTAACAATTCAAAAAAAGCTTATTGCCATTTTTTTTTACCAAAAATATGTAGAAGAATACTTATCGGCCTAAACTGAGGAAAAAAAAGTTTTTTTATATATTTTTTGGGGATAGTTATTATAGCAAAAAGTAAAAAATGATGAGTTTTTTTCCAAATTGTCGCTCTTTTTTTGTTTATAGTGCAAAAAATTTAAACCGCAGGGGTGATCAAATACCACCAAAAGAAAGCTCTATTTGTGGGAAAAAAAGGACGCCAATTTTGTTTGGGAGCCACGTCGCACGACCGCGCAATTGTCAGTTAAAGCGACGCAGTGCCGAATCGCAAAAAGGGGCCTGGTCCTTTGGCTGCCAATTGGTCCGGGGCTGAAGTGGTTAATAATGCTTAAAGTGAAACAATAAAAATGAATTATTCCTTTAAATATTGTGGCTTGGGGGTATTCTTAGTATGTTTGTAAAGTAGCGCATTTTTCCCGTGTTTAGAACAATACCACAGCAAAATTAAATTTCGAAAGGAAATTTTTTTATTTAAAACTACTAGCGGCTGTAATGTATTGTCGGATCCTGGCAATATAGATGAAAATCATTGAAAAAAATGGCATAGGCTCCCCCCCAGTCCATTACCAGGCCCTTTAGGTCTGGTATGGATATTAAGGGGAACCCTGCACCCATATTAAAAATAAAATGGTGTGGGGGTCCCCCAGGCACTATATACTCTGAACAGCAGTATATATACTATACGGCCTGCCCTATATACTCTGCAGGAAATTCGGCCTTATGTGTTGATGGTACCAGAACACTGTAAGCCTTCACAGTTTCTCTTGGTGAGCGCAGGAACGGGCCCTGCTGTGAAATACTATATCACAAATTGTAATTACATGCCCCTGTTAAACAGGGGCAGAAAAATTGGGCCTTTGGTGGTGGTACCTGAACACTGTAAGCCCTCACAGTTAATTTTGTTGGGCACAGGAATGAGCCCTGCTGTGAAATATTATATGCCCCTGTTAAACAGGGACAGACAAATTGGGCCTTTGGTGGTGGTGCTACAACACTGGAAGCCATCACATATACTCTTGTTTGGCGCAGGAATGGGCTCCGCTGTGACATATTAGATCAAAAATTTTAACTACATGCCTGTTAAACAGGGGCAGAAAAATTGGGCCTTGGCTGGTGGTGCCCTAAACCAAAAATATTGTTGGAAGCCATCATCATCAGGATTGAGGAGGAATAGGTAGTCGGCATAGGCAGTCTTCAAGGGATCCCACATCCATAGAAAATTCAATCAGTTACATCAGCATCAGGTGCTTGATATCTGCTGATCCAAGACTGATTCATTTTTATGATTGTGAGCCTATCAATGGAGTCTGTGGACAGGCACACTCTATGACCCGTTACAAACCCTGCAGCAGCACTGAATGTGCATTCAGAAAGAACGCTAGATACAGAACAGGCCAGTAGCTTAATTGTATATTGAGCAAGTTCTGGCCAGTGGTCCATTCTCAAGACCCAGAAACCAAGTGGATGCTCTGTTGGAAAGGTTTCCAAGTCTGCTCCTGCCCCTAGATATTTTTGCACCATGTAATGTAGACGCTGGCGATGGTTGCTTGAACCGATCAGACCTTGGTGCTGAGGACTAAAAAAATTGTTTTAAAGGCATCGGTCAGCGGACCACCTTCTCCACCGCACTTCTTCTGAATAAATGTAGCCTCAGCAACACGTTGTCCAGCACCAGGAAATTGTAACCTCCCAGGGCCTGGAAATCCATTGCACAAACCTTTCTTCAAGGCCTCCTGAAGATCTTTCATCCTCTGCTACCTCCACAAAGGCAGGATGAGTTCTGCAATCTTACCCTTGTAACGTGGATCAAGAAGGGTTGCCAGCCAGTAATGATCCCTCTCCTTGATACTAGGAATCCTAAGGGTCCTTTCGCAGGCTTTGCAGAATCAGGGAGGCCATGCAGCCTAAGTTTGCAGAGGCAGTCCTCTGGGTCACTAAGGATCACATTATCTGTAACTACCTCCTCCCAGCCACGTAGAACTCCTTGGGTTTCTGGGGACTGAAAACCATCCCTTGAAGACTCCTGCTGAGTGTTATCCTCTACATCCATGCTGACACAATCCTCCTCCTCCTCCTCCTCTTCTTCCTGTGTGTTTGGCAGGCCCGCAGAAATGCTATCCGGATAAAGGGGGCCATTATATTATGTATGTATGTGTGTGTAATATATCTATCTATATATATATATATATATATATATATATATATATATATATATATATATATTGCACACAAGACTATATATATATTAATACACTGCCTAAACTCGCTCATCTATGTCTTTATGGACCTTGCTTTGTGCACTGGTCCAAATCATTTGGTGGAGGGGGGATTATGGTGTGGGGTTCTTTTTCAGGGGTTGGGCTTGGCCCCTTAGTTCCAGTGAAGGGAACTCTTAAGGTGTCAGCATTACAAGACATTTTGGACAATTTCATGCTCCCAACTTTGTGGAAACAGTTTGGGGATGGCTCCTTCCTGTTCCAACATGATTGAGCACCAGTGCACAAAGCAACATCCATAAAGACATGGATGAGCAAGTTTGGGGTGGAGGAACTTGACTGGCCTGCACAGAATCCGGACCTCAGCACCATAAAATGCCTTTGGGATGAATTAGAGCGGAGACTGCAAGCCAAGCCTTCTTGTTCAACATCAATACCTGACCTCACAAATGTGCTTTTTGAAGAATGGTTAAACATTCCTATAGACACACTCCTAAACCTTGTGGACAGCCTTCCCAGAAGCGTTGAAGCTGTTATAGCTGCAAAGGGTGGGCCAACTCGATATTGAACACTACTGACTAAGACTGGGATGCCATTAAGGTTCTTGTGCGCGTAAAGGCAGGTGTCCCAATACTTTTGACAACATAGTGTAACAAAGAAACTAACTTTAAAAATATTGGCCCACATCCATTTTAGTTCCTCTTTGGTGAGCTGTGAACAGGGTTGCACAATAAAATGTACAGTATATCAATGAACCGTAATTTGAATAGAAAGTGACAAGACAATGTTCAGTAAACAGGAAATGCCCAGTGCCTGGGGTTGTACACTAAAGGGTAATGTACATTAAGTGAAAGAGGCACAGAAAAGGTTTTAATGTGCAGTAAAAAGGGAATTGCATAGTAAAGGGCTATTGTATTGTAAAAGGTGCAATAAACAGTTAGAGCCCCTTCACACTATAGTGATCCATTGTATTCTGCTACTACACACTCATTAATGAGTTGTTACCTGGTGTAGATGTGCGTTGAGGTGCTATTCTAAATGAATCCCACTACAACACACCACATACATTTTGGTTATCGTAATGCATAGGTGAGATGCCAGCCTTAACCACTTGACCTCTTGAAGATTGACCCCCCCCCCCCCCCTTCATGACCAGGCCATTTTTTTCGATGCAGCACTACTTTACTAACAATTGCGCGGTCGTGCGACGATGTATCCAAATAAAATTTATGAAATTTTTCCCCCACAAATAGAACTTTCTTTTGGTGGTATTTGATCACCTCTGCGTTTTTTTAAATATTTTTTGTTCTATAAACAAAAAAAAAACTGACACTTTTGAGAGAAAAAAAAAAAAAAATGTTTACATTTTGCGATTAAAACACATCCAATAAAAAAATTTAAGAAATTTAATTTCTTCATCAGTTTAAACCAATATTTATTCTGCTGCATATTTTTGGTAAAAAAAAATCCCAAAAAGCATATAGTGATTGGTTTGCGCAAAAGTTATAGCATCTACAAACTATGGGATATACAGTATCTCACAAAAGTGAGTACACTTTTCATGTGACAACACTGAAGAAATGACACTTTGCTACAATGTAAAGTAGTGAGTGTACAGCTTGTATAACAGTGTAAATTTGCTGTCCCCTCAAAATAACTCAACACACAGCCATTAATGTCTAAACCGCGGGCAACAAAAGTGAATACTTCCCTAAGTGAAAATGTCCAAATTTGGCCCAAAGTGTCAATATTTTGTGTGTCCACCATTATTTTCCAACACTGCCTGAACCCTCTTGGGCATGGAGTTCACCAGAGCTTCACAGGTTGCCACTGGTGTTCTCTTCCACTCCTCCATGAGGACATCATGGAGCTGGTGGATGTTAGAGACCTTGCGCTCCTCCACCTTCCATTTCAGGAAGCCCCACAGATGCTCAATGGGGTTTAGATCTGGAGACATGCTTGGCAAGTCCATCACCTTTACCCTCAGCTTCTTTAGCAGTGGCAGTGGTAAGCTTGGAAGTGGGTTTTGGGTCGTTATGTTGGAATACTGCCCTGTGGCCCAGCTCTGCTTCAGTATGTCACAGTACAGGTTGGCATTCATGGTTCCCTCAATGATCTGTAGCTCCCCAGTGCTGGCAGCACTCATGTAGCCCCAGACCATGACACTCCCACCACCATGCTTGACTGTAGGCAATACACACTTGTCTTTGTACTCCTCACCTGGTTGCCGCCCCACACGCTTGACAACATCTGAACCAAATAAGTTTATCTTGGTCTCATCAGACCACAGGACATGGTTCCAGTAATTCATGTCCTTAGTCTGCTTGTCTTCAGCAAACTGTTTGCAGGCTTTCTTGTGCATCATCTTTAAAAGAGGTTTCCTTCTGGGACGACAGCCATGCAGACCAATTTGATGCAGTGTGTGGCGTATGGTCTGAGCACTCAAAGGCTGACCCCCCCACCCCTTCAACCTCTGCAGCACTCATACATCTTTTTTCCCAAAGACAACCTCTTTATATGACGCTGAGCACGTGCACTCAACTTCTTTGGTCGACCATGGCGAGGCCTGTTCTGAGTGGAAAAATAATAATAAAAAAGGGAGTTAAAACATCACTTGAGAATTTTATTGTGTTGATAAATGACCAACTCACCCCTGTTGAGGGGTGGGGGATTCCAGAGTTGAATAGCAATCTGTAGAAAAAATTAAGGCACCAAAGAACCAAAGTTGAAAGGAAGTAACTCCAAAGGCAAACTCACTGCGGAATAATTATCTAAATGAATGTTTATCAATACAAAATATAAATATCACAAATCGGCAACCTTCACGACACCATCATAAAACCATTCACGACAACGTTGTCAGGAAGCAGGACGGCTAGTTATGTGGACTGAAATCTAAACAACACCTATTAGTGATCACAGGTTGCTGTATCCCCTTTACCTCATTCATCTCCAATCTGTATTATCACTCAATATGGATCCCAATGGAATGAGGTTCGGCCTATTCTGGCCCGGCAGCCAATGGTTTCCTCTAATTCTCTACACTGCGTTCAGCTAGAAAACAGAAATATAACTGATTTCTCCACTAAACAGCGGGTTTTCGGCTGTCAGAATACCTGAACGGCGCCCTGCATCTGATTGAATGCAGGTGCTGTTTTCCAACAATTTTCCACCTGGCACCTTCAATTTTTCAATTGAAGGATGTCGGCTGGAGTGGTGCCAACAGGGCCACCCACTGATCAATTTCTGGCTTGTTCATAAAAAATATTTAAAAATCTGTGCCCAGTGTATGGCCAGCTTTAGTCCCATCTGTCCCCAATCCAGACAACATATCACTCACTAGATTAGTCCTTCTCAGTCAGGATCACGCATGTGCTCTGCAATCTCATCCATTCTTATGGATGTCCAAATACAAGCTTATTGTTAGACATCGATATGAATAAATAGGATTGTAGATGGCCAGGAAGATGGAATCTGGGCAATCTAATCATCAATATCCCATGTTGAATATTTGTCGATGTTTAGAGTGAACAAAACTTCTCACACAGAGATTTTATATTAACTATGATAGTTTTTTTTTGGCCTCCACAGATCAACAAGATTGTAGGGAGAAAGTGACAGAAAAGGTCCTACAACTCTACGATTCTCCTTACCATGAGCGATACAAGACTCTTCCGCATGAAAGCTGCCAGCCATCTGTGGATGAAAGACCAGCGGATGAGTATGACCAACCCTGGGAGTGGAAAAAGGATGACATCAGCCGAGCGTTTGCAGGTAGAACCGATTTGAAAAGTAACAGTGCACAGAGTTCTCTACCAATCTACCAACTGGATTTCTACTTTTTGCTGTTCATTGTACATACAGTTTTTTTCCCTAATGGGCTAAAAGGAATCTACCGTATATTCTAATCAAAATAACCATGTTAGGTTCTTAAAACTGGAACCGAAAAAGGTCCCTGCAAAAGAAGTATACTTGCCCCTCTGGCGGCACGTCTCTCCTAGCGCTGCAGCCTCCACCAGTCTGTTTAGTGGAGTTCTGGTCCTGAACCTCTCCTCCAACTTCTATGACACGGCTGATGCCCCCCTCAGACATTGCCAGTCCTTTGTAGTGCTTTACTGCTTGTCCATAAGGCCCCTTTCACACTGGGGCGGTTTTCAGGCGGTACAGCGCTAAAAATAGCGCCTGTACACCGCCTGAAAAAACCGGCCCCATTCACTCCAGTGTGAAAGCCGGCGGGCTTTCACACTGGAGCGGTGCGCTAGCAGGACGGTAAAAAAAGTCCTGCTAGCTGCATCTTTGGAGCGGTGTAGGAGCGGTGTATTTACCGCTCCTATACCGCTCGTTCCCATTGAAATCAATGGGAAACCGCGGGGATACCGCCCGCAAACCGCCGCTGCAGCGGCGGTTTGCGGAGGTTTTTAACCCTTTTGCGGCCGCTAGCGGGGGTTAAAACCACCCCGCTAGCGGCCGCATACCGCGGGTAAAGCGATGGTAAGCAGCGCTAAATATAGCGCTGCTTTACCGTCGCCGCCCCGCACCGCTCAGGTGTGAAAGCAGCCTTAATGTGCATTTAATCATGTGTAGCGGGACCCCCCGAATAGATGATGATGACTTGAGTTCTTCCAAAGCACAGCTCCTCTAAACACACTGACACAAAAACAATCTAGGGTAGGGGTTTCCAAACTTTCTAAATATAGGGCCAGTTTATTGTCCTTTAGACTTTAGAGGGGCCGGACTGTGGCCAGCGGGAGTGGAAACTTTCCCGGCATCAGTGGGAGTAAACATCGCTACATTTGTTATTAAGAGGAGGAATAGTTCCCTATTATTGGTGTCAGTGGGAGAAATGGTGCCCCATTGTTGGCGCTAGCTGGCAGAATAATATCTCATATAAGTGGCAGGAATAGTGCCCCAAGGGCCGGATAAAGGCAAGCAAAGGACTAGATCCGGCCCCCCGGCCACAATTTGGAGACCGCAGGTTTAGGGGAAAGTCTTTTTAGGATTTATTGCTAGTACTTGAACAAGGGGAGAGGATGCAGGGTATGTAACAACATTTTCAATGTAAAATTTCAATAAGAGGACACTCTCCTCTGTACTACACTCCTCAATGATAGATCTCCTGCTAAACATCATAATACAGTTCCTCTTGAGAGACTTAGGGAAGGCCAGAGGTAGGGACCCTATGAAAGAAGAACTACTTGGCTCAGATATCCCAATAGGATACAGTCACCAGGATCTTGCAGCAAAGTCAGCACTCACGAAGCCAGGGAGCAGCTGTACCCACTCAGCTTCCTCCAGATGCCTTCTAGTGAGGCTCTGCAGCCTGGACCCATCAGGTGAAGTGTCAGGGTGTTAAAGATAACTTTAGGTGCAGACCCCTCAGCTCTGCCACAGCTGGAGCCTCGAAGAAACACAAATTGATTGAGTAGAACCCTCTACAGGGGAGGGGGTAACCACTAGTGGAATGAATCCCTTGAACAGGAAGACCCTGCTGTTCTGGGGTTCACACTATCTATCTGCACACAAGTGTCTCTCATCACGATTAAGATGGAAAATACTTCATTTATTTATGTTGGACTTATTGATCTATTGTTTTTGTCATTACATCACTTGTTATCATTGGCACACTTTTTTTTGGGCATTTAAACTCTTATGTTTGTTTTTTACTCACTGAGGTTTTAGCGCTGCACTTTATTTGCATATATACACTATTTATGAGCCTCTCCAGCCACCTACTGGGCCACCCCTCCCTGTACTCAATAGATATTAATCCCTTTGTGCCAACAGTACACATATATGCAGCCTCACTGGACTGGGCTTTTTTCCATGGGGCCGCATATATGCATAATTGTCTTTGCGCTGGGAGTGCGCTGCACGATCAGGACCCGGAAATCTCAGTTCCAGGTCACCCGATTGCTGTGATAGCCTCTGATTGGTTATCACAGTTATCAGTCACTGTGTTTCTCTCTCTCTCTCTCTGTGAATTGAAAGGAACGATACATTATTTTTCTCTCTGCAAGGAGAGAGATACAAACTGTGGGTGGAATAAAAAAACAAAGTGCACTAATGTTTCTGAGCTGTACTACATACAACTAACATACACATGTGTGATATCGCTGCGATCGTCCGGAGCAGGAGAGTTTATTTTAAGTTGTTCTTTGGTTGTAGGTTATGGGAGTAACAAGAAATATACAGATAAATTTAGAAAAAACATGTTTTACTATTTTGGCCCAGTTTTCCTTTGATAATAATAATAAAAATTAGATATCCATTACCGTTTACAACCAAATGAAAATTTGTCCTAAAAAAAAAACGCATTATAATTAACCTGGATGCACAAAGTAGTTATGATATGTACAGTTTTACTAACACATGTCAAAGTTGCACAATTGTGCTTAGGCATTAGCATTTGTTTTACCCTGTGCCCCGTACACACGGTCGGATATTTTCCGACGGATTTTGTCTGAAACTGGTGTTGCCACACACACACGGTCGGACAAAGTTGTCGGAAAGTCCGATCATTACGAACGAGGTGACGTACAACATGTACGACGGGACTACGTAGAGGCCAGTAGCCAATAGCTTTTGTCTCCAAATTTCTTCTGAGCATGCGTGGCACTTTGTCCGTCGGACTAGGCAACACACGATCGGAATTGACACGATCGGACCATGTTGTCGGGAAAATTTGATATCCAGCTCTCAAACTTTGTGCGTCGGAAATTCCAACGGAAAAAGTCCGATGGAGCCCACACGGTCGGATTTTCCGACAACATGATCCGATCGAACATTTTCCATCCGAAAATCCGAACGTGTGTACGGGGCATTAGGTGCAAAGGGATTAAGCTACCTGTTTGACTCTCTCCTCCCTGTTCCAGAATCCTCTAGAAAGCAGTGGGGAATAGTCAAACCTGAAACCTATGAGACCCAGAACCACCCTAAAGAAATCAATAGCCACTCTAATGATTACAGAGGAGCCAAAAAACTACCTTTGCCTAAGCAGCCAATCTAGGAGGGAGTTACACTTGGATATCATTAGGGTAGTGCATTCATTTCTAATGGGCTGCCAATGCTCAGCAATGGAACCAGGGGGGTGATGAAAACAAGCAGTTGATCCATGTTATTATTGCTCCCCCAACTATCCACAGACAAAATAACATTACCTGCAGACACAGCCATACACATTGCTTTATATAAAACACATTGCTTTTGGTAGATGGTACCGCTACTAAACATAACCCATTCAAGTGAATGAGATGAAGTCACATCTGCCTCTAATGCAAGCGGCGCGGGATGATTTCTGACCTTTGAGCTGCCTGTTATCTAGATCTGAAAAGTGAATTACCGCAGATTGCTTTTCAGAGCTGTCCAGCTGCCGACATGATCAAGGCCTTTGTTAATTGGAGTAACTGCGTTACTTGAACACACAGATGTGAAGTCATCCCAAATCTTCCTGATGAGATAATAAACATTTCTGTTTGCTTGAGGCACTTTTCACCTGCTTACTACGTCATAAACAGCCCAATGATTAGAAATGATGTTTAAAATTTAAGGCATTGCGCTCTTTTATTAGACCTTTTTTTATTGTAATTTTAGTTAAGGCTTTTTCAACCCATCTATGGAGATTTAAGTTTTTTTGTACTTTTCCTGCCATTAGATGTCTGATGGCCAGCATCATTCACCCCACTTCCTCTGAGCCCAGGTCATCCTGAACACACCCCAGCCTCTTACTGGACAGTGAAGGGAGAAGCAGTGCAGTGATGTGTAGGGATGAGCTTGAGTTTCCTCTGAAACCATAAGTCAGCTGTCATTCCTGGGCCAACTCGTGCAATACCAATACTAGTATCGGTGCAACCCTACTTTTGGTGGTATTTGATCACCTCCGGGGTTTTACATTTTTTGCACTATAAACCAAAAAAGACAGACAATTAAAAAAAAAAATATATATATATATATATATATATATATATATATATATATATATATAAAATATAATTTTTTTTTTATACGTTCTGCTATAAAACATATCCAATAAATGTAAAAAAAAAAAAAAAAAAAAAATTTTAATACAAACTTTTTTTTTTATTGAAAAAAAAAAGGATTTTTTACAAATATTTCAAGTAACAATGGTAAAACATACATATGAGAAGTAGTCTATTAAGGGTACAAATGTGAAAATGTGTGAACTTGTTAATCAGGTGGTGAAGTGGATATAGTGGAAAAGTCTACATACCCCTGTTAAGTAGTCAGGTTTCTGTGATGTAAAAAAAATGAGACAAAGATAAATCATTTCAGAACTTTTTGAACCTTTTTAATGTGACCTATAAACTGAACAACAAACTGAAATCTTTTAGGTGGAAAAGTAAAAAAATAAAATAAAATAATATGGTTGCATAAGTGTGCACACCCTTAAACAAATTCTTGGTTGAAGCGCCTTTTGATTTTATTACAGCACTCCGTCTTTTTGGGTATGAGTCCATCATCATGGCATTTCTTGACTTTGCAATATTCGGTAGTATAGGGCTTTGAAACCGTTTAGGAATTCTTCTCTATCTCGATAGTATAATTTCAAGGTATTTCCAGGAAACTCTGTCAAATGCTTTATGTCTATCATGTCCTAGGAGTAGTAGTTTACGAGAAAGTATGTTGGCATCTCAAATCATATTGGTTGCAAGTCTTATATTAGCAGTTTTGATGATTGATGATAAATCTAGATTGGTTTGGCGATTATCAGTTTAGGGATAATAGAGGCGAGTCTGTCTGAACAAATTTACCAAAAAAAATTTAAATCGTAATTGATCACCAATATTGGCCTAAAATTTTGTGGGTGAGCTAAATCTTTATTGGTTTTGGTTTTTCGCAATTCACATTTTGTCTGGAAAATTATGTCCTTGAACAAAGAGAGTCCCGGAGCAGAAGGAGAGGAAAGGATTGGCGTAGGAACGTCATGACAGGCGTGGACAGCACAGTCATGCTTTTTGGAGAAAAAGTTGTCCCCTTTAAGAAAGGGGGAGTGGCCGAAGCAGGGGACGCACTCAAGTTAGGAAGCTAGGAGGAAGAATGGGAGTGACGTCATTTGTGAGCGGCAGAGGAGAAGATTACCACCCACCCTCCTGAGTATGATTAATTATAATGGGGGCAGTGGTTGGGTCTTTGGAGGAGGAGAATATGGATGTTATATGCATATATAACATGGTTGGTACCCATCTGTGGTATGGGGTTAACATGGTTGGTACCCATCTGTGGGATGGGGGTTAACATGGTTGGTACCCATCTGGGGATGGGGTTAACATGGTTGGTACCCATCTGTGGATGGGGGTTATCAGGTACCTTCCGTTTAACAAGGGGTTAACCAGGAACGGGTTAAAGGTAGGTCACTGCGAAAGTTGAGTACCATCTCCGAGTCCGGGGGCTTGCGACCAGAGGCCTAAAGTTAAAAGCAGTTTGGCGCAGTGACCAGTGGTGTGGGGTTCCCTTTGAAGACCCCAAAAGTACATAAAGTTGGTTAAGAGTTATTTATTTAATTTTAAGGTAATTGTTAATAAAAGGCCGTCAAGGCCATTTACTCCAAAATCTTGTCATGTGATTTGTGAGGGGATTTGGAGGGTTAGATATTATGTTTAACGGATGGCTTAAGGGGCTGTGGGTTAGGTCCTTCACATGTCATGTGATTAAACATATGTGTCAATTTAGGGACTAGGATTGAAGAGAAGTTTTTAATAATATACTGATGTATATCCATATGGTCCTGGGGCTGAAGTCCCATTTGTCATTTAATAGTTGATACAATTTTTTTATCAGTGAAAGGGGTGTTCAGTATATCATGCAAAAACCCTGGTTCTGGGATCCTGATACTGGACTATACAGCTTCTGGTGTGGCTTCCCACACACTACATCAGTGGATTCTTAGTCATATAGACTTCCATACCGATATGAATCTTCTTGACAGAGCTCCATCAGGCATCTTTATCTGCAATGTTTGGATAGGTAGTGCACCGCTCATTGTGTCAGCATCCAGCCGGCCAGCAGACTTTACAGTGACATTTACCCTTAGGATTGCCTGGAATATAGGTTTGCTCTGCATTCACCCAATGTGGCTTTAAGGTGTGGAGCCGCCTCACTCAGGATCCTAGGGTGTCATTGGGTTCCATTATTTACATGGACCCCAGGTTCATTTAGCATGCAGGTGCAGTTATATCAGGGGTTCCATGCCTAGGAGGGTTCTTGTATATGGTCACCTCTGTCCCAGCTCCTTTAGAGAGGACTGTTCTGAGCTTCATACCACATGTTAGGAGGTTCTTGGGCAATAGGGTATGGGAATCACATTAGGGGGCAGTGATGGTGTAGGGAATGTGGGTGGGGGGGGGGGGGGTGAACCATTAAAGGGGGCAACTTGATTGTAATGCTGTATTACTTTCCTTTCAATAAATTATGAGGAGGTAGCCCATGTGTTTTATTATTTTTTGGTGTTTTGTGTGTAGCGCACTACTGCCTGCTGCTGATTTGTTCATTTACCTTACGCCAGTCTGCTCCGATCACAATCCTCCCATGCAATTCCATAAAAGTAGCACTTCACACTTTGAAACTTTTTAGATTGCTTTATTCTGAGACACTTTATAGGGCAAAGAATGAAGCATATGAGATGCCCTGTTAATCCCATATTCCAATTGCAGATGGAAAGATTAGTTGCAGCCGTAGCTTTGTAAATTAGTCTTTCCTGTCAGCTTATCTGATTTTGGTAGCACACTCTCACTATGGGCTCCTCCTCCTTCTCTCTCCTTTTTTTTTCTCCCTCCCCAGGACATGTGACCCCCCCCCCCCCCCCCCCTTTTTATGCAAGACCTTCTCCACTGACCACAAAATTAACCATTGGTCAGTTCTTTCACATGGGGTTTCCTGCCACACAGAGGAGGCATCCCTGAGCCCAAGTGTAGGCGGCCACACCCCCTTCTACTCTGACACTCCCAACAACAAATCCACAACCAGGCCCATCAAAAAGACATGGCCCTGGTTAAATTTACCTATACCTTCATCCTACACTATCAAAAACACTACTAAGCACCTATAAAAATGATAGGGGCACTACATGTGGTTTGGGGTTCAGTATATCTAACTGGGAAGAAGATAATTTGGGGATTTGTATATTATTAAACCATGTTTTGAAATCTGGTGATTTTGGGGTGGTGAAAGTAGGGAAGTGTAGAGTTTTTTTTTTTAAAAAGTTGCAAAACTTCTTTGGGGTGCGAGGTAGGGAGACCTGAGGATGTGTTTAATTTATATTTATATACGGGGAGGTTTTATAGATTGGTTTAATTTTCTAGCAAACATGAGGACAAGGAACTACCATAAAGTAAAAATTTGGCCTTTGAGTATCTTAAGGCTTTTTAAACTTTAAAATATAAAATATTATCAAGTCCAGTTCTTTTTTTATCTATAGTCTTTTGGTGTCAGGGTCATGGATGTCTTGTGAATTTTTATACAGTTTATCAAGATCTTTAGTGAGACTTTTGCCCCGTACACACGGTCGAATTTTCCGACGGAAAATGTGCGATCAAAGATTGTTGTCGGAAATTCTGACCGTGTGTAGGCTCCATCGGACATTTTCCATCCGAATTTCCATCACATAAAATTTGAGAGCTGGTTCTCAAATTTTCCGACAACAAAACAAAAAAAAATTGTCGCAAATTCCGATCGTGTGTACACAATTCCGACGCACAAAGTGCTACGCATGCTCGGAATCAAGCAGAAGAGCAGCACTGGCTATCGAACTTCATTTTTATCAGCTCGTCGTACGTGTTGTATGTCACTGCATTCTTGACGTTCGTAATTTCCGACCGACTTTGTGTGACTGTGTATGCAAGACAAGTTTGAGCCAACATCCGTCGGAACAAAAACATGGATTTTGTTGTCGGAATGTCCGATCGTGTGTACGGGGCATTCTAATCCGTTTAAGACGTTCTTTGTTTTTGGAGGCAGCTAAACTGATCAACCTTCCCCTCATATAGGCTTTATGCGCCACCCAGATTGTGGGAACTGAAGAGTCTTGGTTGGAATTTATGGTAAAATATTCCTCTAAAACTTTGGATAGCTCACCCTCAACTATTGGGTCTGACAATAAGGATTTGTTTAGTCTCCACGTATACGGGGTAGCAGCTAAACCTATAAATTTTGTTACAAAAGACACCATGTGATGATCTGACCAGACGCAGTTATAGATGTTTGAAACAACTGAATTTGCTAATATAATTGGGGTACCAAAGATATAGTCTAATCTTGTGGAGGTATTATGAGGGTTTGTGTAGAACGTGTATTCTTTAGCACTAGCGTTCAAGGCTCTCCAGGTGTCAATTAGTTGTAAGTCTTGCAGCTTTTTAGATAGACATTTAGACAATGCCTTAGACAGTGATGTAGGATTGCTTCTATCCAATAAGGGGTGAGCCACTATGTTGAAGTCCCCTCTTAATATTATATGGGGAGAGTAATACTTTTCAAAGGGTTTCTAAAAATTTGTGAAAAAAGGTTGAAGAAGCTTCACTAGGAGCATCCATCTTTTCTATAGTGAGCTCTTTGCCTAGGATAGAACCCTTAAGTATTAAGAACCTACACTCTCCTCATCTCGAAATATGTTTTGTACCTCGAGAATGAATTGCATATAAAAATTGCTACACCCCTATATTTGGAGGAGAATAGTGTAAAGAGGATTGGTTGTATACTTTATGAAAATATTTGGGTCGACCCTAGTTGGCACAATGGGTTTCCTGTAAAAGAATGATCTTAGCGCCCAGGCGTTTGTAATGGTGCAATGCTTTTTTCCTCTTAATAGGAGAATTAAAGCCTTGAATGTTGTGTGATACACACATTGGGGTTGATTTACTTGGAAATGCAGTCACTGTAGATCTGAGGGGAAGATCTGAAATGAGGGGAAGCTCTGCTGATTTTATCATCCAATCATGTGAAAGCAAAAATGCATTTTTTTTATTTTCCTTGTATGTCCCTCTCAGATCTTCAGCGACTGCACTTGTAATGCACAGTGGATTTGCCTTTAGTAAATAACCCCCATTATGTCCACATGGAAGTGTAAAAATAACGATCATCATAAAAGTCAGCATTCAACATCAGCATATTTCTAAAGCACAATACACAACAGAGTGTATAAAATTTACATTAAAAATGCAGTCATGTTGAAAATTAAACGAGTACCCTAAGGGATAAAAATAGGAAAGAACAAAAAGATATGAACAAAAGTCATGAAAATTTACGGAATGACTATCGGGATTAGATAACTCTTGAATTACTGATGCCAAAAAACGTTTAAAGAGGCTAAATTGTCTCCGTTTACCAGATGTAAATAGTTTGAGAATTATATGTATGACAAAAGAAACTTGAAAAACATTGACATCAAGTAATCTGAGTAGGAAAGCAATACACTAAAACAGAGAAAGGGAATATCAAAAAAAGGAATAAGGATTAATCCGCCACAATCCGAATTCCAACCGCTGCGCCACGGAAAACGAAACAAACAGGAGAAAGTAAACACTAAAAGCAGCCACTTAGAGAGATATAAATGGAGATAGATATTCAGGTGATAGTCCAGCCTGGACTGAAGCCTGAAAAGTAGCGCTAAATAATAACTAAAGTGATAAACCTATATAAATTCAAAATAAGTAGCAATCATAAAATAACATGTAATACAATATGTGCATCAACCCACGTGATAGGTAAATGTGGTACAGTGAGACAAATATATTTTAAATCAGAAAACCGTGCCACATTGCTCAAAAATAATGTTCCAGCAAAAAAGCAAAAAAAGCAATCCAAAAGATGTATGTTAGACTATTAAACAAAAAGTGCAGTCCTTCTGATGTGACCGTGAATCTTCTCAGAGTAATAATTAAACAATCTTCTTGCCTTCCACCACACCGTTGTGCTCAATGTGCCACTCCCATAGGAAACTCACTCACCACAATTTTTACCCGCACTTTCGTGTCGGGCAAATCAGCATAAATGATCTCAAACAGCCAATCGGTGGTCTTCCTGCATAATCCACTTAGTGTTTGTAATATGGTTCCACATGTAAAAATAAAAGTGCTCCAATAGTGTGATAAAGTAAACAAATTTATTTGCACACTAAAATCAAAGCTTCAACCAATTAACTCACATTTGAACAGATATTAGCCAGCAAACAAAATTGAATGAATTCCACCACAGCAGGTGTCACTCCAATCACTTCAACTCTGCAAATCCACTTCAAAGCATAGATATATAGAGTGGCCACGGCGGACCCGAGGTGTGTGTGATAATGTGGTCAAGATCTCACCAACTCCCCTCCGCCAAGTGTCCACAAAATAGGAATAGTCAGCACCGTATCTCTGTTTGAAAAAACATTCCTGTTCACTGCAGATGAACGCCGCTTAGCCACGTCCCCGACATGTTTCGTCACATATAGGACTTATTCATGGGGTTGGCTAAGCAATGTGTCGTTTATATATATATATATATATATATATATATATATATATATATATATACCCGCCCCCTCCCTCCCATTGGTGGAGTGTTTAATCCTAATTTATTCTTAAGCTGGTAGATCCGACGTGCTTGTGCACGTGCGCATGACCCTCTGTGTGGTATCACTCACCCACAGCTGCGCGACCAATCCCCATATGCAGAGCTAACAGCCGTCGCTGTATTCCACTTGTGCGCATGCGCGTAATACGCGCTCTGCGTCGGTGCTATTGGTGGAATATAGGTCCTATCAGAGCAGGGCTACGCCGATCAGGTGACTTAAGCACAGCGCTCTCACGTAATCTGCGTTACACACGGTCGGGCAGCCCAGCCTATCTCAGGCATGCTGCCGCTCTAAAGGTCCATCATATCGGCGCTTATAGCCCCTATCCGCATAATGGCCATAGAACATGCACACACCTCGCGTCCCCATTTACATGGGGAAGGACACATATTCTAAAGTGTTGGGGTATTTCGAACATAGCATGTTACTTGTAATATCCAATGAAGCTAACCTTGTGAGCAGGTGAATGGCATTCAGCCTACTATAAATAAAATATTGTAAAATGTTAAAATATAATAAATAGCCCCGCTGTATATTTATACCCTTGAAATTATAATTCATCAAAGAAATCTACAAAATCAATATATGGTATAAAATAAAATAAAAGTAACAGTAAAAATATAAAAGTAGAGTGACTGGTAATCCCTCAAATATATACTAATTAATTGGTCCTTATTATTAATATAAGTCCAACAATATTATTTGAAGGTAACTAATAATAATATATTGTTAGTTTTATAATATAATTTTTTTTGATTTTTTATTTTTTTTGAGTGGCTGGTAAATATCAGATATAGGGAGTCTAATGTATATTGTTGGAGAGTGGTAGCATTATATTGTATCTCACAATAGTGGTGCCCGCCCTCCCACGAGTAACATCCATTATCAGTGAATGAAATGCATCAATCAAACCAAAACAATGTCTATCACTGTTTTATAAGTAATTGGACTAGAGACATACTATTGAATCTAAATGTTATTCAGAAAACAATTTAGATCGAGCTCAATATTGAGACCCCTAGGAGCAAGACACTTAAATAAAAATATCCATCGGGTTTCCCGTTGTGATAGGTCCCTCACCCGATTGGACCCTCTCCATGATGGATGTATCGTATCAATACCTACAAATTGGAGTAGGCTAGCGTCCTGATGATGCTTCAATTTGAAGTGTAACAATACGCTATGAAATTGGTAGCCTCTTCTAATATTGGCAAGGTGTTCAGAGATTCGCACCCTCAGCAATCTCTTCGTCCTTCCAACATAGAATAAGCCACATGGGCACCACATAAGGTATACCACATGGGACGTGCTACAGGTGATAAATTCTTTAATCGGGAAACTTTCATTATCCCTATTGGTGACAGTGGTCACACCTCGGTTAGATACCCGTACTGTCTTGCAACAAATACACTTCCTACAACAATAAAATCCTTTCAGATCTATTTTCAGGTTCCCTTCACCAGGGAGGTCCAGAATCCTTTTAACTACCTGATCACCAAAATTAGGTGCCCTTTTATAGATAAACTTGGGTTGTTGAGGCAAAATCCCTCCCAAGTGGCGATCCCTGAGTAATATGTGCCAATGTTTTTTGTATATATCCTCAACCTCTCCAGGCTGGACTATCACATGAATATCTATCTCCAGAGAAAGGGAATAAGCAATCAAAATGATAATTTAGACAATGTGATGCTTCAAATATAAAAAAAATAAAAAAAACAGGTAGAACAAGAGGCTTATACCTATTGTTCTTTTTTGTATGCAGGGTCTATTCATTGATGATTCCTTCAGTTGAGGAACGCAGAGTCAAAACATACATAACAGGCATGTTAGATGAGAGACTAAGCCCCCGTACACATGGTTGGAAATTCCGACCTCAAAATCCGTCGATTTTGTCCGACACTGGTGTTGCATACACACAGTCGGACAAACTTGTCGGAAAATCCGATCATTCTGAACGTGGTGACGTTTGTTGCATACGACGGAACTACGTAGAGGCTATTAGCCAATAGCTTTGGTCTCGTAATTTGATCTGAGCATGCGTGGCACTTTGTCTGTCGGAATTCTCTACACATGATCGGAAAAAGTCAGATCGGATTTTGTTGTCGTAAAATTTGAGAGCAGGATCTTAAATTTTTTCCATCGGAAATTCCGATGGAAAAAGTCCGATGGAGCCCACACACGGGCGGATTTTCCGACAACATGGTCCGATCGGACATTTTCCGTCGGAATTTCCGACTGTGTGTACAGGGCATAAGAACTGCATATTACTTCCGACAAAAATGTATATCCAAGAGAGATGGTGTGAGAGTTGGTGTGGACCAGGGTGAGATGGTGTGCTCCAGGGTGAGTCTTATGCCGCGTACACACGATCAGACATTCCAACAACAAAATCCATGGATTTTTTCTGACGGGTGTTGGCTCAAACTTGTCTTGCATACACACGGTCACACAAATCTTGTCGGAAATTGCGGACATCAAGAACGCGGTGATGTACAACACGTACGACGAGCCGAGAAAAATGAAGTTCAAAAGCCAGTGCTGCTCTTCTGCTTGATTCCAAGCAAGCGTGGAACTGTGCGTCAGAATTGTGTACACACAATCGAAATTTACGACAACGTATTTTGTTGTCGGAAAATTTGAGAACCAGATCTCAAATTTTGTGTGACGGAAATTCTGATGGAAAATGTCCGATGGAGCCTACACACGGTCGGAATTTCTGACAACAAGCTCCCTTCAAACATTTTCCGACTGAAAATCCTACCGTGTGTACGGGGCATTAGTCTATTAATAGGCAGTGTATTATTCAATGGCAGCCTGTCCATACGGGGTGCAGGGGCGCCACCCCCCTAATCCATGCGTCTGGCTGTATGGATTGTATGGATTCCAATGTTTTTTTTTCCCCCGAAGCACGTGATCAGAGCAGGAGGCTATAATTGCCTCCAAAAAGGGTGGGCTCGGGGCGCAGTGCTCCCACCCACTTGTGTGACAATAGCGAATGAATATTCACTATAATCTTCCTGATTCTCATCCCGGCCAATCAGGAAGCGGTTTGTGAGACCCGATTGGCCGAGAGGAGAAACGACCGTATTGGCCACCTAGAAGGAGGAGATGCATTGGAAGCTACGGAGGAGGAGATGCTGCCCGCGACCTAGATTGGGTAAGTGCGATGCTGGTGGACGAGAAGATGGGTGAGCGACGGGGGAGGGCGGCTGCAGCCCTCTTCCTTCTTTCTGACTATTTTAGTCACCCACCCATCACTTCTTCACCGATCAGCTTGGCAAACTTCCCCGGACGGACGATAGGGTTGCCACCCATCCAGGATTCACCCGGACGGTCCGGGTTTTGAAAGGTGTGTCCAGGTTCCAGACCACCTGAAACCCAGACACATTATTTAGAATGGACTGGGGCTCCCCAAGTACCACAGAACGCATAGGTGTGCACATGGGCCCCACCCCCGTACATGGACAGGAGAGAGAGAGAAGAGGGCTTGATCTGCTGCTCCTCCTCCTCCCGCCGCTTACCCCTCTGTCTGCCCACCCCCACTCCAATCCCCGGTGTTCTGTGCCTCAGGAAAGGGATGTGTGGGCTGGAAGTTTGAAGCTCAGCAACGGACAGATACATGGTGGATGAAAGGTGTCGATGTCTGAGCCTCCATCCTTGGGTGAGTGAGCTCACTATCCATTGTCTGTGACTGAAGTCTCCCTTTCTCTCTCCTACCTCCAAGTGAGTAAGTACATAAAGGTTAGGGGGGACTCAGATGTAAGGGGGGCTTTGAGAACCCTAATGTACGTGGGAGGTTTGGTGAGCAGAAACCCCTTTAGCCCCCGTACACATGGTCTGAAATTCCAACGGAGAATGTCCGATCTGACCATGTTGTCGGAAAATCCGCCCGCCCTTTTTCAGTCGGAATTTCAGACGGAAAAAAATTGAGATCCTGCTCTCAAATTTTCCGACAACAAAATCCGATCGGACTTCTTCCAATCGTGTGTAGAGAGTTCAGATGGACAAAGTGCCATGCATGCTCAGATCAAATTACGAGACCAAAGCTAGTGGCTACTAGCCTCTACGTAGTTCCGTCGTACGCAACGAACGTCACCACGTTCAGAATGATCGGATTTTCCAACAACTTTGTCCGACCGTGTGTATGCAACACCAGTGTCGGACAAAATCCGTCTGAAAAAATCCGGAAAATACGGATTTTGTGGTCGGAATTTCCGACCGTGTGTACGGGGGCTAACACCAGAGTCCATAACGTTACCCCTTAAAAATAAAATTTTGCCGTGCACGGCTAAAGTGTTCGGGTTTGGTTTGAAGAAAAGGTGGCAACCCTAACGGACGATCTGTCATGGTTTCCTGCCTGCGACTGGGGGGGGGGGGGGGGGGGGGGGGTGGGTGTTGTATCATTGTTCGTTATAATATGTCAGTAAACTTGTTGTGTATGATTGGGAATGTAAAAATATGGAAACAACTTTTGGGAAAAAAATAAATGTAGAAATTGTAAAACTGTTAGATAAAAATGGATGTAATAACAAAAATAGTCACTAGGTGTCACCAAGAGCTCAGGCATGTCAGAGCTACAGCCATCACTTTCCATCAGTAGGAGAAACCTAAGTATGACTATTCCCAATAGTTTAAGAATACCCAAAATGGTAAAGCAATATTGAAGGGAAAAAGAAGTGGCAACTTTTACAGTGTATGACATTCTTTGAAAGCAGGGTGTAATTTAGAAAATCAGCGGATTTCATTTTGGATTCTGCGTCGTCCTCGTCTGGAAGCTGGTGTTTGCCAGATAGGCGATAGCCGAGGGGTGGAGGGTGGCCGAACAATGGAGTCTGGATCTAATAAACCCAGTTTAACTCCTTCACGACGACGTAACGCAAAACAGAGAAGCACGAGGGGATGAGAGACGCCACACACCACTAGCTCAACAAGTAAAAAGAAATGTCAACAGCCTCAGCCCGGAGCTTCTCCCGAGTTAAGTTCTTGCTACTGTGATCCTAGTTCCTGTCACTCGTGTACCTCATCCCAAGATTGACACCACGTGAGAAAAAGTATCCCCTTTGGGAATAAACTCACCAGATAACAGATATTCAAAAGCCTTTTGTAATAATCTTTAGTTGTCACTTCATATAAACATCCACTGGGTCTGCTAGGAATCTTTACTGGGGATAATTGGCTCCAGTGTAGCGGGATCATGTGAAGGAATAAAATAACCACATAGCGTAATCCCGTTTACCACAGTTTTTATTGTAACCACAAAAAGGCCCCCCTTACAAGATATACGTACTAGCTTAATAAAATCATAGAGCATATGTAAGAGTGAACAATAGCATAGTCACCGGCCCGGCTGCGGAGGAAGCCGTCTGTATCCAACAGTGGTGCTATCTCCTTCCTGGTAATTCCAGCTGGCTGTGGACCGTAAACGTCACTTCTGGTTTGTCGTGGAGATCACGCACCTGACACGTTTCGTCACTTCCCATCTCACCTGAGGGCGTGCTAGCGTTCACTCTTACATATGCTCTATGTTTTTATTAAGCTAGTATGTATATCTTTTAAGGGGGGCCTTTTGGTTACAATAAAAACTGTGGTAAACGGGATTACGATATGTGGTTATTTTATTCCTTCACATGATCCCGCTACATTGGAGCCAATTATACCCAGCAGGCCTAGTGGATGTTTATATGACGTGACGTCTAAAGATTATTACAAAAGGCTTTTGAATATCTGTTATCTGGTGAGTTTATTCCCAAAGGGGATACGTTTTCTCACGTGGTGTCAATCTTGGGATGAGGATCACGAGTGACAGGAACTAGGATCACAGTAGCAAGAACTTTACACCTCTAAAATAAATCACTTCACTTTTTACATTCTTATATGTGTGGAACTTTATAAAAGTGTGTCATAATTGGATTGATTGACACAAGCGCTGCTATGGCATTCTAAGGACACAAATTTCATTGGACTTTTAATGTTCTATATTTTTTATGTTTTATTCATTTTATAGTAGCTGCTCTTATAGATACATAAGATAATGTGTTTTATATTATATGTAAGCTAAAGTTAAACTGTATTCAGATAACATCTATTTTCTTAGGGGTGTTTTCCTTTGGCTCTGAGTAGTGCTACTAGGCCGCCTGTAGGCACTCTGTTAAAATAAAGCAATCTAGTGTCTCCAAAATCGAAAGCATCAGTTTTGGATGGACTGACTCTAACATTTAACTCTGTCATCTGTTTCTAGTGCAGTTTGAGGGCTCTGGATGGCAATGCGGATCTCCCCATATGAGGGCGCGTCTTCTACAGTCCACCCCGAGGAGCCCAGTGAATCTGCGACCGTCTAGTCCTGACCTTACAGCAAACCAAAGGGAACATGGCTCACCGCCCAAAGAGCTTGACTGCTCAAGAGTGAGGAAGCCCATCTGTGCCGAACTGCAAAGACATGGGTGAGTGTTCCCTCTCGATTTTAATGCAGCTGTGCATAATGACAGATTTATGATTCTGATTACTGGGTTAACACCTAAAGTCTATCTAAACCAGTGGTTGTCAACTTCAAATAGACTCCCAATGTCTCCAAAGGGCCACATAAAACAGTTTTCTATAGCATTACATATAATAAAACATCACTGTGGACTGAAGACTTACAAGAGGTAATGGTGAGGGATTGTTCTACTTGGGTGGTAGGAGACTGAACTCATACTGTAGGACAGTGGTTCTCAACCCTGTCCTGAAGTACCCCCAACAGACCATGTTTTGGGAATTTCTCTTAGATAAAATAGCTATCTAACATACCAAGCCATTGACTCTGATTTAAAGAACCTGTGCAAGATAAAGGAAAACCTGCAAACATGGCCTGTTGGAGGTACTTGAGGACAGGGTTGAGAACCACTGCTGTAGGAGACATCTAGAGACTAGGAGCAAGTAACATGAAATTGGTAAAGATCACTGCTATTAAAGAATCAGTTTGCAATCAATTCTTCCACTACAGACGTCTGGGGCCCAAGAGCTGCACTTCAAACAGGGCTGCTGTTAGAAATCACAGGGCCACATACAGGCTACCTGACAGTGCCCTCCTAGCCGAAAGTGATTGAGGACATAGATTTATCAGTCCCTTTCTCTGCAGTTTCAGCTGCACAGATAAATGAATAGGAAGCACTCTGAGGCTTCCTGCTCATTCACAAACTAAAGCATAGTAAGCACAGTTTACTATGCTTCAGTGATGAATGGCACAGGAGTGATCTTTACCGATCACTCACTGTGTTCATTGAGGAAAGGAAGGGGCCAGTTAAATTACATATTTCCCAGACCCTTCACCTGCTCTCCATTCTGAAACACCCCCCTGTGTGTCTGCAGCAGCTGCCGGTGGGAGAGGAGGGAACCCGGAAGCACTACAGGGGAAAGGGGCACACAGAGGGGCCCAGACAGCAGAGGGAAGGGGTGCATGTACTATAACCAATCCCCTTGTAGGGCAGCCAGAGGAAGAGAGAGGAGGAGAAGCTGGCAGTGATGCAGGGGGAGGCGGAAATAATGTCTGCAATAAAACAATACAGGTGCTCAGTGGGTTCCCAGGCCCCCCATTTGAACTGATGGGGCCCAGTGCAAGAGGGCTGGCTGTACCACCTTATCAGCAACCCTGACTTCAAAGACTGAAGGGCCACAGGTTAGGCACCAGTGATCTCAACCCAAGAAGAAAAAGGTAATATATTGTAGCACAGTGGTGGCTATGGTAGTTTTCTTTTTTCAGGCTTATTTCCCCTTTATTGTTACCTAGCAGTCTTGCCAGTAACACATTTCCTGTCCTAGGGTGACAACGCTCACTGACACTGCATCTATGCAGACAGAACCACAAAAGCTTCTCCCTCTCCTCATTTTCATTACATAGGATAAAAGAATTCAGTAGTTTAGAAAATTCACTCTAGTCGCCTGTGCTACATATAATCAGCGCTGGTTTCTTTCAGATGCTGCTTAAGCTCTTTGCTCTCTGTATACTGAACACAGGGTGTCACTTGCTTGGCACTCCTGCCATTCAGAGAACGTCTTGCATTTTTTCAATTAATTGTTTTGTGTTGTAAGTGGTAGTGTGGTAAAAGAAAGGATTGTGCGATTGATGTCTCCATCTCTATCTTGTTCCCAGATGGTTCCATGGACCTCTGAGCTGCACTGATGCAGAGAAACGATTGCATAAAAGTGACCCAGGAAGCTTCTTGCTGCGTACAGAGGCTGAAAGCATGTTTTTCCTTTCTGTTAGGTAAGTGTCATATTTTTGGTAAATGCTCAAGAGTTAATTTATTGATTTATATTTCTATAGCACTTTATCTGCCGTTGGGACTGTGTCAGAAACCATGAAATCAGGCCGAGACAGAAGTACAGTTAAATCACACTTGTTTAATAATAAAAGTAAAAAGAACTCACGTAGTCAAAACATAGCCAAAGTTCAGTAACCAGAATGGATAGTCAGCCAAGCCAGAAGTCAGGGATCAATGTAGTGGAACAGCAAGCAAGATCTGGAGCCAGAAGGGATGTCAGCAAAGCAAATCTTGAACAGGATCGCAGGAGATAGTTTCTGTGATGTTGACCAAGGCGAAGGCAGAGATCCACTGAACTGGATGGCTTAAGTAGGCAGGACTGACGAGCAGGATATCATCAACAGCTGAGTAACTGTGGAGAGTAGGGATGAGCTCAGGCGTGTTCGCATGCTCTATGTGCAGAGCCCGACAGGATGTCAGGGCCGCGCTAATCACAGGCAGTGAAACATTGCCCGATCTCTGCAGCCGCGCATCGGGGCAATGTCTCACTGCTTGTGATTAGCGCAGCGCTGCGCCGACTTCCTGGCGGGCTCTGCACGTGGAGCATGCAAACACGCCGGAGCTCATCCTTAGTGGAGAGATAGGAGCTGGCAATTAGCCGACAGCTGAGCAGCCAGCTAAGAGAAGGAAGGGCTGAGCCCAGCCCTGATAGACTACTGGTGAGGTAGCCATCTTGGGCACGCTGGAGCCAATTAACCAACCAGCATGTCTTTTGAGTGTAATAGAAAACCACACAGGCACGGGGAGAACATCCAAACTTCATGCAGATAATGTCCTTATCAAGACCCAACCCGAGGACCCCAGTACTGAATGGTTAAAGTGCTACCACTCAGCGCCACTGTGCTGCCCACTTGGAAATTGTTTATCTATATGCATGCTATTACAGGCTCTTTGCTAAAGCTAGCCATAGAATCTCAGCTGGTTCAGCAGGCACTGGCAGAGATTTGTTCCATGGGCAAGATTGACTTGGGTACAATCAGCATGTCAGATTTCTAGCATGCAATTTTTGCCAATGGCCGCTAGCAATCATCGCTGTGTTCTCCTGGCATAAGTTCACGATTCTGCACACCTGCTGAGACCATTATACTGGGTTCCCCACTGCCTGTTGGAGTTTTTATTTATTTTTCTGCCATGGAGAATGTAGCAAAGGGAGCTGGGACACACGAAGGGAACACCCAATACTTCCAGGTAGAAAGACAGAGTCGGGAATTATGCAATCTAGGTCTCAGTGTTATATAAAAAGCTATCTCAGTCCAACAGGTTCCACCTATTTGGGTAAACTGATAATTTATTGATTCGTTCGATGATTTTAAAAATGTGCCAAATGTGCTGTAAATGTTGTATAGCTGTTAAAGATAAACCCCAGGAAAAGTTTAAAAGTAAGCCTGTTTAGACAATCCATAGGATGATTTTACTTTTCTAGCTATTTACGGTCAGTCTTAAGATCTGTTTGGTAGTGGAAAGCTCCTTGGGGATGTAGAGAAGTGTTTGCAGAGTGGGGATATGTCCGCCAGCGAAGGGCCCCTGTGCGATGCACAGAACGATCATCTGGGGGGGATGTGTTCACTCTGCAAAGACATTATCGGTTTAGCGGATGTGCGCTCGTGTCACCCCTGTATGCCTGATCAACATATTTGGGGTGCCATGGCTTATACCTGCAGATAATCTCCCATCCACGGAGACAGTAGTATAGTCTAGGTCTAGTATAGTCTAGGTCTAGGTCAGTAGTATAGTCTAAGGTATGTTTTGTTCTCTGAACAAAGCAGAATCAGGATTCACGAACAAACGGTAAAAACGTGAGCCTTTGAATCGTTGTGGTCGGGAGCAGCGTTCATAATCTCAGGCTTCCTGTGATACAGAGACAGGGGGCTGGAGATCGTACACGCTGCCCCCGCCCCACATGCCCATAAGACTCCCCTAGTCAATATTTATTGGTTGTTGTATAAATTCATCTTGTTTGAAAGGATTTCCTGTTTTGACATTCATATCCTGTGGGGTCATATCCTTTGGAGGAAGCGATTGGCTGTTGGGGCCAGGGCTTCCTGTTTTGTGACTTCCTGTTTGTGACTTCCTTTGTGTGTGTGAATAAAAGCCAAGAGCCTCTTCCCAGCAGGGCAGATGAAGAAACAATGGAGCTAAGATGGTGATTATGTCGGTTTACTGGGGAAATTCGGGAGACATGGGTTGTTTAAAGCTGCATTAGACTTCGAGGGCGCGTACTAGCGCAGGTGACATTGATTACGTATAGCGAAATCTCCACGTCAATATGTATATTCAGATTGTAAATGTTATGTGTAAACCATGCCCAAATTTTACACCCTCATTTATTCTTTTTGCTCCACAGAGGCCGCAGTAGCATCTTGCACGTTAAAGTGATCGTCATGCCAGATGGCCGTTTTATGCTTGGAGATAGTGGACCAACCTTCCCCTGTATCCCTGACATGGTGCAGCATTACATCCAGTCCCCATTGCTCTTCCCAGGGGAGGGACAAGTGTGTCTGCAGCATCCAGTGTCTGCAGTATTACAGTGATGTGTTTAACCAAACAGTGACTTTGACAGTGGCAAAGTAGAAAGCACAGGCCTTAAAGTCTACATCGATAGAAGAAGTATAATGGAGCAAACTGGGATCATCTATGGCAAACTTGGCATTTTAGTGGACCTTTTAAAATGCTTTGCACCAAAGCAACAACTTGTTCTTCATCTGCACGTGAAGTTTGGTAACAGTTGAGCCATTTTTTACATTGGTGACTGTACCTCCAGCTTGGAATGGCGAATGGAAAGATCTCAGTCAAGGCTAATAATCCTAAGGGTTGGCTGTGTCCTTCGGAACTTTTTGTGGCTTTCCTTCCATTCTTGGATTTGCAGGTTACATTCATGGTATCCAGTTCTAGTTATTATGCAAATATTTTTAAAGCACTGGTCAAGGTTTTTTCTCCTTTTTAAGGAACATGGAACCTCACCTGCTGCAGCTCCTAGCTTTAGCGGAGAGGTGGCGTTGCTTTACAACCGCAGAGCCTCCTCCTGGTGAAATCTGGTAATGAGGCGTGACCTTAAAATACAATTATTTGTTATAATAACCATCCTGTCTTAATGGACTGTCCACCAAATATGATAAACAATAGTGGGATAAGAGCTTCGTCCTTAATAAAGAGCGGTGAAGATTCTTCTGTGTTCCTGTGTGACAGGGTTCCAGTCACCTTAATGGTTTACTATTTTTCCTGGATTTTTTTTTTCTTTTTTTTTTAAATCTCACCATGCACTGCACAATTCTGAGACTTCTCCTAAGCTTTTATATCTGTCCGTACAAAAATCTGGTATTGTTCTATGATGGGCTTGGAAAAGCAAGGAGTGGACATCTTGCACCGCCAATAATCTCTAATTGGAATGTGTATAGGAACATAAAGGGATTTTCTCATCATATATTTTAGTTACCTCTGCTGTTGGCAGTCTTGATTTAAAACAGGCACCCCTTCAGGAATTATTCAAAGTGATGGCATACTCGGTCTGAACCATTTTAGGTTGGGTTCACACTGCATCACGGAGCGGGTCACAGCAGGGGGTTCGGCACATCTCCATTCACCGTTTCAAGTCCGATCTCAGCCCGAATTTTTGGCTGAATTCGGACCTGAAACGGACCAGAAGATGCACAGGACTCCTCTCTATAGAGAGCCGATCACAATCTCCTGACATGTGAATTGGATGCGGAGAAAACCTGCATCCAATCGGCAGTAGTGTGAACCCTGCCTGAAGGGGACCTGTCAACTATTTACACCTCTGGAATGAACAATCTTGCCTTTCTAGTACCTTTATTAGTCAGAAGAGCCTCTTTGATGCCCTCTCTAAATTCGCTTTATTTTGTTACACTGACCTAGGTTGTGCAACTGTCATACCCTTATCCAATAAGACTGATTCAGGACCAGCAAGGGCATTCTTACTGGAAGGAGGGGTGGTAGTTGGCCAGATATAAGGCTACTTTCACACTGGGGTGTCGCCGGTAAAGTGCCACTATTTTTAGCCGTGCTTTACCGTTGTTTTTGTGGCCCCTTTCGGCCGCCAGTGGGGTGCTTTTAACCCCTGCTAATGGCCGAAAAAGGGTTAAATGTGCCCGCAAAGCGCAGCTGCAATGACGCTTTGCCAGAACTTCGGTGGCGCTGCCCATTGATTTCAATGGGCAGGGGCGCTGTAGGTGTGGTGTGTACACCACTCCTACAGCGCCTCAAAGATGTGGCTTGCAGGACTTTTTTTGGAATCCTGCCAGCACACCACTCCAGTGTGAAAGCACTCGGGCTTTCACACTGGAGTGAGAGGAGAGGCACGATGCAGGCATTATTTTTAGTGCTATAGCTCCAGTAAAGCGCCTCAGTGGGAAAGCAGCCTAATGGCGCGTACACACAAGCGGATTTCACTGAACTTTCGACCGCCAAGAATGTGGTGACGTACAACACTACGACGAGCCGAGAAAATGAAGTTCAATGTTTCCGAGCTTGCGTCGAATTGTTTCCGAGCATGCGTAGGAATTTTGCGTGTCGGAATTGGTGCAGACGATCAGAATTTCCGATCAGAACTTTTTCCGACTGAAAAATTGAGAACCTGCTCTCAATCTTTTGCTGGCTGGAATTCGGCCAGCAAAAGTCTGATGGAGCATACACATGGTCGCATTTTCCAACCAAAAGCTCTCAACGGTCTTTTGCTGGCCGGAATTTCCGATCGTGTGTACAGGGCATCAGGTTCTGTTCATAAAGCACCAACATGGCCTTAGTGCTGCTTTAAAAAAAACAAGCTCCTCGTATTTATAAAAGCACAAATGTGTGCTCTTCACCATGGTCTGCATTTTATGAATGGGTTTAAGTCTAGCGGTCAAGCTCCTTTAACAAAGTGAAAATAGATCAGAGAGCATACAGAAAGCAACAGGCAGAAGAGGATGTCTGGTTAATAGCAGGAATTTTGTGATACCTACTTTCAGGCAGGGATTTTTCTGGTAAGCATTTGCCTGAAGGGTTCACACTAAATGTGCATTATATTAATGGAGAATACAAATACAGAGGTAAATTCATTAAATAAATAATAATAATAATGAAAAAATAAACAAAAGAAACCTTTTTACATTTACAGAAAAACAGTTCAGCATTCCCAGTCTTTATATTTCTCCCGCCACAGGTTTCATTTAGGTAGTAATCATCATCTAAGGCACCTGCAGTTTGGTGTGATGCAGAACACACAGTTGTTACCAAGCCATGGGCTGTCCTCCTTGTTGCAGAAGTACAATATGGAGTCACAACATCTTCTAAAATGAATGCAGATGGTCAGAAAAACTTTTTGTTAGCTTTGGGAAGAGTTGAAACTTTATCACATACCTGGCTGAAAGGCAAGATGATGAAAAGGCTTCCCCGGCACCTTTAGCTCAGGCACCCCTGCAGTGGAGCACAGGGTGTAAGAGGGTACAGATTGGCATAGAGTCAAATCGACGGAAGCTCCCTTCTGGATGCAGGCTTGGCTGTGAGGCACTCATGCATACAGACGGGAAGGTCAACAGGAAGGCGTAGACTGTAAGGAAGCAGGTCAGGACGGTAGAACACACAGCAGACTGGTAGTGAGATCTGGACAGGCAGTGGTCCTTGGCTGAGTTGAAAGACAGCAGGTAGGGCTGTGATCAGGAGGCAAGTTGAGGTCATACCAGAATATCAGCAGAAATAAGTCAGCCAGGAACTAGACAGGGTCAAACTTGGAATTAGCAGAGACAAGCGTTGGTCAGGAACCAGCCAAGGTCAAAATTGGATTCAGCAGGGACAAGCTGTGGTCACTTACTAGCCAAGGTCAAATTGGAAATCTGCAGAGACAAGCTGTGGTAAGAAACCAGCAAAGTCAAGAGCAGTGAAGACAAGCCCAAGAGCAGGCCAGGTCAGCAGTGGGAAAGCAGATCTTAGGAACAGGCTCGGGTTCCAGGGTAATAGTTGCGGCCATCCAGCAACTTCCTGCCTTAACTCCTCTTAAATAGGCCGTCTGGTGCCAAAACTGGGTTTAGTTGTGCGTGCACATGCAACCGGCTGGAGAAGACCTTTGTTCTGTGCATTGGCACACTTGCATGTTGTCTTCTGATACCGTCCGGACAAATATTTGTCAAGTTTTGTTTGCTGTGCCCCCAACAGGCAGCAGTAGTGCTATTATTGCAATATACTTGTTGAATGTATAGCAACAGCTAAGAGGACTGCATGGTACATGACAAGGGCCTATTTATATTTTTTCACACAATATTCATGCCATTTTCACTTTTATAATTAGACCCTTGTCTGAGTATTTTGCTAACATGAGCAATAATCAGGTGTATGCTTTCACATAAATGCAGAATTTATGTGTTTAGTGGAATTCTTTAATTACGGTACATTTTGGTGTAATTGTTACTACTTTTTGTTACTATTATAGGTTTGTTTTCATTTTGAATATTCAAGCATATATAAAGCATGTCAAAGATTGTTTTTTTTTTATGTACTCAAGGTGCATGACATTGAATTTCAATTTAGTCAATACATAATGCCAGTTGGGTTTGTGCACTCATAATGCAAGGGCTGCCCACACGCCCATTGACGGTGACCAATAAGAATTGGATCAAAGGAAAAATGAAATGTGTCGCCCATAACAATAGTTTGCATTTCTTAAACCTTTTACTTCACATTTGGAAAGTCACAATGGGCACGGCTTTTGTTTTTTAATCCTCCTTTATGACTAAGCCCCCTCCCCCTTGTTTTGAAGGATTTTCAGTACAGAAAACAAGTGGAAAAGTGACCCCACACTCACAAATCCCTTAACGTTTAACCTTGGTTTAATACTGACCCTTGCACTTAAAGAGACCCTGATGCCAGGCCATTTGTTTGAAAGAAAAGCTCTGAGACTGTTGCTGTGTATTACCATCTTGGATTTATTGTTAGCAGCCCCAGCAGACTCAGAGCTCTCAATCAAGTGGCATTCTATAGTGTTCCCCTTCAGTCCTCCCCTGGTAGCTACATACTGTAATAGGTTGGACCTCCTGTGACCCCCCTGGGAGTATTATGCAGCAGGGCAGCTACTCAACACTAGACCCGCAAGTAAGGATCACTATTAGTGGTGGCTACTACAGGGATACTCCGCTTCCACAGGGATCGGCCAAGTATGGAATGCACATACTTACATTGGTCCAAGCTAGACCAATATAACTATATATATATATATATATATATATATATATATATATATATATATATATATATATATGTATATATATATATACCTGGAATGTAGCTTAAAAAAATAGCAACAAGTTAGCTTCAGCACCTGACTCCTAAATGTTATCCATTTGATTCCTTCATTCTTATCTTAAACCTTAAAAGAAAAATTGTATCTTTAGTGCAAGTTGTCTTGTAATGACCCCCACCAATTGAGCACAGCCCACCTGGTTACATACTGTACTTACCTTCCTCTACGTTCAGCCTTGCCCAGAGCTATTTTCTCCTGCCAGGTTCTTTTATGCCCCGTGCACACGATCGGACATTGACCGGACATTCCGACAACAAAATCCATGATTTTTTCCAACGGATGTGGGCTCAAACTTGTCTTGCATACATACGGTCACACAAAGTTGGTCGGAAATTGCGAACGTCAAGAATGCGGTGACCTACAACACGTACGACGAGCCGAGAAAAATGAAGTTCAATACAATGTGGCTCTTCTGCTTGATTCCAAGCATGCGTGGAACTTTGTGTGTCGGAATTGTGTACACACGGATTTTGTTGTCGGAAAATTGAGAACCAGCTTTCAAATTTTGTGTGACGGAAATTCCGATGGAAAATGTCCGATGGAGCCTACACATGGTCAGAATTTCCGACAAAAAGCTACCATCGAGCATTTACCGTTGGAGAATCCGACCGTGTGTACGGGGCATAAGTGTGTGCCGCGGTCCCATTCATTCCTAGGAGAGAGTCATACATCTGTTGACCTTTGGAGACCACCATGAGTACCACTCGGATAGGAATGAATAAGGCTGTGGCGTGCATGCACAATAAAGGTACAGTTGCCCTGTACCTCTTAACTTCTTATCCCTGACCTTAACCCCTAACACTAGTTAACCTGCTCCTCAAAAGTACTGGGTGTTTCTATGCCAGTATCAAAGATTAAAGCACCCATTCCCTGTGCCTCAACAGTTCAGCTCTGAGATGCTAGAACCTAAAATGTCTTCAATTTTCATCTGCTTTTTCTCATTAATAGTGGATAAATGGAGCATGGTCCAAATGGGGGAAGCACGGAATGATGTACTTGCCCAATTATAAACTGGCAGTAGTGTCCTTCGTTTAAAATAAAGAAAGTGGGTTAGGTAAAACTATACCTATATCTTTATATTTGATTGTATATTCACCCAAAACATATATAATTGTAAATGTTTATTTGCTCTTTTATAAAAGACAATGTTTTATTTTGGATTTATTTGTGTTCAATTATTTCTTCAGTGTTTTCTCTAATCCTAGTTCAAATGTGTAACTTGCTGATTTGATTTTAATCAGTTTTACAGAAGAGAACAAAAATTTCAGGTTCAGTATCACATGCTGGAAACTCAGATATATTGTCACCCTTGTGCCAGTTTGCTCACAACATTATACAACATATTATGATACTGTATATGAACAATATATATCTTTGCAACATTGGGGTAGTCTATCCCACAATTGACCAACCGCGCTTTTCAAATTCAAGTGATATGCAAGTATCCATAGATTACATTTTGTTTCATATACAGTATCATAATATGTTGTATTTCTCAGGTTATTCACCCTTGTCTACAAAAAATAAGGTCCTGAAGAAGCATTTTATGTGAAACGTGTTGATTTCTTGGATCAGACTAGTCAAAGGAGTGAATGTTATACCTTTGTACACATACAACTTCAAGTAATGGTACAAAATCGGGGATCTGTTTCCCTAGTGATGCTTTTATTAATGCTTTTTACTATGTAATAAACTGATTGTATATTTTTTAATGAAAAGTGTATGTCTTCCTTGGTACCAGTAAAGACCGTAAAGGTAAAGCCTTTGAGTGATTTTTTTTTTTTTTTTTTTGCATATCGTTAGGATGTGGTACAAACAATGGCAGGTAAGTTGGATGTTCTATATTTTTATTCAATAAAAGAAAATTATATATATATATGACACAAGTCCATCAAGTCCAACCTGTGTGTGATTATATGTCAGTATTACATTGTATATCCCTGTATGTGGCAGTCGTTCAGGTGCTTATCTAATAGTTTTTTGAAACTATGGATGCTCCCCGCTGAGACCACCACCTGTGGAAGTGAACTCCACATCCTTGCCGCTCTTACAGTAAAGAACCCTCTACGTAGTTTAAGGTTAAACCTCTTATCTTCTAATTTTTGTCTTGTTAAACTTCCTTCCGCAAAAAAGTTTTATCCCTATTGTGGGGTCACCAGCACGGTATTTGTAAAGGATCCTTCGAAACGCGTCAACCAGCAGTGACCCATGTAATCTCCTCTGTTACGATCTGGTGTCTGTCGTCACTTTTACCAATTGCTATCATCTGGAGACTATTTGTATCACGAGTTTTCGTCCATCGTTTGTGTAGTTTCCTATTATATTTCTAATAAAATCTATCTAAGGTTAATGCACAAGGCTGGTG
This sequence comes from Lithobates sylvaticus, assembly GCA_028564925.1. Lineage (NCBI taxonomy): Eukaryota > Metazoa > Chordata > Amphibia > Anura > Ranidae > Lithobates > Lithobates sylvaticus. The sequence continues at coordinate 176,276,869 of CM053038.1, forward strand.
CGCCCTTGTTTTCTTTCTTTTCTCTTTGACTGTTAGGATGCCCCTATCCTTGAGGGCAGCCAGGCCTGATGCATTATCCACTACAAGATCTAGTCCATCTGGTACTCACTTTTTGTTTTCTGCTATAAAAAATCCTTTCCATCCTAGATTCCCCCAGAGGTTCTCCCCCTAGTGCATAGATTGCATTAATATTTTTGCCACCCAAATGCATTTTTTTACATTTTTTTACATTCCTCATTTGCCATGTAGTTGCCCACCCCATGAATTTGTTCAGACCTTCTTGCAAGGTTTCCACATCCTGCAGAGAAGTTACTGCCCTGCTTAGCTTAGTATCATCCGCAAATACAGAGATTGAACTGTTTACCCCATCCTTCAGGTCGTTTATGAACAAATTAAATAGGATTGGTCCCAGCACAGAACCCTGTGGGACCCCACTACCCACCCCTGACCATCCCAAGTATTCTCCATTTATCACCACCCTCTGAACTCGCCCTTGTAGCCAGTTTTCAATCCATATACTCACACTATGGTCCATGCCAATGGACCTTATTTTGTACAGTAAACGTTTATGGGAAACTGTATCAAATGCTTTTGCAAAATCCAGCTCTACGGGCCTTCCTTTATCTAGATGGCAACTCACCTCCTCATAGAAGGTTAATAGATTGGTTTGGCAAGAACGATTTTTCATGAATCCATGCTAATGATACCGTTTTCATTACTAAAATCTTGTATATAGTCCCTTATCATCCCCTCCAAGAGCTTGCATACTATTGATGTTAGGCTAACTGGTCTGTAATTCACTAATTCACAGGGATGTATTTTGGGCCCTTTTTAAATATTGGTGCTACATTGGCTTTTCTCCAATCAGCTGGTACCATTCCAGTCAGTAAACTGTCAGTAAAAAATTAAGAACAATGGTTTGGCAATTACTTGACTGAGTTCCCTAAGTACCCTCGGGTGCAAGCCATCCGCCATCCGTTCCCGGTGATTTATTAATGTTAATTTTCCCAAGTCTAATTCTAATTCTGTCCTCTGTTAGCCATGAGGGTTCTTCCTGTAATGTGTCACGAGAATAAACACTGCTGTTTTGGTTACTGAAGCCCCCCCCCCCCCCAATTCCCTCGTAAAGACTGAGGAGAAGAATAAATTCAATACCTTTAACATCTCCCTATCCTTTGTAACCAGATGTCCTTCCTCATTCTTTATAGGATCCAATATGGTCTGTCCTCCCTTTTTTTACTGTTTACACACTTAAAGAATTTCTTGGGATTTCTTTTGCCTCCTCCGCTATGTGTCTTTCGTGTTCAATCTTAGCCGCCCTAATTGCACCCTTAGATTTATTGTTGCATTCTTTATAAAGTTTGAATGCTGATGATCCCTCAACCTTTTTTGAAGGGCCTTCTCTTTTGATTTTATATGTATTTTTACATTGGCGTTAAGCCATGCAGGACTTTTGTTTGCTCTTCTGTTGCTCCAATGTCCGTTTCACATCTAGTTTTAGCTTTATAGGCTAGGGTTGTGGGGCTAGGGAGGCAAATGGCAGAGTAAAGAGTAAAGATTAGCTTGGATGGTTCTGTGCTCAGCACAATTTACACTATGGAAGGAGTGCTTAGATAAGGGTTTGAGGTAGAGTACAGGGCTTGCATGGAGTTGAAGATATCTAAACAGATGGTTAGGGAGGGACAATTTGTCTTTTAAAACTTGAAATGTTTTAAGGCCTATAGGGGTCATAATTTGATATAAGTACAAGAAACCATAATTTTTCCAAATGACAGGGTCCGGAATAGTCAATAGTTCAGGTAATTGTGTATTGAACCACAAAGGGGTGTGGGAGTGAATCTGGGGGGCCTGAAATTTATGCAATGGCAATTTCCATACACGCTGGTGATGTGTTAAAATTCCGTCTTTGTGTCAGGGTGATCTCTGGGTAGGTGGACCTCTAAGTACAGTTTGTAATGGGGTATTAGCTGGGTTATTAGGACATGGACAAATGACAAAGCAAATATTGGTACTTTGAGAATTAATTTTTGTCAAAGTAATAAAAGTGGAATATTTGGGAGGCTTAGTAATAGTCCTGAAAGTCGGGGAAGGCTGTGCCTCCAAGCGTTGCTGGGTTCTTTAAGACTATCCAAGACAGTTTGTGTCTACTGGGGCCCCATAGAAAGGAGTTTAGAATAGAATCTTAGCATGCCACATTAGATACAGTGTCTTGGAAAGGAGTATCATTTTAACAAGGCTGATTCCACCCATGACACCAAGAGGTAGTCTAGCCCATGTCTGTGTTTAAGTTTTGATTAGGCTGTATAAAGGTTCAATATTCAGAGGTATATAATCCTTGAGTGATCTAGTGACCGTCACTCCCAAACAGTGTTGGTCATCTTACTTTAAAAAAGTAATTAGTTAAGTTACAAATTACTTCTCCCAAAAAGTAATTGCGTTAATAGCTCAGTTACTACGTTGGAAAAGTAATTAGTTATGCAGCAAAGTAACTGACTTTTTTTTTTTTTTAAATATTCTATACGTGTAACTAAGGGGCGGGTCTAGTATTACTGTAACCAAGGGGCGCATTTATTATTTTTGTTATATATCGTGTAACCAAGGGGCTGCTCTATTATTACTCTTACCAAGGGGCAGATCTGTTATAGCGTGTAAGCAAGTGGCGGGTCTATTATTATTATATCGTGTAAGGGGGCGGATGGCTACAGAAGAGGGCGAATGTTAAATTAATGGGCAGCGCTCGATATATAACAAAAATAATAAATGCGCCCCTTGGTTACAGTACCCTGTTTCCCCGAAAATAAGACCTAGCGTGATTGTCGGTGATGGCTGCAATATATGCCCTACCCTCCAAATAAGCCCTACCCTGTTTCCCCGAAAATAAGCCCTACCCTGAAAATAAGACCTACAAGGACTTTAACTAGGGCTTATTTGGGGGGTAGGGCTTATATTGCAGCCATCACCGACAATCACGCTAGGTCTTATTTTCGGGGAAACAGGGTAATACTAGACCCGCCCCTTACTTACACGATAGACGCCCCTTGCAGAGTAGCACGAGCATCAGGAGCGTGCGGCATCGCCTCATACAATTACATGTTAACTGCACCTGCGCGGTGTAGAGTTCACTCAGAGCTGTTTAGGTTCGGCAATTTTCGGAAGCTCCGTAGTGCTTCGTACTGCGCAAGCCCTGCACCTGCGCAGTACAGGGGGTCCTTATCCGGCGGGGGAACTTTTTCGGCAGGACACCGGAATTACACTACGGCCATCTAGTGGCGGTAGATGTAATTGGGGTAACTAAGCCAAAGTATTGGGAACTGAGTTACCATGAGTGGAAAAGTAATCAGATTACTCGTTACCCTCTAAAGTAACTGGGTTAGGTAACTCAGTTTATTTTAACTCAGTTACTTACATCACTGCTCCCAAATACTTAATAAGGGATACTCTGGAGAGGGAAAGGGGGGAGATGGGAGGGGGGAGGAGGTCAATGGGTAAAATTTGGGATCTGTATTCTTCCCGGGCATGAAGCCTGTTTGGTCGGGGTGGATCAGAGACAGGACAACCTGATTCAAAAGGGAGGCCAAGATTTTGGCTAAAATCCATCTGTAGTAACGAAATTGGGCGGTACAATTCTGGGTATCTAGGGTCCTTCCCTGGTTTGTGGATTACTATAATTTGGGCTTCTCGCATGGCGGGAGGAATAACTTGAATAAATATGAACGTAGTCACGTAGTTTGGGAATAAGGATTTTAGATTAGGTGGCATAGAATTCAAGTGGTAGGCCAGCCGATCACGGGGCCTTAGATGCAGCTAGATGTGATACAGCCATTGCGATCTCATCCACAGAAATGGGCGCCTCTAAGATTGCCACCTGCTCGCCTGATAACCAGGGGAATCTAATATTTAATAGATAATCCCTAGTAGCTTGCAAGGGTTGGGTAACCTGAGAGGAGTATAACATGCTATAAAATTTCCAAATTCATCAGCCACTCGTTGGGGATCATTTATTTCAATCCCATCCGAGCCTGCCAGTAAGACCACTACCGGAGGGTTAGAATCCAAGTGAGCCAAGTATGCTAGTGGTTTCCCTGATCTTTCTCCATACTCAAACACTCTTATGTTTACAAAAAAAAATACGTTGCTTAGCTTTTTCAATATGCAATTGCGTAAGCTGACGCGTCTGTAGTTTAAGATTATTAGCGGTGGTCGAGAGGGGTTAGTATGGAATGCATCTTCTAGGTCATGTAGCCGTTTTGTGGCTTGTTGGACTATAGCTTTAGAGGATTTTTTAAGCCTGTCTATGCGGGTGGATAGCAGTGTACGAACATAACTTAACTTAAACATCTCCCATACCATCTCATATGAGGACGAATCCTGATTAATGGTAAAATAGTATTGTAGTTCATTTGGTATATCATCCTGGTTTTCAGGGCCCATAACCAAAATGGATTCAGTCTCCACGTTGGAGCGGGAGATGCCACAAGCAGTTGGACAGTGATCCAATAAGGAGCATGGTCTGATCTAGTGTTCTAGAGGCAAAACCCAAGTCGATTAATTTAGGTAACAGGGTTAATGACAGGAGGATAAAATCAATGCGGGGAATGGTGTTATGACTAGCAGAAAAGCAGGAGAAAGCTTTAAAAGTAGGGTGTTTGTATCTCCATGTGTCTATCAGAGCAAAATCAGTAAGCTTACGATATAGTCTGGTGTGCGCGGGAGAATCCAGAGTAGAGTCTGGCTGCCCCATCCGATCTAAGGCAGGGGTAAGGGTCATGTTGAAGTTCCCCATCTATACAACCGGTAGTGTAGGGTGTTGGGAAATAAAGGCGAGAACTTCCTTAACTACGGTCGAGTTGTACGGAGGGGGGATGTAACAGGTCAAGATTAAAATAGGAGTGCCACTAATGGCGGCCTGTAGAAATATATACCTGCCCTGCTGGTCCGTCTGTAGCGATTGTAACGCTTTATTTCTAGTTGGCGCGTCTACCTTCTGACCCATGAAATTTTCCTGCAAGACAATTAGGAACTGGCGAGCCTTAGACGACTGCGTGGTTCCCTCCGCCCAGTCTGTCTGGATAATTTAAATCCCCCATTATGATAACACTTCCCATCCTTGCTGCTAATCCAAATTGTGATAGGAGGTTTGCCTGGATGTGACCACCATTTACCTTCAAAACCGCATCAATTCTTCTAGGTACACTCCCATACAGGGAACTTGGCAGTACCGCCTGCCAGTGGCACAAGTCAGTGCCCACCAGTACATAAGTGCCACCTAACAATGCCCACCAGTGGTGCCAATCAGTGCCAGCTAGCAGTGCTGCCTATCAGTGTCACCTACCAGTGCTGATCAGTGCCCATCACTGCCACCCATCAGTGCCACCTATAAGTGTCACCTATTAGTGCCCTTCAGTGCCACCTATCAATGCCCTTCAGTGCCAACTCTCAGTGCCCACCAATGCCACCTATTAGTGCCCATCAGTGCCGCCTTATCAGTGCCCATTAATGCAGCCTATTGGTGCCCATCAGTTCAGCCTATCAGTGCCCATCAGTGTAGCCTCATCAGCGTACATCAATGAAGGAGAAAAATTACCTGTTTGCAAAATGTATTAACAAAATATAAAACGGTTTTGTATTTTTTATTTTTTTTTAATTCTGTCTTTTTAATTTTTTTTTAACAAAAAATAAGAAACCCAGGAGGTGATCAAATACCACCAAAATAAAGCTCTATTTGTGCGAAAAAAATGATAAAAATTTCATTTGGGTACAGTGTATGACCGCGTCATTCAAAGGGTGACAGCGCTAAAAGCTGAAAATTGGTCTGGGCAGGAGGGGGGTTTAGGTGCCCAGTAAGCAAGTGGTTAAAGAGCAGTTCCACCCGCCCCTTTAAAAATGTAAAACTCAGCAGCTACACATACTGTAGCTGCTGACTTTTAACATTAGGACACTTACCTGTCCTGAAGTCGAGCGATGAGAGCACCGCAGGCGATCTTCAGATTGGCTGGTCGGGTACTGCCACGGCCATTGCTACTAAGGGAACCCAGCAGTGTAGCATTTCGGCTTCATGACGGGGCCCCTACTGCACATGCGCGAACCTCGCCTGCGCTTTTTCACTGGCCGCAGAAGAGGAGGAGGGAAACCGAGCTGCTGACATAGATCGCCACGTCCCGGTCTCCTGGAAGTGGGACGGGATACCCGCTCCCCCCCGAAAGGTGCCAAATGTGGCACCAAAAGGGGGGGAGCAATCAGATGAGCATTTTTCTGCAGCCAGTAAACTCCCCAGCAAGTCATCCTATGTGTCCATGCACACATAGGCGGTTGTCAACTGTCTTTGTCAGGGGCGTTTTGTGGCTGGAAAAAAACCCCCAGAACCAGTGGGTTTTGAGAGGAGTTCTTCAGCTGTAAAAACCCTCTAAAACCTCATACACACAATCGGATTGTTGGCCAACAAAACCGTGAAATTTTGTCTTGCATACACACGGCACACAATTTTTGGTTTTACATGGTTTTTCAGCTCTTTAGCGCCACCCTTTGGACTCCTTCTGCTAATTTAATGTTAGTAGAAGTCTGGTGAGTGTTGATTTGCGCTTTTCTTTTCACGCTTTTCATTTAGCGCTTTTCAGTTCAAGTTTTTCATTTCAAGTTCGTTTCTGAACGGCCGTTCGTCAACCAGATATGTTGGGGAATCGGAGATAACGTGTTATTTATTATTGGCCTTGGAGTTATTGCTTTGACATTATTTTTTTGGTTGAATAATGATTTGATTTGGTATATTTTATTTTAATTTTTTTTATTTTTTATTTGGTATATTTTCTATATTTTTGGATGCATAGAATGCACTTTTTGGTTAAGTTCTATTGGCAGATAGCATGTCTAATTTTATTTGTTTTCTTTTTTTAATGGACAATAAAAAAAATTGTGTAGAATAATACTTGGCTATGTGTTTTACTTCAAATGACACTTTGGGAGTTGGCAGTTATATTTTAAAAAATACAATGTAAAATTGACAAGGGACACCAACATAGTTGTATCTTTGATCTTAAAAACTACAGAATAATGGTGTTGTGGTAACTTGCCCAAATAAAAAAGCATAATAATATTATTCTTGATATCACTAGAAAAAAAAAGGCTTTGAAAATTTGTTTGCAAAAACTCCATCAGTATCACCAGCAAAGCAGCTTCATTATTATCCCATTAAAGAAGAAGAGAATGTGCGCTGCATTTCGAGATTTCATAATTTGCCACGTCAGGAATGTTAACCATTTGCCGACCGCCGCACGCCGATGTACGTCCCTACTTTGGGGACGGATATCGTTGTTATGGCAGCAGCTGGCTGCCATAACCCCGGTATCCCCGTGTTTGGCCGGCGGTCGGCTACAAGATAAAAGTGGTCTCTGCGGCAGATTCGCCGTGAGATCACTTTTTTCTGTGTCGAGAGAGGCCCCCCCTCCCGCCGCGATCCGGTGCCCTCCGCCGCTTACCGGAGCCGTCTGCAGCATTGGAGACGATCGCGTCTGTCTCCTGGGCTGACATGGAGATGAGTGATGGGAAGATGGCCCCCACCGGTCTCCATGACACAGTTTTTTGTTGCATTTTTGTGTAAATATGAGATCTGAGGTCTTTTTGACCCCAGATCTCATATTTAAGAGGACCTGTCATGCTTTTTTTCTATTACAAGGGATGTTTACATTCCTTGTAATAGGAATAAAAGTGACACATTTTTTTTAAAAAACAGTGTTAAAATAAAAAGTAAAAGGTAAAATAAATAGGAAAAAAATATTTTTTATAAATGCGCCCCCCGTCCCGCCGAGCTCGCGTGCATAAGCGAACGCATAAGCGAGTAGCGCCCGCATATTTTGGGGCCACTTGGTGCTAGGAACCCCTAATGTGGTGTGCAAACCCAGTGGAACTAGCACTACAACATATCCAAGATGGGGTTCCTATCACCAAGTGGCCCCAAGATATGGGGCCCCAAAGTCGGTTGGGAAAATGTCAAGCACTTTTCTGCAGCAGAAAATTACATTTTCCGAACCGAATTTGGGGCCCCGTATCTCGGGCCACTTGCTAGGAACACCATATATGTTGGATATGTTGTACCCAAAGTCGGGTCGGAAAATGTAATTTTCTGCTGCAGAAAAGTGCTTGACTGAAGTATAAGCCGAGTATATATGGTAATTCTCCATTACGCTAGTTTACAAGACCGACCGCTTCTGGCTCGTCCTTGCTTCCGAGCATACGTGTTTGGACTTTGGACTTTTGTCCGACGGACTTGTGTACACACGTGCGGAAAATCTGACAATGTCCTTCAGGTCTGGGATGGATTTTAAGGGGAACCCCGGCCAAAAAAAAATGGCGTGGGGTCCCCCTCAAAATCCATACCAGACCCTTATCCGAGCACGCAACCTGGCAGGAAAAGAGGGGGGACGAGAGTGCCCCCCCCTCCTGAACCGTACCAGGCCACATGCCCTCAACATTGGGAGGGTGCTTTGAGGGTCTGTGACCCCTCAAAGCACCATGTCCCCATGTTGATGGGGACAAGGGCCTCTTCCCCACAACTCTGGCCATTGGTTGTGGGGGTCTGCGGGCGGGGGGCTAATCGGAATCTGGAAGCCCCCTTTAACAAGGGGACCCCCAGATCCCGCCCCCCCCCCCCTGTGTGAAATGGTAAGGGGGTATTTCACCAAAAAAGTGACAAAAATGTTAAAAATGACAGGAGACGGTCTTTGACAATTCCTTTATTAAAATCTTCTTTCATCTTCTGGTCTTCCTTCTTCCTTTCTTCATCCTTCGGTTTCTTCATCTTCTTCTTCCATCTTCTTCTTCCTCCGATCCGCTTCTTCTTGCTCTGGTCTTCTCGTCCGGCATCTTCTTCCACGGCGTCGGCGTCTCTTCTTGGGCCGCTCTGCGCAATGTGAGGCTCCCGCTGTGTGAGGCTTCGCTGCGTCTGACAGCTCTTTTATAACTGAGGGCGTCCCCGCCCCCTCTGACGCACGGGGACGTCATGGGGACTTCCCTATGGCTTTCCCCATGACGTCAGAGGGGGGCGGGGGCAAATTTGTAGCGGGGTTCCCCTTAATATCCATAGCAGACCTGAAGGGCCTGGTAATTGAATTTGGGGGAACCCCCACGCTTTTATTTATTTTTGCATTGATACATGTCCCCTGGGGCAGGACCCAGGTCCCCAAACACTTTTTATGACAATAACTTGCATATAAGCCTTTAAAATTAGCACTTTTGATTTTGAATGTTCGAGTCCCCTAGACTTTAACCTCCCTGGCGGTATGATTCTGTCTGGAATTTTGTGCTGAAAGCGGTACAATTATTTTGCATGGAAATTTGGCGTTTTTATATTGTAGGCATGCAATTTTTATGAATAACTCACTTAAATCTGTCCGAACCAGAGTCTAGTAGACATCCCGGGTATGATAAAGTTTGAAACACAAAATCATAAATTATAATAAAATAAAAATATATATAAAAATGATTCAATAATGTAATCAAATCAAAAACACTGAAATTTGCTCAGTTGCAGAATAGTCGCTGTCATTAAATTTAGTGTTTGATGATAAATTGTGATTCTAATTTATTATCAGTGTTTTCTAGCTGGTCTAAAACCACTTTTGACATAAAGGGACACTTTTTGGTTGCTATGGACAATCTCCAGTTTCCAGGCAAAAAAAAATCTTTTTATTATATAAAATGACATGCAGGGCACTGGGCAGACCACTAGGGACAAAGGGGATGTGTATTTTTTGTATACAGTACTGTAATCTGTAAGACTGTATGTGTACTGTGTTTTTAAACTTTTTTGAATTTGGCGCCGATCTCCGCTCCCGTGCGTCGGAACGTCGCAGGGAACGGAGATCAGCGGCACTCGGCACTGTGTGAATCGAACGAGCAGACGGCTCTCTCACACAGCGGGGAGGCATTGCAGGATCCAGGGGATAAGGTAAGTAACGCCCCCCCCTCCGTATCCTGCAACGCTAGCCCGAGTCTGGCTCGGGTTACCGCTTTTGGTACTGAAGTTCCTGCCCCGAGCCAGACTCGGGATTACTGCCAGGGAGGTTAATAGGGTTCTAAAGTTCACACAAGCTTTAGGTCTGTTCGCAGGTTCTGGTGCGAAACGAACAGGGGGGTGTTCGGCTCATCCCTACTCCTGTGCAATGCGCTCCGCGACCGCCCCAGAGATGTGTGAACCGGCTCCATTGAGAACCAGTCACAGTCTCTTGTCATACGAATAGGATGTGGGCAAACACGCATCCAATTCGCATCAGTGTAAACCCAGCCTAAATATTAATAGGTAATAAAATAGAGACAAACAGAAAAAATCAGCAAGAAAATAAGAGTTGAAGAGAGAAGGAGACTAAGTAGCTAATAGGGCTGATTAGAGTAACTTAAGCGTTAATAAGGGGTTAAATAGAGGAACATTTTATTAAATAAAAAACAAACTTTTTTATTTGTCAACTTGTTTTAACTGACATCATCTGCAGATCTATGTTCATCCCTTTGATCTGCAGATGAATGAACAGAAACATACAAAAGTAAGAATATGTTACTTGCATAATTCTGGTCTGGAGCAGTGTTGTTTATAAACAATGATAGACTGCTTTTTTTACATCTAGAGCTGCTGACTTCTTCTCTGAGTATATCGTAATGCCAGCTCTGATTAATCATAGCTGACAATTACTGCATACTGGAAGGGGGGTCCCAAAAGCAGGGTGGAGAGACTGGTACACATTAAGGCCCCTTTCAGACGAGGCGGACTCCGCTTGCACGGAGCCTGCCTCTGTCCGTCGGCTCAGCGGGAGATCTGTCCGTTGATCTCCGCTGAGCCGGCGGATGACAAGCCTCTCTCCGCTCACTGAGCGGGGAGGGGCTTGCGAGCGCCGCTGATCTCTATGGAGAGATCGGATGAAAACGGACAGTGTGTCCGTTTTCACCCGATCTCACCCGATCCGATCCGCCAGCGACGGATCTGGACGTGTGGCCCATACGTCTGCTTTTGGCGGATTGGACCGGATCGGATGTCAGCGGACATGTCTCCGCTGACATCCGACGCTCCATAGAGTAACATGGAGCGCCCGTTCAGATCCGCCGTCAAAACTGACAGGCGGATCTGAACGGGCCGTCCGTGTGAAAGGGGCCTAAGGATGAACTGAACACCCCCCCCCCCCCCCCAGTTTGGTTCAGACCAGAACTTGCAAAAAAATTTGGACGAACACCGTTAAAGTCTATGGGACACAAGCATGAAAAATCAAAAGTGCTAATTTTAAAGGTTTATATGCAAGTTATTGTCATAAAAAGTGTTTGGGGGCCTGTGTCCTGCCCCAGGGGACATGTATCAATGCAAAAAAAAGTTTTAAAAACGTTTTTTCGGGAGCAGTGATTTTAATAATGCTTAAAATGAAACAATAAAAATGAAATATTCCTTTAAATATCATGCCTGGGGGGGTGTCTATAGTATGCTTGTAAAGTGGTGCAGTTTTCCTGTGTTTAGAACAGTACCACAGCCAAATTACATTTCTAAAGGAAAAAGGTCATTTAAAAAGGATCTGTAATGAATTGTCGGGTCTCGGCAATGTAGATAAAACTCATTAAAAAAAATGGCATGGGTCCTAAATGTATTTTATTGGGATTTTATGTGATAGACCAACACAAAGTGGCACATAATTGTGAAGTGGAAGGAAAATGATAAATGGTTTTTAACATTTTTTACAAATAAATATGTGAAAAGTGTGGCATGTATTCAGCCCCCTTTACTCTGATCCCTCTGACTAAAATCTAGTGGAACCAATTGCTTTCAGAAGTCACTTAAAAATACAGAGTTCACCTGTGTAATCTCAGTATAAATACAGCTGTTCTGTGAAGCCCTCATCATGAAGGCCAAGAAACACACACGACAGGTCAGGGATAAAGTTGTGGAGAAGTTTAAAGCAGGGTTAGGTTATAAAAAAATATCCCAAGTTTTGAACATCTAACGCAGGGGTGCCCAACCTTTTGAAGAGCGAGGGCCACTTAAGCTACTTGGTAACCGGTCGCAGGCCACAATGAGCGGAGCGGGCAGATGGCAGGTCCGTGTCTGCTCTGTATATGCAGAGCAGACATGGACACAGCCCACTAATATTCTTTTTTCTTTTGGATTGGATTGGATTGGAGGTAGGACACAAGTCGGTTTACATTTGCTACTCCTAGGAGGTGAATGGAGGGTCCAATTGGGTCAGACAGACCGTGTGAAAGGGGCCCAAGGCTGCTTTCACACATATGCGCTGCAGTTTACCTGCACTGCTGGTAGGGTTGCCACCTGTACGGGATTCACCCGGACAGTCCGGGTTCTGAATCATCTGCCCGGTTTTCAGACTCTCTGAAACCCGGACAGACCATTTAGATAGGGGGGGTTCCTGTAGCATTTTTGTCACTGTGGAGACAGCAGCAGTGTCACTGCTTCTCCATAAATACACTGTGCTGGTGTGTTTGTTATATATACAATCATGGCTGCCCCCCCCCCCCCTCCAGGCTCCTGTAGGGTCTCTTATCAGTGACTTAACTCTCTCCCCCCCCCCCGATCACTAGTGCGGTGTGCCGGGAGGCGGAGCTGAGGAGGAGATCTTGTCAGGAGGAGTAGATGATGTCGGGCTGGCGCTGCTCACACTACATGCAGGGAGGAGGTGAGCTGAGAGTTTCTCTGAGTTTCCTGGGGTGGAAAGCTGACAGGACTTGTTTTGCAGTAGTTGCTGTAAAGGGTTAAGGTGACCGGAGGATCGTTCTGAAGTGTGTCTGATATCTTCGAGCCTCACACCCCTGTCTATACAAACATCCCCCATCCTCAGTCCAGATAATGTGCAGTCATTTATGACCATTCATTAACCCTGTGTGTGTGGAGAGTGTAAACTTCTGATTGTACAGAGCTTGGACAACACAGGGATATATGAATGGTCATACATTCCATTCACATCATCTGTACATACAGAGTGCTGGGAGCTCTCCTACTGCCCCCACCATCCCCTCCGCACTCCTCTCCTACTGCCCCCACCATCCCCTCCGCACTCCTCTCCTACTGCCCCCACCATCCCCTCCGCACTCCTCTCCTACTGCCCCCACCATCCCCTCCGCACTCCTCTCCTACTGCCCCCACCATCCCCTCCGCACTCCTCTCCTACTGCCCCCACCATCGCCTCTCCTACTGCCCCCACCATCCCCTCCGCACTCCTCTCCTACTGCCCCCACCATCCCCTCCGCACTCCTCTCCTACTGCCCCCACCATCCCCTCCACACTCCTCTCCTACTGCCCCCACCATCCCCTCCGCACTCCTCTCCTACTGCCCCCACCATCCCCTCCGCACTCCTCTCCTACTGCCCCCACCATCCCCTCCGCACTCCTCTCCTACTGCCCCCACCATCCCCTCCGCACTCCTCTCCTACTGCCCACACCATCCCCTCCGCACTCCTCTCCTACTGCCCACACCATCCCCTCCGCACTCCTCTCCTACTGCCCACACCATCCCCTCCGCACTCCTCTCCTACTGCCCACACCATCCCCTCCGCACTCCTCTCCTACTGCCCCCACCATCCCCTCCGCACTCCTCTCCTACTGCCCACACCATCCCATCCGCACTCCTCTCCTATACATACTGCCCCCATCATCCCCTCCGCACCCCTCTCCTATACATACTGCCCCCACCATCCCCTCCGCACTCCTCTCCTATTGCCCCCACCATCCCCTCCGCACTCCTCTCCTATACATACTACCCCCACCATCCCCTCCACACTCCTCTCCTATACATACTGCCCCCACCATCCCCTCCGCACTCCTCTCCTATACATACTACCCCCACCATCCCCTCCGCACTCTTCTCCTATACATACTACCCCCACAATCCCCTCCTCACTCCTCTCCTATACATACTACCCCCACCATCCCCTCCGCACTCCTTCTGCCACTCTGCATGTTGCAGAGCTTGGTGCCTCTAAGCTTCGGCCTGCCACAATAATGTTGGCTTCCATGAGACAGCCATCTTTAAACCTGGGGAACCCATGATCTTCAATTGCCCGGAGGCCCCATAAGTTTTCAGCCCGCCCCCGGCCCAGACTGCTCACTGCAATTGTAAGCCAAGAGTGTCAACTTTGTTAACTCTGAGGTAAAGGGGGACTCTTGTGATTAACCCCATATGATTAGAAATTTTATTTAATCACAAAATATATGTATAGTGTATACTACATAAATACATAAAAATTGCCTTGCATTGTACAGAGGTAATGAATTTAATGTACTAAAAAAAAAAAAATTGCCGTGCGCTGCTAATGTGTTTGGGTTTGGCTTGAAGAAAAGGTGGCAACCCTAACTGCTGGTGCAGTTCAGTGTACCTTTGGCTTTCCTGCACTTTGCAATAGACTTCTATTATATTCTGCAGATTTGGTGCACTTTCAGAAAGCTCACCAAACTCGCAGGAAAAAACAGAAGTCTATGGCTCAGTGCAAGTAACCCGCAGGTGCACTGCTCTGTACCTGCGGATCAGTTTGAAAGCAGCCCAGTAACCACTGCAGAATAGATATGCCCATATATACCCAGTGATTTTATTAATAAAACTGACCTTTAATAACAGTACTCTATTCCATCTTATCCCAGAGCAGGAGGTCGTGGGCCACATCAGAGGGCTCCGCGGGCCACATGTGGTCCCCGGGCCACTGGTTGGGCACCCCTGATCTAACGGAACACTGTTCAATCCATCATCCAAAAATGGAAAGAGTATGGCACAACTGCAAACCTACCAAGACATGGCTGTCCACCTAAACTGACAGGCTGAGCAAAGAGAGCATTAATCAGAGAAACCGCAGGTGGGAAAATCTGCCCACAGGACAACAAATTAGTTTTGCACTCCACAAATCTGGCCTTTATGGAAGAGTGGCAAGAGGAAAACCATTGTTGAAAGAAAGCCATAAAAAGTCTTGTTTGCAGTTTGCGAGAAGCCATGTGGGGGACACAGCAAACATGTGGAAGAAGGTGCTCTGGTCAGATAAACTTTTTGGTCAAAAAGCAAAATGCTATGTGTGGCGGAAAACTAACATTTCACATCACCCTGAACACACCATCCCCACCATGAAACATGGTGGCGGCAGCATCATGTTATGGGGATGCTTTTTTTCAGCAGGGACAGGAAAGCTGGTCAGAGTTGAGGGGAAGATGGATGGAGCCAAATACAGGGCAATCTTAAGCCTCGTACACACGATCGGACTTTAAACAAACTTTTCCGTGGATTTCTGTCCAAAGGGCGTTGGCCGTGAACTTGTAATGCATACACACGATCAGACTTTTTCAGCCAACTTTCACCAAATCTTGTGGTTTCTCTGCTCTTTACCGCCACGCTTTGGTCAACTTCTGTATTGTTGTCTGATCTTTTGCATTGGTTCTGAGCATGTGTCCTATGGTTTTCTGTACACACGATTGGACGTTGCTCCATCGGACTTTTGCTCCCGGAAATTTTGTCTGTTTGCAGAGCGAACTTTTGTCTGATGAAAACCGAAAAAGTTTGTCCGATGGAGCTTACACACGGTCGGATGTTGCCTTAGAACAGCTAATTTGCATGTTTGTTGTCAAAAAGTCTGATCGTGTGTACGGGCCTTTATACAAGCTGTACACTCACTACTTTACATTGTAGCAAAGTGTAATTTCTTCAGTGTTATCACATGAAAAGATATAGAAAATATTTACAAAAATGTGAGGGGTGTACTCACTTTTGTGAGATACTGTGTGTGACAGGAGTGACTTTGGGTTGGGGGTTTGTGGAACTCAGCTTGCCATGGAGAGTTCTGGAGACTCCTTGTCCAGCTTCCCCGGACCCTCTTATGTGTAAATCACCCTGTGTCTCTAGGGCACAGGGTGAATGAGGACCCCGAAATAATCTGTGCTAGTCAGATTCAATGCAGGATATATGTAAAGACTATTCCTAGTTTGTTAATGAACTCAAGATGTTAATTGAGAGAGCTGATCACATTGTCCTCTGTACAATGTAGAAGACGGGCCGACTCCTAATGGAGCTCCTGCTGTCTTGTGGTTGTTATTATGATCATTTATAATCAACTGTGTGAAGCTCGGTGACAACAAGTCTGACCTGTAGTGAAATCCTGATGGGCACACAGTTACATCAGCTGCTTAAAGGGATTAGTTAATTAGCTCATGTTAATTTGTTACAGGTGTATTGTTAGAGTAAAATGAGCAGGAGGGGGGGGTCTCCTCTTCTACTGTATATAAATACTTGTCAGTTTGGTTCTAAATAAACAGTCCATGCTAGCACTAAGCAAGTTTCGTCTCGTTTGGTGCTTGGGAGCGATTGGAATATCTGAGATCTATATTCAGACTGGGAGGAAGTGGTATATGACAAACGCACTCAAGAGGAGTGTGGGAGCGTTTCGTCACACTGTGTGTGTGTATATATATAGAGATGCACCTAAAATGGTGCTGTTGGCATTCAGCCAATAAGAAAAAGGTGCAGATAGTGACACCGAAAACGCACCACGTTTTTGCTGCAAATTTGTGCCAATTTTTTCTGGGAATTCAAGCAATTTCAGGCTGATTTTACCATGATTTACTGTGCTTATGGTGTGTTTTTTTTTTTAAAGGGTAAATATTACTTTTATAGGTGACTCAAACACATCAAAAACACATGAAAAACATAACATGGGTGCGTTAATGATGCATTCTTGCTGCGTGTTCAATGAATTTGAACTGGGAGGTGCGTTATTTGTGCGTATTTTTATTAACTGACCAAAAATGCACCAAGCTGGATTTTTAACACCACAATGGAAGCCCAACGAACCAGGTTGCATACATACATAGAATTTAAAGGGATACATTTTTCTTGAGCTTTTCTTGTGCTTAAGGTGCCAATAATGGCTGACAATAAATTAATTTAACCACTTACCCACTGGGCACTTAAACCCCCTTCCTAACCAGACCAGTTTTCAGCTTTCGGTGCTCTCACACTTTGAATGACAATTACTCAGTCATGCAACACTGTACCCAAATTTTTTTTTGTCCTTTTTTTCCACACAAATAGAGCTTTCTTTTGGTGGTATTTAATCACCACTGGGATTTTTATTTTTTGCGATATAAATCAAAAAATACTGAAAATTCGGTAAAATAAAAAAAAATATTCTTTGTTTCTATTAAAATTTATTGAAGAGTATTGGCGAGTATTGGCAGAGTATTGGCAGAGTATTGCAGTGTCACACAGTATTGGTAGAGTATTGCACAGTGTTGGCAGAGTATTGTACAGTGGTGGCAGAGTATTGCACAGTGGTGGCAGAGTATTGCACAGTGGTGGCAGAGTATTGCACAGTGGTGGCAGTGTATTGCACACTGCTGGCAGAGTATTTCACAGTGCTGTCACTGACCAGCACTGTGGGCACTACACATCCAGCCCACAGTGACGCCGGTTTGTGTATATGTGATCGCTCCATCAATTGACGGAGCGTTTACCGTGATCCATGATGCGCGCGGGAGCAACGTTCTGGGAGGACGTCCTGCGGACGTCCACCCAGAATAAGCCGACCGTGCTGTAGCCGTCTTTCGGCTATGGCCCGGTCAGCATGTGGTTAAATTGATGATATTAATTAAAAAGTCGAACATAACACAATTGTATATACGTTTTTTTTTTTTTCGGTTTCGGCCTTCGGCCAAGTGCGTCCTGCATTTTTGGTTTTGGCACCAAAATTTCCGTTCGGTATATATAATACTGTGTATATATAGTGGATAGAAAGTCTACACAACTCTGGTAAAGGGTTCTGTGATGTAAAAAAATGAGACAGATAAATCATTTCAGAACTTTTTCCACCTTTTAATGTGACCTATAAACTGTACAACTCAATTGAAAAACGAACGGAAATCTTTTAGCTTGGGGAAGTAAAAATAAAAAAATAAAATAATGTGCACACCCTTTTATTACTGGGATGTAGCTGTGTTCAGAATTAGGCAATCTCATTCAACTCATATTAAATCAGAGTCAGTACACACCTGCCATTAAAGTGCCTCCATTTACAATCCCCCCCTAAAGATATGAGTTTGTTGTTCAACTGAGTTGTACAGTTTATAGGTCACATTAAAGGTGGCAAAAGTTCTGGAATACATGAATAAAAAGAAGAAGCTGCGCCAAGAAAAAAAAAATATATATAAATAAAATAAAATATCATAACATGCAAAAACTACATATGCCCCACTGGATATGATGTCCACAGTGGTAGGGACCTTCACACCACCTAGGGACCATATAAGGCACCTAGGGATAACAGTCTCTTGTCAGCACAATAGTCAGTCCCTGGAGCAATAATGGAAACAAAAATGAACTGTTTTTATAATGTCCAAGTATAAAACAACTCAAAAAGAAATGGTAGTGAAGGAGGTGATCCTGACGTCCAAAAGTGAAACAGAAGAGGCACCTGGGTGACTTGTAACACAAGTAATGGTGAACACAGTGCCCGACACCCTCACACACTACTGCTTACCAGAAAGCAGAGATAGAAAGGCTCTGCTAGGATATTAAGCGACCCACGGCTGCGACTCTTCCTAATTTCCCATGCGATCCAAACAATACTTTGAATATTGAAGAGTTGGGGGACCACTTGTTCACATAGGATCCATATAGGGAGTGGAGAAAAAAAAGCAGCCCATAGCGTAAATCCGATAACACTCGTTTATTAAAAGCAAATTAAGAAGCACTTACATTAGTCCAAATGTTAAGGCACATATAAAAAAAAATGCCGGCCGGCAAATATAGGAGCCCGTCCTCTTCTTGGTCATGTGGTGGCGTCACTGCGTGCCCTCCCAGACTAGTTTCGACAAATGTGTCTTTCTCGATGGGGAACCTGGTTAAATTGATGATATTAATTAAAAAGTCGAACATAACACAATTGTATATACGTTTTTTTTTTTTCGGTTTCGGCCTTCGGCCAAGTGCGTCCTGCATTTTTGGTTTTGGCACCAAAATTTCCATTCGGTATATATAATACTGTGTATATATAGTGGATAGAAAGTCTACACAACTCTGGTAAAGGGTTCTGTGATGTAAAAAATGAGACAGATAAATCATTTCAGATCTTTTTCCACCTTTTAATGTGACCTATAAACTGTACAACTCAATTGAAAAACGAACGGAAATCTTTTAGCTTGGGAAAGTAAAAATAAAAAAATAAAATAATGTGCACACCCTTTTATTACTGGGATGTAGCTGTGTTCAGAATTAGGCAATCGCATTCAACTCATATTAAATCAGAGTCAGTACACACCTGCCATTAAAGTGCCTCCAATTACAATCCCCCCCTAAAGATATGAGTTTGTTGTTCAACTGAGTTGTACAGTTTATAGGTCACAATAAAGGTGGCAAAAGTTCTGGAATGATTGACCTTTGTCTCATTTTTTTACATCACAGAAACCTGACATTTTAATAGGGGTGTGAAGAATTTTTATATCCACTGTATCTTTATATGTATGCTTTTATTGTTGTTTTTTTTTTATTTAATTTTTTTGTATTAACTTTGCTGGGTAGTAACCCCCTCAATTTTTGAAGGTATAATACGTAATGGGATCGATTTACTAAAATTGGAGCACTCTGAATCTGGGTTAGCTGTGCATGGTAATCAATCGGCTTCTAATGTCAGCTTGTCCAAATAAGCTTTCACAATAAAGCCTGAAAGTTGATTGGTTTCTATGCAGAGCTGCACCAGATTTTGCATGCTCCAGTTTTAGTAAATACCTCCCAATGTCTGTGTGTCTTCCTTGGGGACCCTAAATGTCCACTTTTGTTTCAGTTGGATATCTAACCTGAGCTCCCTCTCGATTCGGCAATGTGCACAAGAGACTCGGCTGTCCCGGGACTCCCTCTCCTTATTGGCTAAGACAGCTGCGGGCTCCCAAATTCGCTCCCAGTTCTGTCAATCACAGCCAGTGAGGAGCGAGTGGGGGGTGGGGGTTCGGAGCCGAGCCGTGGCTCTGTATCTTATGGACGCATAAAGCAGTGGCTCTGAAGCGAGGGAAAGCAGCGATCTCTAGGGGCATGGCTCGAGGGGGAGGAGCGCTGACCTGAAAAGAAGAGGCTCGGGGCTGCTCTGTGCAAAACCATTGCACAGAGCAGGTAAGTATGACATGTTTGTTATTTAGAAAACAAACAAAAATAAAACACGTTTTATTGGCCACTGAAATCCTGTGTGACTCTGGTGCTTGTTCCTGTTTGGGGGAGGACTCACATGGACCCTATATTAGGTTCATAGTGATTACTGACCAGGACATAGAAAGGAAGGAATCACATGGCCCCTCTCGTAGGTTCATGGTGATCTCCGACCAGAACATAGACAGGAAGGAATCACATGGCCCCTCTGGTAGGTTCATGGTGATCTCCGAACAGAACATAGACAGGAAGGAATCACATGGCCCCTATGATAGGTTCATGGTGATCTCCAACCAGGACATAGCCAGGCAGGGATCACATGGACCCTATGGTAGGTTCATAGTGATCCCTGACCAGGACATAGCAAGAAAGGGATCACAAGGCCCCTATGGTAGGTTCATAGTGATCTCTGACCAGGACATAGCCAGGAAGGGATCACATGTCCCCTATGGTAGGTTCATAGTGATCCCTGACCAGGACATAGCAAGAAAGGGATCACAAGGCCCCTATGGTAGGTTCATAGTGATCTCTGACCTGGCCATAGACAGGAAGGGATCACATGACCCCTATGGTAGGTTCATTGTGATCTCCAACCAGACCATAACCAGGAAGGCAGGAAGGGATCACATGGACCCTATGGTAGGTTCATAGTGATCTCTGACCAGGACATAGAAAGGAAGGGATCACATGGCCCCTATGGTAGGTTCATAGTAATCTCTGACCAGGACATAGCAAGAAAGGGATCACAAGGCCCCTATGGTAGGTTCATAGTGATCTCTGACCAGGACATAGAAAGGAAGGGATCACATGGCCCCTATGGTAGGTTCATAGTAATCTCTGACCAGGACATAGCCAGAAAGGGATCACTATCCTATATATGTATCTCTATATACTATATCCACCGTATATACCCAGATCTAGAGGTGTGATGTGTGTACTCTCTGTATATACTATATATCCACTGTCCTATATATCTCTATATACTATATCCCCCGTATATACCCAGATATAGAAGTGTGACGTGCGCTATCTGTATATACTATATATCCACTGTCCTATATATCTCTATTTACTATATCCCCCGTATATACCCAGATATAGAGGTGTGACGTGTGTACTCTCTGTATATACTATATATCCACAGTCCTATATATATATATATCTCTATATACTATATCCCCCGTATATACACAGATATAGAGGTGTGACGTGTACTCTCTGTATATACTATATATCCACTGTCCTATATGCCTCCTATATACCAGTGGTCATCAACCCTGTCCTCAGGGCCCACTAACAGGCCAGGTTTGCAAGATAACTGAAATAGATCACAGGTGATATCATTTGCTGCTCAGTGATTGCAGTATTCTAGTCTGCATCTCCCCAAGGTAACACATAAAACCTGGCCTGTTAGTGGGCCCTGAGGACAGGGTTGATGACCACTGCTATATACTATATCCCCGGTATATACCCATAGAGGTGTGACATGTGTACTCTCTGTATATACTATATATCCACTGTCCTATATATCGCTATGTACTACATCCACTGTATATACCCAGATTTAGAGGTGTGTATGGGTATAATATTCCTGATGGGGTGGGGTATGGGTGTAATATTCCTGATGGGGGGGTTTGGGTGTAATATTCCTGATGGGGGGGTTTGGGTGTAATATTCCTGATGGGGGGTATGGGTGTAATATTCTTGCTGGGGGGGGTATGGGTGTAATATTCCTGCTGGGGGGAGTATGGGTGTAATATTCCTGTTGGGGGGAGTATGGGTGTAATATTCCTGTTGGGGGGGGGGTATGGGTGTAATATTCCTCCTGGGGGGGGGGGGGTGTAATATTCCTGCTGGACGGGAGTATGGGTGTAATATTCCTGCTGGGTGGGAGTATGGGTGTAATATTCCTGTTGGGGGGAGTATGGGTGTAATATTCCTGTTGGGGGGGTATGGGTGTAATATTCCTCCTGGGGGGGGGGGGGGGTGTAATATTCCTGCTGGACGGGAGTATGGGTGTAATATTCCTGCTGGACGGGAGTATGGGTGTAATATTCCTGCTGGGTGGGAGTATGGGTGTAATATTCTTGCTGGGGGGAGTATTGGATGTAATATTTCTGCTGGAGGGGAGGGAGTTTGGGTGTAATATTCCTGCTGGAGGGATGTCTGTGCAGAAATTTCTGGGGGGATGTCTGTGCAGATGTCTGTGCAGGTGTTCCGGATTCCCGAAATCGCTGCAAAACGCGGCACACGCTTGCGATCCCTTTATTTTCAATATCAACCAAATTAAGGCGAGTTTTTGCCGCGATTGTCACCTGACAAATTATGACAAATTTGCTTTTGGGAAACAGGCATCCTGCAATTTAGTTTTTTTCATGATTTGTCAGGTGACAATATTGTCCCGTGATTGGGGTGCCATTGAAGGTAAAGGGATCACAAACATGTCACGCGTTTTGCGGCAATTTGTGAATCGCAGTAATTCCGCCCGCGATCCAAAACTCCTAGGTGTGATCGCAGCCTAAGCGTCTTCTATCTGTTGCTGGGTTCACCTTCTATAGATTCTAGAACATTTTCTTCCTCAAACATTCCACACATTCGATTCATTCTTTATTCCACCGCTAATATATACTCCGCATTGACCTTGTATAGCGCTTTTCTCTCTGAGGGCTCCAACTATTGGAGATGGCGTTGGCCGGGAATCAAACCCGGGTCAGCTGCTTGAAAGGCAGCTATGCTTACCACTGCACCACCAACGCAAGGTAGCATGTCTTTGTAGTGTGGGAGGAAACCGGAGTACCCGGAGGAAACCCACGCAAGCACAGGGAGAACATGCAAACTCCATGCAGATAGTGTCCTGGTCAGGATTTGAACCATGGACCTCAGTGCTGAAAGGCTAACCCCTAAGCCTCTGTGCTGCCCATATGCGGCCTCTGTTCTCTAAGGCCCGCCCCCGCTGAGCGGAGTACATCAGTTATGTCCGCTCAAAGCGCCTCTGGAAGAAATCCAAACTTAACCTAAACCACACTCTATATATATATATAACACTCCAAAACACACCCAAAGAATAACACACACCTCCACAACCTATACAAACTTATCCTAATCTACAATATATAACACACAAAAAGGTTTAATTGGCACCGTTCAAACAGATAAAACATTTAAACCAAAATTAACAGAGGAAAGAGCCGCTGGCTCAACACAATAATGCCTCATAAAAGTGTTTATTGACGACCAAGAGGCTGCTTTACAGATCACCTTCGCCGATACGTGTCGGGAGGCCGCCCATGATGTTGACATACTCCTGGTAGAATGAGCAGTCACTGTTTCTGGAGGAACCAGTCCTTTAGCCGCATATCCCCATTGGATAGCCTGGATGATCCAACTTGCAATAGTTCTAGAGGAAGCACGCAAGCCCCTGTTCTTCCCATAGAAGTAGACAAACAGATGGTCTGACCTTCTGAAGGGTGCAGTAGCTTCCAAGTAACTTCCTAAGACCTCACCGACATCCAAAGGATGGATAGCTGAAGAATCCTCTGACTGAAATGTTGGGAGAACAATTTCTTGGTTCTCATGAAAAACTGATGAAACTTTAGGATTTGAGCCTAGCATTGGAACCAGAACTACCCGATCAGGGAAGAAGGTAAGGAAAGGCTCTTTAGAACCTAGAGCACTGATCTCAGACACTCTTTTAGCCGATGTAATGGCCACTAGAAAGGCTGTTTTGAGGGAAATGTCCTTCATGGACAGTTCATCCATCTGCTGGGAAGAGACTCCTGAGAAGAAATCTAGCACCAGAGGAAGATCCCATTTAGAGAATCTTGGTTTTCTCTGAGGCCTAAGCCTTGCTGCTCCCCTGAAAAATTGCCTAGCAAATGGATTCCTTGCCCAGGGAATGCCAGTAAAAGCCAATATTGCCGAAACTTGGACTCGTAGGGAGCTCACAGATAACGGAAGCTCCAATCCTGTCTGGAGAAATCCTAGAACATCTTTTATTTCTGGATTACTGCAGGAACCCCCGGAAGAGGAGATATAGTCCATAAATTTAGACCAAATTCTCTGATAAACTTTATTTGTACCTTGCCTTCTGGCATTCAGCAGGGTAGCTATTGCTGAACTTGGGCAACCTAATGCTTCCAGCCTCTTCCTCTCAACCACCAGACCACCAGACCAGACGGACATGGATGGAGCGATGTTCCCTGTAGGAGAAGATCTGACCTGGAGGGAAGTGGAACTGGGTCCCGGTAACTCAACTGCAACAGGAGCGGAAAACCATGGCCTGTTGGGCCAGTATGGGATGATTGCCACTATCTCTGCCGTCTCCTGTCTGAGTCTCGAAAGGAACCGGAGAATTACCGGAACTGGTGGAAAGGCATAGGCCCTGCGGAAAATCCACTGATCCGTGAGAGCATCCACTCCAATGGCTTGGGGACAGCGATACTTGGTATAATAGTTCTTCATCTTGGCATTGCATGGAGATGCGAATAGGTCCACTTCCGGAATCATTCCCAATGTCAGGATCCAGTCGAAGACTTCCGAGTGGAGAGACCACTCGTTGTTGTCCAAGGAGGTTCTGGACAGAAAGTCTGCTTGAACATTTTGAACTCCAGGGAGATACACTGCCATCAGGTCCACCAAGTTCTCCTGAGCCCAGGACATAATTGGACTCACTTCCTTCAAAAGGGAGAGACTGCGAGTGCCCCCCTGTCTTTTGATGTACGACACCGCCGGCGTATTGTCCAATCTCATGAGGACTGAAGCTCCCGATGTCAGATGGAGGAAAGCCCGAAGGGCCTGGAAGGCAGCTCGAATCTCCAATACGTTCGAGACCACCCCTTGGGCAGGAAAATCCCACCTGCCCTGGGCTACCTCCGACCGACACAGAGCACCCCACCCTCTGCTGCTGGCATCTGTTGTTACCGTTATCCAGGAAACTGGAGCTATTGAATGGCAGTTGAGAAGATTCCTTCGCTGTAGCCACCAAGGGAGACTCTCCCGCATGGAGGGAGTTATCCGGATCCAGTGATCCTGTAGACTTGGATTCCATTGTTGGAGGAATCCTTTCTGAAAGGGTCGCATTCTCCATTGCGCCCACTTTACCATGGGGGCTGTTGCCGCCATGGTGCCTATTATCCTGAGGCACTGGGAGGACCTGAGAAGAGGAGCTGACATCGCTAGATGGATCCTGTCCCAGACCACTGGGATCTTTTAAAACACTACATACCGAATCGCAGTCTTCGATCGGCTAATCAAAATCTTCTCCTCATTCCCAAATCCCGCTACAAATCAAAGGGGGAACGGAGATTCGCTGTCCAAGGTCCACGGCTATGGAACGCTCTACCAACCGACATTCGCATGGAAGAAAACCATCAGGCCTTCAGGAAGAAACTCAAGACCCACCTCTTCTAGAAGCTCGACAACCAAATGTCAATACAGCGCCTTGAGGCGATTCAGTTCGCATTGTAGCGCTATACAAGTTATTCATTCATTCATTCATTCATTCATTCATTCATTCATTCTCTAGAGGAAGAGAGATTGTGCTCTTCACTGTGTTGAACTGTGCCCCGAGGAAAACTAGGGACTGAGTTGGCTCCAGGTGACTTTTTTCTTGATTCAGAAGCCAACCGAATTCTGTCAGGGTAGATATGACTTGCTCCCGGTGTGACAGCAGTTGTTCCCTGTCCTGAGACAGTAGGAGTAGGTCGTCGAGGTAATGGTGTAATCGAATACCTCGGACTCTGATCAAGACGACCACCGCCAGTAAGAGCTTGGAAAACACCCGTGGCGATGTCGTAAGCCCGAACGGGAGACATATGAATTGGAGGTGTTTTTGACCCACCGAGAACCGAAGATATTTTTGGAAGTCCTTCGCTATTGGTACATGGAAGTACGCGTCTTTTAGGTCTATTGACACTAGCCAATCGCCTGGTTGGATTGTCTGGCGAATGGTCAACAACGTTTCCATTTTGAATTTCTCCTTTTTTATAAAAGAGTTCAAGTAAGTCAGGTCGATAACCGGCCTCCAAGAACCGCTCTTTTTGAGGACCATAAAGAGCGGTGAGTATATCCCCTGAAACTTTTCCTCTGACGGGACTGGAATAGCAGCACCTTGGGTGATAAGTGAGTCCGTGTAGGTCAGCAGAACCTCTCTTTTCTCTTCCGACAAAGGAAGGCTTGTGGGAACGAATTGATGTATGGGTGGATTGTTGAACCCCCAAGTGTGTCCCATAGAAACTGTCTTTATGACCCAGTAGTCTTGTATTGAGGCTGCCCAGACATGGCAGAAGCGTAGTAAACGTGCCCCTACTTGTTCCGCCTGGACAGGCGCTATATCAAATAGACTTCGCCGCTTCGCGGCCCCCAGAAGATGTGGATTTTGAAGGCTTCTGGCCAGAAGGCTGGTTTCTCCTCCAGTTCTTCCTAAACTCCCGACCTGGTCTGTAGCGACGTGCATCCCTAGCACGTTCCGGGTCTGACCTGGACTGGACCTTCTTCTGGGCAAACAGACGGCGATCCTGGGGTAGGAACCCCGACTTCCCACCGGTAGCACGAGAAATGGCCGAATCAAGCTTATTCCCAAAAAGAGAAGAATTTTGCACCAGGCCTGTTTAGAGGCCGGATCCGCCACCCAAGGGCGTAGCCACAAAGCTCGTTTGGCTGTAACGGATGACAGCATAACACGTGCCACTAGGCGGATTATATCTAGGGAAGCCTCACCCAGAAAAGCCAATGCCATTTTCATCTCACATATTGGAGAGCTCTTGAAGGCTTCTTCGGACATACCTCTCAGGGCTGTCCCCAAATCATCCGTCCAACACTCCATTGCTTTGGATAATGCTGCCAAGGCCAGTGCTGGCTTGCAGGCCAATCCAGCTGTGATGTAGATACGTTTTAAGTCTGTATCGATCTTTCTCTCAAGACCGTCTTTAAAAGATATGGTATCCTCTAGTGGAAGAGTGACGTGTCTCACCAGCCTCATTAAAGCGGAAGTAAACCCATCGATTTAACAGTTTAAAAAAAAAAAAAAAAAGGCATGCCGGGAATGCTAACTGCACATTGGCTATGCTCTCAACCAAACAGTCAAACCATCCAATGGCTGGTGTCATAACGGATCACATGTGCAGCACCGTGGCAATTGAAGATTAAACAGAGGCAAAGATGGCAGCTTCCTTGGCTGAAAATGATAGGGGGGGGGGGGGTTACTTCCACTTTAAGGCTGCATCAATGAGGGGAGCAGACTCCAGATGTTTAACTTCCTCATCTTTGAAAGGGTACATTCTGGACACTTTAGAGATAAGGGAATTCTTCTTCTCTACTTTGCTCCATTCGTCCGAGATAATTTCTCCCAGCTCACCCAGGAAGGGAAAATTTAAACGCTCCTTTTTAAGGTGCTTAAAGTACTTCCTCTGTTTAGAGGGTGCTTTTACTGGCTCCTCCCACCTCAGTGCATCTTTCACTGCCCTTACCAGATGAGGGACCTGGGAAAAATCAAATCCTGCACTGGACTCCTCTACTTCCGCTTCGCTGTCCGAAGATCTACTAAAAGAGAAGTTGTCACAGGAGGGCCCTGGGACCTCAAGGTCTTCCACCTCAACCACTGAGATTGGATCAGAGGGAGGGATAGCTGCATGAGCGGACTCTGGTTTGTTCAAAGATTCCCGAACAACCTTCCTGACCAATGCCTCCACTTGCTGGTCACTAACATCCCTTTCTTTTGCAGCTTGGGAAAAACATATATCGCATAGCGATTTGTCTTCTGGCACTTTTGCTCTACAACCCCAACATGACCTTCCTTCTGAACGACCAGACTGGTGGTGGGAAGAGTGCCGAGACCCTGACCTTGACTTGTCAGAGCGGTGTCTGGAGGAGGACTTAGGGCGTCCAGAACTGGACCTAGAATGGTCATGTCTTGACCCAGAATTTGCATTATCTTCGCGCGCTGAAGGCCGAAGATCTGGTATAGAAGTGCTAAAAATAGATAATAAGGAGAAGAAAATTCCCTTAAAAATATACCCGATACCAACCAACACAGGCAGAAAGAAAAACAAAATTTATCCCTACCTGCGGCGTAAAGGCTGGCCACAAGGGGGCGACGAAACATCCATAGTCACAATTCAGACAGGCTGCAACAATATCCATAGTAAAAATATTTACTTAAAATCCACTTTTCCCCATTTTTTTTTTTTTTTTTTAAATAAATAAAATCAATTTGCCAAAGATATTTTTCCAATGCATATACATCTAATAAATCAGCAGAGAATAAGGCCTCAAGCCTCTTACCTCAGTAAAGCAGAGAAAGCAGCGTCGCAGCATTTGTTTGGATGCAGCAGCAAGCCTGTCTAAATGTGACAGGCATTTAAATCTGCCGCCTGAATGACGTCACGACGCCGTCAGCGTCACCCCCACGGCGCTCGTGCGCATGCGCGAGCGCCGCTATTCGTCCGTACTGCGAATGCGCCGCCCAAGCCTCGTTCTCAACCGAGACTATGCGGCTGCGCAGTACAGGAAAGCGGCGGTCTGGGACGCAGATGCGCTCCAGCCGCCATACCCCGGAAATGGCACACACAAACAAATACAAACAGGCTGCCATACGTTACGGCTCCAGCACGCAGACCACCCGACCTGGCTCCCGACCACAGGCACGTCACTAGGGGATTACTTCAGGGAAAAGGCCTCCCGCTAGTAGCTAGGACGAATGGCCATACTGCCGCTTTCCAGCCAGTGGCTAGATAGTAAGCTCTTCATGGCAACGCTCTTCATCCCCATGTCCACCCTGCTAGTAGCCGGGCTAATGGACTCCAGACACCAAATCTTCATCATGCGTGCAGCGGCAACAGGAACCAGACCCGGATTCACGACTCCTTGAAGGTAAGAACTACTACTTTAGTCCTTAAGGAGGAGGACAAAAAAGGAACACGGTATCTGGCCAGGAGCAAAGATTTATGGGAGTGGGGTCCTATGAGGTATGAGAGGCGGGATTAACCCATACGTAGGCTGCCATGGAGTCAGTCAGGAAAAAAAATTGTGGAGAATAATACTTGGTTATGTGTTTTACTTCAAATGACAGTTTGGGAGTAGGCAGTTACATTTAAAATAATACAATGTAAAATTGACAAGGAACACCAACATAGTTGTATCTTTGAACTTAAAATCCACGGGATAATGGTGTTTTGGTAACTTGCCCAAATAAAAAAAATAAAAAAAACATAATAATATTATTCTTGATATCACTAGAAAAAAAAAGCCTCCAAACTCGGTTTAATTTCACCAGCTCCTCCAGGCTTGTCCTTTTTGGGGAGCAATTGTTTGCCACTGCGTTTAACCACTTCAATACCCGCCCATAGTCATATGACGCCCACAAGGTGGATCTCCCATCCTGGGTGGGCGTTATGCGCCGCCGGCGTCTCTCGGGACCCGGTGCGCGTGTCCGGTGGCCGCGATGTCTGCCGGGCACACGCGATTGCCCGGGAACACAGCAGGACCGTGGAGCTGTGTGTGTAAACACACAGATCCACGTCCTGTCAGTGGAGAGGAGACCGATGGTGTGGAACACAGTACAGAGGAACACTGATCGATCTCCTCCCCTAGTGAGTCCCCTCCCCCCCCAAAAATATGTAGAAGAATACGTATCGACCTAAACTGAGTAAAAAATTTGTTTTTTTTTTTTTTTTAATTGGATATTTATTATATAGCAAAAAGTAAAAAATATTGTGTTTTTTTCAAAATTGTCGCTCTTCTTTTGTTTATAGCGCAAAAAATAAAAACCAAAAGAAAGCCCTATTTGTGGGAAAAAAAGGACGTCAATTTTGTTTGTGTGCAACGTCGCATGACCGCGCAATTGTCAGTTAAAGCGACGCAGTGCGGAATCGCAAAAAGTGCTCTGGTAAGGAAGGGGGTAAAATCCTCCGGGGCTGAAGTGGTTAAACACCCTGAGAGCTTCGCTTGGTGGAAAGCCAACTCCCTTAACTCCCTAGCAGACTTGGAGATACTTTTGCTACATTTGATCTTCTCCGCACGCATAAACAAATTCCACTTTGTGAATACTTTCATTTTATGCAAATAAGACATTTTTACATCTCCCATTATAGTCTTACCCCTCCCTCTACAATGTCTGGAACTTCCCTGAAGCTCACAATCCCAATGTATTTACTTGGCGCAACAATCCCAGGGATCCTCTGCAGGGAGGAATGTCTCATACACACTATTTGTATAGCTACTCTATGGGTCATTGCTCTTCACTGGAAGTCCCCTGTTGTACCCCTATCCTCCATCCAAGACAGAATTGATATGGTGAATGATGATTATGGAAAGGATTTTGTATACTTTACAAGATAGGATGCACCTGTTCGATCGTAGGTGGGAATCTTGGAAAACCCATAGGCACATTCTGTTGGCACAAAGCTAAAGTCTATGCAAAGTCGTTATGCCATAAGAGAATGCCCCCATATATGCCTTTTTTATATCTTTTTCGGTATGCTTCGAAATTGTTCCTTGTTTGAAATTATTATTATTATTTTTTTGTTTTGTCTTATACTCTGAATGTCAACCTTATGATGTATACTGTTACATGACTGTATTGTATTATTTTTGCTTTATTATTTTTTATTCCCTTTAAAAACAATAAAAACATTTGTAAACAAAAAAAAAAGCCTTTGAAAATGTGTTTGCAAAAACTCCATCAGTATCACCAGCAAAGCAGCTTCATTATTATCCCATTAACCACTTTCAGACCGGACCATTTTGCTGGCTTAAGATCAGACCACTTTTTGCGATTCGGAACTGTGTCGATTTAACTGACAATTGCGCGGTCGTGCGACGTGGCTCCCAAACAAAATTGACGTTCTTTTTTTCCCACAAATAGAGCTTTCTTTTGGTGGTATTTGATCGCCCCTGCGTTTTTTATTTTTTGCGCTATAAACAAAAAAAGAGCGACAATTTTGAAAAAAACACATTATTTTTTACTTTTTGCTATAATAAATATCCCCCAAAAATATATAAAAAACTTTTTTTTTCCTCAGTTTAGGCCGATACGTATTCTTCTACATATTTTTGGTAAAAAAAATTGCAATAAGAGATTATTGATTGGTTTGCGCAGAAGTTATAGCGTTTACAAAATAGGGGATAGTTTTAAAGCATTTTTATAAAAAAAAATTTTTTTACTACTAATGGCGGCGATCAGCAATTTTTATTGTGACTGTGACATTATGGCAGACACATCGGACATTTTTGACCCATTTTTTGGACCATTGGCATTTATACAGCAATCAGTGTTATTTAAATGCACTGATTTCTGTGTAAATGACACTGGCAGTGAAGGGGTTAACCACTAGGGTTAAGTGTTCCTAGGGGCGAGTTACTAACTGTGGGGAGGGGGCGTGGCTGTGATTTAGTGAACACTGATCTCTGCTCCAATCACAGGGAGCAGAGATCAGTGTCACTAGTTGCTAGGCAGAACGGGGAGATGCTGTTAACTTCCGCATCTCCGCGTTCAGCCTTCCCATGAGACGATCGCGGGTATCCCCGCGGCGATCGAGTCCGCGGAACCCGCGACCGGACTCATGGGGGTCCCGACTGGCGGCGCACACGTGATGGCATGGCGGCAATCTTAAAGGGGACGTACCTGTATGCCCTTTTGTCTGCCCGTGCCATTCTGCCGACCTACATTGTCGTTCTGCTTCCGAGCATGCGTGTTTGTACTTTTGACTTTTGTCCGACGAACTTGTGTACACATGATCGGAAAATCTGACAACACACATTTGTTGGCAGAGAATTTGAGAACATGCTAGCCAACAACAGTCCGACAACAATTGTCCGATTGAGCATACACACGGTCGGACTTACCGCCAACAACCTCACATTCAACATTTCCCGTTGGAAAATCTGATCGCGTGTACGCGGCATAAGACTAAAACTAAATCGAAATTTGCTATCAAAATTAACAATGGCCGGTACAGCAGTGACCCATCTACAGTATGATGATATGATCTAAAGAGGAACTTTTGTCAAACAAAATTTTTATTCAATCAGCTGCTGCAACACCGATCAGTGTATTCTGACAGCAAAGGAGTCCCCACTGTCAGAATACAATAGCAAAGCGGGAAGCATTTCTCCACCAACCACCCTCCTCGCTTTTGAAGAAGGGGGAACCCATAACCAGCTGAACAAAAAAAAATGCTATGTGTATTTGGTTGTAGAAGGATAGTTTGAGCCATGCAGGAATCTCTTGTGTACAGAACCCCCCCCCCCCCCCCCAAAAAAAAACAATGCAAAATTATCATAAACTACTTTAAATTATGCAATATACATAAGTGAAGCAAGAGCAAAAATTCCCTGTCTGCAGTGTATTTATGAACACACAGTGAGACTTCCTCTATGGGCTCTGGAGCAATCAGTAAATCCCTTCACGCCTGTAACAACTCAGTTATTGTGTTGTCTGCAGAGCTCCAACATGCTGCTTCTCCCATCCAGAGATCTGGAGAACCTGACGCTGGTGGGACGCGGAGGATTTGGGAACGTCTATAGAGGATGGAGCCAGACGCTGAAAATGGAGGTAGCGATCAAAGTGGTGCAAGAAGGCCATAGGTATGTACTAACAAGATACTTCTGGAACACTGATTTTCATAGGTAACCCCTAAAAGCTCCTTTCTTCATTTCTACCCCTTCTCCTCCTAAAAATGAAAATTCTACTGTTGCCATTAAAGTAGTAATAGGTGGCATGATACAATAAAATCGATAAGTGATGACAGAGTGAGTACAAGAGCCCATCTTGATACACCCTGCACTCAGCCTCAGTAAGCCTAGTCAGAATGCATCAACGGACATCTTTTTACACCCGGCCCATATAGTTAGTGAACTATATGGGCTGGGTGTAACAAGATGTCAGCTGCCGCCTTGTGACTGCAGGCTACTGAGGCCGAGTTCAGGGTGTACAAAGATGGGCATTGCCGTGTACAACCTCTGACGGAGATTCGGGCCGTCACTTCCGTTAACGATTCCGACAGCCCGGTAACTGATGTGCTTGGCTGCACACGGCTGCACATGGCTGCGAGTGACCCACACCCCTGCCCACATCCCTCCGCTGCACTGCAAGGACTCTGACTGTGCCGCGCTCCGCTCCGCCTTCTCCCACCCACTCCGCCCGCCCACTGACTTCCGGTATTGGGTGAAGCATCGGGAGCATTTGCCTGAGTACAAGTACTAGTATCGGTATCGGTGCAACCCTACTTATAAGTTCCCATAACATACATGGAAGTGTTGAACAATTATTTTACATTGGGGGACCATGCTGCAACTGAGAGACAAGCGTTTAGCTCGTGGTTGCAGTGTGGTCCTACTAAACTCAGTGGACAAGTTTGACAGGGAGTGCTGCCCATAAAAATTCTGCAGCCACGAAGCGAAGCAACGTGGCTGCGACATGTGTATATAGCCCTGTACAGCTGTAATGTTACAGTTCAGTTGGGTGGACAGAGTGTGGTAAAACCATGGTTCACCCACCTATTGTTACTGTCCCCTGACGTGCCTGGCTGTTCCTCTTATGACAGTGCAAATTCATCAGAAAATTTGCCTGTTGCAAAAACATGATTTTTTTGCAATCTCTATTGACATGAAACATCCACAAGACATCTAGAAGCCAGAGACCATACGACTGTTATCTATATGAGAGAGCTTGGAAGTAATGCTATTTTTTTATGCCAAGAAACAAGTACTGTTTTAACCACTTGCCAACCAGCTCACGTACATTTACTGCTGCAGGTTGGCAGCACTGCGCGAATCACCGTACCTGTACATCGGCTCCTTTAAGAGCCATAGTACGTGTGTGCGAGCGCGCCCACTGCTCGGCAGGGGACCCGGTAACTGTGGCCGGCGGCCGCAATGTCTCCCGGCCACTCATGATCGTGAGCACGAGAGCCAGAACAGAGATCTGTGTATGCAAACACACAAATCCCCGTTCTGATAGTGGAGGAGAGACAGATCGGCTGTTCCTAGTAATTTGGAACAACGATCGGTCTCCTCCTCCTGTCAGTCCCCTCCCCCCACAGTTAGGAACACACATGAGGGAACACATTTAACCCCTTGAGCGCCCCCTAGTGTTAACCCCTTCCCTGCCAGTGACATTTACACAAAAATCAGTGCATTTTTATAGCACTGATTGGTGTATAAATGTCAATGGTCCCAAAAAAGTGTCCGATCTGTCCCCCGCAATGTTGCAGTCCTGCAAAAAATCGCAGATCGCCACTGTGACAGACCTAGCCGGGACACAGGCTTTTTGAGAGTACTACATGCGAGCCTCCTGCCAACAGATTACGGGCCCCCCCAAGACACACTCTCTGTATATGCATTTGGCATTAGCAATAGACTGAATGGGACACAAGCTGTCAGATGCTAATGTCATGAACTCAAGCCACCTGTCTGTTGTGTAGATGAGGCTGGTCTGGCTTGTAAGGAGTATTCCACACAATGTTGTGCTAATTAGCCCTGTGTTAATGTTTATGGAATGTCTGTTGAATAGTCATTCAAATTAACTAGGAGCCTTAAAGTCTGACCCTGAAAAGTCTTCCCTCAGTCAACTAGTCTGGGACAATGATTAAGATAATTAGCTCATGCTAATTAGGTTAGCTTTTAGTCATCTGGCTATATATATGTGTGTAAAATGTCAAATAAAGCATTCCTGATATACCTCAAGAACTAGTGCTGTCTAATTCTTGGGGGTTCCTATAACCAGATCGATTGGACTCATGTTCCAGGACTTAGGAAGCATTTACGGCGGACACCTTGAATACAGGATCCGTCACATTGTTGGCAAGCAGTGGGATCGTGCTTCCTGCAGTCTGGGACATCCAAACCTCCACCGGGATCCAAGATCAGGATAGAAGACTTCGGTCACCCCAGCGGAGATATGGATCTGGCATCAGAGTTCCCGGGGCTGCTGCGGATCATCCTTGCAGCATACACAAGGACTGTGTCTGAGGAGGAATACCTGGAGCTCAGGCAGCAGATTCGGGTGGAGCTGTGGATTGGAGCCCTCCAGCTCGCTGGTATAAAACAAGGCAAGTTCTTTCCAACCCAAGAGCAACGGGCCAGTGACCAACGGGCATTGCGGATGACATTCCTGGGAGAGCAGCCCCAGGAGCAATGGGTGACTGAGTTGGACAGGCTGGTCCAGCAGGAGATAGAGCTGGACAATCATTATCGGGCTCTGCAATGGCACGCAGAGCAGGGATATTTAGGGGAGACAACAGAATGCTCTCCGGAGGGATATGACTTTGGAGGCCCTGGATTGCTGTGGGAGAGCCTTACAGATCGTTTTGTGTTTGGCGATGAAGGGGAACCTACCCTTGAGGACCTGCAAGAATATAGAGAGGCTATGCTCAGTCTTGCAGGTGTCTCAGAGCTTAAACCTGATCTGGACCATTTGTTAAGGAAGGAACAGCATCTGGAAAGGGCATACAGGAAACTGCTAGAACACGTTCAGCAGCATGCCAGAGAATCGGCAGTGGAAACTTCGGAGATTGTCGTCCCCAAAGCGGAAGTGCTGACAATTGGGCAGAACTCTGCTAACTTCTGCCCAGCACCAACAGTGGCTTCGGCCTTCTTGAGAGAAGAGGTAGTCGGCCTTTCTCCCACAACACTGACAGGGACATGTGATTTTCTGCCAGCAGCACCTATGGAGTTACAACAAACTTCCCCAGCTGAAGATCTGGTAACTGAACAGAGGGTCCAAGACCTCTGTCCCACACCTGTGGCAGTTCTGGAGGCCCAGGGTGAGGAGGTGGTGGTCACTCCTGAGCAGCAGATCAGGACCCAAGGGGAGAATGCAATCTGCAGTTCACAACTGCAGCTTGATCTGGTGTCAGTGGATGGGCCTGTGGTCTCCACTAACAGAAAACCAGCAGAAGTGCTGGCAACCGGGCAGAGTGCTACCAACCCCTGCCCAGCACCGGTAACAGCTGCGGAGTTCCAGGGAGCTGGGGCAGTCGGCCTCTCTCCCCAACAGTTAGCTGAAGCAGATGATGTAGGGAAGCTCCTACGCCCAGCTGAACTGCTGGCAATGGAACAGAGCGCTGCTGGCCTCTGCCCGCAACTAAAACAGGACAGATTTCCTGTAAAGGTGGATGGGAATGCAGTCTCCACCAGTATAACCCAGGGATGCTGGGCGGTCGGCCCAGATCCCCAACAGCATGATGGAGTGAGCCCAGTCACCCTGTCTTCTCTCCAGCGGCTGAAAAGACTCCAGGGAGAAGGGCCAGTCCAGGCCTCTCCCCAGCGGCAGATATGTTCTTTGAGAGAGGCAGAGGTTGGCTGGGTGAGTGCTCTGTTTGAAACAATTTGTTTGGGGTATTGTGTGGGTACAGGCATTAGAGGACTGGAACTATGGACTAACTTCGGAGTCAACCCGTCTGGGGTCTCCTCCTGTGTTAGTCTCCTGCCGAAAGGGGAGAAATGTGACAGACCTAGCCGGGACACAGGCTTTTTGAGAGTACTACATGCGAGCCTCCTGCCAACAGATTACGGCCCCCCCAAGACACACTCTCTGTATATGCATTTGGCATTAGCAATAGACTGAATGGGACACAAGCTGTAGATGCTAATGTCATGAACTCAAGCCACCTGTCTGTTGTGTAGATGAGGCTGGTCTGGCTTGTAAGGAGTATTCCACACAATGTTGTGCTAATTAGCCCTGTGTTAATGTTTATGGAATGTCTGTTGAATAGTCATTCAAATTAACTAGGAGCCTTAAAGTCTGACCCTGAAAAGTCTTCCCTCAGTCAACTAGTCTGGGGCAATGATTAAGATAATTAGCTCATGCTAATTAGGTTAGCTTTTAGTCATCTGGCTATATATATGTGTGTAAAATGTCAAATAAAGCATTCCTGATATACCTCAAGAACTAGTGCTGTCTAATTCTTGGGGGTTCCTATAACCAGCTCCATTGGACTCATGTTACAGGACTTAGGAAGCATTTACGGCAGACACCTTGAATATAGGATCCGTCACAGCCACCATTACTAGTAAAAAAAAAAAAAAATACAAAAAAAATGCCATAAATCTCTCCCCTATTTTGTAGACGCTATAACTTTTGCACAAACCAATCAATTTACGCTCATTGCATTTTTTTTTTTTTTTATAGCTAAAAGTTTTTTTTTTTTCTAAATTTACGCTCTTTTTTTGTTTATAGCGCAAAAATAAAAACCACAGAGGAGATAAAATACCACCAAAAGAAAGCTCTATTTGTGGGGAAAAAAGGATGTAAATTTTGTTTGGGTACAGCACCACACGACCGTGCAATTGTCAGTTGAATCTACGCAGTGCCGTATCGCAAAAAAATGGCCTGGTCATTAAGGGGGTAAATCCTTCCGGGCTGAAGTGGTTAATTAACTAGTTGCAGACTTTGGGCTTGCTACACACGTCCACAAAAATCATTATATACCGGATGTGCGTGGCACGTCCAGTCTCTTTGCCCTGCTTCTGGGACCCCCCTCCCAGTATACAGTAGTTGTCAGCTTTGATTAATCAGAGCCTGCATTACAGTATACTCAGAGAGGAAGTTGGCAGCTCTGCCTGTCAAAAAAGCAGTCTATAAACAACACTGCTCCAGGACCTATTTATACAAAGATACAAAGTAACATATTGTTACATTTGTATCTTTCTGTTCATTCATTTTGAGATAAAAGGGAGGGACCTAGATCTGCAGATGATATTAGTTAAAGCATCCAGACAAATAAAAAAAAAGTTTTGTTTTGTTTTAAATAAACTGTTCTTATGTTTAACCCCTTATTAACCCTTAGTTTACTCAAATCAGCCCTAATTAGTCTCCTTCTCTCTTCGACTATTATGTTCCTGCTGATATTTTTGTTTGTTTCTATTTTATTAACTATTAACCACTTCCCGACCGCCCCATGTACATATACGTCAACAGAATGGCACGTACAGGCAAAAGGATGTACCTGTACGTGCCATTCTTCAGGCGGTTGGGGGGTCCGATCGGACCCCCCTCCGCCGGCGGGGATGGTCGGGATCGTGTCAGGAGCAATGCGGGAAGAGGGGACGGCCAGTGGTTTCTGGCCACCCCCTCGCGATCGCTCCTGGCGAATCACATTCTCCCTTGCCTGTGTAATTGTAAACACAGGCAAGGGGAAGTGACATCACGCTCCTCGTGTCGGTCTTTCTGACCGGGACGCCGAGCGGTGAAGACGCAGAAGTAAGTGCACAACACTACACTGACACCAGTCACACATAGGCACACAATCCACCCCCCTGTCACCCCCAGATCACCCCCCAGATCACCCCCTGCCCCCCCAGTCACAGTGTCACTGATTGCAGTGATCATTTATTTACTGATCACTGCATTTAGTGTCAGTGTGACTGTAATAACTGTCAGGGCAGTTAGTTTTAGGCCCCTTTAGGTCTAAGGTAGCCCCCTACCCCCCCCTAATAAAGGTTTAACCCCTTGATTGCCCCCTAGGTAACCCTTTCACCCCCTTTTGCCAGTGTCACTAAGCGATCGTTTTTCTGATCGCTGTATTAGTGTCACTGGTGTCGCTAGGTAGCCAGTTTTTTTTTTTTTAGGTAACCGCCAGGTTTATATAGGATTATAAATAGGTTTATAGGTCAGGTACCCCCATATTACAACCTAAATAAAGGTTTTAACCCCTTGATTGCCCCTAGAGTTAACTCTTTCACCAGTGATCACCGTATAAGTGTCACTGGTTAGCCAGTTAGTTATTTAGTTATTTAGGTTCCCCGTCAGGTTTTTATATATCGTCAGGTACCCCCATATATTACCTAATAAAGGTTTTAACCCCCTGATTGCCCCAAGTTAACCCTTTCACCAGTGATCACCGTATTACTGTTACGGGTGACGCTGGTTAGATAGTTTGTTTTTTATACGGTCAGGGCACCCGCCATTTATTACCCAATAACGGTTTAACCCCCTGATCGCCCGGCGGGTGATATCAATTAGGTTTTAGGGTCAAATAAGGTCTGCGTCGCCCCAGGTTAGTGCCAGCACCGCAAACACCCACGCGCAAAGCATACACCTCCCTTAGTGGTATGGTATCTGAACAGATCAATATCTGATCTGATCAGATCTATACTAGCGTCCCAGCAGTTTAGGGTTCCAAAAAAACGCATTGTTAGCGGGATCAGCCCAGATACCTGCTAGCACCTGCGTTTTCCCCCTCCGCCCAGCCCAGCCCAGCCCACCCAAGTGCAGTATCGATCGATCACTGTCACTTACAAAACACTAAGCACACATAACTGCAGCGTTCGCAGAGTCAGGCCTGATCCCTGCGATCGCTAACAGTTTTTTTGGTAGCGTTTTGATTCATTCGCCAGCAGCCTAGGAGCTTTTTTTCCTGTGAATCTCACTAGTGTACTACTAAATTTAGAGCCCAAAATGGCAAATCGCAAGTACACTAGTGAACAGGCCTACTTGTTTCTGAGTATGTCAGATAGTGAAGAGGAGGTCACTCATCTGTCAGAATCAGGCTCAGAATACGACCCAGTAGACGACAGCGGCTCCATGACAGATAGCTCTGGCGACGGAGGTGAGGTCCCTGCTAAGGTCAGGCGTACCCGATCCCGATCTTCTGCTGTTGTTGAGGTGCAGGAACCGCAGGTCTCTCGTATGGAGCAGAGAAGTACTAGCGCCGCTATTCCTTCTGGTGAACTGGCAAGCACCAGCGGCCTAGTACACCCTGGACGTAGTCAAACCAGCACTGCAGTAACACTTGGTGACATGGCGAGTCCCATAAGTGCAGTTCAAGGTGGCGAGGTGGCAAGCACAAGTAGTGTCCCGCTGCCACCAAGAAGAAGACAAAGGCAGGCCCGTCGATCACATAGTGTCCTTCCTGCAGAATTCGCCAATCCTGATTGGGTGCCCACCACTTCTGCAGGACCCGTACTTCCCCCATTCACTGGCCAACCCGGTATTCAGGTGGAAACAGCTGATTTTAAGCCATCCGATTTTTTATCGCTGTTTTTCACGGAAGATCTCTATAGATCTATTGTGGACCAAAGTAATATATACGCTGGTCAATACATCGCCGCTAATCCCCAAGTGCCTTCCCTTGCCAGAGATTGGAAACCAATTACGGTTTCCGAATTTAAGTCCTTTCTGGGCCTTTCCCTCAACATGGGCATGCATAAATTCCCGACGCTGAGGTCTTATTGGTCCACCCTCGCACTCCACCATATGCCCGTGTTCTCTCGCTCCATGTCCAGGGCACGATACGAACAGATCTTGCGGTTCATGCACTTCAGTGACAATGAACTCTGTCGCCTCGTGGAGACCCTGAATTTGATCGGCTCTACAAAATTCGGCCCCTCATAAACCACTTCAACCAACGTTTTGCAGCCTTGTTTAGTCCCAATCAAGTTGTCTGCGTTGACGAGTCCCTGATTACGTTTTCTGGCCGCTTGTCTTTCAAACAGTTCCTTCCCAGCAAGCGTGCCAGATACGGGGTCAAGCTCTACAAGCTCTGTGACAGGGCATCAGGCTATACGTGGAGCTTTTTCGGTTTATGAGGGAAAAGATAGTCACGTAGAGCCGGAGAACTGTCCAGATTACATAGGGAGCGCTGGCAAGATAGTGTGGAACTTGGTGTCACCCTTATTCGGAAAGGGGTACCACTTGTACGTGGACAATTATTACACGAGCGTGCCACTGTTTAGTCACTTGTTTGATCATCAGATTGGAGCATGTGGCACCGTGCAACCTAATTGCCGGGGCTTTCCCCAGCGGCTTGTAGATTCCTGTCTTAGGCTGGGGGAGAGAGCCTGCTTGAAGTGTAATAACTTGCTCGCTATGAAGTGGAGGGATAATAGGAATGTTTTCGTTCTTACCTCCCTTCATGCAGACACGACAGTCCAAATTCGTACGGCGGCTGGTGTTGTGACGAAACCCCTCTGTGTCCACGAGTATAACCTTAATATGGGAGGGGTGGACCTCAACGACCAGTTGTTGGCGCCGTACCTAGTTGTCCGTAAGGCTAGACGCTGGTACAAAAAAGTGTCTATTTATTTGTTCCAATTGGCTTTTCTGAATGCTCATGTGCTATACGGAGCTTCAGGCGGGAGGTTACCCTTCCTTGAATTCCAGGAAGAGGTTCTCACAGACCTTCTGTTTCCAGACGGTTCTGCACCTCACCATTCCGAACCAAATGCAGTTAGCCGGCTGTATGAGAGGCATTATCCTTATGTCCTCCCGAGTACCCCTACCCAACGAGCCCCCCAAAAAAGATGTCGTGTCTGTACCAAGCGCGGATGTAGGCGTGACACCCGTTATTATTGTCCACGCTGTCCTGACAATCCTGGTCTCTGCGTTGGTGAATGTTTTGAACGCTACCACTCACTAGTGAGGTATTAGTGTAGGGTACAGCATTTCACAGGCTAGGATACACTTTCACAGGGTCTCAAGAATGCCATCGCATTTTGAGACCCGACCGTTAGTTAAAATTATAGTTACAGGGTCTCAAGAATGCCATCGCATTTTGAGACCCGACCGTTACAGTTAAAATTATAGTTATAGTTTAAAAAAAAAAAGTGTAAAAAATAAAAAAAAAGTACAAAAAAAAAAAAAAACCCCCAAAAAAATATAAAATAAAAAAAAAAAAAAATAGTTGTCGTTTTATTGTTCTCTCTCTCTCTCTCTCTCTCTCTCGCTCTCTCTCTATTGTTGCTCTTTTTTACTCTATTCTATTCTGCAATGTTTTATTATGTTTTATCATGCTTGCTTTTCAGGTATGTAATTTTGTTTACTGTGTTTTATTGTTAACCATTTTTTTGTTTTCAGGTGCGCCATTCAGTTGCAGCACGGATTTATTTATCTTGACAGCAACAGCGTTTGCTCCCACGATACATAAAGCCACGACTCCAACGCTGTAGGAGGTGATTTCACCACCACAGTTAAAAAAAAAGAGCATATATGCCGAAGCATGGGGGCAGCAGAGGGCGGAGGAGCGATTTTGCTCCTAATGCCACGTACATACGGTCGAAAAAAGTCCGACCATGTGTACGTGGCATAACTTTTTTGCGGGAGGATGCCCCCATGCTTCGGCATATATATATTTTAGGCACCGGTTGCGTTAACAAAATGTTTTATTTTTTACTATGTTTTTTTTTTTTGGTATTTGCTTTGCAGGTATGGTATGGTAAGGTCTTACTGTTATACTGTAATGTTACTTTGTTTTAATGTTAACCATTATTTGCTTAGCAGGTACGCCATTCAGTTGCAGCGTGGATTTATTTATCTTGACAGCAACAGCATTTGCTCCCACGATACATAAAGCCGCGACTCCAACGCTGTAGGAGGTGATTTCACCACCACAGTTAAAAAAAAGAGCATATATATGCCGAAGCATGGGGGCAGCAGAGGGCGGAGGAGCGATTTTGCTCCTAATGCCACGTACATATGGTCGAAAAAAGTCCGACCATGTGTACGTGGCATAACTTTTTTGCGGGAGGATGCCCCCATGCTTCGGCATATATATATTTTAGGCACCGGTTGCGTTAACAAAATGTTTTATTTTTTACTATGTTTTTTTTTTTGGTATTTGATTTGCAGGTATGGTATGGTAAGGTCTTACTGTTATACTGTAATGTTACTTTGTTTTAATGTTAACCATTATTTGCTTAGCAGGTACGCCATTCAGTTGCAGCGTGGATTTATTTATCTTGACAGCAACAGCGTTTGCTCCCACGATACATAAAGCCGCGACTCCAACGCTGTAGGAGGTGATTTCACCACCACAGTTAAAAAAAAGAGCATATATGCCGAAGCATGGGGGCAGCAGAGGGCGGAGGAGCGATTTTGCTCCTAATGCCACGTACATATGGTCGAAAAAAGTCCGACCATGTGTACGTGGCATAACTTTTTTGCGGAAGGATGCCCCCATGCTTCGGCATATATAAATGGTGCATGTATGCCCATCATTAGAAGTGGGTGGATGAAGGGAGGTATTCTAATGGTGGGCATACCCACCGCACCATTGGGAAATTGGGAAAGCATTTTATCACACCGATCTTGGTGTGGTCAGATGCTTTGAGGGCAGAGGAAAGATCTAGGGTCTAATAGACCCTTTTTTTCAAAAAAAGAGTACCTGTCACTGCCTATTGCTATCATAGGGGATATTTACATTCCCTGCGATAACAATAAAAATGATAACTAAGAAAAAAAAAATGGAAGGAACAGTTTAAAAATAAAATAAAAAAGCTAAATAAAAATAAAAAATAAAAAAAAATAAAAAAAAGCACCCCTGCCCCCCCTTCTCTTGCGCAAAGGCGAACACAAGCGTTGGTCTGGCATCATATGTAAACAGCAATTGCACCATGCATGTGAGGTATCACCGCGAAGGTCAGATCGAGGGCAGTAATTTTAGCAGTAGACCTCCTCCGTGAATCTAATGTGGTAACCTGTAAAGGCTTTTAAAGGCTTTTAAAAATGTATGTAGTTTGTCGCCACTGCGTGTTTGTGCGCAATTTTAAAGCATGTCGTGTTTGGTATCCATGTACTCGGCCTAAGATCATATTTTTTTTATTTCATCAAAAATTTGAGCAATATAGTGTGTTTTAGTGCATTAAAATAAAAAAAAGTGTATTTTTTCCACAAAAAATGTGTTTGAAAAATCGCTGGGCAAATACTGTGTGGAAAAAAAAAATGCAACACCCACCATTTTAATCTGTAGGGCCTTTGCTTTAACAATATATATAGTGTTTGGGGGTTCAACGTAATTTTCTTGCAAAAAAAAATATGTTTTCATGTAAACAAAAAGTGTCAGAAAGGGCTTTATCTTCAAGTGGTTAGAAGAGTGGGTGATGTGTGACATAAGCTTCTAAATGTTGTGCATAAAATGCCAGAACAGTTCAAACCCCCCCCCCCCCCCCCAAATTACCCCATTTTGGAAAGTAGACACCCCAAGCTATTTGCTGAGAGCAATGTTGAGCCCATTAAATATTTTTTTTTTTTGGTCCCAAGAGATTGAATAATGAAAAAAAAAAAAAAATAATATTTTTTTTTTACAAAAAGTTGTCACTAAATGATATATTGCTCAAACATGCCATGGGCATATGTGGAAATACACCCCAAAATACATTCTGTTGCTTCTCCTGAGTACGGGGATACCACATGTGTGGGACTTTTTGGGAGCCTAGCCGCATACGGGACCCCAAAATCCAAGCCCCGCCTTCAGGCTTTCTAAGGGTGTAATTTTTTTATTTCACTCCTCACTGCCAATCACAGTTTCGGAGGCCATGGAATGCCCAGATGGCACAAACCACCCCCAAATGACCCCATTTTGGAAAGTAGACACCCTAAGCTATTTGCTGAGAGGTATGGTGAGTATTTTGCAGATCTCGCTTTTTGTCACAAAGTTTTGAAAATTGAAAAAAGAAAAAAAAAAAATTTTTTTTCTTTACTTTCTTCATTTTCAAAAACACATGAGAGCTGTAAAATACTCACCATGCCTCTCAACAAATAGCTTGGGGTGTCTACTTTCCAAAATGGGGTCATTTGGGGGGGTTTTGTGCTATTTTGGCATTTTATGGCCTTCGAAACTGTGATAGGTAGTGAGGAGTGAAATCAAAAATTTGCACCCTTAGAAATGCTGAAGGCGGTGCTTGGGTTTCGGGGCCCCGTACGCGGCTAGGCTCCCAAAAAGTCCCACACATGTGGTATCCCCATACTCAGGAGAAGCAGCAAAATGTATTTTGGGGTGCAATTCCACAAAAAACCATGGCATGTGGTAGAGCAATATATCATTTAGTGACAACTTTTTGAATACA
This sequence comes from Lithobates sylvaticus, assembly GCA_028564925.1. NCBI lineage: Eukaryota > Metazoa > Chordata > Amphibia > Anura > Ranidae > Lithobates > Lithobates sylvaticus. The sequence continues at coordinate 176,321,793 of CM053038.1, forward strand.
TTTTTTTTATTTATTTTTTTTGTCTTTATTCAATCACTTGGGACTAAAAAAAAAAATATTCAACGGGCTCAACATGCCTCTCAGCAAATAGCTTGGGGTGTCTACTTTCCAAAATGGGGTCATTTGGGGGGGTTTTGTGCCATCTTGGCATTTTATGGTCTTCAAAACTGTGATAGGTAGTGATAGGTAGTGAGGAGTGAAATCAAAAATTTATGCCCTTAGAAATCCTGAAAGCGGTGCTTGGTTTTCGGGGTCCCGTATGCGGATAGGCTCCCAAAAAGTCCCACACGTGGTATCCCTGTACTCAGGAGAAGCAGCAGAATGTATTTTGGGGTGTAATTTCACATATGCCCATGGCATGTGTGGGCAATATATCATTTAGTGACAACTTTGGGCAAAAAAAAAAAAGTTTGTAATATTCCCGCAACTTGTGGCAAAATATAAAATATTCCATGTACTCAACATGCCTCTCAGCAAAAAGCTTGGGGTGTCTACTTTCCAAAATGGGGTCATTTGGGGGGTTTTTGTGCTATTTTGGCATTTTATGGCCTTCGAAACTGTGATAGGTAGTGAGGAGTGAAATCAAAAATTTGCACCCTTAGAAATGCTGAAGGCGGTGCTTGGGTTTCGGGGCCCCGTACGCGGCTAGGCTCCCAAAAAGTCCCACACATGTGGTATCCCCGTACTCAGGAGAAGCAGCAAAATGTATTTTGGGGTGCAATTCCACATATAACCATGGCATGTGTGAGCAATATATCATTTAGTGACAACTTTTTGAATACATTTTTTTTTTTTGTCTTTATTCAATCACTTGGGACTAAAAAAAAAAATATTCAATGGGCTCAACATGCCTCTCAGCAAATAGCTTGGGGTGTCTACTTTCCAAAATGGGGTCATTTGGGGGGGTTTTGTGCCATCTTGGCATTTTATGGCCTTCAAAACTGTGATAGGTAGTGATAGGTAGTGAGGAGTGAAATCAAAAATTATGCCCTTAGAAATCCTGAAGGCGGTGCTTGGTTTTCGGGGTCCCGTATGCGGATAGGCTCCCAAAAAGTCCCACACATGTGGTATCCCCATACTCAAGAGAAGCAGCAGAATGTATTTTGGGGTGTAATTCCACATATGCCCATGGCATGTGTGGGCAATATATCATTTAGTGACAACTTTGGGCAAAAAAAAAAAGTTTGTAATATTCCCGCGACTTGTGGCAAAATATAAAATATTCCATGTACTCAACATGCCTCTCAGCAAATAGCTTGGGGTGTCTACTTTCCAAAATGGGGTCATTTGGGGGGTTTTGTGCTATTTTGGCATTTTATGGCCTTCGAAACTGTGATAGGTAGTGAGGAGTGAAATCAAAAATTTGCACCCTTAAAAACCCTGAAGGCGTTGATTGGGTTTCGGGGCCCCGTGCGCGGCTAGGCTCCCAAAAATGTTCCACACATGTGGTATCCCCATACTCGGGAGAAGCAGCAAAATGTATTTTGGGGTGCATCTCCACATATAACCATGGCATGTGTGAGCAATATATCATTTAGTGACAACTTTATGAAAACATTTTTTTTTTTGTCTTTATTCAATCACTTGGGACTAGGGTTGTCCCGATACCGATACTAGTATCGGTATCGGGACCGATACCGAGCATTTGTGCGAGTACTTGTACTCGCACAAATGCTCCCGATGCCTAATCCGATACTTGTAACCGGAAGTCGGCGGGCGGAGAAGGCGGAACGGGCAGAGCGGGCGGAATGGGCGGAACGGGCAGAGCGGGCAGAGCGGGCGGAGCGGAGATCTAGCTGGTAGCAGTGGAACAGGGGGTAAGCTGGCCAGGGCAGGGATGAAGGGTGCCGCCGTATATATTGTGTTCAAAGCCGTCCCATTCGGAACAGGAAGTGACGGCTCAGTGTCTTCGTCGGAGGACAAACATCACGGCGCCCATCTTGGTACACCTTTGTACTCGGCTGCAGTAAGCCAGCAGCGGACATCTTGTTACACCCAGCCCATTTAGTTCGGGCTGGGTGTAACAAGATGTCTGCTGCTGGCTTACTGCAGCTGAGTAAAAGGTGTAGCAAGATGGGCGTTGCAGCATACTAAATGTTAAATGACATGAATGATGAGAGGCAAGGGAGGATTTTGCAATGCTATATGCCATATAGCATTGCAAAATCCTTCCTTGCCTCATCATTCATGTCATTTATTATGCAGTTGCAAATCAATGCTGCATTTTAGTGCTCATCAGTGCCTGCCCATAAGTGCTGCCTATCAGTGCCCATAATTGCCAGCCACCTATCAGTGCCCATAAATGCCTATCAGTGCCATCTATCAGTGCCCATAAATGCCTATCAGTGCCCATAAATGCCTATCAGTGCTCATCAGTCAGTGCCCAAAAGTGCTGCCTATCCATGCCATCTCTCAGTGCCCATAAGTGCTGCCTATCAGTGCCCATAAGTGCCAGCTATCAGTGCCAGCCACCTATCAGTGCCCATAAATGCCTATCAGTGCCATCTACCAGTGCCCAAAAGTGCTGCCTATCAGTGCTCATCAGTCAGTGCCCTTCAGTCAGTACCAGCCATCGGTGCTATCCATCAGTGCCCATAAGTGCTGCCTATCCATGCCATCTCTCAGTGCCCATAAGTGCTGCCTATCAGTGCCATCTATCAGTCACCAGTCAGTGCCCATCAGTCAAACAGTCACATGACATTAAAAAAAAGTATCGGTAAACGGTATCGGCGAGTACTTGAAAAAAAGTATCGGTACTTGTACTCGGTCTTAAAAAAGTGGTATCGGGACAACCCTACTTGGGACTAAAAAAAAAAATTCAATGGGCTCAACATGCCTCTCAGCAAATAGCTTGGGGTGTCTACTTTCCAAAATGGGGTCATTTGGGGGGGTTTTGTACTTCCCTGCCATTTTAGCACCTCAAGAAATGAGATAGGCAGTCATAAATTAAAAGCGGTGTAAATGCCAGAAAATGTACTCTAGTTTGTAGACGCTATAACTTTTGCGCAAACCAATAAATATACGCTTATTGGCATTTTTTTTACTAAAGACATGTGGCTGAATACATTTTGGCCCAAATGTTTGACTAAAATTGAGTTTATTGGATGTTTCTTATAACAAAAAGTAGAAAATATCTTTTTTTTTCAAAATTTGCGGTCTTTTTCCGTTTATAGCGCAAAAAATAAAAATCACAGAGGCAATCAAATACCATCAAAAGAAAGCTCTATTTGTGGGAAGAAAAGGACGCAAATTTCGTTTGGTTACAACATTGCATGACCGCGCAATTACCAGTTAAAGCAGTGCAGTGCAAAATTGAAAAAAGACCTCTGGTCCTTTGGCTGCCAAATGGTCCGGGGCTGAAGTGGTTAATATTAAACTTTATTTATTTATTTTTTGTTAATATTTTTACACATTTAACAATTTTCCCATTTAAAAAGTGCAAAATTAAAAGAAAAAAAACTTTGTTTAATTTGTAAATAACTGCAGTGCTTTATGCCAGAATCCTAATTTTAGTGTAATTTTTAACAGAACAAATTACAGAATAGAATGCGCACATTTTATGTGCAGTAACACTATTCTTTTAAACTAACACTGCTATAAAAAGAAAAAGTGCATTTTGTTTATTTTTGTGTATGATTGTCCAAGAATTGAGAAAAAAAAATCATTGTTGCAAGACAATATCATGAAAAGAAAGCCTTATGCGGCGTACACACGCCGGACTTTCCGAGCGTGTGGACTTGCCCACACACGCCCGGACTTTTCCGGCGGACAATCTGCGGGAAAAAGTCTGCGGGACTTTTGAAATGAACTGACTTGCCGACACACGATCGGAAAGTCCGTTCATTTAGAACGTAACTGTAGGTAGACGGGACTAGCGAAGGCAGTGAATGCCGCCGCGCTAGCCCTGTCACCTGGTATAGATTTAAAGGGGAATCCCTACGCTAAAAAAACGGCGTGGGGGTCCCCCCCAAATCCATCTCAGACCCTTATCCGAGCATGCAGCCCAGCCGGCCAGGAAAGGGGGTGGGGAGGAGCGAGCGCCCCCCCTCCTGAGCCGTACCAGGCCGCGTGCCCTCAACATGGGGGGTGCCCTGGGGAAAGAGGGGCCGTGCGCCCCCCCACCCCAAAGCACCTTGTCCCCATGTTGATGAGGACAAGGGCCTCTCCCCGACAACCCTGGCCGTTGGTTGTTGGGGTCTGCGGGCGGGGGGCTTATCGGAATCCGGGAGCCCCCTTTAATAAGGGGGCCCCCAGATCCCGGCCCCCACCCTATGTGAATGAGTATGGGGTACAATGTACCCCTACCCATTCACCTAAGGTGTAAAAGTGTAAATAAAAAAAACACACAATTATTAAAAATATTTTATTGCACAGCTCCGGGGGTCTTCCGTCTTGGGGGGTCTTCTTGCCGGACTCCTCCGCTATCTTCTGCTCTTTTACCTAGCTCTTTTACCTAGCAGAGGAGCCCTGCTTTCTTCTTCGTCACCGCCGTCGTCTGGGGGTCTCGTTCTGCCTTCGGGGGTCTCTTCTTCTTCTTCTTCTTCCGATGTTGACTCGTCGCTCTCTCTGGCTGGAATGGCAGAGACACGCGGTGTTGTGACTTATATAGGGACAAGGAGCGGGGTCACATGCTCATATCACATGGTGACCCCGCCCCCATATGATGTCACAGTCCCGGAGGATGCTGGGACTGTGACATCATATGGGGGCGGGGTCACCATGTGACATGAGCATGTGACCCCGCGGAGGAGTCCGGCGAGAAGACCCCCCAAGACAGAAGACCCCCGGAGCTGTGCAATAAAATATTTAAAAAAATTGTGTGTGTTTTTTTATTTTACACTTTTACACCTTAGGTGAATGGGTAGGGGCACTCGCTCGTCCCCACCCCCTTTCCTGGCTGGCCAGGCTGCGTGCTCAGATAAGGGTCTGAGATGGATTTGGGGGGGACCCCCACGCCGTTTTTTCGACATAGGGATTCCCCTCTAAATCCATACCAGGTGATGGGGCTAGCAGGGAGGCATTCACTGCCTTCGCTAGTCCCGTCTACCTGCAGTCACGTTCTAAATGAACGGACTTTCCTCCGTGTGCGAGGCAAGTCCGTTCATTTCAAAAGTCCCGACTAGCACACAGACCGCGGGATTGTCCGCCGGACTGCCGAGTCCAGCGGACAATTTTAAGTCTGAACTTAAAACTTAGTCCGACGGACTTTTGGGAGGAAAAAGTCCGCCGGCACCCACACACGGGCGGATTGTCCGGCGGACTCCAGTCCGGCGGACATTCCCGTGGGAAAGTCCGCTCGTGTGTACGCGGCCTTAGTTGTCCTCAAAAAAAGCAAAATATGTATTACTTTGTCATCTTTAGTAATGACAAAGTTATTGCCGATTCTGCCGAATACACAGGTCCATAGAAGAAAATTGCTCTGGTCAATAGGGGGGTGAACTGGTGTGAGTGGCGAAGTGGTTAAATAAGGTGTAATAATAAATCTTACATGGGGCCTAAAGTGTTGTAATTTTTAAGTATGAGTCTGTTTTAACAATACCCAGCACCATTCGCTTGCCATTGGGCGAGCGGCCGCTGTAGGCAAAGCGACTTACTGGTACATCACTGCCTACTTCTTGGTTTAGTGTCCCCCCACCCGGCTCCCACTGTCATTATATACAGCAGGAGCCTATCAGCAAGTCCCAGCCAATAATTCATGACCGGGACATGCTAATCCTCTGTGTACATTCACAACCCAGAGCTCTGTGTTGACATTCAACACAGAGCTCTGTAGAGAGGAAGCGATGCAATGCAGGGATAAGAAACTGAGAGATCTTTAGTAAAAAGCAGCACACTTTACACGCTTTACTCATTTGTTAGGCATACTTTTAACCCCATTGATTGCCCTGGATGTTATCCCCTTCCCAGTCAGTGTCATTAGTACAGTGAAAGTGTATAGTATTATCACTGATCACTGTATTAGTGTCACTGTTGATGTCAGTGGCAGTTAGTCAGTCCCTCCCCCCCCCCCCCCAATTATTGTAAGATTGACTGCCGCACTATCACAGTCCTATTATAAGTTGCTGATCACTACCATTGGTGGTATAACAAAAAAAATGTAATACAAATTTCAGTATAGTTTGTATGCGCTATAACAATCCAATCAAAGTACACTTATTGGAATTTTTTTTTTACCAAAGACAAGTAGCAAAAAACCTTTTAGCCCAAATTTATTAAAAAAATTAGATTTTTTTTATTTTATATATTTCAATGTTTTTATTATAGTTTTCACAAACGAGTAGACAGGAACTCAATTATAAGATAACATTGACAGCTTCTGTTACATTGGCCGACAGAAATCAGACCATTATTGAAATGAACGACATGTAAGAAGCCCAGTATGGTGGCCTGAATTTATGGGAGGAGCCCGGGGGGTATTCAGGCAGCCCACTCGCCCTTGCTCTTTGTCAGTGCCAGTGCGCAGTACTACTAGTCACTAGGCCTACTCTTCCCAGTTCACCTCATGTTGTGAGTCTGTGCATTCGATCGCAAGTGTGTTGTGGCTTCTGCGTTCGTGGTCTTCGTCGGCGGTTCCCACTCACTGTTGCAGGCAGGGGCGGACTGACCATTTGGCCACCCGGGCACTTCCCGAGGGCCCTATCAGGGTTGCCAGCCTCAGTAAAACCAGGGACAGTATGTAAAAATCTGTGTTTTTTTACATCTGTTTCTGAAATGTCCCTTACCGACGTCCTTTTGGTCTAAAAATCCAGAGATTATAGCTGCCCCACCTCTCCAGTACCTTCTCAGTCAATAGAAACATGTCTGTGTATACTGTGTGTACATGTATACTGTGTGATTTTATACTGTGTGTGTGTGTATACTGTTTGGCCCCATAATCTCTGATTGCCTGGGGGCCCCATAATCTCCTATTGCCCGGGGGTTCCATGAGTTGTCAGTCCGCCCCTGGTTGCAGGTAGTATTCAAACCCTTCGGGGTGGTGGAGATCGTGGCGGCTGATGGCCGATATATATGATGGCGATTTTTTTGGACCTATTTTAGGCCTTTTTTTTTTTTTTTCTTTTTTTTTATGTTAGGTTGATTTTTTTCTTTTTTTTTCCTACATCTCATAAAATCTATAAAAAAACAACGGACTACAGGCGCAATAATGAACCGTTTATATATGGCCAAGTTTGCTGCAATCAGATAATTGAGAACTCCACCCTATAAGGCGTGAATGATTCCAAAGATTAATGTGAAATAAGGATTGTGCTAACTGTTACCACCAGACGTAATTACCTGGACGTAATTTTGTGCTCAATTGCTCATCAAAAATATTTTTGAACTTTTATGTGCCGTACCTATGTAATTATATACCATCAACCTGTTTAAAAATAATAATAGCCACCAAACATGTCCTTTTTGCTAAACAGTAGTCATTAAACATTAATCATTAAAGTGCTGCTCCGTGAGGAGGAAACTAAATAAAAAATAATAATAAATAAAAAATAAAAAAGAATAAAAAAGTGAAAAATATAAAACTTTTACTCTGTTACAAATGTCCAAAGTGAGTGATCACTTCAAATACTAATCTATTTCTGCTGTGTTGAAAAGTGCTTCATTAATCATTAAAGTACTGCTCCAAAAAAAATATAAAATTATTATTCCTCTGTTACAATGAATGTTCACAGTAAGTGATCACTTCTGTGCTGATCTATTTCTACTATATTGCAAAGTGTTTCCACATCCACCAGGCAATAATATTTGTGACTTCACCACCACCTGTTGTAAAAAACTGCGCCTCTGGTTCATTTGGGATAACCACTCCACTTTTGGGCTTCACCACCAATCTCTCCAGGTAATGTATATGTACTCCTTGCTCCGATATGATCTCATGGGAATATATGAATAACCATCATGGTGCAGTATATCGAGGTTTTATTTAAAATATAGATTAAAAAATTGAAGGTGCCTGTATGCCGGCACTAAGCAAATCCAGCCTTGTATATATGAGGGGGCTCAGGTGCGCACCCTGATCTGTATACCACCCTCCGTATAGCGGCGTACGTTCCACTGTGGCCGATGTGCGTTCCACGCCTCGTTGCCGGACCGGAAGCGACGGACGAGATTTCCCAGCAGCCTCTACGCGTTTCGCAGACTAATTTGCGTCATCAGGAAGCTGCTGTTTACTTCTCTGCTGTCCCTTTATATACCCTACATCCTTGTTAAATTAATTGAGTTAGTTAATTGCTTGTTGTGCCCTCCCATCCATTGGCGTAATACCGGAAGTGCCGTTACCGCCATTTTAACTGTTGGGTGCCCATCCTATTTGTTTCCTGGTCCCTGAAGCGGCGCTTTTGCCATTTCTACTACTGGCAATAAGTAATACATTAGCCCACACTCCCTATGGCCAATAGTTTAGATGCTGTTTCGTTTCTTTCCCTCCCACGGTCGGATTTTCCAATGGAAAATGTCCTATCGGACCATGTTGTCGGAAATTCCGACCGTGTGTGGGCTCCATCTGACTTTTTCCGTCGGAATTTCCGATGGAAAAAGTTTGAGATCCTGCTGTATGCGTGTGTAGCGATTTCCGACGGACAAAGTGCCACGCATGCTCAGATCACATTAAAAGACCAAAGCTATTGGCTACTAGCCTCTACGTAGTCCCGTCGTACGCAACGAACGTCACCACGTTCAGGATGATCGGATTTTCCGACAACTTTGTCCGACCGTGTGTATGCAACACCAGTGTCGGACAAAAACCGTCGGAAAAAATCTGACGGATTTTGTGGTCGGAATTTCTGACCGTGTGTACGGGGCATAAAAGTTTTATATTTTTCACTTTTTTATTCTTTTTTATTTTTTATTTATTATTATTTTTTATTATTATTTTCATTTTTTATTTAATTTATTTTGTTTCCTCCTCACGGAGCAGCACTTTAATGATTAATGTTTAATGACTACTGTTTAGCAAAAAGGACATGTTTGGTGGCTATTATTATTTTTAAACAGGTTGATGGTATATAATTACATAGGTACGGCACATAAAAGTTCAAAAATATTTTTCATGAGCAATTGAGCACAAAATTACGTCCACTATACTGATATTCTATCTTATTATTTTTTATACTGGTGGTAACAGTTAGCACAATCCTTATTTCACACATCTCATAAAATCTAACAGTTAAAGCGGGAGTAAACCCGCTGACATTTTTTTTTTTTTTTTACACCTGTAAGGGAAAAGGCATAATGAGCTAGTATGCACCGCATACTAGCTCATTATGAAATACTTACCTTAGAAAGAGGCGTCGGTAACTCACCTGGTCCACGCCGAGGTCGCTGACATGTTGCCTCGGCGTGTCTTCCGGGTATCGCGACTCCAGCGATGTGAGTGGCTGGAGCCGCGATGTCGTCACTCCCGCGCATGCGCACGGGAGACTTCGTCCCGGCAGGGTTCGTATTCTGCCGGCCTTTCAGACGAGAATCCCCCGTGCGCATGCGCCGCTGCAGTCAGCGGCGTATTGCACGGGGAATATCTCCTAAACCGTAAAGGTTTAGGAGATATTTTTTGTACCTACAGGTAAGCCTCATTATAGGCTTACCTGTAGGTGAAAGTGGAAAATGTGACTTTACTTCCACTTTAAGTAATAAGAAGTGATACAGAAAATGTCTTCATTTAAACATTTATTAAACACAACAAGTGCACTTGTATGTATAATTTAGATTTTAAAAAAAAACTATGTATCGTAAATATTAAATACACAAAAAGGGGTAATCAAAACTTTTGGACGAAAAAAAAAAAATGGGCTAACATTTTCAAATTCATTAAAGTGTATTTTTTCCCAAAAAAATGCATTTGAAAGACCGCTGCGCAAATACCGTGTGACATAAAATATTGAAACAACCGCCATTTTATTCTCTAGGGTCTCTGCTAAAAAAAATATATTATGTTTGGGGGTTCTAAGTGATTTCAGTTGACCTTGCCATCCTGGCCATTATAGGTCCCGGCGCCTGGCTGTCCAAAGCAGACATCTCAGATGAGTTAAAACTGCTCCCTATCGCGCCATCCCTCTCTCGGTGGCACGGTATTAAGTGGACAGAGTCTTATTACTTCACCACCAAGCTGACCTTCAGGTTCAAGAGCAGCCTGTGGCTGTTCGATGTCTTCGCTCAGGCCCTCACATAGATTCTGTCACACCAAGCCCACTGTCAGACGGTCATCCACTACCTCGATGACTTCCTGCTCATCGAACAACCAGGCACACCCCCGGCAGATCTAGACAAGTGTTCAGCAACCTCAACGTGCCCATAGCAGAGCATAAAGTGGAAAGGCCAGGCATACGCTATCAAACTTCCTAGGTGTCACTCTGGATACGCGTGCCATGCAAACTAGCCTGCCTCCTGACTAACTAGCCCGTATCAGGAAAGTTATCCACGACTTCCAATGGAAAAGTGGAAAAACTGCGCTTGGTACCGTGAAATTAACCCTAAAGAGAAATGTAACAGCTGCAACTTATTGTGGGATATACACAAAACAAACAATAAAAAGAGAAGTTGCGCTATCCACGACTTCCCCCTGTCGCAAGAGTGCTCCAGATGGCAGTTGCAATCCCTCAAGGGCAGTCCTTTATTGCATGGTTTTAGTCTTTCTCATACCAGTGCAAGATCCAGACCGAGTTCTCAAACTAGACCAAGCAGCAGTAGCAGACTTAGCTATGTGGGACGAGTTCCTCACCAACTGGAACAGCGTTTCAATGTTCATCCCGGCAGTATCAGCTCAGTCACCACAGGTGTTCACCAATAACCTCCACAGGCTTTGTGGCCATTTGCGGACATTTTTTGCCAAACATTGGCCCCCAGAAATCCTTAGTCCCTGGATTCACCAAGTCCTCATCACTCTTCGAGCTGTATCCCATTGTGGCAGCTGCCCAGGTCTGGGGCCACACCTCGGCAAATGAACAATCAGGCCACGGGTATCACATATCAATGAATGGAGAGGGGTCAGAGAACTTAGACACTGTTGTGCAATAGATCACAGTGTGGTTATGTTGGGTGAAAATTTCCACGGGAGTTTGGGAAAACTCCATCCTAGGATATTCAGGGGGTGGAAGTAAATACCCAGATAGCAAGCAATTGTGCTGCAAGTTTGAAAATGACGTACTAAGCTATTGCTAGACTTGCCAGGCTTCACAAGTTTGTTGCACAATCACAGCCCAGTCCGCATTGCGTGACTCCAGATCAACTTTCTTTGCAAACATTCTGCAAGTCTGCTGCAAGATCTGGTTCAGTTATGTTGTGCAATAGTCATCCCACCACAGGGGTCACTGTAGACTTGTAGAGCTCTTGCTGTAAACTCCCCACCAGGGCCGGTGCTACCACTAGGCAAACTAGGCAGCCGCCTAGGGCGCACTGCTGCCTAGGGGCGCTCGGCCACTGGTTTCCCTCCGAGTTTGCATGCTCTGCAGGCTGCAGAATACAACTAACTAAGTCTGACAGGTAGTGTAATTAGAAGCGCAGCACTGGAGCCAGCGCTAGAGGAAGCAGAGCCAATGCTTTCTGTATAGCGCCGCCTTCTGTCACATGGACAGTGTAAAGGGGGGTGGAGCCGATGGTGGTGAAAAAATTAGGTTTTGCCTAGGGTGTCAAAAACCCTTGCACCACCCCTGCTCCCCACTGCAACTTTGCTTTTGCCCACTGCAAAGTTGCTACAAATTGGAAAAAAGTGTCAACTAGAACTTGTGCTTCAAGTGCTCTGCAAGTGTACAACTTGACAGAGAAAATCTGCAGCAAGTTAACAGACTTACAATTCAACACTGCCACAAATTTGTGGCAAGTTATCCTTGCTATCTGGGTAGTGACAGAGCTGCTGGAGCAATAAGAGGAGCTGGACAGGAAGTCAAACTGAGGCAAATGGGGAACTGACTACAATCACATCTGAAATGCATTATAGAAAAAGGAAATACTCCATGTATGAGGAGCGCACACAGCTCATATATGGAAGAGAAACTTGTAGAAAGTTATGTACTTAAATACACAGTTGCTTGTGTAATACATACAGTATATACTGTAAAACTGTTTTAGCTGACAAAATATTTAAGGATTGTATGTGATACTTTTATGCTAATGATTATACAGGATTTATATAGAGCCAACGGTTTCTGCGGCACTTTATAAAATACAGAGAATACATCACGATTAGGGATGGGCCCGGTGTTCGATTCGAACCCATGTTCGAATCGAACATCGGCCGTTCGTCCGCTCGTCGAGTCCAGAACTCTTGGGACCGTTCGCATCAAATTCGTGTGATGCGAACGGTCCACAATGCACTGCGCCAGTCGCAGTGCATTGCTGGCTGATGATTGGCCAAGCATGCACTGTGACCCCGCATGCTTGGCCAATCATAGCGCCAGCAGCGAGGAGAGCAATAATTGGCCACAGGCAGGATGCCTGTGGCCAATTATAGCTCAGGGGGTTTAGTACACGCCCCACACTATATAAGGCCGCCGCGCTGGCGGCCTTGTGTAGTGTGTTGTAGCGTTCAGGGAAAGAGTATTGATAGGCAGGGACAGTGGAACTGTGAACTGAAGTATTGATCATTGATTTCTGTGTGGGCAAAGTGCAGGGAAAGAGAATTGATAGGCAGGCAGGGACAGTTCTAAACACAGGAAACACATGCCACTTCACAGGCATACTTTAGACACCCCCCAGGTACCATATTTAAAGGAATATTTCACTTATTTTTTTTTCATTTTATGCATCATTAAAATGACTGCTCCAGAAAAAACGTCCATTTTTAAAACTTCTTTTTGCATTGATACATGTCCCCTGGGGCAGGACCCGGGTCCCCAAACCTTTTATATGACATTAACATGCATATTGGCCGTTATAATTAGCACTTTAGATTTCGAACGTTCACGTCCATTGTAACTAATAGGGTTCTAACGTTCGCGTGAACTTTCGGTCCGTTCGCAGGTACTGGTGCGAACCGAACCTGGGGGGTGTTCGGCTCATCCCTAATCACGATTCAATACAAGAGTTAAGCTGGCCACAAACAAAGGGAATCCAGTCAAAATTCAATCAGTGGGTGGCCCTGTTGCTTGACATCCTTCGAAAAAATGCCAGACAGCGGCTGTATCCAATCAGATGGTGGGGCCAGCTGTCAAAATACAGTAGCCACAGTGGGAGAGTCCTCCATCTGCATTGTATAGCATAGATCAGTGATTCTCAACCTCCAGAGGTTAGTAGGGGTTCCTTCAGCATTGGGCAATTTTTGCCTCTCAGATAAGTGACCCACTGACACCATTGATCTTTTTAGCTATCTGTAAGGAGGTAATTCTTCCCAATGACAACAAGTGTAAGGACCATTCTTCCCACTGACCATCACACTATTGTATCATGAGTTGTAGATTTCTCATTTTTAGCAGGGGTTCCCGAGCCCGGAAAACTATTTCAAGGGTTCCTCTGGAAAAGGTTGAGAAAGGCTGGCGTAGATGAAGGTGAATGCCCAGCCTTTGAAGAGTTCCTGCTCGTGAGAGCTTACAATCTAAACAGAGGGGCAAGTGATACAAAAAGTAGTAACAGTGCGGGAATGAGTTGTTTGAGAAAGTACAATTTGGTTGGTAGTTAGAAGTGGTATAGGCTTGCCTGAAGAGATTCATTTTTTAAGGATTGCCTGAAAGGGGACAGAGTTGGAGATAAAAATATTGGGGTACAGCATTCCAGGGGATGGAAAAGTCCTGAAGATGAGCGTTAGAGGAGGTGATAAGGGTGCGACAGATTCACATGGGAGGAGGTGACAAGAATCATAGAGATGAGCATAGGAGGAGGTGATAAGGACGTTAGAGATTCACATGGGAGGAGGTGACAAGGGTGCTAGAGATCAGGAGGATTTTGGGAGGAATGAGTATATGGATTTATTTTATTGGTTTGGCAATTGGAAGCCAGAGATTAGCAGAGAGGGGTGGTGGACACTGAGCCGATGGTAAGACTGGAGTTTCTTTTTAAAAATATACTATACAATACTATACTAACAATGCTATACTATATATTTTTTTTTACACCAAAACCTACTTTCCTCCTCTTCTCCTTTATTCCTGTCATTCTGCAGCAACTAATAAGCTTTAAAGAGAACCTGTGTCTACAACGCTGTTACATGGCACAGCTACGGCACATATCCTGTATTCGAAACTGCCGCTGTCCAAAAGCCATGTTGGTTCCTTGGAGGACAATTAAGTTCATATTAAGAATGTTGCAGAGGTGGACTTTGACGCTGACACTGTTTCTTTTGCCTCCAGCACTAGATGGCTTCTAGCTATTCAGGTAGACTTCCTTTTATTTAGAGAGTAATACTGCCCCAGTAACAGGCTCACAAAAGCTTTGGGATTCTTTGTTTCAGTTCTAACCTGAAAAAGCTGATGAAGGATCTAATGAAGGAACGAGATGTGATGCAGAAAGCGAGCAACCCCCATGTTCTCCGCCTCCTTGGAGTGTACGAGAAGGCAGAAGGCAGTCTTGTAGAACATGGACTGGTTATGGAGTATATGCCATATGGTTCTCTACGCACTCTGTTTGACAATATCCCAGCTGTCCCATGGGCTTTGAGGTTTCAGATTCTGCATCAAGTGGTCCTTGGAATGAACTACCTTCACAGTCTGGATCCTCCAATAATCCATCGGGATCTAAAACCCTGCAACGTCCTTTTAAATAAGCATTTAGATGTTCAGGTAAGTGACCTATGACACCTGAATGATACAGCATTAGTAATGAGGGGGGGTATACACATTGAATGTTTTATTTTAATCTCCCGTCCCGGTGACAACCCTAAACCTTTGGATTCTCCCTCACTTTCTGTCTCAGTAGCAATAGTCAGGACAATCTTCCCAACAGGTAAAACAGCAGCAATATGAATGCAACAGAAGGCCTAACCCTTCGAACATTCTATCCAAAACTTAGGTTCAATTTATACTATATATATAAAGGCAAAATCTTTTTTTTAAATATGCTATCTGCATTGTTTCTCCAAAGTTTGCCATCTACTAATGCATACAGCTTCATATCTCAGATGTTTCCAATGTAATGTTTACACGACCCCCTTGTCCAGAACAGGTGCAATCCTCCTTTCCACTTTAGCCATAGGGACTAATAGAGCCCGTATCCCCATAATGAGTTCCTGTACACCATTAGTAGATGTGCTGGATTCTAGTGGGTCACTGGAAGAGTTTAAGGAGAGTAATGCCCCGTACACACGTTCGGATTTTCCGATGGAAAATGTTTGATGGGAGCGCGTTGTCGGAAATTCCGACCGTGTGCAGGCTCCATCGGACATTTTCCATCGGAATTTCCGTCACACAAAATTTGAGATCTGGATCTAAAATTTTCCGACAACAAAATCCGTTGTCGTAAAATTCCGATCGTGTGTACACAATTCCGACGCAAAAAGTTCCACGCATGTTCGGAATCAAGCAGAAGAGCCGCACTGGCTATTGAACTTCCTTTTTCTCGGCTTGTCATATGTGTTGTACCTCACCGCATTCTTGACGTTCGGAATTTCCGACAAGATTTGTGTGACCGTGTGTATGCAAGACAAGTTTGAGCCAACATCTGTCGTAAAAAATCCATGGATTTTGTTGTCGGAATGTCCGATCGTGTGTACGGGCATTGGTCCCAACAATTCCAGGCATTGTATACAGCAGCATCAGAGACATGTGGTTTTATGCTCCTGAGGGTGGGGTGGGGTAATGTGGATTGTGTGCAGGTTTAAAGCATACCTGTATATTCCTATTATGGGGAGGCCAACAAATTCAGCCGATAGCCTTTTCCCCCACACTGCATTGTTCCACCACCCCTTCCAAAATCCAAGCACATATGAATTACACAGGTTCTGAGGCTAATTTAATGCAGGTAAGGCACCAAGTGAGTTTAATCTTAAATGAGCCCATAACCTCCTCTATCTGCTGTGGCCTACCCCAGCTAGTCCTCTTCACTAAACTGGTGGGCCACATTGTAGGTCCTATGGAGAATATGCTGCACATTCGCAGTGCATTGAGTGAGGCCACAGCAGGCGGAGGAAGTCATCAGCCTATTTGAAGAAAGTAGAAAGTAGGTGGCCAAGTGGGTACTCTAAACAAAAACTTTTACAATGGGGAACATACTTTTAAAAAGAAACTCTGAATTATGATGTATCAGGAAACCTACTTTGAGAATGGAAAAAGTAAGGAAAATGTACAGTATCTCCCACCACCATGTTTGAATATGACACCGTCTTGAAGTTCTCTTTGATGCCAGTATTTGACAACTCATATAAAATTCATTATAATTCTTCTTTAACAGATCACAGATTTTGGATTGTCTAAGATTGTAGGGGCTACTACTACTACTGCAATGCCATCATTTGAAGGGACAGTGTCCTACATGCCACCCGAAGCTCTAAAGGACATTAACTATAAGCCTTCAAAATCATATGATGTTTACAGGTAAGAAGAAAATGGCCATGGAATTATGAATTGCATTATAGTATTTTGAATCTGCATACATGATGAATAATAGTGACTGCTCTGTGTACATATCTAGGGGTTGATTTACTAAAACTGGAGAGTGCAAAATCTGGCAAAGCTCTGCAATGGAACCAATCAGCTTCCATTTTTATTTTGTCAAAGCTTAGTTGAACAAGCTAAAGTTAGAAGCTGATTAGCTACCATGCAAAGCTGCACCATATTTTGCACTCTCCAGCTTTAGTAAATCAACCCCAGAGTGTGAGAACTAGCTTCAAGTGGTAGTGCATTAAGGACATTAAGCTACTCACTTAATTCTCCTTTTTAAGGGCTTTTCGTGCTCATTTTTATTAAAAGAAAGTTCAACACAGTTTCAGAAATCAAACAAGTTTCCCTCTCATGCCGCGTACACACAAGCGTAATTCTCCAAGGCTTTTCCGATGGAATTCCACTCAAGCTTGTGTTGCCTACACACGGTCACACCAAATTCCGACGGTCAAGAACGCGGTGACGTACAACACTATGACGAGCCGCGAAAATGAATTTCAATGCTTCCGAGCATGCGTCGGAATTTTGCACGTGGGAATTGCCACAGACGATTGGAATTTCCGTTGGAAAAATTGAGAACCTGCTTTCAATCTTTTGCTGGCCCAAATTCCGCCAGCAAAAGTCCAATGGAGCCTACACATGGTTGCATTTTCCGACCAAAAGCTCACATCGGTCTTTTGCTGGCAGAATTTCCGATCGTGTGTATGTGGCATCAGGGGTTTTCAGCATTTATCTTCCATCCAAAGAACAAACAACATTAAGCCTCCTGGCCTTTGGTCTGGTCCCACAGACCGTGACCTTGTACCACTAAGTACGTCTCTAAAATGCTTGATGCATACACTTAGCAGCCCATTGCTGCTCTGGCTCCCATCTGTACTTCTGGATAGAGACCTTCGCTGTCTGCCAGAGTGGAGCTTAGAACCATGGTTAGGTCTCTACAAAAAGCCATGCACACCCCTGTGCGATCAGTGTGCCGATTTTTCGGGTTTTACCAGCTGATGAGGAAACTGAAAATACAGTTTCCTTTGGATTAAACCCCCCTGGAGCCCCTTAACCTGTGTGGATGAGAATCCTGAGTCATAACCTTTTTTTTACCCCAGTGGCAGGGTAAGACATTTTCACAATAGTTACAAACTATACATAACAAAAAAAAATATTTCTTAAACACTTGTTTTAAGTTTCAAATATTTTTATTTTCAATGCAAAGAATAAAGACAACACAAAGCTGTGCACAGACATGATACACAATCCAATGATAGACCATAATGCTGCGTACATACGGTCGGAATTTCCGATGGAAACAGTCCGATGGCACCTTTAATCAGATTTTCCGACCGTGTCTATGCCACGACCGTGTGTATGACCAAGGTAGGGATGAGCCGAACACCCCCCCGTTCGGCTCGCACCAGAACCCGCGAACGGACCTAAAGTCCGTGCGAGCTTTAGAACCCTATTAGTTATAATGGATGCGAATGTTCAAAATCAAAAGTGCTAATTTTAAAGGCTAATATGCATGTTATTGTCATAAAAAGTGTTTGGGGACCTGGGTCCTGCCCCAGGGGACATGTATCAATGCAAAATTTTTTTTTTAAAACGGACGTTTTTTCAGGAGCAGTGATTTTAATAATGCTTAAATTGAAACAATAAAAGTGTAATATTCCTTTAAATTTCGTACCTGGGGGGTGTCTATAGTATGCATGTAAATGGGGCGCATGTTTCCTGTGCTTAGAACTGTCCCTGCAAAAAGTGTAATTTTTGCAGGAAAGAAAGCTATTTAAAATCACTCGCGGCTAATGTGA
Organism: Lithobates sylvaticus; assembly: GCA_028564925.1. NCBI lineage: Eukaryota > Metazoa > Chordata > Amphibia > Anura > Ranidae > Lithobates > Lithobates sylvaticus. The sequence goes on from CM053038.1 coordinate 176,340,106, forward strand.
ATTGACGGCTCCGGTAACACAGAGAACAGTCATTCATTGAAAGTCATTCATAAAAAAAAAGTCATTGATAAAAAATAAAAAACATTTTTTAAAAAAAAGCGTGGGGGTCCCCCCAAATTCAATAACCAGGCCCTTCAGGTCTGGGATGGATATTAAGGGGGACCCCAGCCAAAAAAAAAAAAAAAATGGCGTAGGGTCCCCCTCAAAATCCACACCAGACCCTTGAGGTCTTGGATGGATTTTAAGGGGAACCCCAGCAAAAAAAAATGACGTGGGGTCCCCCTCAAAATCCTTACCAGACCCTTATCCGAGCACGCAACCTGGCAGGCCGCAGGAAAAGAGGGGGGACGAGAGCGCCCCCCCCTCCCGCCTGAACCATACCAGGCCACATGCCCTCAACATTGGGAGGATGCTTTGGGGGTCTGAGACCCCCAAAGCACCTTGTCCCCATGTTGATGAGGACAAGGGCCTCTTCCCCACAACCCTGGCCGGTGGTTGTGGGGGTCTGCGGGCGGGGGGCTTATCGGAATCTGGAAGCCTCCTTTAACAAGGGGACCCCCAGATCCCGCCCCCCCTGTGTGAAATGGTAAGGGGGTACAAAACTACCCCTACCATTTCACCAAAAAAGTGTCAAAAATTTTAAAAATTACAGGAGGCGGTCTTTGACAATTCCTTTATTAAAATCTTCTTTCTTCTTTCTTCATCCTTCGGTTTCTTCATCTTCTCCTTCCATCATCTTCTTCCATCGTCTTCTTCCATTTTCTTCTTCCTCCGATCCGCTTCTTCTTGTGCTGGTCTTCTCGTCCTTCTCGTCCGGCATCTTCTTCCATGGCGTCGGCATCTGTTCTTCTGTCGGGCCGCTCCTCGCAATGGGAGGCTCCCGCTGTGTGAGGCTTCGCTCCGTCTGACAGGTCTTTTATAACGGAGGGCACCTGGTGACCCCGCCCCCCTCTGACGTCATGGGGAAAGCCATAGGGAATTCCCCATGACGTCCCCGTGCGTCAGAGGGGGCGGGGTCACCAGGTGCCCTCCATTATAAAAGACCTGTCAGACGCAGCAAAGCCTCACACAGCGGGAGCCTCCCATTGCGAGGAGTGGCCCAAGAAGAGAGACCGACACCGACGCCGACGCCATGGAAGAAGATGCCGGACGAGAAGGACGAGAAGACCAGCGCAAGAAGAAGCGGATCGGAGGAAGAAGATGATGGAAGAAGAAGATTGAAGAAGATGCCGGAAGGAGAAGATGAAGAAACCGAAGGATGAAGAAAGGAAGACCAGAAGAAAGAAGAAAGAAGATTTTAATAAAGGAATTGTCAAAGACCGTCTCCTGTCATTTTTAAAAATGTTGACACTTTTTTGGTGAAATGGTAGGGGTACTTTTGTACCCCCTTACCATTTCACACAGGGGGGGGGCCGGGATCTGGGGGTCACCTTGTTAAAGGGGGCTTCCAGATTCCGATAAGCCCCCCGCCCGCAGACCCCCACAACCACCGGCCAGGGTTGTGGGGAAGAGGCCCTTGTCCTCATCAACATGGGGACAAGGTGCTTTGGGGGTCTCAGACCCCCAAAGCATCCTCCCAATGTTAAGGGCATGTGGCCTGGTACGGTTCAGGCGGGAGGGGGGGCGCTCTCGTCCCCCCTCTTTTCCTGCGGCCTGCCAGGTTGCGTGCTCGGATAAGGGTCTGGTATGGATTTTGAGGGGGACCCCACGCTTTTTTTTTTTTTTTTTTTTTGTGTTTTATGAATGAATGACAGTTCTCTGTGTTACGGGAGCCATCAATTCATTAGCCGCGAGTGCTTTTAAAATAGCGTTTTTCCTGCAAAAATGACACTTTTTGCAGAGACAGTTCTAAGCACAGGAAACCTGCCCCCCTTCACAGGCAACCTATAGACACCCCCCAGATGTAATACTGCAATGCTGTACTAACAGCACGCACACACAAATCCCCAGAAATTGCTGGCGCAATGCATTGCGGGCCGCTCGCATCACACGAATTTGATGCGAGCAGCCCAAATAGTTCTGGGCTCGCCGAACGGGCGAACGCCCGATGTTCGATTCGAACATGGGTTCGAATCGAACACCAGGCCCATCCCTAGCCCAAGGATATAAATGTGCAGGTACTTGGTGGAACCCCAAAAAGCTCTAATATAGAAACTTTGATATTTTCTAGCAGTGTTGAGCGCTAGCAAGTACCATTCTGCCTCACAAACCTTTCTATTGACTAGAAAGGGCTCCCATTGAAGTGATGGGGAAATTGGAAGGTGCAGAATGTAGTAGGTGGTGGGCTAGCTTCCCATATTGCATTGAAGTGTAAAAGTGTTCATTAAAGCACCCTGAGATCTGAGGCTCCTCAAGTACATAAGAAGACATAGGTATGTGAGAACCTGAATTCTAGTCCCCAGGTGACTTCAGTTACATTCTATATCAGGGTTTCTCAACTAGGGTTCCTCCAAAGGTTGCTAGGGGTTCCTTGAGCAATGACCAATGTTTGCCTCTTAGATAAGTTCTTACTGACACTAATTATCCTTTTAGCTATCTGAAAGGGGGAATTCTTCCCAATGACCACAAATGTAAGGAGCATTCTTCCTGCACTGAGCATCACACTAATGAATCATTAACTGTAGCTATAGTCCTTTTTAGTAGGGGTTCCCATAGACTGGAAAGTTATTTCAAGGGTTCCTCCATGTTGAAAAGGTTGAGAAATTTTGTTCTATATTTAATGACTGTTATACTTTATACCAGGGGTCTCCAAACTGCCGCTCGAGGGCCAGATGTGGCCCTTTGCTAGCCTTTATCCGGCCCTTGGAGCACTATTCCTCCTACTGACACCAACAATGGGGCACTATATCTTCCACCGATACCTATAATGAGATACTACTCCTCCTTCTATTGACCACCAACCCTGGGGCCATATTTATTTTCCCTAATGCTGGGCCCATGACATCTATTGCCCCTGCTGGCCACAATCTGGCCCTCCTAATGTCTGAAAGACAATAAGCTTGCCCTTTGTTTGAAAAGTTTGGAGAACCCTGCTTTATACACATAGTTGTTTAAAGGAAAAGGAACTTACTATAAACCTAGTGTTCCAGGAATAATTAGGAATAATAGCTTTATACTTTATTTCCTCCACAACCTTGCCTCTTCTTTTTTTGGCAGTTTTGTTTTTTTTTGGGGGGGGGGGGGGGGGGGAGGGGCGGCACAGGTACCTGGTTTTGACAGGTATCCTCTCCCACTTCTGGTCAGATTGCCACGGTAATCCACTGGAAGTTTTCCCTCCCCACCCTGCCCATAACATTATGGGACACATCACAGGTCCCAGAAGCTGGGGGACCATTCACAAAGCACAGCTCTGTGAAGCCACAAGGAATCACAGCCAGCTACCCACAGTAAACATGCCGGTGCTGGGGACCCAAAGACCGGCAAAGAACCGCTTTGGGTGAGGACAACACTGGACCCCTGGACAGATAAGTGACCTTTTATTAAAAGTCAGCAGCTACAGTGTTTGTAAACAGGGAGAAGGACCACTTTAAGTTCACACTTGAGTTTCTACAGCTGTTTTGGAGCTTTTTTGACATTTGTACGTGCAGTTTCAAGCGTTTGCAGGCCTGAGCATTTTCTGTTTTAGCCCAAAAAATTCTGGCTAATAGAAAAAGAAGAGGCAAGAAATTGCAAGGAAAACACACGTTAAGCGCATTTTCCGTCATTGTTCAGTTGCTCCCATTGAAGTTTGTAAGGACCAAAAAATGCAAAAGAAAATTCTGCCCTAGAGAAGCTCAGGTACCTACGCTGCAGTATATTCAATTTTTGTTCTTGGGTTTAGATTTAATGTATGTCTGGTATAACCTGGGTTCTAGATGTAGAAGTGTATCTAGCTCCAGTGTTATTTCTACCTGTGTTCACATCGCTTCCCTGGTGGGGGACTTACAGGGAGAAGTAGTGGGGTTGATTTACTAAAACTGAAGAGTGTCAAATCTGGTGCAGCTGTGCATAGAAACCAATCAGCTTCCAGTATGGTAGATCTACATCCTCTAATATGAATGTGGTTATTCAGAGGAGGTTGTCCATACACAAACACAAAGGGTTGTCAATATCATACATCTCTTCTGTTTCTTAGGTGTTCCTTCAGCAATAATCCTGTGCTGTGTAACTAAGGGTCAGAGGCCCGCGGTGAGTGTCCTAGATCGGTACCGTGATGTTAGAATGGTACCAGAAGTCAAAGAGTTAACTAACCGATGCTGGGATGACAATGCAGTGAACAGACCCAGCTTCCATGGTAAGTGTAATGACAACCTACTGTCTAGAAGTGCATGCAGTACATTAACCACTTGCCCACTAGGCACTTGTGGCCCAAGGCCAATTTTCAGCTTTCAGCGCTGTCACACTTTGAATGACAATTACTCAATCATGCAACACTGTACCCATATGGAATTTTTATCCTTTTTTCACACAAATAGAGCTTTCTTTTGGTGGTATTTAACTATTACTGTGTTTTTAATTTTTTACACTATAGAAAAAAAAACTGAATATTTTGTAAAAGAAATTTGTTTTTCTTAATTTCTCTTATAAAATTTTACAAAGTTGTATTTTTTTCTTTATACATTTTGGCCAAAAGTTATACTGCTACATTGCTTTGGTAAATAACCCAAATCAGTGTATATTATTTGGTCTTTGTGAAAGTTATGCCGCGTACACACGGAATTTCCGATGGAAACAGTCCGATGGGAGCTTTTCATCGGATTTTCCGACCGTGTGTATGCCCAACGGTCTTTTTCTGTCGTTATTTCTGACGGACTTTGGATTGAGAACCTGTTCTTAATTTTTCCGACGGAAAACCTTTCTATCGGATTTTCCGATCGTGTGTATGCAATTCCGACACGCAAAATTCCAACACATGCTCGGAAACAATTTGACGCATGCTCAGAAGCATTAAACTTCCCTTTTATAGTGCAGTCAAACGTGTTGTATGTCGCGGCGTTATTGACCGTAGGAATTTGGTGTGACCTTGTGTAGGCAAGACAGTTTTAGTGAAATTCCGTCGGAATTCCAATGGGAAAACCATCAGAGCTTTTTCCGACGAGAATTCCGACCGCGTGTATGCGGCATTAGGCCCCTTTCACACATGCAGACCGTTCATATCAGTTCAGTCACATCTTTTCAAAGAAAAAACAGATGGCGTTTTGAATTCATTTTTCATCATGTGCTCATCCGGTGCTCATCAGGTTTTCATCAGTTTATTTACATCCACTACCAATGCAAATACAGATAAAAAAAGTAACGTTTGTCAGTTTACATCCGTTTTTCACCCGATCTGTTTTTTTTAACGGAAGAAAAATTGAGCTTTGATCTGTTTAACAAATGTTGACGGATGCAGATGTAAATGGATGATCATCCATTTACATCCGTTTTTGCATAGAGATGCATTGATGTTCATTTTCCTCCTTCAACAGATGGATGAAAAATGGGAAAACGGGCTGCATGTGTGAAAGGGGCCTTAGGCAGGCCATACATAGGTCGAATTTCGAAATAATTTTCTTTCGAAAATCTTATCTAAGAATTTTTGTTCGAATTTTGCACCATTAGTGGGCTGCAGCAACCGCCAATGTACGTGCGGCCATTAAATTTGAGTAATCGGGCATGCTGGAAATTTTTGGAAAAACAAACAATTTTTTATAATCATTGATGGGAGAATCGTGCGAGAAATGTAATTAAAAAGAAATGCGCATGTGCAAGAAAAGAAAATTCCCGGAAAGAAAAGAAGATTCCCGACAACAAAAAATTTTTTCTGTAGCCACAGCAGGTGTCTTGGTTGATCGAATTTTGAAATCAATGGTGGCACCATTGGATCACAAAATGCAGGAAATTACTGATTTTCAAACAAAAATTCTTTAGAATTTTGACCATGTATGGCCAGCCTTATAGAGTCTACAAGCTATGGTGCCAATCATTGAGAATTGATCACACCTGATCACCTCCTGTCTCAAGAAAGGAGATAGGCTATCAGTACGATAGCCTATCTCCTTTCTTGTGACACCAGGTTGCAGTTTGCATATTCCAGGTGCATTTTGCGTTTTTTTTTTTTATGATTTTTATTGAAAATTTTCGAGACAAACATTAAAACATTGAAATAAGAGTGACACTAGCACATCGCCAGTTCGCTCCATGACCAACATGGTCAACTTTGACATAACCGTTTATCTATCTAACATAGGCAACTGACTATGTGTACACATGTGTGGTTTGAACACCGTTTTTATATGCGGGCGCTACTCACGTATGCATTCGCTTCTGCACGCGGCTTGGCGGGACGGGGTGCGTTAAAAATTATTTTTTTGATTATTTATTTTACCTTTTATTTTTTATTTTTACACTGTTCTTTTAAAAAAAAAAATTGTGCATTTTTATTCCTATTACAAGGAATGTAAACATCCCTTGTAATAGAAAAAAAGAATGACAGGACCTCTTAAATATGAGATCTGGGGTCAAAAAAACCTCAGATCTCATATTTACACTAAAATGCAATAAAAAAAAGTTTTGTCATTTGGAAAAAAAATAAATAAATGGCCTTTAAGAGCTATGGGCGGAAGTGACGTTTTGACATCGCTTCCGCCCTGCAATGGTATGTAGACGGGTGGGGGCCATCTTCCCCTCATTCGTCTCCATACCCAAGAAGGAGAAGCATCCAAGAGAAGCACCGTAATTGTAATTGCAGCTGTGCGACTGCCTTTCCGCACCCAGGAGCTCTAGAAGAGCTCCTTATTGCTTTGGGTAGTAGCACCTTATCTTCACTTTATTTTATGGACCCATGTAACCTAAGCCTGGCCAGTGGTAGGAGAAAATGCTGCATCCTTGGTAGTCAGTGGAAAGAAGAATGCTCCTTCGTTGGTGTCAGTGTGTGAAAAACTGCTCCATCATTGTCATCAGTGGAAGGGTGAATGCCCCAGCTTTATTATTAGTAGGGGTAGGAGGAAGAAAGCCACAGCATTGGTGGCCAGTGGGAGGAAGTATGCCCTAGGTGTGGTGTCAGATGGAGGAAAAATGCTACATTATTGGTGTCAAAAGGAGGAAGAATGCTCCACTGCCGGTTGTCAGTGGGAGGAAGAATGCTCCAGCACTGGTTGCCAGTTGGAGGTAGAATACCTTGGTTGGTTAATTGTAGGTAGAATGCACAAGTGTTGGTGGTAAGAAGGAGGAACAATGCCCCAGCGTTGGCGTCAGTGAGATGAACTGTGACGGAACCACCCAGCAACCCACTTGAGTTCTTCCGTCAGTAGGTGTGGGACAGAGGTCATGAACCCTCTGTCTTGCTGCCAGCGCTTCAGCTGGGAGTTCTTTAACATTCCAGGACTCAGTCTTCTGCTGGGGAGGGGGGCCGACTTCTCCGACTCCCTGGAACTTTGGAGTTGTTATCGGTGGTTGGCACAAAGCACTATGCTTTGCCAGCGTTTTCTGTTGGGGACCCAACATCATCCGCTCCAGCTAACTATTGGGGAGGAAGGCCGGCTTCCCCCACTCCCAGATTGTGGATCTGTTGCTGGGGAGGAAGGATGACCACCTTTTCTTCCCAACTGTGTATCTGCCTGTCACAGGTCAGCTGCGGAGCTGATCTGTGTCTTACTGGTTGCATACGTGTTTTACCGTTACTGCTGTAGGTCGGCTGGCACCTGTGGTTCCACAAGCTTGTGTTCAGCTCTTGCTGCACTTAGCAGCTATGGGTGTCGTCGGCTTTGCCTGATGCTTAGTATATCTTCCTTCCTGCTACTTCCTGTTCAGCCTCCCATGTGCCTCTCTATTTAGATTCCACTGAGACCAGTTTCTGGTTGCTTGAGCAACACTTGTTCCTGAGTGCCTTTCGTGCAAACTTTCCTAACCTGGCTTCTCGTGAACCGATCTCTTGTGTACCAACTTGGCTAGTTCTCCTGATTACGTTGTCTGCTGCCCGCCCTGACATTGGCTCGCTATCTAGCACTCCTTTTGCTCCATCCATCCGTGTCTGCACAGTGTCTTCAGGTGATCAGGGTGAACCTGGGGTCAACACGCAGCTAAGTCCAAACTCCCGTGAGGGGGTCCCTGGCAGAACACCTGCTGGCCCTTCGATTCCATGCCCTGGGGGATCCCGTGTCACCTGATCGCCTGTGGGCTCACACCAGTAGCACTGTGACACTGCCATTGGGAAGATGAGCCAGTTGCTCCATCTCCCAGACTCCTGGACTCCAGCTGTGGAACGAGGATGACTTCCTTCGCTCCTAAGTCACTACACTGCCATTGGGGAGGGAGGACGAATACCTCCTCTCCCTTCTCCCCCCTGGTCCAGATCTGCTGCTGTGAGTGACTGCCACCTTCATACCCTGGGCCTCCGGAACTGCCACGGGTGTGGGGCAGAGGTCCTGCACCCTCTGTTTGGTTGTCAGCACTTTAGTTGAAGACGTTTCTTGTAACTCCACAGATGCTGCTAGTAGGAAATCCCATGTCCCTGTCGGTATTGTGGGAGAAAGGCCGGCTGCCTCTTCTCTCAGGAAGGCTGAAGCTGCTGTTGGTGCTGGGCAGAGCTCAGTGATGTTCAGCCCAGATGCCAGCTTTTCTGCTGGAGCCTCACCAGGTTGTTCTTTCTCAGCAGAAAAGTCTATTAAATCCAAAGTCTCTAAAACTGGTGTCTGGGGATAGAGGTTCACCTTCTCCTGTCCGTGGAACCCAGAAGATGTTACTAGTGCTGGCCAGAGGCTAGCAGAGCTCTGCCCTGTTAGCACTTCAGCTTAAATTTCAGTAAGTATGTTACATCCTTCCATGAAAAGTCAATTAAATCCATGCTTTTTGTGATCTGTGGCTGCGGAATGAGGATGGCTTCCTCTTCTCCCGGGTTCTTGAACTGCAGCTGGGAAGATGAGCCGGCTGCTCCATCTTGAATACCCTTCTCTGGCTGCTGGACAGACGCGTTCCTCTATCCAAGCTCATCCTGTGCAGAACCAGGTTCATCAAGGTCAACATTTGCTGCATCCGCCATAAGGGCTCCGCTTCCATAGCTGTGGGTGGAGGTGGGCAAAGCACACTGTTACTCTGCCCCATTGCCGACACTTCAGCCAGAATTTCAGAGCTGTCAGCTGGTACTTCCTGATAGTCCCAGGCAAAAGAAGACCAGACTTGCTGCTGAGCAGAGTCTAGCAGCCGTCTGTAGGTGATCTCCAGCTCCCATTCCTGAATGGCTAGAAACTACAAATCTAGAGGGGTGGTAGCATAGTTTATGTTGGCTGTTGTTTAGCTATGGTAATTATATACCTGTTTACAGTTTGTATTGTTAGGGCAATATGATCAGGAGGGGAATGTAATCCTGTGGGGTATAAAGTATGTGTCTGAGTTTCAATAAAGAGTCATTCCTTTAGAGTTTACCTCACATCTTGTCTGTGTACGATGTGTGGGGTAAAAAGGGCTGATATTAGCTCTTGGCCCGCTAGGAGCGGTTTGGAGGGCAGGAAGCGCTGTTTGCCGGAAGGAATCACCTAATCTGGGTGCCAAGTGCTTCCATCACAGGAACAAAGCCCCATCCTTGGTGGCAAGTGGTAAGAAGAATGCCCCAGCATTGGTGTCAGTAGGAGGCACTCCCCAGTGTTAATGTCAGTGGAACATTCCCGAGACCTGGCTTGGGTCTGTGGGATCCTGGGAGTTTTTTTGGTTTTGTTTGGCCTCGGATACAATTTATTTTTATAAACCTTCTAGCATGTACTGTGCGGTGCCATGGAGATTGATTTATATTGGTTCCTTTTTTAAGACTGCAGTGAATGTACATCAGTGATGTATGAAGCTCATCAGAAGAAGGTGAGAAGTGCCGTTCGAAGTGTTGAAGATCGTCTCACAAATATGCATCCTTCAAATCAGGTACAATCAATCTATATTCTGTCACAATGGCTGCATGTTATGTGCATTTACACGTTAAGCTTCAAGCAATACATATCTGGTGTTAACTTACAAAAGGAGTAAAGGCATGTGCAAATCATGTGCAAGAGAAATTAAATCCCAAATGAACTTTCAGGTTAAATCAGCTAAGTACAATTTAGAAGCATTAAAACAAAAGTTGTGCAAATTCTTACAGTTCATTTTTTTATAAAACAGCTACAGCCCGAGTAAAAAAAAGCCTGTGCGCTGCCACTATGCTATAAATAAGGACCATTGTCTCCTGTGGGGAAGCAGTGGTCTCTTTGCAGAAGTCCGACGCAGCCCCTGCTGTTTTAGAGCTAGCGCTCTACCAATGAGTAGGGAGTGTGAGCTTTACTGATTAGGATCTCAGCAAAGAGACTACTTATTCCACACAGAGAGCAAGGGTCCATCTTTACAGAATGGCTTTTGCTACACAAGTGGCTGCTTTGTAATATGATGAAAAGTTTGAACGCCTTTTATGTTGATGAAACTAAAACATAAAACTGAAAGTTTAATGGGGTTTTAAAAAAAACAGCATGATTGGTTGATTGCAGTTAACACACCTCAGTGAACATTCACTACGCTAGGGCTTGATTTATAAAGGGAAGCGAACAGCGCTATTTGCCCTCTTTTATAGTCTGCCTCTTTCACACATTGCAGGTCCACATTTTTTTTGGCCATTCATAAAATGCATTGTGTAGGGTTATTTTTTTTTTACCAAAAACTGCCTCTAAGGGACACCTGTTGATAAAAACAAACTGTGCAGCTTTGACTAAAGTTGGATAATGCCCTTGCTATAGGTGTAGGCCATTTACATACCTCCCAAAGCCTTACTTGAAAACTCCTAGAGATGGCATCGCCTCATTCTGCCTAGTTGCTAGGACGTTGCCAAGGTACTCCCAGTCGTTACAGCTCACCCCCACCATTACAGGAGTGAACTCTTCAATCCCCACACATGTGTGGTCTACTACCTCCTCCATCGCAGCATCCCTGAGCTCAGCACTACTGTGACAGGGGTAAGAGAGAGCATGCAAGGGGGTTTGAATTAGCTAGGAGTGTCTTAGCAATGTCCTAGCAACAAGGCAGGATGGATCATGTCAACTCTGGGAGTTTTTCAGCAAGACTTTGGAAGGTACATACAGTAAATAGACTAAACCTATAGCAAGGGAATTATTCAACGCTGCACAGTTTGTTTTTTATTTACAAGCACCCCTTAACCTTTACCAAAAAACTGCCCGTGCAGGTAACGCCTTATTGCTTTAACAGATCACATAAGCAGGCTCCCCTCCTAGCTAGATTATGATAAAGGGGCCATACATAATTCAATCAGTGGATGGCCACTCTCCAAACCAACATCCTTCAACTGAAAAATCGAAGGAGTCAGGCAAAACTGTTGGCCAAACAGTGGCTGCATCCAGTCAGAAGCAGCCTGTGTTTGGTTATTCTGACAGCCAGCAGGCCCACCTGTCAAAATATAATAGGAGAGTCATTCATTGGTCATGAAGGAAAAAAATCTATATACCCTCTGTTACAGGAGTCTCACCACAATGACTGATTCTGACTGCCTTGGGGGAATGTTGGAGGAAGAATAGAAGCTCCTATGGCAAGATGTTGCCTTTGGACTCCCCTCCAGCATCCACCTATAGCTGAAAAGCTGAAATACTGTAATTTTGTGTAAACCAGAATTTTTTTTTTTTTTTTTTTTTAACTAACTACAATGTAAAAAAAATAAGTTACATGTAAGTGGTGTGCCGTGTGGTGCGGTGGCAATAATTCACACAGACGGGTGAAATAAAGAACTTGTATTAAAGTATGCAGAAACCATTCAAAACAGAAGGAGGAAAGACCACCCAACCGGGTGCACTCAGAGTTTTCAGCAATGTGAATGGTGAGATGTTCATCCGGACTGACCGCGCCTGTAAAGAGGGCAGAATGCGGCCTTGCCGTCTTGTGCCAAATCGGGAAGATGTCCAGAGGAGATGCAGACCCTACACTTTCCCTCCTTATCAGGAGCCTTTCCCTACTAGCTAACACTGTTCCCAATAGGCGGGGTACTTGTCCCTACGCTGCCTACTTATGAAAACCAAACCCGGGAGCCAGGGTCATAAAGTGATATTAAAGTCTTGTTTTATTTTGTTTAAAAATAACAAACATGTTATACTTACCTGCTCTGTGTAGTGGTTTTGCACAGATTATCCTCTTCTTGTATACCTCGTCGTTGCTCCTGGCCCATCCCTCCTGCCTCCTAGGGAATTTGTTTTGTTCCAAATGATCTTTTTAACGAATTTGGACAAATTAGTTAATTTGGAAACATCCGAATTAACGAAAACACGTTTTCATAAGGCGGCACTAATGGGCACTGATAGGTGGCACTGATAAGCACTGATGAGGCGGAACTAATGTTTGGCACTGATGGGCACTGATGGTTAGAACTGATGGGTGGCACTGTAGGGCACTGATAGGTGGCACTGATAAGCCGCACTGATAGGTGGCACTGGTAAGTGACACTGATAGGCAGCACTGATTTGTGGCACTGATTATTAGACACTGATGGGCATTGATTGGCAGCACTGGTGTGCATTGATGGGTGGTACTGTGGGCACTGGTAGGTGGCACTGGTGGGTACTGATAGGTGGCACTTGTAGGTGGCACAGAGAGGGCACTGGCAGGTGACACTGGTGGGCACAGCCGTGGCTTTCTGAGTGAGGGGTCGATGTCGCGTGAGGAAAAAAAAATAGCCGATTACCAGCTCTGTTTACATCACGTGATCAGCTGTCATTTGCTGACAGTTGATCACGTGGTAAGGGGCCGAGATCAACCCTTTACTCTCATAGACTCGGTGATCACAGAGCATGCCATGCATGACCCGCAGGGTCGCGCAGACTGCGCTTGCTTGGGAGGACGTCCATGGATACCCTCCCGGCAATTAAGGCCCGCGCTGCAACCAAGTAGTTTAAAAAACGCTGCGCAAATACAGCGTGACATAAAAAAAATGAACCACACACAATTTTTTTCTCTAGGGCCTCTGCATAAATATATAATGTTTGGGGGTTCTAAGTAATTTTCTACGAAAAAAATCAGGTAAGTACGTTTTTAAAAACAAAAGGGAAATTAATGATTGAGTGATGCAATTGTTTATTTGATGAACATCAAAAAAGCGTCATGGTTCAACATTTAAATAAGGTTTGATGTTTGTTATTGTTTTTGTTATGATGATCATCATAACATTTTTCAGTTTAAGTTTGTCATCATAAAAAAATTTAATAATTTAACACTTTTTTTTTTTTTTTTTTTCTAAAACAGCAAGCTGAATCATCTGGCTATATTAGTGGAGGTACAGAGGCACTTCTTAAAGGTAAGTAAAATGATTAACACATATATAACACATTTGCAATTTTTACTCAAAAATTAAAACTATTTTAATCACTTAAGATGACCCTTTCTTTGCCCATGAAGGACAAACTAAAATGATCACTTAAAGTGGAACTTTATGTAACCACTAAAAAAGGGTGAACAGGCAGGGTTTTTTAATGCGCTGTGGCCCATCCAACAAAAGTGGCAAGCAACCGATACCTGGAAGCCGACCGCTGACTTTTTCAAGCTCCAAAATGCCTCATCCCTTAACTTACACCCCCCCCCCTCCTAATTAGCATATACTTACCACTTCCACATTCCTGTTCAACTGACAGTAGAGAGATACCCATCTCGCAACTAACAGGTCCCTTATGATTGGCCCAGCGCTGTCACGTGAGAGTAGGGAAGGAGTCTATAGCCTTGTGTAAGTTCGGATGAGTCAGTTTAGGGGAAAGGTGAGTTTATGCTCCTGGAGGTTTAAGGAAAGGGTCACTTTAAGATCTAGACTGCAAAATGTTATCAGAATGCATATATTTTATTCCTTTGACAGCACTGCTGGAGCCCCCTAAAGTACCGCTACTTCCTCTTTAGCTCTTTTGCAGCACATAGGGCCTGAGCAGCCATAACACGTCTCTGTATGGAGAGTCGGGGTATAGGGTGTACCCAAACCAATGCAAGTTCCACTGTAAAGCCAGTATTTGCACGACATGACTAATAATATATGGCTTTAATGGTATGTTTAACGTTTAACCAGCTGGGACGCAGATAGAAATACAAACTTGGTAGAGGGTCTGACACTATCCAAAATAAATAAAAATGTCTTTACAGTTACAAAAGTGAATTATTTGGGAGCTATGTTTACTTACCTTCCTGGAAACAGATGGCACAGCTTGGTACATCATGTATGTTTATTCATGTTTTAGCCTTAGAAAATGGAGGAATGAGTCAAGTTTCTAAACAGTTAGACCGAAAAGTATCTGGAGAAGATCCAAAGCCTCTTACGGTAAGATAAAAACAACAAAATTCTTGCCAGCACTTTTTTTGAAGGCTATAGTAAGTTAAAGGAAAGTTGTTAGGGCTAAATTTACACCTCTTGGATCAGACTTCTGTAGGTAAAGTGGATCTTTACACTAAGTTACACAGCTTCTACCCAAGGACTGCTAGAGAGCTTTATGTACAGGTACTGTTAGATAGGATCGCAAAAGGACAATCAATAGTAATTTTAAGCCAGAAAATATTTGGACAATTTTCTGTAATGCCGCGTACACACGACCGTTTTTTACGTCGGAATAAACTCCGAAGGTTTTTCCAATAGAGTTCCGCTGAAACTGTCTTGCCTACACACGATCACACCAGTCCGACTGTCTAGAATGCGGTGATGTACAACACGTACGACGGGACTAGAAAAAGGAAGTTCAATAGCCAGTACCCAATAGCTGCCATCTTGTACTTGCTTCAGAGCAAGTTGGGGGGTCAGCCAGCCTGTCAGTGTTCAGACCATATGCCACACACTGCATCAAATTGATCTGCATGGCTGTCGTCCCAGAAGGAAGCCTCTTCTAAAGATGATGCACAAGAAAGCCTGCAAACAGTTTGCTGAAGACAAGCAGACTAAGGACATGGATTACTGGAACCATGTCCTGTGGTCTGATGAGACCAAGATAAACTTATTTGGTTCAGATGGTGTCAAACGTACAAAGACAAGTGTGTCTTGCCTACAGTAAAGCATGTTGGTGGGAGTGTCATGATCTGGGGCTGCATGAGTGCTGCTGGCATTTGGGAGCTACAGTTCATTGAGGGAACCATGAATGCCAACATGTACTGTGACATACTGAAGCAGAGCATGATCCCCTCCCTTCAGAGACTGGGCCGCAGGGCAGTATTGCAACATGGTAACGACCCCAAACACACCTCCAAGATGACCACTGCCTTGCTAAAGAAGCTGAGGGTAAAGGTGATGGACTGGCCAAGCATGTCTCCAGACCTAAACCCTATTGAGCATCTGTGGGGCATCCTCAAATGGAAGGTGGAGGAGCACAAGGTCTCTAACATCCACCAGATCTGTGATGTCGTCATGGATGAGTGGAAGAGGACTCCAGTGGCAACCTGTGAAGCTCTGGTGACCTCCATGCCCAAGACGGTTAAGGCAGTGCGGGAAAATAATGGTGGCCCCACCAAATATTGAGACTTTAGGCCCAATTTGAACATTTTCACTTAGGGGCTACTCACTTTTGGTGCCAGCGGTTTAGACAATAATGGCTGTGTGTTGAGTTATTTTGAGGGGACAGCAAATTTACACTGTTAGACAAGCTGTACACTCACTACGTGTTGTCACATGAAAAGATATAATAAAATATTTACAAAAATGTGAGGGGTGTACTCACTTTCGTGAGATACTGTATATAGTTTAAAATTAATTTACTTTTATAAGCACTGATAATACATTTGGTTTTTATTTATTTATTTATTTTTTATTCTTTATTTGCGAAATAACAATACAGTAACTGTAATCATACTTGGTTACAAAGGGCAGAACTTGTTGCATTTACAATATCTGCGAGTCTCGACTTTCCAGAGCATAAGATGATTATAACATTTTACATCTCTGGGTCGCGACTACTGTGTTCCCATTCTGGGATTGGTTTTTATTTTCAGCAACATCATCATATGTAATACAATTACACTTATGACCAGTTAAGATCAAAGCACTTTTTCAGCTCAAAATTGTTATATTAGACCCAGATCTGACCCAAAGACCAATAACAAGCAATCCAAAACTTCAGATTACATGAAATTCTAAGGCTGGCCATACATTATACAAAACCTAATAATATGAGGTCAAATCTAAACACTTTTAATTTGTGTGCAATCAGGGAGGCTCTTGTACTACATACTTGAAGGTAAATTTAAAGGAAATTAAATAAGGAAATTGTATAATGCAGGGCTCAAAATTTCAAGTCCTGAGCTACTAGCCAGGCCTTAAGGGTTACTCGCCACCAGTTGCCCCGCCCAACCCCTACCCTGCCCCGCCCCTAAACCCGCCCTCATAAATTATCTCATTAAATGACACCTTTAATGTTTTATGCAATTAAGTTATAAAAATATTAACAACCTTAATGTTAATGCAGCCTGTGTCCCCCCCATGTGCAGCCTGTGTCCCCCCATGTGCAGCCTGTGTCCCCCCCCCATGTGCAGCCTGTGTCCCCCCCCCCATGTGCAGCCTGTGTCCCCCCCCCATGTGCAGCCTGTGTCCCCCCCCCCCCCCATGTGCAGCCTGTGTCCCCCCCATGTGCAGCCTGTGTCCCTCCCCATGTGCAGCCTGTGTCCCCCCCCATGTGCAGCCTGTGTCCCCCCCCCCATGTGCAGCCAGTGTCCCCCCCATGTGCAGCCAGTGTCCCCCCCCATGTGCAGCCAGTGTCCCCCCCATGTGCAGCCAGTGTCCCCCCCCATGTGCAGCCAGTGTCCCCCCCATGTGCAGCCAGTGTCCCCCCCATGAGCAGCCAGTGTGTCCCTCCCCATGAGCAGCCAGTGTCCCCCCCCATGAGCAGCCAGTGCCCCCCCCCATGTGCAGCCAGTGTCCCCCCCCATGAGCAGCCAGTGTCCCCCCCCATGTGCAGCCAGTGTCCCCCCCCATGTGCAGCCAGTGTCCCCCCCCCATGTGCAGCCAGTGTCCCCCCCCCCATGTGCAGCCAGTGTCCCCCCCATGTGCAGCCTGTGCCCCCCCTATGTGCAGCCAGTGTCCCCCCCATGAGCAGCCAGTGTCCCCCCCATGAGCAGCCAGTGTGTCCCCCCCCATGAGCAGCCAGTGTCCCCCCCCATGAGCAGCCAGTGTCCCCCCCATGAGCAGCCAGTGTCCTCCCCCATGAGCAGCCAGTGTCCCCCCCCATGAGCAGCCAGTGTCCCCCCCATGAGCAGCCAGTGTCCCCCCCCCCATGTGCAGCCAGTGTCCCCCCCCCATGTGCAGCCAGTGTCCCCCCCCCCCATGTGCAGCCAGTGTCCCCCCCCCATGTGCAGCCAGTGTCCCCCCCATGTGCAGCCAGTGTCCCCCCCCCATTTGCAGCCAGTGTCCCCCCCCCCATTTGCAGCCAGTGTCCCCCCCATTTGCAGCCAGTGCCCCCCCCCATTTGCAGCCAGTGTCCCCCCCCCATTTGCAGCCAGTGTCCTCCCCCCCATTTGCAGCCAGTGTCCTCCCCCCCATTTGCAGCCTGTGTCTCCCCCCCATCTGCAGCCTGTGTCCCCCATGTGCTGCCTACCTGTGGAGGAGAAGAGAGGAGAGCTGCCACTGGGAGATCACAGCAGGGAACATTCAGACTTATGTTTCATAAGCTGTGAGTGTTCCCCCGCGGCGCGCCGTCACATAAGCTCCTCCCCTTGTCCGGGGAAGTTTGATATAGGTCACCCGTCCTAGGATTGGACGGGTGATCTGTCTATCAAAGTCCCGGAAAAGGGGAGGAGCTTATGTGACGGCGCGCCGCGGGGGAACACTCACAGCTTATGAAACATAAGTCTGAATGTTCCCTGCTGTGATCTCCCAGTGGCAGCTCTCCTCTCTTCTCCTCGCCAGCCCTCAAAAATCACTCGCAAAATGCGAGTGTGCGAGTGTAATTTTTGAGGGCTGGTATAATGTATGGCCAGCTTTAGGCTTGGGTATCCTTTCTTTCTTGGGCCTGGGACCATTGTCAGAAAATCATTGTACTAAAAAGCAAAAGAAAGGAAAACCAAATTGGGAACCAAATTACTGTCTCTACCACTTTGTTTCATTGTATGCTTCAAGTGTCACAACGATCAAGGTAGCCAAGGGTGTCTTGGGTCTTTTAAGACACTAGCCATCTCCCTGCATAGTAAAAATAAACTGGGGTAACTACATTCTGATAGTTATTTTGCTAAGAATGGACAACATAAACGTACAGAATGTTTATGCTAGCTTCATTTTTTCTTATAGGCTCTTGAGACTGTTGGAGACACCAATAAGAAGGAAGAAGATATTTCCTGTACAGGTCAGTAACTCTAATGTACAGTAGAGTGCTGGTAGTAAAAGTCAGTGAAAAATTGCACTAATTATATCTTGTCTTCCCTTCAGGAGGCCCTAAGGATAAGCTTGTAGAAGCTCGTAAGAAATCTGTTGACTGCGATAATATCAAGAGCAGGTTGAGCAATGAAGGTGTAATTTCAAAAGATCAGCGAAAGATAAATTCCCCAGCCAGCAGAGTGCTTCCTTACATCTCAGGTGTCCCCCCTCCATTGGAGCCCTTCTATATCCCAGCAGCGGTGTCTCTGCCGCCAGGCAGAGGGGGAACAAAATAGAGGTGGAGCCGGCCGGCTACAATAGAAATTGAGCTGCGGCACCGCCCACCCCTTTTCACAACAGGTCACAGATGACAGACAGACTGCGGGGGGTGGGCGTCACCGTAGCTCTATTCCTATTGTAGCCACTCGGCAGGCTCCGCTTCTTGTTTCTAAGTTGTCTTCTGGAAAATGGCGGTCGGCAGACACATTATCTCCATGAAAAATCATGAAAAAGGGGATTTCCCGGGAAATACTAAAATCAGGAAAAGGGTCTAAATCCCGGGAATGTCCCGGGAAATTCTGGACTATTGGCAACTATGAAACTGGAGAGTGCAAAATCTGGTGCAGCTCTGCATGGTAGCCAATCAGCTCCTAACTTCAGCTTGCTCAATTAAGCTTTGACAAAAAAGAACTTGGAAGCGGGCTGGTTTTTATGCAGAGCTGCACCAGATTTTGTGCTCTCCAGTTTTAGTAAATTAACCCCAATGTATTTTTTGCATTAAAGTTCCTTACCTGCCTGTACGCCCTGTCCACTGAGCTTTGCAAGTACAGCTCAGTGTACAGAGTTGGCAGTGCCAAGATTAATGAGCTCCTGCGCATGTGCTGAACTGGCCTCATCTCATCCGAGCCAATAAAAATGTCTCAAGATTAGTACCCGGAAGCCGACTGGGCTGAAGATGTCAGCGGCTGGCAGGCAGCTCTGGGGCACTGCAGTGCCGGAGAGAAGATTATAGTCCTGCTTTAACTTTTTGTTAATCAGTTACGGGTGATGGGCATACTACATATGCCCATAAAAAATGTAATGGAGGTACACAGGGTGTAGTATGCCCTGTTCTGCTCCTCTGCAGCTCTCTCTGCAGCCACCCCTTCTTCTTGGCCACTCCTCCATCCCTGGCCTGAGCATTGGTGATTGCAATACAATGAGCCCTGCACTGATGGTGATGCCACCCTGCTTTTAGTGGCTCGAAGTGTCCTTGCTGCTAGGCAGTGGCTCAGTGCTGCCTCTTTTTCTTACATCCCCTCTTATTGGCTGCAAAACTGTGATGTTCTATTTGAGTATCACAAGCACGGGGCTCTGGACTTGTTCCTGATAGCATCTGTACTGACCCTTGCCTGCTTAGCAGGCTCCCTCCCTGATCACAGCTTGCCCTGACCTCTTGCATGGACTCGGATTCTTCTTTTCATTGCCACCTGCCCTGACCTTTTGCCTGGAAATAGACTACCCTACTGACCATCCTCAGGGTTGACCATTGCTTAAATAATAGACCTTTATAGCTGTTAGCCAGTCCTGTTCTCAGCACTAGAGATGTGCACGGAATCTCAAACGGAAACATTTGTTTAGTTTTAGATTAATTTGTTAGGTAAATCATTTAGTTTCATCATATTAGTTATGTTTAAATGATTTGTTTTCAGAATTAATTTTGTATGTTTGGATTCAGATTCATTTCATATATTCGTTATTTACGAATTGATTTGTTATTTTCAGTGACTTGAGAATTTGACTGCAACTTTGGCTAATCATGATGTAGCACCCTGATGTTTAGGCAGGGTTACTCCTAAATTTACCTGCCAGGTGTATTTGCCTTGGCTCATTGTTAGGGATCAGTTGAGTTCACCCTAAGTCTGGAATTGCTGCACTTCTCTCTTCTGCCACTGGGTGGCCGGGTATCAGACAATGGCAAAGCAAGGACAGATTAGGAGTGTACGAGGTATCTCAGCCAATGGGCAGGGGTTTTCTTAAAACCCTTGGCATGCTGGGAGAACCTATATATTTGGGTGGAGTCAGGTGATCAGGGTTTTGCCACCTGGACGGCTGTCTGGGTGGATGTGTGTTGTGCTGCCTGGGCTGCTAGGCCGGAGTTTGGGCCTATCACGGGCACATCTGGCTGATGAGCTGTCTGAGGGTCTATCCAGAAGCAAGGGAGCAGCGTAGGGTTGGGATTGAGGCTTGCAGTCCAACCAGAACTGCCGGTTCTACCGGCCAGAGAACCTGACGTGGTCGGAGGTAGAGGGGAAGATGTCACCACTAAGGGACCATCCACCTTGTTACCAGGGACCACAGTGAGTAGCTGAAGCAAATAACGGAGCAGTACTCTCACCAACCGGGGATGGTAGGGAATCTGGAAACTTCAGCAGGTGCTAAGCCAGGGACTCAGCCAGAGGGGTGACGCTTGAGGAGTATCTGGAGTGCCAATCCAGGGACCCATCAGGGAAGCAGGGGTGACGCTTGAGGAAGATACTAAAGTAAGAAGATTTAAAGAGCTCACAGGATTCAGTGGCAGTGAATCAACAAGTCTAGAGAGACTGGGAGCTCAGTGGGCTGAGAATCTACAAGAAGTGACTGTATAAAAGTAAAGGAGTTTGTTACAACTTGTGTTAGGAAATGTCCTAAGACTGTTGCCATAGGAGACAGCGCTCCTACACATGCAGATGCTGTGTCTTGCTGGGTGCCTTTCCCTGCATGGCTGTCTACCTGTGGAAGTCTGAGTCTGCCAATTGACATTGCAACTACCTAAGGTTGTCCTGGCCTAAACCCTCTCTCCTACTATTCTTTTGAAGAGAAAATAAATCTCTTTGCATTCAAGAAGTGTCTGGCGCCCATGAATCTACCTTACATTACACCCACTATGCCTTGCAACCCACTCTACCAGCTAGTAAACACAATACCGAAACCGGAAGTGACAAAATCCTCATTGCTTCCGGGTTTCTAGTGTCACAGAGAGGAAGGAACAACATCAGTTCTTCTCTGTGCAGTCCACAGAATGCAGTGGCAAACCAGCTGTCAAAACCAGGTACCCGCTCCCCCCCAAAAGGTGCAAAATGTGGTAGCGGGGGGGCAGACTAGCGAAGCTTTCCCCTTTTGGGTGGGGCTCCACTTTAACCACGCCTCTTAAGCCCCTCCCATTGTAACCTCAATTTGGCCACACCCACTATTTACCGCTGCGCACGTAGCACTCTGCATTACTTTTCTACTTGGCATGCCCAACAGTGCTCTTAGGCAATCTTAGCAACACCCCTAGCACAATAAAACCCATGTCCACTCTTTACTGTGGCACACTAAGCACACCACTTTTTTTTTTTTTTAAACAGGGTCCAACTTATGATCTTGCACACAGGCCCACTGATTTTATAAAACTCCCTGTCATCCACCTCTCCCCCCACATGTATCTCCGGGTCCTTGGCTCCTTCTCATCCACCTCTGTTATACAAAACCGCCTAGTCTATCATCCATTCATTTTTTCTCCCACCAGCTGTCACTCATCTTCTGCCTTACCTACCCCGCATGTTTCTCCAGCTCCCTGTCCTTCTCTCATCCTACATCACTTCACTGATTGCCACCGCTCAATCTCCATTCCCTTTACAGCCCCTAATCCACAACTGTCATCCACCGCCACCGCCCTGTCATCATCTCACCCACTCACCAGCTGCCATCACCAGCCACCTATTCTTTTTTTGCCACACTATTGGGCAGTTTATACATTCCTCTTGCCACCTATCAATTTTCCAAACCTCTCACCACCCCCCCCCCCTTTAGATGTCTCCCCGTTTGGCCTGGTGGATAACCCCATCCCTACCAGGGTGGGCAAGGCTTTGGTCAGCCTACTTCTTTTTTATGCCAGGAAGGCTATCGCCATACACTGGAAGAAAAGGCCCCTCCCCTCCATTTCCTTTTGGAAACAACTAATAAACAATAATCTCCCACTTTACAAGGATACTTATACTAATCGTGGATGCCCAACCAAATGTGTTAAAATATGGTGCAAGTGGTTGGCAGATCTTTCCACTGCCTTCTCTTAATGTGATGTGGATGTGGTTTTGGTGCCCATACGTCTTTCAGCATTAAGAACCTCATTTTGTTTTGTTTTGTTTTTCATGTATGAATTCATCTAGAAGTTACTCATGCTTATGTGAAAGATCCATTTATGCCATTTATTTAGCACCCCTGCGTGGGTAGCACAACAATGCCTTATTGTTGTTTTGTTTGTATGTTTAGTACTTTAAAACTCAATAAAAAAAAAAATATTTAATTAAAAAAAGATCACAGTTCATAGAAGAGGCCCACGGAACCTTCAAGATTTGAAGAACGGGCCACGATCACACCTGAGCAATGCATGTGACTAGTTTCTCCATACAGGAGGAGTATTGAAGCTGTCATTACTAACAAAGGATTTTGTACCAAGTATTAAAAACATCTCAGCTAGCAGGTTCAATACTTTTTCCCTGTGTCATTCCATTTTATTACACAACATTTATGAACTTATTTGTCTTGGTCTCTTTGTATGTATGGATTGCATGGGTTGTTACTGACATGTGGGGAAAATTTCATGTCAGTAGCACCTTTAGAAATACATTTACCGTATTTATCGGCGTATAACACGCACTTTTTCCCCCTTAAAATCGGGGAAAGTCGTGGGTGCGTGTTATACGCTGATCCCCCAAAAAAATGTGCCAAAAAAAATCAAACGGCGATAAAAAATAGCGACCGCCGTCAAAAAAAAAACGAGCGCCGCCGAAAAAGACCGATCTGACTGCTCGGCTCCGCTCACAGTCCCGCCTCCCTGCGCTCACTTCCGAAACAGCAGGGAGGCGGGACTGCGAGCGGAGCCGAACAGTTGGCTCTGTCTTTTCCGGCGGCGCTCGCTCGGTCTTTCTAGGTGGCAAATTTAAACGTGGGCAAGCTGCAAATGACGCTTAAATGTAAGTTTTTTTTTTTCCCTAAACTTCCCTCCTAAAACTTTTTTTCCTTGTTATACGTAGAAAAATGGTGACGTGTTCAATACTTATTTTACCCGCTATTTATATACTGTATAGTATAATATCCAATGGTTGCCACTGCACACATATAAGAAATAAAAAAATGGGCCTGGATGCACAGCAAAGACTGTAGTTCATATAATTAAAAAAAAAACGCACAATGCATAACAAAGGTTTAATTTTGACGTTTCAACAAGCTCGTCTTCCTCAGGAAATGTCAAAATAAAACTTTTGTTATGTGCTGTGTGTCCGACCCATGAGTGCCGCTCTCTTTTTTGGATTTTGTATATATATAAAATAAAAAACAAAAATCTTTTTGTGGAAGAAAAAATAAATAAATTATATATATATATATACACACACTGTATGTGAAAGCCAGTATGGATAACAATGGTGATGGAAAGCAGTGATAATCAGAACAAACACATTTTGAGGGTTCACACACTTCCTTCACCAAGGCTTGTCTAATAACTTCAATAAAGCCTGGACTCTTTTTGGAAGTGTTAGGGCAGCACAGTGGCCAATTTTTTTTAGCACTTCCACCTAGCAGCACTAGGATCGTCAGTTCAAATCCCAAACACAGCACTACTTTCTTGGAGTTTGCATGTTCTCCCTGTGCGGGTTACCACCGGGTACTCCGGTTTCCTCCAACACTCCAAAAAACATGCTGGTAGGTTAATTGGCTCCTGTCTAAATTGACCGTAGTATGTATATGTAGGAATGTGAGTTAGGGACCTTAGATTGTAAGCTCCTTGAAGGCAGGAGCTGATGTGAATGTATACAGGGCTCAAAATTTCCAGCTACTAGCCAAACCGTCCCTAAAAACACCCTCATAAATCATCTCATAAAAATTACACTGTTAAATGTTTCATGCAGAATTAAGTTACAAAAAAATACTAACAACTCCTCTATCAGTGCCCATCAGTGCAGCCTATAAGTGCAGCTTATCAGTGCCCATCAATGCAGCCTCACCAGTGCCCCTCAGCACAGCCTCATTAGTGATGATCAATGCAGCCTCACCAATGCCCATCAATACATCCTCACCAGTGCCCATCAGCCCAGCCTTACCAGTGCCCATTGATGCAGTCTTATCAGTTCCCATCAATGAAGCCTCACCAGTGCCCATCAATGCAGCCTCACCAGATCATCACACAGAGCGGGGATCGCCCACTGTGACAGCTTTGATTTGAATTGCCCAGTGCTCACAGTCACACACAGTCCTGCCTCCTGGATCAGCTCATATGGTAGACATCACATGTCCCGGCGTTTGACCAGTGTTCTGTCTATCAAAGGAGACAGTTCAGGAGGTGGGACTGTGTGTGACTGTGAGCCCCCAGCAATCTAATTCAAAGCTGTCACAGCAGGCAATCCTTGCTCTGTGTGATGATCCAGCCGGCTCTCCTCTTCCTCTCCTCTCTCTTCCCCTGGCTGATCGCTGGGAGAAGGGCTCCCATTCAACCTCGCCTGCCGGCGGTTCTCGCCCCCCTCCGAGACAGCCCCACACTCGCGCTCCACCTTTTTACACTCACCAAATGTGAGCAGATAAATGGAAATTTTGAGGGCTGGTGTATAATAAATATGTAAAATAAACGGCACTATATA
Organism: Lithobates sylvaticus; assembly: GCA_028564925.1. Lineage (NCBI taxonomy): Eukaryota > Metazoa > Chordata > Amphibia > Anura > Ranidae > Lithobates > Lithobates sylvaticus. The sequence goes on from CM053038.1 coordinate 176,365,009, forward strand.
AATACTTGTAATAAAAATTAAAAAAAATTGTATATAGATCTCCCATTAACTATTAAGATCTGTGGGTAGTGCAGCATCAGGGCTTGACTCCCCGAAACACGTTGGTTCTTTTATTCCATTGATAATTTAATAAAATATCACTGTGGACTTGATCACCATTTTTATGGACCCACAACTGTTTCCTACATTTCAGTAATGTAAACCTGACATGGGGTTTTAGGCTTCCCTGCTTTATCCAGATTATATTTTCAGGTCACCTCCACAAAATTGAAAACCTATCAGGAGTACATACAGGACTAGTTTAACATTTCAGACTGTACACAATACATCCTTTTTTTTTACTGTATTTTGACTTGATAGAAAAGAGCAGTGGGGGGGGCGTGGCGACCGAGCTCCGAGATGGCGGCGTGATCCGGAGCTCCGCTCGCCCACAGAGAACAATCGTCAGCGGACACATTTAAACGGCGGTAAGACGACCCCAATTAGAAGGTACTTACCTGCATTCTCCGAGGGCACATTCGGGTGATGGCCAGGCACCGCAAAAATCCCCAGCAGCCACAGAAAATGTCGGGATATTATGCCGCGAACGGCGCGTCTCAAAATGGCGGCGGCGGGGGAGACGCTAGTACCTCACAGAGCTCACTGGCACAAGCGGCAGACGCTAAAGAGCCTCAGGTACCTCATACTCCTCCTCAACGGGGTCACAGTGATTCCTCCTCTGGGCCTACAACCCCCACCACCCGGAGCCCTGTCAAATCCAAGCCGAGGAGGGAATCCCCTTACAGGCCACAACAGCCTCTAGAGATGGAGGTAAGCAGCGGAGCCATGGCGGCGGCCTTCCCCCACACTCAGGCAGGAGATCCCATTACAGACTTCCCCACTGATAACAAACCAGTGTCAGACACGGTTCTAAAGGACATGTTGCTGTCATTACGCTCGTCCTTACAGGCTGATGTAGTCAGGGAACTTGCTGTATGCAGGAGAGATGTTGATTCACTGGGCATGAGAGTGGATAGAGTGGAAAACAAGATGGAGGAATTTACCTCATCATACAATGTAATGGTGGACTCTAATAATGCTCAAGGGACTGAAATTGGATGGATAAAAGATAAATTAGCAGACCTCGAGGACCGATCTAGGAGAAACAATTTAAAACTAAGAGGGGTACCTGAAGATATACCCCCAAATCAATTACTAGCTTATACGCAAGCCTTTTTCTCCACCATATTGCCTCAAGCTTCCACTCAGGACTTACTTATTGACAGGATTCATAGAATCCCCAAGCCTTCTTTCCTTCCTGTTGAAATACCTAGAGATGTACTATTACGGGTACATTATTTTCATGTAAAAGACCAAATTCTACAGACCTACAGAAGACTGGAAAACATCCCTCCACAATTTACCAATGTAAGGCTGCTACCAGACTTATCCAGGCACACATTGCAACGCCGACGCAATCTTCTTACTGTGACAAAAGCGTTAAGAAACCATAATATTCCTCATAAATGGAAATACCCTGCTACCCTGTTCATCACCTACAATGGTACTAATGCAATGATATCCTCTTTAGATGAGGGCTTGAAACTGCTCCGCACATGGAATATTTTGCCCACCATGGATACACAATATGCCAATCAAGCTGGGCCTTCTTCTATACAAAAAGAATGGCAGGCCGTATCTAGAAGTAGACCTACTAAAAAACCCGCCGGTTGACTCTAACTAATCTGTGATTGTCTCTAAGGGAGAGTTTATATAATCTCTTCTCTTCCCCCCTACTTACCATCAGCAGTTATAACTGCTCTTGGATCAGTTTATGGATCCATTTCTTATGTTTTACATATGTATCTTAATATTTTTTCTTTCTTCCCTTTTAAGTTTTTTTTTTTTTGATATGCACGATCCGAATTACCTCATCAACTGGATGCCTTTTCTACGGAATGATCTATACAAAATACATAGTGCCTTCTTGATCGCAGTGAGTTTTATTTTGCTTTTTTCCATCTCAGCACCACATAATTTTTTTTTCATGCTTGTTCCATGACGATATCCTGTTTGTCTATTAATGCACATGGACTAAATCATCCAACCAAGCGTTTCTCTCTATGGAAGGAGGCTTACAACCATAGAGCTGATATCCTTTGTGTTCAAGAAACGCACTTTCAAACTGACAAAAATCCACAATGCTCTCACAAAGATTATCCACATATCTATTTGGCTTGCAACCCAAGGAAAAAAGCTGGAGGTGTCCTCTTAGCGATTAAGAACACTCTCTCATTTCAACGAAAGGACTCCTTCATAGACACGGAGGGCAGGTTTATTATTTTAACAGGTGACATTAATTCTCAACCATTTACTCTAGTTACTCTATACGCCCCAAATAGGCATCAACTGCGCTTCTTTAAAAAAGTTTTACGCAAGCTTGATTCTTTAAAATATGGCAGAATACTTATCTGTGGAGATTTCAATATTACTTCGGATCCTAAAGTGGACACATCTTCAGTAAAATCTGACCAATCACCAGCGCTTCAAGAAGTTCTACACAGTGAAGAACTATTTGACGCCTGGAGATGTCTTCATGCGAATGAACGAGACTTCACTTTTTTCTCTAACAGACACAAATCCTACTCTCGCATTGATATGTTTCTCACTGATAGAATGTTACTGCAAGATATTGATGTGGCTACTATACATGACATTACGTGGTCTGACCACGCAGCAATATCGATACGTATAGTAGAGAGGGGTGTCTCCTCTTCACCTCCCATCTGGCGTTGTAATAATAGGCTGATTCAGGAATCTTCCTCAGGTAAAATATTGTCCGAACACATTACAAATTTTTTCCAAGACAACTTTGGCTCAGTTACCGACCCTCATATTTTATGGAACTCCCATAAAGCATATATGCGGGGAATATTCATACAGATGGGCGCCAGAATAAAAAAGCAAAGATCTCAGCAAATATCTAATATTCTTGCTGATATTAAAAATTTTGAATCTCAGAATAAACTGTCACCTACCACATTAATATCGGATAAACTGACCTCTCTTAGAGAACAACTTAGAACACTTCTCTCCCAACAGTTTGATAAACACCTTAGACGTTTAAAATTAAATCACTATAATAATGCTAACAAACCTGGTAGACACCTTGCCAATAGGTTAAAAGCTGCAAATGCCAAAACACGGATTGCTTTTCTTAGACATGCTACCCTATCTCATAAAATTATTCACCCAAAAGAAATAGCTAACCAATTTGCAGAATACTATAGCTCCCTTTACAATCTGAAAGATGACACGCATACACACCAACCAACAGAGGAAGCTATCCAGTCATTCCTGCATAACATACAATTACCAAGTCTTTCTACACAACACCTAGAAACTTTAAATGCACCATTCACGATCCGAGAAATTGAAAAAACCATCGATTCACTTCCAACTGGTAAATCCCCAGGCCCTGACGGGTTTTCTAATGAATATCTCAAATCATTCAAACACATTATATCGCCTCATCTGGTTAATTCTTTTAATACGGCCGCTGAATCTGCTTGCTTCCCCCCTGATATGCTAAAAGCCTTCATTATTACATTACCTAAACCTGGTAAAGATCCAGATACTCCGGCCAACTTTAGACCGATATCCCTCTTAAATTGTGACACTAAGGTATATGCCAAATCATTGGCCATTCGTCTATCACATATCATTCCTTCTCTTATTAAAAACGACCAGATGGGATTCGTGAAGGGGAGACAAACTTCTGATGCAACTAGACGAATTGTGAATATTTTACACTATGCTAAATTGCATAGAACGCCTTCTCTGCTGTTATCTATTGACGCAGAGAAGGCGTTCGATAGGGTCCACTGGATGTACATGCGCATGACCTTAGAAAAATTCGGTTTTCAAGGACGTATTTTGCAAGCTATTATGGCGCTCTATTCATGCCCTACAGCTCAGGTGTACACGAATAACACTTTATCTAATATGTTTAGTATTGGCAATGGAACTAGACAGGGTTGTCCTCTGTCTCCTTCCATTTTTAATATAATGATTGAACCTTTGGCTGAAAAAATTAGGACGCACCCTTCTATCAGAGGCTTCCGGTTTGGCACACAGGAACATACTATTAATCTTTTTGCGGATGATATTATACTGTTAATGACTGACCCGCTTAATTCTTTACCTGGAGCTCATACTGTTCTTCAGGCGTTTGGTAAAATTTCTTACTATAAGATAAATTTCTCAAAATCTTTGATACTTGATATAAATATTAAGTCCAAACAGAAACTTGATCTTCAGGCTTGGTTTCCATATACGTGGAATAACAGTGGTGTGCCTTATCTGGGGATTATCCTGAAGCCCAAGACTTCTGACCTTGCAAGAGCTAATATGATTCCACTTATTGCCAAACTGGAAGCTCAACTGAAATCTTTTTCGATGAAGGAGGTGTCCTGGTATGGAAGGATGGCGGCATACAAAATGTTGATTCTGCCTCAAATTCTGTATATTTTTCGATCTTTACCGATCCATATTCCTCAACATTTTCTCTCCAAATTAGCTAACATGGGAAAGAAATATATATGGAATGGCAAAAAAGCTAGGTGTTCCAGGTGCAACCTTACTTCTCACAAAAAAATTGGTGGGGCTGGCCTGGTAGATATACATGATTATTACTGGGCTGTTCGATTAGACCAAATCAAACACTGGTTCCAGACTGTCAATGCACCTTCATGGGTGTCTATGGAGAATTCAATAGTACCCTTGCAAGAAGCTTCTACTTTCTTACTTACAGATAGTTGGCTTAAATGGGACTTAAAAAGTTTAGCCCCCACTATTAATATTTCTTTGAAGGCATGGAGGCATATAATAGATAACGTTCATAGAGAAACTAATGATGTTCCCTATGATGTACCTCTATACATACTTGAGAAATACCTTCCATCACTCGCAGTCGATGACTTGATCACTAAAGGAATTACTACAGCATCAGAACTATATAATGATGGTCAACTTAAATCCATGGACACTTTATTGTTGCAATATAACTTAAATGAAGATGAGATTCTTAAATGCTATAACATAATACAATTTTTCGAGTCAAAACCGATTCCGTTAATTAGAGTTCCATTTAAACTTTGGCAATTCTATTTTACGGAAAAACGTGATGCGAAAGGTATATCGTATTTTTATAACATCTTTGGGAACAAAATTACATTTACTAAAACTTCAGCTATGCTCAAGTGGGAAGGTGATATAGATTCGGAATTTTCGGAATTCCAATGGCGGCAGGCCTTTTCGGAAATACACACGGCCTCTCACTGTGCTAAACACTGGGAACTGACTATTAAATTAACTAACAGATGGCACTACACTCCGTATAGAATAGCATCCTTTTTCCCAGGTACATCACCACATTGTTGGAGGGGATGTGGACAAATAGGAAATATAATGCATATGCTTTGGCATTGTCCTACAATCAAAAGTCTATGGAACAGTATATTCCGATTAATATCTTCTATCACTGGTGTATTGACCTCTCCAGATCCTGCTTTGGGTATTCTTCACTTAAACATTGACAAGTTTGATAAAAATTTCAGACCAGTAATAACCCATATCCTGTTGGAAACACGGCTGCTGATTCTTTGCAACTGGAAATCCTCTGTTGCTGTGAATTTGTCTGATGTCATATCAGCTGTGAGTAGAAATCATTCTTTTGAGCGTTTATTAGCCATTAATAACATGAAATGTTCACGGTTTGATTCACAATGGTCTATTTGGCCTATAACTATTACATAACTTATTCTTAGTATATGTAAGACTGTTATCTTTACTATTGATGACTCAGATATTACTGTGCATATCTTTGTATGTTATTTTTTTTTTTTTTTTGATTTCTTTTTCCTTGTACCCTGTATTTATTTATGTTCTATGAAATACTCAATAAAAACTTTAATGATTAAAAAAAGAAAAGAGCAGTGGTAAAAAGCCTAAATAATTACGTCGGAAGAGAGGGCAGAAAAAAAAACTAGCACATACATATTTATAGAGAAAAAAAAAACAAAGGCGGAAGCAGATGAAAGGGTCTACAGAACATTGTCTACAGAATGGATTCCACAGTGCAGAGGAATATCATAAGCCACAGAATCTCTCCCCACTTCACAAACTGTCCACTAGAGGTCTCACTTTCACCAGGGCCTTTAAAGTGGTTGTAACCCCCCCCCCCCCCCCCCAAAAAAAAAAAAAAACCTGCAAGACAACTCCGGAGTTACTTCTGGGTATCGCAAGTTCCGGCGCTGTGATTGGCCGATGCCACATGCGCACGGGAGCCACCGGTAACGGCACAGTCTAACTAAAGCAACGGCACATACGTGCCGTTGTTTCAGTTTGCTTCAGTTTGCATGTGCCAATCATGTTGGCACATGCAAATACAGGGGATATCTCCTAAACCTTGCAGGTTTAGGAGATATACGGGGTAGCTACAGGTAAGCCTTTTTATTATAGGCTTACCTGTAGCAAAAAGTGGTTGTAAGGGTTTACAACAACTTTAACCACTTCAATACCAGGCACTTAAACACCTTCCTGCCCAGACCAATTTTGAGCTTTCAGCGCTGTCGCACTTTGAATGACAATTGCGCGGTCATGCTACACTGTACCCAAATAACATTTTTATAATTTTTTCCCCACAAATAGAGCTTTATTTTGGTGGTATTTGATCACCTCTAGGTTTTTGTGTTTTGCTAAACAAATAAAAAAAGACCAAAAATTTTGAAAACAAAATATGTTTTTTTTGGTTTCAGTTTCAAAACTTTGTAAATAAGTAAGTTTTCTCCTTCACTGATGGGGCTGCACTGGGCACCGATAAAGTGGCACTGATGAGGTGGCATTGATGGGCACTGATATGTGGCACTGATAGGCGGCACTGATGGGCGACACGGACGGGCACTGATAGGTGGCACAAATTGGCACTGATAGCTGGCACGGATTGGCATGGATAGGCGGCATGGATGGGCATGGATAGCCAGCACAGATGGGCATGGATAGGCAGCACGGATGAGCATGGATGGGCACTGATAGGCGGCATGGATGGGCACTGATAGGTGGCACGGATAGACACTGATAGGTGGCACGGATAGGCACTGATAGGTGGCATTGTTTTGTACTGATGAATGCCAATCAGTGCCAAACAATAATGCATGCCAATCAGTGATGCCCATTGTTGGCACTGATTGGCATCCATTGTGGGCACTGAGTGTCATCCCTGGTGGTCTAGGGTGGCATACCTGGTGCTGGGCACTGATAGGTGGCATGGATGGGCACTGATAGGTGGCACGGATAGACACTGATAGGTGGCACGGATAGGCACTGATAGGTGGCACGGATAGGCACTGATAGGTGGCATTGTTTTGTACTGATGGATGCCAATCAGTGCCAAACAATAATGCATGCCAATCAGTGATGCCCATTGTGGGCACTGATTGGCATCCATTGTGGGCACTGTGTGTCAGCCCTGGTGGTCTAGGGTGGCATACCTGGTGCTGGGCATCCCTGGTGGTCTGGTGGCGTCCCTGGTGATCCAGTGTGGGCATCCTCGGGGGGGGGGGGGGGGCTGCGCTGATAATCTATTAGCACAGACCCCCCCTATCAGAGGAGCAGCCGATCGTCTCTCCTCTACTCGTGTCTGAGGAAAAGCCAATCACCGGCTCTTCCTATTTACACTGTGATCAGCCATGATTGGACACGGATGATCACATGGTAAAGAGTCTCCATCGGAGACTCTTTACCAAGATCGTAGTTGCGGGGTGTCAGACTGACACCTCGCAACAACAATCGCTGCGATGTGTGCCCCCGGGGGCGCGCAGCGGCTCAAAATCCTGAGGACGTCATATGACGTCCGGTCAGGATTTTAAAACCACTTTGCCAACGTCTTTTTACAATAGGGCGGGCGGCAAGTGGTTAATAATCATTTCAATACCAGGCACATTCCCCCCTTCTTGCCCTGGACAATTTTTAGCTTTTAGTGCTGTCGCACTTTGAATGACAAATACGCGGTCATACAACGCTGTACCCAAATGAAATTTTTATAATTTTCTTATCACAAATAGAGATGTATTTTGGTGGTATTTGATCACCTCTGCGGTTTTAATTTTTGTGCGATAAATTAAATGAGCGACAATTTAAAAAAAAATGATGGGCACTGATAGGTGGCCCTGATAGGCAGCACTGACGACACTGATAGGCGGCACTGATGGGCACTATTAGGCGGCACTGATAGGTGGCACTGGATAGGCAGCACTGATGAGGATCTACTGACAGGCATTACTGAGTGGCACTTTGATGGGGCACGTACAGGCATTACTGATGGGGAACTCATTGGCACTTTTTTGGGCACTGATTGGCACTGTTGTGGGCACTGATCAGCACTATTATCAGTGCCCACAACAGCGCACATCAGTGCAGCCTCATCAGTGCCCATCAGTAAAGAAGAAAAATTACCGTACTTGGTTGCAACATTTTTTTAACAGAAACTAAAAAAAAAATTCTCTTTCAAAATTTTCGGTCTTTTTTCTCTTGTTTAACAAAAAATAAAAAACTCAGTAACAATTAAATACCACCAAAAGAAAGCTCTATCTGTCTAAAAAAAATTATAAAAATTTCATATGGGTACAGTGTTGCATGACCGCGCAATTGAAAGCACTGAAAGCTGAAAATTGGCCTGGGCAGGAAGGGGATGGAAGTGCCCTGTTCTTAGCTGGTTAAACAGGTTTCACTACAATATGTACAATTTCTCCCAAAAGAAAACTACAAACTTAGAATTTTATTTGTACAAGAAAAAATTCCAATTTTTTTGGGCAGTAAAGTCAACAAAGATCATCAATTTGACCCCACTAACCATTTGAAAGTTGTACGAAATTCTACTAGTGTATGGGCAGCTATGGGTTTTGTGCACACGGATGTATTAAAATACTCTGGATCAAGCCTAAAAAAATGAAATGCTAATTTTGGTGCATAATTGCGCACATTGAACTGCGTTTACAGGCATATGGCATTTAGAAACGTAAACGTGTGAGTGGAAACACATTTTACTGGCCAGAAAATTCATTTATTTGAGCCACTGGAATTAATTTACACGCATTTGTGCATTTAGGCGTGTTTATGCCCATTTAGGTGCGTGTGGGCATAAATTATGCGAATACGCTCCTCTCCAAATGCACCTTTGAGCCTTTTGTTTTCATACCTCTAAAGGCTGCTCTAAAAATAAGGATCTAAATTACTAATGTAGAAAATAGAAAAGTGACAGGAGAAAAAAAAGAAAGTGGTCCATCCAGTCAGCCCGTTTTTTTTTTTCAATTTAAAAATAAATGTTTTGAATTTTTTCTTTTCGTTAACTTTATTGTGTATTGAGTATAGATCTATATATTTGTCCAAAGCATGTTTGAATCCACCAATTGTTGACAGTCTCACTACCTCTGCTGGAAGTCTATTCCAAGTATCAACTACCCTTTCAGTAAAATAATACTTTCTAAGATTTGTTTTGAACTTTCCTCCATTTAGTTTGAGGACATGTCCCGTGTTCTTGATCTTGGATTCATAGTAAAAATATTGCTCTCATGAACCTGATTCACCCCTGTGATGTATTTAAGCACTTGCCTACCGGGCACTAAGGCTTGATTCACACTAATGCGTTTTTTGATGCATTTTTCAGAAATGCAGGGAATTTTTTTAACATGGGTTCCTATGGAACATATTCACATCAATGTATTTTTGTGCCTCTGCGTTTTTGGAAAGGGTCGGGGACTTTTTTTCATGCAAAATGCAGCGTTTTGCATGTAATAGAAGGCAATGGACCCGCATCCAAAACGCAAGTACCGCGTTTTTACTGCATTTTTAACCGTGATTTTGCCGCAATTTGCGTTTTTCATTTTTTTTTCCAGCTTTTTACATTAAATATAGCTGGTTGCTAAGCAACCACAGTGTAAAAAAATGTAATAAAAAAAACGCAAAACGCGGCAAAATCGCAGTGAAAACACATGTCCAAAAACGCGGCAAAAGCACCACAAAAAGCACTGCAGAAACGCTGTGAATCGAGCCTTACACCCTCTTCCTGCCCAGGCAATTTTTCAGCTTTCAGCGATGTCGCACTTTGAATGACAATTGCGCGGTCATGCTACACTGTACCCAAACACATTTTTTTATCATTTTCTTCATGCAAAATAGAGCTTTCTTTTGGTGGTATTTAATCACCACTGTTTTTTTTTTTTATTTTTTTTGCAAAAAAAAAGACCAAAAATTTTGAAAAAAAAAATACGTTTTTTACTTTTTTTCTGTCAATAAATTTTGTAACTAATTCATTTTTCATCTTCACTGATGTGCGCTGATGAGACGGCACTGATGGGCACTGATAGGCTGAACTGGTGGGCATTGATGAGGTGGCACTGATGAGGAGGCACTAATATGCCGCACGTATAGGCACTGATAGGTGGCACTGATGAGCACTGATAGGCTGCACTGATGGGCACTATTATGCAGCACTTGTGGGCACTAATAGGTGGCACTTGTGGGCACTAATAGGTGGCACTGGTGGGCACTGATCGGCATTGATTAACAGCAGTTATGGGCATTGATGGGCAGCACTGATAGGTGGCACTGATTGTCAGCACTGACTGGCATCGCTAATGGTCACTGATTGGTTGATGGGGATGGTGGGGCACTGATTGGTGGCACTTGTGGGCAGTGATAGCTGGCATTGGTGGGCACTGATTGGTGACACTGTGTTGCACTATTGTAATGAGGGCACTGATGATCAGTGCCCTGATTACATTCCTACATGTCCCCCTGTGAGGAGATGCCACTAATCAGCTCTCCTCTCCTCAAACTCTGTCAGTGCGAGGCGAGGAGAGCCGATTACCGGCACTTCCTTGTTTACATGTGACTGGCTGTGATTGGACACAGAGATCGGGGGTCGCGCCCTGTCCCGATTGCCACGCTGCGCGCCCACGCAGGTGCGCAAGAGCGGCCATCCTAGAATATGATGGTGCCCCAGAACGAGAGCTGCACCACCGCGCCGTCATTTGACGGTGGGCGGCTGGCAAGCAGTTAAAGGGGTTTTAAAGGGTTTTTTTTTCAAATAACAAACATGTTATACTTACCTGCTCTGTGGAAGCCATCCTCCTTGGGAGAAGACAAGCAAATCCGGCAGGCTGGTTGTATTCAAGTTGATCGATCAATCAACTTGGTACATTCAGCCTGCCAATTAATGGTTCCAATCTTAGGCTGGCCATAGATGAATTGAAATTTGGCCGGATCAGCAGTGACTTATCTCTGGCCATTCCTACTTGAAAGAAGCTGATCTAAAAATCGACTTTTGTCAAACAAGATGTTGGACATTTTTCATTCAATCAGCTGCTGCAACGCCGATCAGTGTATTCTGACAACAAAGGAGCCCCCACCATCATAATACAATAGCACAGTGGCGAGGATTCCTCCAACCACCTCACTTTTGTGGATGGGGGAACCCAATAGTTTTTGTTTTCGTTCAGCCTGCCAACTAAACGGAAAAAAAAACGCAGTGTGTATACCCTGCTTTAGTTGTAGAAGGATAGTTTGAGCCATGCAGGAATCTCTTGTGAACACCGAAGCAAAGTCATTGCCTTTAGAATGTATTAAAAGACTTTAAATAAGCCAAACAACATCAGTGAAGCAAGAGCAGAAATTCCCTGTCTGCAGTCACAGTGTAATTGTGTAAATGCAGTGTGGCTTCCTCTATAGACTCTGGTCTCCACCCTCTCAGTAAATCCCTCCACGCCTGGAACAGCTCAGTTAGTGTGTTGTCTGCAGAGCTCCAACATGCTGCTTCTCCCACCCGGAGATCTGGAGAGGCTGCAGATGGTGGGATGTGGAGGATTTGGGAACGTCTATAGAGGATGGAGCCAGACGCTGAAAATGGACGTAGCGCTCAAAGTGGTGCAAGAAGGCCGTAGGTATGTACTAACAAGATACTTCTGGGACACTGTTTTTCTTGGGTGAACCCTGAAAACTCCTTTCTTCAGGGAAACCTATCCCGCCTCCACCTAAAAATGGAACTTCTACTGTCTCCATTAACCACTTTCAGACCGGACCAATTTGCAGCCAAAGGACCAGGCCCCTTTTTGCGATTCGGCACTGCATCGCTTTAACTGACAATTGCGCAGTCGTGCGACGTGGCTCCCAAACAAAATTGACGTCCTTTTTTTCTCACAAATAGAGTTTTTATTTGGTGGTATTTGATCACCCCTGCGGTTTTTATTTTTTGCGCTATAAGCAAAAATAGAGCGACAATTTTGAAAAAAAATGCATTATTTTTTACTTTTTGCTATAATAAATATCCCCAAAAAATATATAAAAACATTTTTTTTTCCTCAGTTTAGGCCGATACGTATTCTTCTACATATTTTTGGTAAAAAAAATCGCAATAAGCGATTATTGATCGGTTTGCGCAGAAGTTATAGCGTTTACAAGATAGGGGATAGTTTTATAGCATTTTTATTAATCATTTTTTTTAATTAGTAATAGCGGCGATCTGCAATTTTTTTGTGACTGCGACATTATGGCGGACACATCGGACATTTTTGACACATTTTTGGAACCATTGTCATTTATACAGCAATCAATGCTATTTAAATGCATTGATTCCTGTATAAATGACACTGGCAGTGAAGGGGGTTAACCACAAGGGGGCAGTGTAAGGGTTAAGTATGCCTAGGGGTGTGTTTCTTACTGTGGGGGGGGCGTGGCTGTCAGCTAGTGAATGCTGATCTCTGCTCCAATCACAGGGAGCAGAGATCGGCGTCACTAGTTGCTAGGCAGAACGGGGAGATGCTGTTTATATCGGCATCTCCCCGTTCAGCCTTCCCGTGAGACGATCGCGGGGGTCCCCGCGGCGATCGAGTCTGCGGGGACCGCGACCAGACTCACGAGGGCGCTCCCGGCACGCTCCCGATGGCACGGACAGGCATTAAGGAGGGACTTATATATACGCCCTCCTGCCTGTACGTGCCATTCTGCCGACGTATATCGTCGTGCGCCGTTCGGAAAGTGGTTAAAGTAGAACTAAAAGGCAAAACTTTTTTTGTTATTAATTTTAGATCCATCTATGCCATCCATGTCCCGTTTGGGGGATACTCCCTTCACTTCTTGTCCTATAGCCAAAACAGGAATTGAGAGGAAATCCCTCCAAAGTGAGGCCATCCCTGGTTGTCCCCACAACTAGTGTCCCCATTGGAAGATTTCCCCTTCTATTACTGTTCCAATGACAATCCAAAATGTACTTTCACTTTCGAAGATGTTGGTAAACAGGACAAATAAAGAGGGTGAATCTCCCTAATGCCGCGTACACACGATCGGAATTCCGGCCAGAAAAAGACCGATGAGAGCTTTTCATCGGAAAATGCGTCCGCGTGTAGGCTCCATCGGAATTTTGCTGGCCGAATTTCCGACAGCAAAAAATTAAGAGCATGTTCTCAATTTTTCCGACGGAAAAGGTTTCTATCGGAAATTCCGATCGTCTGTAGCAATTCTGACGCGCAAAATTCCTACGCATGCTCGGAAACAATTGGAAGCATTGAACTCGGCTTGTTGTAGTGTTGTACGTCACCGCGTTCTTGACAGTCGGAATTTGGTGTGATCGTGTGTAGGCAAGACAGTTTGAGCGGAATTCCGTCGGGAAAACCATCAGAGCTTTTTCCGACGAGAATTCCGATCGTGTGTACACGGCATTAGGCTTGATGTACACGGGACGTTTTGAAAACTCTCCTGAACAATTTAACTTTTGCCGTGTTTACATGTCATGTTTAGCCACTTTTAGCCGCGTTTGAGTTTAGAAGTATTACTTTTTTTTTCAAATAGTCAAAAATGTATCTCCATTAAAAACTCCTAGAAACGAAATGCGGCTAAACGTGAGTTACCGCGTTTACAGGCATTTACAAGCTGTTTTGTTTGCGTTTCAAACGCCTCTGAACATCCATCCTGAACGCATTTTTTGGCTATCATTGTTTATAAACAGCACTGCTCCAGCCCCCATTTATACAAAGATACAAAGTAACATATTGTTACATTTGTATCTTTCTGTTCATTCATCTGCAGATCCAAGGTATAAAGTTAGATCTGTAGATGACTTAGTTAAAGCAACCTGACAAGTACAAAAAATATATATTTTTTTTTTACATGAACTGTTCCTCTGTTTAACCCCTTATTAACCCTTAGTTTATGCTAATCAGCCCTAATTAACTCCTTAGTCTCCTTCTTGCTTCAACTATTACTTTACTTCTAGGAAAAAAGTGTGTCCCAGGTCATCCCGAGGGGGGAGGGGACACTGGGAAATGGGGATTTTAAAATCCCCATTTCCCAGTGTCCCCCCCCCCCCCTTTGGGGAGACCTGGGACACACTTCTTTCCTTCTAATCATTTAGGGGATTGCGCCAGAATGTATTACACAGGCTTCTCCCACCCAGTATTCTCTTTATTATTTCACTTCTAATTTTTTTGATTCTTTGTATCTTATTGACTTTTAATATTTAAAATTTTTTGTCTAGTTTGTTCATATTTTTACACATTTAACATATATTTACACATTTTCTATTTAACCTCTAGAGATCCGCGCTATAGCCGAATGATGGCTACAGCGTGGATCTACATTGCCGGGACTACGTCCATTGTTGTCGTCCCGTGCACAAGTGGCCTGCGCGCCCCCTGAAGGGCGTGTGGCGCGCTCTGTGATCAGCGAGTCTGTGAGACTCGCTGAATCACAGATCCGAGTAAGGGGTCGATCCCGACCCCTTACCACGTGATCAGCTGTCAGCCAATGACAGCTGATCATGTGATGACAACATAGCCGGTAATCGGCTATCTTTCCTCCTCGCACTGACAGCGGATCACCAGCGGCAGTGAGAGGGACATTAGTCCCAATCACTGCGATGTCCCCCGGCTCCTCTGTGCCCACCTGTGCCTCCTACAAGTGCCGCCTACCAGTGCCCACCAGCACCACCTGTCAGTGCCCACCAGCTCCACCTGTCAGTGCCCACAGTGCCATCTGTCAGTGCCCACAGTGCCACCTGTCAGTGCCCACAATAAGTGCCTGAACAGTGCTGCACATCAGTGTCACCTACCAGTGCCCATCAGTGTCACCTACCAGTGCCAACTATCAGTGCCCATCTGTGCCATCTATCAGTGTCCATCCATGCCACTCATCCATGCCACCCATCCGTGCCACCCATCAAGGCCCATCAGTGCCATCTTATCTGTCCCCATCAGTGCCACCTTATCTGTACCCATCAGTGCAGCCTATCAGTGCCCACCAGTGCCGCCTCATCAGCGTATATCAGTGAAGCAGAAAAATTACCTGTTTGCAAAATTTTATAACAAACTATTAAACATGATTTTTTTTTTTCAAAATTTTCCATCTTTTTTTGTTTGTTTAGCAAAAAATGAAAACTGATTAAATACCACCAAAATAAAGCTCTATTTGTGGGGAAAAAAATTATAAAAATGTCATTTGGGTACAGTGTTGTATGACCGCGTAATTGTCATTCAAAGTGCGTCAGCGCCGAAAGCTGAAAATTGGTCTGGGCAGGAGGGGGGTTTAAGTGCAAAGTAAGCAAGTGGCTAAAGGCTCAAAATTGAACAACAAAAAAAAATCTATTTTATTTGTAATAAACGCTTTTTACCAGAATCATAATTTTAATGTCATTTTAAACGGAGCGAATTAAAGAAAAAAAATTTGCACATTTGATGTGCAGTAGCACTATTTATTTTTAAACTAACACTAAAAAGAAAAAGTGTGTTTTGTTTAGATTTGTTGTGCTTTATTGTCTAAAGATTGTGAAAAAAAAAAAATCATCGTTGCAAGACAATATCGTGAAAAAGCCTTGTTTGTCCTTAAAAAACAATATATGTATTTCCTTTGTTGTCTTTAGTTATTAGAAAGTTATTGCTGAATAAACAGCTCGATAGCAGAAATGTAAAAATTGCTCTGGTCAATAGGGGGTGAAAAGGTGTGAGAGGCGAAGTGGTTAATTAATAATGCGATGTGGCAAAACTTATATGGGACCTAATGAATTTTAATTTTTAAAGTATGCTCCACGTTTTGCCGCATCACATTATTAATTATCCGGTATTACCGGTATTACCATTACGTCAATTATACAGTTGTTGTGTTGTGGAGATTTATCAGCTATATAGTGACTGCATGGTATCGCATATCAATGAATGGAGAGTGGTCAGAGTTTAGACACTGCAATAGATCACAGTGTGGCTTTTGTTGGGTGGAAATTTCTGCAGAGATTTGGGAAAACCCCAGCCTAGGAAATTCCGGGGGTGGGAATGTATAGTGACAGAACTGCTGCAGCCCTGGAGTGATAAGAGCAGCTGAATGGGAAGCTAAGTGTGACAGACGGTGAACTGACTACAATCAGGTCCGGAATGTGTGAAAGAAAAAGGAAATACTCCATGTATGAGATGCACACAGCTCATATGTAAAAACTCCTAGAAAGTCATGTACTTAACCACTTCAGCCCCGGAAGAATTTACCCCCTTCCTGACCAGAGCACTTTTTGCGATACAGCACTGCGTCGCTTTAACTGTCAATTGCGCGGGCGTGCGATGGAAAAAAAAATTGATGTCCTTTTTTTCCACACAAATAGAGCTTTCTTTTGGTGGTATTTGATCACTTCTGCGGTTTTAATTTTTTGCGCCATAAACAAAAAAAGAGCGACAATTTTGAAAAAAAAGCAATATTTTTTACTTTTTGCTATAAAAAAATATATACAAAAACAAATTTCTTTCTCAGTTTAGGCTAATACGTATTCTTCTACATATTTTTGGTAAAAAAAAAAATTGCAATAAGCGTATATTGATTGGTTTGCACAAAAGTTATAGCATCTACACAATGGGGGATTTATGGCATTTTTATTATAATTTTTTTAAATTAGTAATGGCGGCGATCTGAAATTTTTATCGTGACTGCGACATTATGGTGGACACATGTGACACTATTTTGGGACCATTGTCATTTATACAGCGATCAGTGCTATAAAAATGCACTGATTACTGTGTAAATGACACTGGCAGGGAAGGGGTTAAACACTAGGGGCGATCAAGGGGTTAAGTGTGCCCTAGGGAATGATTCTAACTGTGGGGGGGGGGGTGGGCTACAACTGACATGACAGCGATCACTGCTCCCGATGACGGGGAGCAGTAGATCCCTGTCATGTCACTAGGCAGAACAGGGAAATGCCTTGTTTACATAGGCATCTCCCCGTTCTGCCAATTGATGACACGATCGCGGGACACCGGCGGACATAGAGTCCGCTGGACCTGTGGGCATGGTCTCGGAGTATGCGGCGGGGGCACGCCCACAATGCCGTGTCCTAAAGGGGACACACAGGTACGCCCATTCTTCAGCCGTGGCGTTGTGCTGACGTATATCGTTGCGCACTGGTCAGCAAGCGGTTAAATATACAGTTGCTTATGTAATACATACAGTACAGTATATATAACTGTTTTAGTTGACAAAACATTTGAGGATTGTATGTGATACTTTTATCATAATTAATATACAGGATTTACTGTACTGTATATAGCACCAACGGTTTCTTTATAAAATAAAGGCACAGAGTACAATACAATTCAATACAAGAGGTTCAAGCTGGCCACAAACAAAGCAAATCAGGTCAAAATTCAACCAGTGAGTGGCCCTAAAGACCGACATCCTTTGACTAAAAAGCTGGGTGAAAAATTATCTGCCAAACAGCGGCTAAATCGTGCAAAATACAGTAGCCACAGTGGAAGATTCCTCTATCTGGGTTGTTCAGCATGTATGAAGGAATCTCTGAATGTGCATGTCCAGCCTTAGAAGAGTTCCTGCTTGTGAGAGCTTACAATCCAAAGAGAGGGGCAAGGGATACAAAAGGCAGTAACTGTGCGGGAATGAGTTGTTTGAGAAAATAACATTTGTTTGATAGCGAGAAGCGGGATAGGCTTGCCTGAAGAGTTGAGTTTTCAAGGATTGCCTGAAAGGGGATACAGTAGGAGATAGACATATTGGGGTAGGGAGTTCCAGGAGATGGGAAAGGCTCTAGAAAAGTCCTGGAGGTGAGCATGGGAGGAGGTGACAAGGGTGCTAGCGATGAGCATGGGAGGAGGAGACGAGGGTGCTAGAGATGAGCATGGGAGGAGGTAACTAGGACAATAACGATGAGCATGGGAGGAGGTGACAAGGAAGCTAGAGATTCATTATGGTAGGAGGTGACGAGGGTGTTAGAGAGCAGGAGAACTTGGGAGGAGTGAGTATGAAGCTTTATTTTATTTGTTTTGCAGTCAGAAGCCAGTGGAGAGATTAACAGAGAGGGGTGGTGGACACTGAGCCGATGGTAAGGCTGGAGTTTCTTCTTAATATATACTATACGAAACTAACAATGCTATACTATATTCTTTTAATACCAAAACCTTCAAAACTACTTTCCTCCTGTCCTTCTTTATTCCCTGTCATTCTGCAGCAAATAATAAGCTTTAAAGAGAACCTGTGTATACATGGCTGTTACATGACACAGCTAAGGCACATATCCTGTGTTGGAAACCGCCACTGCCTAATGTCCAGAGGCAGTAATGGTTCCTTGCAGGACAAGTTCATACTAAGAATGTTGCAGAGGTGGCCTTGGCTTTGAAGCTAGCTCCATTTCATTTGCCTCCAGCACTGGATGGAACCCTTGGCTTCCAGTTATCCAGGCAGTGTTCCTTATTTTATTTAGAGAGTAATACTGCACCAGTAACAATAGCTTTGGGATTCTTCGTTTCAGTTCCAACCTGAAAAAGCTGATGAAGGATCTAATGAAGGAACGAGATGTGATGCAGAAAGCGAGCAACCCCCATGTTCTCCGTCTCCTTGGAGTATATGAGAAGGTGGAAGACAGTCTTGTAGAGCATGGACTGGTCATGGAGTATATGCCATATGGTTCTCTACACACTCTCTTTGACAATATCCCAGCTGTCCCATGGGCTTTGAGGTTCCAGATTCTTCATCAAGTGGTCCTTGGAATGAACTACCTTCACAGTCTGAATCCTCCAATAATCCATCGGGATCTAAAACCCTGCAATGTCCTTTTAAATCAGCATTTAGATGTTCAAGTAAGTGACCTACGACACCTGAATGATGCAGTATAAGTAATGGGGAGGTGTCCCCATTGAAAGTTTACTTTTCATCTCTCGTCCTAGTGACAACCCTAAACTGTTGGATTCTCCCTCACTTTCTGTCTCAGTAGCAAGAGACAGGACAATCTTCCCGACAGGTTAAAAAACAGCAATATGAATTCAACAGAAGGCATTGAGACACCTGCCTCTCAAACATACCATTCTGAAATCAGAATTGTTAATATGAAGTTAACCCACCCTTTGCTACCATGGCAGCCTTTTCTCTTTCTGGAAGGTTTTCTGCTAGATACTGGAACACAGCCAGTGGGATTTGCTTCCCTTCAGCCACAAAAGCTTCAGTTAGTTTGATACCAATGTTAAAGCGGAGGTCCACACAAAAATGGAACTACTGCTTTTCGGAAACCCCCCCCCCTCCGGTGTCACATTTGGCACCTTTCAGGGGGGAGCAGATACCTGTATAAGACAGGTATTTGCACCCACTTCCGGGCATAGACCCCCGGAAAAAACTGTTTACGCCACTCCCCCCCCCCCCGCTGTCTGCTGGGAGACGCGCGGTTCCCAGAGACAGCAAGGACCATTCAGATTGCAAGGCTTCACTTCCTGATTCCCTTACCAAAGATGGTGGCTGCAGCATTCGAGGACTGAGGGACAGTTCGGCCTCAGGGGCTGACATCGCAGGCACCCTGGACAGGTAAGTGTTCTTATTTTAAAAGTCTGCAGCTGCAGTATTTTTAGCTGCTGACTTTAAAAAATTTATTGGTGGACCTCCACTTTAAGTGATCAAATCTGGCTCACAGCAGACATTCTAGTTCTTTCAACAGATCATCAGTAGGGATGGGCGAACAGTTTGGCCCGAGCATAAGTTCGGGCCGAAGTTTGGTTGTTCGGACATTCGGCGAACAACGAACATTATGCAGTGTTCGCGGCAAATTCGAAAGCTGTAGAACCCCGTTAAAGTCTATGGGACACTAACATGAAAAACCAAAAGTGCTAATTTTAAAGGCTTATATGCAAGTTATTATCATAAAAAGTGTTTGGAGACCCGGGTTAAAAGGGTTAAAAACTGCAGTTTTTTCAGGAGCAGTGATTTTAATAATGCTTAGTGAAAAAGTAAAAATGAAATATTCCTTTATATATCATGCCTGGGGGGTGTCTATAGTATGCCTGTAAAGTGGTGCAGTTTTCCTGTGTTCAGAACAGTATCACAGCAAAATGACATTTCTAAAGGAAAAAAAAAGTCATTTAAAACTCATCGCGGCTGTAAGGAATTGTTGGGTCTTGGCAATATAGATAAAACTCATTGAAAAAAACAGCATGGTCAAATTAATCATAATTCTTCTTTAACAGATCACAGATTTTGGATTGTCCAAGATTATAGGGGCTACTACTTCTTCAGTGCCATCGTTTGCAGGGACATTGTCCTACATGCCACCAGAAGCTCTAAATGACATTAACTATCAGCCTTCAAAATCATATGATGTTTACAGGTAAGAAAAAAAATGGCCATGGATTTATGAATTGTATTATAGTATTTTAAATCTGCGTACATAATGAATAATAGTGACTGCTCCGTGTACATATCTACATACCTCTTTAAATTACAGCTGATGGAAGCTGAACTGACCCTTCCACATTGCAATGCATTTCTACATCTTCCTAATTCAGTACTTGTTTGAAGAAAAAGGAACATGCTACAAGTGTTCCAGAAATAATTTCCATAACTTGAAATGTATGTTTTTTATTTTGAGATATCAATCAGTTGTATGCCGTTTTATATTGTTTTTACCATATTTTAGACACTGACTCTCTGCTATGTTTTGCTGTGTTGTAGTTTCGGAATCTTAGCGTGGACAGTGTTTTCAGGGGAACAGCCTTACCCAGGTAAGTTTTTGTAGGCCATTTTTTTCTCATATGGCTAGTAGTAATTTATCACATTCAACTGGACTTGTTTTTGTAAAATAGAATGCGTTTTGCTCTTCATCAAAGCAATTTTTTCGATTCTAATGAGCTTCAGGAAGATACCCCAACATGAAATGCGTCAAGGCAGATGTTGCCAAACCCGCTTTTTGAATCGCGACAACATGCATCGCAGGAAGCATGTCGCCCAAAAAAAGTTCAGGAGCTACTTTTGGGCGACATGCTTCCCACTCATGTCTCTAGGCTAAATCATAGATGATGCAATTTTCTTGTACCTTCATTATAACGATCGTCGCTTCCGTTATTTCGTCCTCCGCTCACCGATTGTACGTACGACACGCGCGTGTTCCGCTTTATATACACTGCGTATGCGTGGAACTCCGCCCGTCCCTGATATTCTTTCTAGTCTATTCCCCGCCTCTTGTCTTTCGGCGCAGTGCACTGCCTAAACAGACAATTGTACGACACTTCCAAGCAATGTTTCATATTCCTATTTCTGCCCTCCAATATCTGTGTGCTAAGTATACCTAAACGCAAGAGTGGTGAGTGCGTTTCTTACGGGGAGTGGAGTCACTTGCACAGAGGTGTGGTGGAAGCATAGAAGAAAAGTTACCGGATTCACTTCATTGGATTGTTTTTTTTCTTATAAGGACTTTTTGTGTACACAGGAGCTGTTCACACTAATGCCACGTACACACGATCGGAATTCTCGTCGGAAAAAGCTCTGATGGTTTTCAAGTCGGAATTCCGACGGAATTTCACTCAAACTGTCTTGCCTACACATGGTCATACCAAATTCCGACGGTCAATAACACCGCAACATACAACACGTTTGACAGCACTATAAAAGGGAAGTTTAATGCTTCCAAGCATGCCTCGAATTGTTTCCGAGCATGCATCGGAATTTTGTGTGTCGGAATTGTCTACACACGATCGTAAAATCCAATAGAAAGGTTTTCCGTCAGAAAAATTAAGAACAGGCTCTGAATCTAAAGTCCGTCGGAAATGCCAACAGAAAAAGACCGATGGGCATACACACGGTAGGGAAATCCGATGAAAAGCTCCCATCGGGCTGTTTCCATCCGAAATTCCGGCCGTGTGTACGCGGCATCAGACTTTTTGTTCACTTAACATAAGCCGTTTTTTGTTCACCAATCACAGGGTGATATTAGTGGAGTAATATCGCATATTATTTCAGCACTATTGAATTTTGCTATTAGAATTTTGTGATAGCTCTTGCCCACGTAGGAGTTTCACTTGATATTGCAAATTAATAAGTTTGATATTGATTACCTTTTAGAGGGTGGGGTGAACACTTATATCATTACTCTATATACACATGTAGCACTGACCCCTGAAGTAGCTGCTGGTATTTGATTGGGCTTACCGTTACCTCACCTTTTCACTGTGTTCGTCATAAGGGTCCCGTTAAAGAGTTGGTTAAAGAATATTGGCTCCGACACTTAGTCCATTTTCCAAAGCTTTATTAAAGAAACAACAATTGCAGTAGAGAGATTAAGGGGATTCAGGTACCTTGAAATTGCGGGTTAGAGGTGCTTCTTTATCCGGCAGCTAACAGCTCCAGAATGTATATAGCACTCACCGGATAGGCCTCTCTCACTGGCCTAGCAGCCGATGAGTTGCTCGGTCAAAGTCTCTGCCACAGACTTGTCAACTTAAAGCTATCATTGTGCAGTCCCCTGTCACAGCAATACACAACCAGCAACTTATGGTGAAAGTAGAGAATTGTCACAAAGTACCAGTTTCTTTCAGCCAGTCCGGTGATACTCTGTGGTAGATGACCCGGGATGCATCCTCCAACTAAGTCTCCAGGTCCTTCCAGAGATACCAGCCTTGTTGCTCATTCCTCTCCTGAAAAGTCCTCCCCTGGATCCTCCAGTCACTTGGCTTCTCCCCGCAGGCAAGACAGCACAGGACCACCCCTGGATCGGTAGGCCCCAGGACTTCTGGGCCTACCCTTCAGTTTGCAAAGCCTCGGGCCAGCCGGCCCGAGACATAGAGAGAAGGCAGCACGCACCTTAAGCCAGGAGGGCCATGAGGTTGGGATAACGAACCCCAAAAATATGGCACCTGTACCTTAAGTACTCTCACCCAGAATGCACAGCGAGTGAACCACTCACACCGTGCTGTTTCTGAGTAAAAGGGGTACCCAATGCATTCAGCCTGTTGCATTTCCAATACTTACCATTGGTGACAGCGACACCCACGGCCAAGTGGAAACTAGCACAACCCAGCTAAACTGGTACAGAAACCAGAACCGTTTACATGTTACAAGTGTTGCATCTATATGGGAGAGTTACAGTACATCCTCTAATATGGATTTGATTAATAAGAGGAGTTTGGTGTCCATACACAAATAAAAGGGGGTTGTCAATATCATAAATCTCTTCTTCTGTTTCTTAGGTATTCCTTCAGCAATAATCATGCGCTGTGTAACTAAGGGTCAGAGGCCCGCAGTGAGTGTCCTAGACCGGTATAGTGATGTTAGAATGGTACCCGAAGCCAAAGAGTTAATGATCAGATGCTGGGATCCCAATGCAGATAACAGACCTGGCTTCCATGGTAAGTGTAATAACAACCTAATGTCTAGAAGTGCATGCAGTACATTAATATCAGACATAAATAAATATCAGTTATCATGCAATTTTATTGTATCTTGTGGTTTTATCTGACAATGAGTGTAATGTTAGGAGTGAATAGAGAGTACACTGTAGCCCTGACAGGGGCAGAAAATCCCACCAACATTAAGGTAATGACATTGTAAGGTGGCTGGAAATGTGGACAAAATGTACTTTTCTGTGCTACACAAAAATGATCATATCAGAACAAGGTGGGAGAGAGGAACCATGGGTTGCAGGAAAGAAAATCACTAGATTCCCCCATCAACACAATCAGTGTTGATGTAGGAATCCCTCCCACTAACTATTATTGTGTTCCCCTGGCGGGGTGTGCAGGGAGCCTTCCTTGCTTGCTGATTATTGCTAGCGGCTATAGCTACTTTCAATATTTCATGTTGAAAATCGAACATGCTGGTTGTACCAAATTCGAATGATGGATCAGCTTGGGTCCATTCAGCCTGCCCATAGATGGTTCAAATCTCGAAATCTCGGCACCCCCTGCTGAACCAGCCTTTTCTAACCGTCTATGGCCGGCTTTATGTCAGCTGTTAGATGGTCTGTTATGAAGATAAGCTTAGGCTTATCTTAACCCCCACTTATTTAAACCACAACCAACCTTGCCCCCCAAAAATACATAGACCACTTTTAGTTGGAAGTAGGGCAAGGGCACAGCTTTATTGAATATATCAGTATAACAACCTTCAAAATACCAATAACTATTCCGGTCACGGTTAAACCGCGAGCATCTATAAACAAACCGTATAGTCTAAGAGGCCTGTCCCCACCATCAGTGCGAGACAGGCATTAAACTGACCCCGTAATTAAACTTGAGGGTTTAGCCCATAAAGTAATGCCAATTGCTGGCAAAGTAAAACTGCTAAGGAAGCTGTGATGAAACACACAACGGGAGGGTGTGTGGTCAACTCTTGTGACATCAAATTCTCTGGAAAGTAGTGGGACATGCCTCTGCGTAGCCTTTTTTAGAGTTCCGGCTCCACCCAGTCACCTCGTGCCATTGTAGCCAATCCCAATGGAGCCACTCCAATTCCCTGATAATGTTGACACCCCGTTTGGTTGCCAAGCATCCAGCAGTCAAGGCTTCCTTTCCTTAGGGCGGGGTGGGTCAAGGAGCCTTCAATATACTTGTGAATGTGGTAGTCCCATACAACTTGTGTTGTGATATATTTTAACCACTTCCTGACCAGCCACAGCAGATATACTGCGGAAGGTTGGCTCCCCTATGCAAATCGACATACCAGTATGCCGGTTTGTGCAGTAGCTTTTGCGGGAGGCGGACTTGATGTCCGCCGGCCACCCGCTTTCGCGGGGAGGAGAGCCAGAACAGAGATCTGTCAATGTAAACAAACAGATCCATGTTCTGACAGGGGAGTAGAGAGAGATCTGCTGTTCCTAGTGATCAGGAACAGCAGCTCAGGCAGGCCATCCCCCATACAGTTATAAAACACCTCCCAGGGAACACAATTAACCCCTTGATTGCCCCCTAGTGTTAACCCCTTCCCTGCCAGTGCCATTTATACAGTAATCAGTGCATTTTTTTTAAATGCACTGGTAAATGTCACTGGTTCCCAAAAAAAAGTGTCAAGTGTCCGATCTGTCCGCTGCAATGTTGCAGTCCTGCTAAACAATCGCTGATCATTGCCATTACTAGTAAAAATAAAAATATTTTTTTGAAAATACCATAAAAAATATCCCCTATTTTGTAGATGCTATAACTTTTGCAAAAAACAATCAATATACGCTTATTGCGATTTTTATTTTATACCAAAAATATGTAGCAGAATACATATTGGCTTAAAGCGGAGTGTGACGAAACGTCCCTACACTCCTGCTATCCGGACCTTGGATCCAGGTGGAGGTTTGGATGTCCCAGACTGCAGGAAGCATCCCACTACTTGCCACCAATGTGACGAAACGTCCCTACACTCCGCTTAAGTGCTTTCGTCATATACCACTTCCTCCCAGTCTGAATATAGATATCAGATATTCCAACCGCTCACAAGCACAAAACAAGACGACACTTGCTTAGCTGCTCAACATGGACTGATTTATTAGAACCAAAATGACAAGTATTTATAATACAGTAGAAGAGGAGGTCCCCCCACCTGCTCATATTATTCTAACAATACAACTGTAGCCAGAAACAGAATTAACCTGAGCTAATTATCTAAATCAATACTAGTAGACTAGTTGACTGAGAGATAAGACTTTTCAGGGTAAGACTTTACGGCTCCTAGCTCACTAACTATTCAATATACATTACCATAAACATTAACACAGGGTTAAGTAGCACAAACAACAATGTGTGGAATACTCTTACAAGCCAGACTAGACTCATTTACACAACAGACAGGTGGCTGGATTTCATGATATTAGCATCTGACAGTGTGTGTCACAACAGCATGAGACAACACACATTATATATACTTATATACATACATTGAATCTGACTAGCACAGATTATAGTGGGGTTCTCATTCACCCTGTGCCCCTTAAAATCCAGGGCCCATAATCGGTCGGCAAGAGGCTCGCATTCAGTCCTCTCCAAAAGCCCGTGTCCCGGCTAGCTCTGTCACACGGAGTTCCACCCAAAAATGAAACTTCCGCTTTTCGTATTCCTCCCCCCTTCTGTGTCACATTTGGCACCTTTCAGGTGGGAGGGGGGGCAGATACCTGTATAATCCAGGTATTTGCTCCCACTCTCGGGCATAGATCGCTGCAATATCCGCAGCGATCTACGCCATATCTGGCCCCTCCTCCGTTCCGCCCACTGTCTTCTGGGAGATGCACAGGTCCCAGAAGACAGCAGGGACCAGTGAGATCACGCAGATCGACTCGCGCATGCACAGTAGGGAACCAGACTGTGAAGCCGCAAGGCTTTACTTCCTGATTCCCTTCTGTATTGCTGTCTCCCTAGTTCTGTTTTTGTCCAATGAGTCTGCCAGTTTGCTATTGCATTTGCCTAAGGGTGTCCTGCGCCCTACCCCTCTCTCCCACTGTTCCTTTTAAGAGAAATAAAACTCTTTGTTCATTTTTAAAAGTGACTGGCGCCCATCTTTTCACCTTGCACTACACCCACCATGCCTAATAACATTCACCCTGAAGAGGAATGTCAGCTCTCCCTGACTCTAGGGGTCACCACCAGGCCTCTGGAGGTCGGGGAGACCGCTACATTAGGAATAATAGCTGTAGCTGGAATAGAATGTTTTATGGTGACATATCCGTGAGTTTTATGCTATGTTATATTGTTTTTGCCATATTTTAGACACTGACTCTCTGCTATGTTTTGCTGTGTTGTAGTTTCGGAATCTTAGCGTGGACAGTATTTTCAGGGGAAGAGCCTTACCCAGGTAAGTCCTTGTAGGCCCTGTTTTTTTTGTTATGTTTCTCATATAGCTAGAAGTAATTATTGACATTTACCTGGATTTGTACTGTAAAGTAAAATATGTTTTGCTATTCATTATAGCTGTTTTTTCAGTTCTAATGAGTGTTAAGAACATACCCAACATTTATGACCACACAGGTAACTAAGTCACCTTAACCACTTCAGTCCCGGAAGGATTTACCCCCTTTCTGACCAGAGCACTTTTTGCGATTCGGCACTATCGCTTTAACTGACAATTGCGCGGCCATTCGACGTGGCTCCCAAACAAAATTGACGTCCTTTTTTCCCCACAAATTAGAGCTTTCTTTTGGTGGTATTTGATCACCTCTGCGGGTTTTATTTTTTGCTCTATAAACAAAATAATAGCCCCAATTTTGAAAAAAAAGAATTTTTTACTTTTTGCTATAATAAATATCCCCCAAAAATATATAAAAAAACATTTGTTTTCCTCAGTTTAGGCCGATACGTATTCTTCTACATATTTTTGGTAAAAAAAAATCGCAATAAGCGTTTATTGATTGGTGTGCGCATAAGTTATAGCGTGTACAAAATAGGGGATAGTTTTATGGCATTTTTATTAATAATTTTTTTTTTACTAGTAATGGCGGCGATCAGCGATTTTTATCGTGACTGCGACATTTATGGTGGACAATTTTGACACATTTTTGGGACCATTGGCATTAATACAGCAATCAATGCTATAAAATTGAATTGATTACTGTAAAAATGTCACTGGCAGTGAAGGGGTTAACCACTAGGGGGCGGGGAGGGGTTAAGTGTGTCCTGGGGGAGTGTTTCTAACTGTCTGAGGGATGGGCTGTGTGTGACACGACACTGATCGCTGCTCCCGATGACAGGGAGCAGAACGGGGAGATGCTGTTTACATCAGCATCTCCCCATTCTTCAGCTCCGTGACATGATCACGGGTATCTCCGCGGCGATCGAGTCCGCGGTTCCCGCGGGCACGGTCACGTTACGGGTACGTTACTTTGCCCAGCCGTGCTATTCTGCCGACGTATATTTGCTGACAGCGGTCGGCAAGTGGTTAATCCAATCACTCTGAAATGTGCCAAGGCAAAGGCTTCCACACCCCCTCCACGGGCTTCAGTTTTGCTGAATGTTGACCCATTCAAATGTCCTAACTTCCTTCCTCCTAACTTCATTTCTCTCTGCACTGCCACTGCGATTGAGCGCCACCTGCAGTGAAGAAAGTAAATTGCACCTGCCTACAAGTCAGTTCACTTAATTATTTTTTTATTATTAACCAGTTCCGGACCAGCCGTCGCAGTTATACTGCGGCAGGTTGGCCCGGCTGGGCGAAGAATTGTAGCTGTACGTCGGGCGTGCGTGCCCCCTAGGCGGCCGAGAGGATCGGATTCACTTCAGAACCGAACAGTCTCCAGTCCTAGTCCAATGATTTATGGCCTGGACCTGGTGATCGCTTCTGGCAAATGAAATCCTTCCCATGCCTGTGTAAGTGTAAACACAGGCAGGGGAAGTGATGTAATCTCCCCTCGTGGAACTCTTTTCTGTTCTGGAGAGAGGAGAGAAGACATGTCAGAGTAAGTTGCACCAACACTACACTGACACGGTATACATAGGCACACTTGTCGCCCCCCCTCCCCCCCAGGTAACCCCTTCACTCCCTGTCACTGTGTCACCCACTGCAGTGTTCATATTTTTTTTGATCACTAATCAGTGTTAGGGTACTTAGTGGTAGGCCCAGATAGGTCTAGGGTCCCCCCTAATAAAGGTTTAACCCCTTGATCACCCCCAGTCACCATTGATCACGTATTAGTATCACAGGTGACGCTAGTTAGCTAGTTAATTTTTTATAGCATCAGGGAACCCGCCATATATTACCTAAATAAAGGTTTAACCCCCTGATCACCCAGTGGGTGATATCAGTTAGGTTTTAGCATCAGTTAGGGTCTGCGTCGCCCCAGGCAGCAGCAGATTAGTGCCAGTAGCGCTAACACCCACGCACGCACCATACACCTCCCTTAGTAGTATAGTGTCTGAACGGATCGATATCTTTGATCTGATCAGAACTATATTAGCGTCCCCAGGAGTTTAGGGTTCCCAAAAACGCAGTGTTAGCGGGATCAGCCCAGATACCTGCTAGCACCTGTGTTTAGCCCTTCCGCCCAGCCCACCCAAATGCCGTATCAATCGTTCACTGTCACTTACAAAACACAACACACATAACTGACCCCGTTTTTCTGCTGTTGGTGAGGTGCAAGAACCGCAGGGCTCTCGTATGGAGCAAAGAGCCAGTACTAGTGCCGCTCATCCTTCTGGTGAACTGGCAAGCACCAGCGGCCTAGAGCATCCTGGTTGTAGATCCAACACTGCAGTAACACTTGGTGACGTGGCGAGTCCCATAAGTGCAGTTCAAGCTGGTGAGGTGGCTAGCACAAGTAGTGTCCTGCAGCCACCAAGAAGAAGACAAACACAGGCCCGTCGAGCCCATAGTTCCCTTCCTGCTTTGCCAATACGAATTGGGAGCCCACCACTTCTGCAGCACCTCATTCATTGGCCAACCGGGAATTCAGGTGGAAATTTACGTCACTTGATTTTTATTCGCTGTTTTTCACGGAAGATCTCTATAGATCTGTTGTGGACCAAAGCAATTTGTGTGCTGGTCAATTCATCGCCGCTAATCCCCAGTTGACCCTTGCCAGAGATTGGAAACCTATTACGGTTTACGAATTCAAAACCTTTTTGGGCCTATCCCTCCTCATGGACATAGTTTAAAAAAAGTGAGTTGTGGTCATAGTGGTCCACTTCCACTAACCCAATTCAACATATGCCCGTGTTCTCTGCCTCCGTGACCAGGACACGATACGAGCAGATCTTGCAGAGCATGCATTTCAATGACTATGAACTTTGTCGTCCTCTGGGTGACCCTGGATACGATGGGCTCCACAAAATTCGGCCTCTCATAAACCACTTCAACCAGCAGTTTGCAGCCTTGTTTACTCCCGATCAAGTTGTCTGCGTTGATGAGTCCCTGATTACGTTTTCTGGCTGCTTTTTTATCAAACGGTATCTTCCCAGCAAGCGTGCCAGATATGAGGTCAAGATGATGTATAGACTCTGTGACAGGGCAACAGGCTATACATATAGTTTTATGGTTTATAGTTTTATTGTTCTCTCTCTATTGTTTCTGTATTTTAGAACTGTAATGTTTTATTTTTACTATGTTTTATTGTATTTGCTTTGCGGCTATGGTATGTCATACTGTTATACTGTAATGTTACTTTGTTTTATTGTCAACCATCATTTGCTTAGCAGGTACGCCATTCAGCTGCAGCACTGATTTACCGTATTTATTGGCGTATAGCACGCACCCCAATTTTAGGAGGGAAGTTTAAGGAAAAAAACGACATTTTAAATAAACGAACTTTGAAGCAAAATTAGGGTCACAACTCATCAATGCAGCCTGTTCAGTGCCCATCTGCAGCTATTAAATTGCCCAACAATGCAGCCTGTTCAGTGCCCATCTGCAGCCCCACCTTTCCCATCATTGCAGCCTTGCCAGTGTTGGATTATCCCTGCTGTTTCCGAGGGAAGAGGAGGAGCGAGCACCGCTGAATTACACAGAGCCACAATCTCCTGTGTACCCAGCACTCCATCACTCACAGCCACGCCTCCTGGCCCTTCTCATATGATAGACAGAACAGTGGCCCAATGCTGGGACAGGAGGCGTGGCTGTGAGTGACAGACCACTGGGTAAACAGGAGATCGTGTAATTCAGCGGGGCTTGCTCCTCTTCCCTCAGAGACAGCAGGGATCGGTGTATAACACGCACCCACGATTTTCCCCTGATTTTAAGGGTAAAAAGGTGCATGTTATATGACAATAAATACAGTATTTTTCATGACAGCAACAGCGTTTGCTCTCACGATACGTAAATCAGCGACTCCAGTGCTGTAGGAGGTGATTTCACCACCACCACAGTTTAAAAAAGAAAAAATGGTGCATGTATGCCCATCATTAGAAGTGGGTGAATGAAGGGCGGTATTCCAATGGTGGGCATACACACCGATCAATCTCTTTTTTTCGTTCAGCCCACAGGCTGCATGAAAAAAAAAAAAAAACATTACACTATATGCCCATCAAGGACCAGCAACGTACTGGTATGTTGCTGGACTTTGAGTGGTTATACCAGAATTATGCCTGCAGGTTTAGGTATCATCTTGGTATGATTCTTTTCAGCCAGCGGTCGGCTTTCATGTAAAAGCAATCCTAGTGGCTAATTAGCCTCTAGACTGCTTTTACAAGCAGTGGGAGGGAACGCCCCCTCTACCATCTTCTTTCCAAAATGGGGTCATTTGGGGGGGTTTTGTGCTATCTTGACATTTCATGGCCTCCAAAACTGTGATAGGTAGTGAGGAAGTGAAATCAATCACCATTTTATGCCCTTAGAAACCCTGAAGGCTGTGATTGGTTTTCAGGGTCCTGTAAAAGGCTAGGCTCCCAAAAAGTCTCACACATGTGGTAACCCTATAACCCCCATAACCCCAAAAAAATTAAATATTCAATGGGCTCAACATGCCTCTCAGCAATTTCCTTGGGGTGTCTACTATTCAAAATGGGGTCATTTGGGGGGGGGGGGGGTTGTTGTACTGCCCTGCCATTTTAGCACCTCAAGAAATTATAGGCAGTCCTAAACTAAAAGCTGCGTAATTTCCAGAAAATGTACCATAGTTTGTGGACACTATAACTTTTGCGCAGACCAATAAATATACGCTTATTGAAATTTTTTTACCAAAGTCATGGCTCAATAGATTTTGGCCTAAATGTAGGACTAACATTTAGTTTATTGTATATTATTTATAACAAAAAGTAGAAAATATAGTGATTTGTGGGGAAATTCATCATCAGACACTGAAAGTGACGACAGTGACGATTCTGCGACTGAGCTCAGTGATGTGCGAACTTGGTGCTCTATTGACTGATACAGATCACGCAGAATTGTCGCTGTCGTCACTTTCAGTGTCTGATGACCAATTTCCCCACAAATCACTATCGCTCAATTCTGCAAGTGATTCTAATTCACTATCTCTGTTTTCTAGCTGGTCTACAACCGCTTTTGACATAGAGGGACACTTTCCATTGTCCTGATTGTGACGTCAGACTTTGTGCAATCCCATGTTTCAAAATGTATCATACCCGGGATGTTTACTAAACCAATATGCAGTGTCTAGTATTACAGTGACTAGCAATATTGCACCCTTGTTTTTGATTTGAGTACATTATTGAACAAAATGTATTATTGTTAAATAATTTTTTATAGTTATTTATTATAATTTTATGATTTAGTGTTTCAAATTTGATCATACCCGGGTTTTCTACTAGACTCTTGTTTGGACAGATTTAAGTGAGTTATTCCTAAGAATTACAGGCCTACAATATAAAGTAACAAATTTCTATGCAAAACAATGTACCGCTATGACATTCAAAAATAAGACATAATCAGACTGCCAGGGAGGTTAAGTGATGATGGCTGACTTAAGTGCTGCCTGATGCTCTCGCTTGTGACTACTGCAGCCCGTCCACTAAATGTCGTTGACTATGTACTATCAAGTAACCCCGCATAGCATGTCGCTGTGATGTGACTGTTTATGCCATTTTCCAAGTCCCACCAGTAAAGTGCAGCAACTCTATTTACGTGTGGATGTTTTTTGTTTGGGGATATAAAGGTCAATGGCTGGGAATGTCAGGAGGAGGCCTCTGGCATGGAGCGTTATAAGTGTTGTTTTTATATGTGAGAGCTAAATCCTGTAATATGAGTATTACTTTTCTGAAAAGTTTGGTGCCCTTATAGAAATACAAGGAGTTGTCAATATCTTACATCTCTTCTTCTGTTTCTTAGGTATTCTTCCAGAAGTAATCATTCGCTGTGTAACTAAGGGTCAGAGGCCCGCAGTGAGTGTCCTAGACCGGTGCCGTGATGTTAGAATGGTGCCAGAAGCCAAAGAGTTAATGATCAGATGCTGGGATGACAATGCAGAGAACAGACCCGGCTTCCATGGTAAGTGTAATGACAACCTACTGTCTAGAAGTGCATGCAGTACATTAATGTCAGACATAAATAAAGTTGAGGAACGTGGAAAGATAACACTGGACCTGTAGGTTTATTTTATTGGTATTGTTATCTTAAGGTATTACTGTTAGGTCTGTCTGATCATTTACACCAAGATAGGGGCTTCTGGAGAGGACTC
This sequence comes from Lithobates sylvaticus, assembly GCA_028564925.1. Classification (NCBI taxonomy): domain Eukaryota; kingdom Metazoa; phylum Chordata; class Amphibia; order Anura; family Ranidae; genus Lithobates; species Lithobates sylvaticus. The sequence continues at coordinate 176,398,376 of CM053038.1, forward strand.
TTACCCACTGATTACCCCTTGAAGTAATGTTACTTTGGATTCAAGTCAGTGTCCCCCCAAGACAAACAGACTCTAGGAACCCTGTATAGGGCCTGTATGCCATATTGCAAATAGTGACTGCTTCACACTGTTGGGACTCATAGCAGATGCTGATGTCATCAGCCAGCCACCTGTCTTGGATTTTCTGCTATAATGTGTGTTGTCATTAGGGATCTAGGAGATGAAAAAAGGCTAGGACCTGAAAGGTCATATCTCTGAGTCCCCTAGTCTGGAAATGATTACTTAATTTGCTCATGTTAATTTAGGTTTCTGTTTACAGGTGTATTGTTATAGTAATATGAGCAGAAGGCGGGAACCTCCTACTCAAATGTTTAAAAGCCTATATTCTGTGTTCTAATAAAGGGTTCATGTTCAGCAGCCAAAACGAGTACTGTCTAGTTCTTGGTTGTCAGCGGTTTGGAATATCTGATATCTATATTCAGACTGGAGGAAGCGGTATGGGGCGAAAGCACTCAAGCGAAGTGTGGGACATTTGTTACAATCTGGTTTCATGGACAGGCAGCTTCTACAACCCAGAAGATCTACACAGTCTCCTTGGCTTGTAGTGTGGTGTAAAAAGAGAAAGAATTGAAGGGCCACGCCGCTGCCAAGAGGTCCAGATATGTTTCATTAAAGGTTAGGGGTACCATTCAAAAAGTAGCCAATGCGTGTCAGAGGTCCAAGTGCCCCCTTAATCAGGGCTTGACTGGCAACAGCGTGAACAAACCAGAAGTGAACTGGTCCTGCAATGGTATTTTTTCCGCTGTGAATTCAAAGCACAGGCCTAGTCAGCAGCTTGTTTGGCTGCCGAACAAGCTGCTGTCTAGACCTGTGCTTTGAATTCACAAAGAAAAAAAATACCATTGAAGGTCCAGTTTACTTCTGGTTTGTTCACATTGTTGCCAGACGAGCCCTGATGAAGGGGGCACTTGGACCCACAAAACAGGTTGGCTACTTTTTGAATTGTACCCCTGACCTTTAATGGAATAACGTTGTATCTGGACCTCTTAGCAGTGATAGGGCACTTAAATTTTTGCTTAAAGTGGTTGTAAACTCTTACCTATTCCCAGTGAAATGACACAGAGATGAAACAAATCCTCCTAAATGTGTTGTGCTTGTTTATCTTCTGCCATTTGTCCTGTACATCCTTGTAAAACTCAGAGATGAAACTGATTTTTCAGAGACTCACAAAGCAGGTGGGGAGCTAAAGTTACAGACTGTACAAGAGTTCTAAGAGCTGATTGGAGGGGAAGGGCACACCCCCTCCTTCACACAGCACACAAAAACAGTGCTGAGGCTATCCATCACAGGCTGTGTGCTGGAGGTCCCATCCATGTCACCTTTTTACCTCTCAGTGTCAGGTAAACTTGTCAGAAGTGACTCTGTTATGCTGATAACAGAGGAGCTAGACAGCAGAGAGAAATTACACTTAGTGCTCTGGAGAGAGGAAATTTAATACTAAATAAATATGTGTTCAAATGTCATGACTGAGGTTTACAACCACTTTAAAAAAAAACAAAACAAACATAATTGATAGTAATATATCATTGTTGACATCTGTGGGAGGACGCATGCTCCACTTCTGGTTTCAGTAGAAGGAAGGATGCTGCAGAATTGTTTGTTGGGAGGAAGAATGCCCCAGCTGTGAGAGGAAGGATGCTCCTTCATTGGTGCCAGTGGGAGGAAGAATTCTCTATCATTGGTGGTCAGTGGGAAGAAGAATGCCCCAGCATTTGTATCAGTGGGAGGAAGAATTCTCTATCATTGGTGGTCAGTGGGAAGAAGAATGCCCCAGCATTTGTATCAGTGGGAGGAAGAATTCTCTATCATTGGTGGTCAGTGGGAAGAAGAATGCCCTCGCATTTGTATCAGTGGGAGCAAGAATGACAGATCCTTGGTGGTCAGTTGGCGGTAGAATACCCAATTTCTTGATTGGTCAATTGCAGGTAGAATGTCCCAGGGTTGGTGGTCAGAAAGCGGAAGAATGCCCCAGTGTTTGTCAGTAGGAGATAAAATGCACCATCCTTAGTGGCCACTGGTAAGAAAAATTACCCAGCATTGGTACTATTGGGAGGCATGCCCCAGACATTACTTGGGATCCTAGGATTTTGTTGAAGTCCCAGGACAGTCCTGGGAGATCTGATCTGGAATGGTTGGATAACCAAAAATGTATGCCCACATTTTATACCAAAACAACCATTCACAAAACAAAGTCCACCAGGCCCATTGGTCATCTCTATCACCTACCCCCAAATTTAGGCGGTTTCTGTTTTTGGACGTGTAACTTCAAGTAAAACCCACTTCGTGGGATTTCTGGTGTACCAACCATTTTGTAACATGGAGTTGTAAAGTAGCACTATACATAGGTTGTGCATCTAAATGTTTGCAAATGAATCTATTTAACAAAGGCTTTTATAACTGTCTGTGTTGTATTGGGGAGCTCTCCATCACCTGGTGATGAGCATCATAAAAGATAGGGACAGAGGAGAGATATATTTAAAAAGAACTTGGACAGCAATAAAAAATGTGATCTTTTCTTACAAAAAACTAAAGTTTTGCTGGAGTTGGACTTAATTGATTAAAATAATTTCAATTTTATAAACCCTCTAACATGTTCTGTGCAGTGCCATGGAAATTGATTTTAATGGTTCTTTATTTAAGACTGCAGTGGATGTACATCAGTAATGTATGAAGCTTATCAGAAGGAGGCTATCAGCGCTGTTCGAAGTGTTGAAGATCATCTCATAAATATGTATTCTTCAGATCAGGTACTCCATATTGTCACAATGGCTGTGCATGTGTTTTTACCTGTTATAGGATGAGTGCGGAATAAAAAAAGAAACAAACCTACATACTTACCCACCTGCTGCAGTATTGGTCCGATGCTGCAAGCTGTCCCCTGCCACCTCTAAGCCTCCGTACACACGGTCGGAAATTCAGATTTTTTCTGATGGATTTTGTCCAACGCTGGTGTTGCATACACACGGTCGGACAAAGTTGTCGGAAAATCCGATCATTCTGAACGCGGTGACGTTCGTTGCCTACGACGGAACTACATAGAGGCTAGTAGCCAATAGCTTTGGTTTCGTAATATGATATGAGCATGCGTGGCACTTTGTCCGTCGGAATTCTCTACACACGATCGGATTTTGTTGTCGGAAAATTTGAGAGCAGGATCTCAAATTTTTTCCGATGGAAAAAGTCTGATGGAGCCCACACACGGGCGGATTTTTTTGACAACATGGTCCGATCGGACATTTTCCATCTGAATTTCCGACCGTGTGTACGGGGCATAAGACCTGAGCAATCAAGTGACCGCTGAGCACTCAGTTCTCAGTTCACTCTGAGTGGAGAGCAGTGACTGTCAATCACAAGTATATAAAAAACACAATAATAGCACACTGAAGCTTTAAGAGGAGTGGATATGGGCCAAGTTCAATAAGAGAGCAACTGTGTGTGTCTCTGAGAGTGATGAACAGTCTATGGGGTGAACTGCGGGCTGTAGATGGCTGCAGGCTCAGGGAAGAGCTAGAAGGAAACTCTGAAGGTCCAAAAGGCAAGGAGAGAGAGAGAGCGCCCTCTAAAGCAGTATAACAATTGATTTAATGGCAACAAAGAATATGTACACTCACAGAATAAAATTAGGAAGGTCAGGGTTGTACAGAACAGCGTTCATCCGCACTGTGTGGGGTGTCCCTCTAGTCGTGGCTGTGCTGGTGGCTCCCAGCACTTCCTAGTCCATGGGTTTACACAAGAGGAAGCCGCTGACATCACTACCAGATGCTTAGATGGAGATGGGAGGTGCGCGCGTTCGGAGCATGCATGTTTTTTTCCTCAGGCATTAGGTTCAGCCACCATTGGTGGTATAAATGTATTTCCAGGATTGGTGGGCGTCTAAAGGGTTAAGGCATCAATCATGGAAAAAAGGGTCTGACACACACTAATAATGGACTAATTGGGACACTTGTAAACAGTCAATACATACACAAAATGGGTAAATAGCCACCAAATAGAAATAAATCTTACTGAAGATCAGAGATTAAAGATTTATTAAGAGAAAGTGCATTATGTCCCCTCTTTTTTAACTATGTATCCTTTATGTATTATTTTTACCATGGGTCTCTTGGCTGTTTCTCTGATTATTACTCTCCCTGCCCAGCTTGTCAGTTTAGTTGGACGGCCATGTCTTGGTAGGTTTGCAGTTGTGCCATACTCTTTCCATTTTCGGATGATGGATTGAACAGTGCTCCGTGAGATGTTCAAAACTTGGGATATTTTTTTATAACCTAACCCTGCTTTAAACTTTTCCACAACTTTATCCCTGACCTCTCTGGGGTGTTCCTTGGCCTTCGTGATGCTAAGGTTCACTAACAAACCTCTGAGGGCTTCACAGAACAGCTGTATTTATACTGAGATTAAATTACTCACAGGCTAATTAGGTGACTTCTGAAGGCAATTGGTTCCACTAGATTTTAGTTGGGGGTATCAAAGTAAAGGGGGCTGAATACAAATGCACGCCACACTTTTCACATATTTATTTTTAAAATATTTTGAAAACATTTTTATCATTTTCCTTCCACTTCACAATTATGTGCCACTTTGTTTGGTCTATCACATACAATTCCAATGAAATACATTTACGTTTTTGGTTGTAACATGACAGAATGTGGAAAATTTTAAGGGGTATGAATACTTTTTCAAGGCAATGTACCGCAGCTTTGTGTAGACTGAACAATAAATAACAAAATCAGAAAAAAAAAGAACAGATACTACTAACTGAAATGTTAGAAAAAAGTAAGATATTACATGTTGTGGCTTAAAGTAGAACTAAAGTCCAGCTGTTACTCACTGTGAATAGGCAGGCTTTTTATTGCAGATAATGTCTCTTCTGCCATAAAATATACCTACCTGCCTGCTTGCAGCTCAGTTTACAGCATTGGCCCACAATCTCCGTGAGACGGGATGACTTGCTTCTGCATGTGTGTAGGAGTGACATCCCGTGTCGGCCAATAAAGATGGCCAAAAACCAGCACACAGAAGAAGATGCCAGCAAGGGACAGAGTCCATTGGAAGAAAGGTGAGTATTGCTCCCTTTTAGTTCTGCTTTACTCATAAACTAAACATTTGCGAAGAGGCAGACAATATAAGGGCCTGGCAGGAGGAATGAACTTCTATGCATGTGTGGGAGTTAAGTCATCCAGGCCAATCAAGATGACTAAAGATCCAAATCTGGAAGAAGAGGCCAGCTGACAACGGGGAAAGCCGCTGTCGCTGATTCCGCTTTAAAAACAAAAGGAAAATGAATGATCAAGTAATGCAATTATTTACATGACAGTGATTATCACTGTTATAAGCAATAACAGTTTACGTAAAAAAAATAATCCCTGATCACTCCCCCAGAGTAGTACAGTGTCACTATGGTGTCAGCAAACTACTCTGATGACAGTATGTTAAAAAAAATGGTAAAAGAAAATAATGTTTAACCACTTTAAGACCAGCCTCGTTTTGGATTTTAGGTGTTTACATCTTTAAAACAGTTTTTTTTGCAAGAAAAAAACTTAGAACCCCCAAACATTATATATTGTTTTTTTTCTAACACCCTAGAGAATAAAATGGCGGTCGTTGCAATACTTTTTTTCACACCGTATTTGCGCAGCGGTCTTGCAAGCGCACTTTTTTTGAAAAAAATTCACTTTTTTGAATAAAAAAATAAGACAACAGTACAGTTAGTCCAATTTTTTTATATATTGTGAAAGATAATGTTACGCCGAGTAAATTGATACCTAACATGTCACGCTTCAAAATTGCGCCCGCTCGTGGAATGGCATCAAACTTTTACCCTCAAAAATCTCCATAGGCGACGTTTAAAAAATTCTACAGGTTGCATATTTTGCGTTACAGAGGAGGTCTACGGCTATAATTATTGCTCTCGCTCTACCGATCGCGGCGATACCTCACATGTGTGGTTTGACCACCGTTTTCATATGCGGGCGCTACTCACGTATGCGTTCGCTTCTGCGCACGAGATCGTCGGGACGGGGTGCTTTAAAAAATTTTTTTTTTGTTTTTCTTATTTATTTTTCTTGATTTTATTTATTTTTACACTGTTTTTTTAAAAAAAAATTAATTGGCTCACTTTTATTCCTATTACAAGGAATGTAAACATTCCTTGTAATAGAAAAAAGCATGACAGGTCCTCTTAAATATGAGATCTGGGGTCAAAAAGTCCTCAGATCTCATATTTGGACTTCAATGAAAAAAAAAAAAAAAAAATGTCATTTAAAAAAAATGACATTTGAAAATTCCTCTTTAAGACGTATGGGCGGAAGTTACGTTTTTGATGTCGCTTCCGCCCTCCTATGGTATAGAGATGAGTGGCGGCCATCTTAGCGTCACTCATCTCTAGACACAGGAGGGGAACGGACCCGATCGCCTCTGCCGCTGCCGACGGTTCCGGTAAGCGGCGGAAGGCGCGGGAGAGCGGCGGGAGGGGGGGGCACCTCTCCCGCCGCCGATAACGGTGATCTTGCGGCGAATCCGCCGCGATGACCACCATTATCGGACAGCCGACCGGCGCCTGAAGAGATGGATACCTCGGTTGTGGCAGCAGCTGCTGCCGTTACCGAGATATCCCTCTTCAAAAAATGGACGTACATCGTCGTGCGCCGGTCGGAAAGTGGTTAAAAACAAACCAATAAATTAAATAAAAAAATGTTTTGTTTTATTTACATAGCCAGTATGTTAAAAAATTTACTTCAAAAACTTATGGCACCTACAAAATACCTTGGACTGTCTACTTTCCAAAGGGGGTCATCAGAAATTACCAATTTTCAAATTAATTTATCATAGTTTGTGGACTATATGAAGAAAAATTAATTATTTGCAAACTTTTATAACAGAAACCAAGAGACTTTTTATTTATTTTTTTCAAAATTTTCTGCAATTTTTTTTTTCATTTATATAGCAGAAAAAAAAAGAAAGCTCTATGTGTGTAAAAGAATATACTGTAAACTTAATTTGGGTACAGTGTTGCATGACCGAGCAGTTACCAGTTAACCACTTCAGCCCCAGACCAATTTGCAGCCAAAGGACCAGGCCCCTTTTTGCCATTCGGCACTGCGTCGCTTTAACTGACAATTGCGCGGTCGTGCGACGTTGCTCCCAAACAAAATTGGCGTCCTTTTTTCCCACAAATAGAGCTTTCTTTTGGTGGTATTTGATCGCCCCTGCGGTTTTTATTTTTTGCGCTATAAACAAAAATAGAGCGACAATTTTGAAAAAAATGCAATATTTTTTACTTTTTGCTATAATAAATATACCCAAAAAATATATAAAAAAACTTTTTTTTTTCCTCAGTTTAGGCCGATATGTATTCTTCTACATATTTCTGGTAAAAAAAAATCGCAATTAGCGATTATTGATTTGTTTGCGCAAAAGTTATAGTGTTTACAAAATAGGGGATAGTTTTATAGCATTTTTATTAATATTTTTTTTTTGACTAGTAATGGCGATCAGCGATTTTTATTGTGACTGCGACATTATGGCGGACACATCGAACATTTTTGACACATTTTTGGAACCATTGTCATTTATACAGAAATCAATGCTATTTAAATGCACTGATTCCTATGTAAATGACAGTGGCAGTGAAGGAGTTAACCACTAGGGGGCGGGGAGGAGTTTGTGTGACGTGTTGTGTTTTTTTTTTACAGTAGGGGGCGTGGCTGACGTCTGACGTCACTGATCGACTGTTCCCGATGACAGGGAACAGCAGATCAGTGACAGGCAGTGTAGGAAGCGCGGGGAGAGGTTTGTTTACACAGACCTCTCCCAGTTCTTCAGCTCTGTGACCCGATCGCAGGACACCAGCGGCGATCGGGTCCGCTGGTCCCGCGGCCGTGGTCACGGAGCTCCCGACGGAGTTGCGTATATCTACAGGAGGCGGTCGGGAATGCTTAAAGTAGCATTGTGCTGAATAGCAAAAAAAACCTGGTCATCAAGGGGGTAAAACCTTCCGGAAGTGAATATATAAGGTTTAATGTTTTGTTATTGTTTTTTTTCTGATCAGCCTCATAAAAAATGTCAGTTTAAGTTTGTCATCATTATTAACAACAAAAAAGATGGAATAATTTAACATTACTTTTTTTTTTTTTTTAAACATACCGTTTTTTTTTTTTTCTTTTTTACTAGGAAGCTGGATCATCATCTGATTATGTTAGCGGAGGTACAGATGCATTTCTGAAAGGTAAGTAAAATGATTAACACACATTATGTATATGTGCAAAATACTGTCTGTGAATCTGACCCAGGGAAGAGGTGTAGATTGAGAATAGAAGAGGTCCAAGAACTGAACCTCGGGGGCCCCCAATGGAAAAATTAAGTAGAATTGTAAATGACACTGAAGGTGTGGTGGGATAGGTAGGAATAGATCCAATGAAGAGTACAGTCATGGAGACCAGAGGAGTAAAGTTTTTTGAGGAAGAGGGGGATCATCAACCATATCAAAAGGCAGCCAGAAGTAGGAGTACAGAATACTGTCCATTGGTTTTAGCTGTTAGTAAATAATTTGTGAGTTTTAGGGGAGCAGTTTCTGTGGAGTGTTAAGGGCAAAATCCAGACTGAAGGGGATCAAGAAGGTTATTCTTAATGAGGTGGTTACTCAGTTGGTTGTAGACCAGGCATTCAAGAATTTTGTAGGAAAAGGGGAGCAAGGAGATAGGGCATAGGTTGTTAAGATTGGTGGGGTCCAAGGAAGGCTTTTTAAGTATGGGGGGGACTAGTTCATGTTTTAGAGAGTTGGGGAAGATGCCAGAGGAGCGGGAGAGATTGAAGATGTGGGTTAGAGAGTGTAGCATAAAGCCAGAGGATGACTCCAGTATTTGAGAGGGAATAGGGCCCAGGGGACAGGTGGGTAGGTGAGCGTTAGAAAAAGTTTAGCAACCTCATCTAGTAGCAGGGTTGAAGCAGGGAAGTGTTGAGTGTACCTGTGGACACGGGGGTTTAGTGGGGGGGGGGGGGGGGGGGGGATATCTGTAGAGTGGAGATTTTCTCACACATTGTGTCAGTCTTATTTTTGAAGTGATTGGCGATCTCCTGGGCATTGAGTGTGTTAGTGGGTGGAGGCAATGGAGGACGAAGTAGAGAGTTAAAGGTAGAGAAGAGTTGACAAGGACTGGATGAGAAGGTGTCAATGAGAGTGATAAAATAGGTCTGGCAGTGTGGAGGCAGGAATTTCATTTTTGGAGGAAAGATTTGTCTTGGTGGAAGTCTTTCTGAGACTTATGGTGCCCATACACTAGATGAAAAATCATTTGAAAATCTGTAATTTAGACAGTTCATTTGTTTTTGTCCAGTTAATGGGCACAAATCGAAAATCGGTTGTGACATTTTTGAGCCAAAAAAATCAAAGGAAAATTTTGTAAAACTTCTGCCAAACGGACGATAAATTGAAAGGTTAATTTGTTTCTTGCCCATTAAAAATGGAACTACTAAATTGAATTGGTACTGCACATATGTGACCCGGAAGCAAAAAAACTAAAAAGAAACTGATTAATTTATGTCCATTGAACAATTATCATTGGAAACTCAGTCATTAAAATATGTCAATATCGTTTGCTCTCACCACCGAGTGGTTTTTCAACTGGTGTATGGCTAGTCTTATGCCCTAGACTCTCAAGAGCGTTGCTACGTTTTTTGAGACTTTTGGTTACATCTGTTTGATATGGTTGTTGGGGTCTGATTCTGTATGTATTAAGTGGGGCAAGCACATCCATGGTGGAAGACAGGGATCTATTGTTGACAGAAGTGGCTAGATTGGGGCAGGACAGGGGTAAGATTTTGTCATTAAGGTAGTCAGTGGCAGAATAGAGAAGAGAAGGGCTGAAGTGGTGAAGGTTTCTATGGGTAACTGTTAGGTGGTTGGAGGGAGAGGCGGTGGAAGACAGGAAGAGAGCAAAACTAATAAGGTGGTAATCAGAAAAACTACAAGGATTGTAGGAGAGGTTGCACGGAGTGCATAGGTAGAAGGATACAAGGTCAAGGGTGTTGCTATCAGAGTGAGTAGAAGCAGGTATCCATTGCTTCGGGTCGGAAGTGGAGGTTAGACTGAGAAGTTTAGAAGTAGCAGGAGTGTTAGTATTAACAGGGATGTTGAAGTCGCCGAGAATGATTGTGGGGAAGAGAGCAAGCAGGGTAGCCAGGCAGAGAAGTCATCAAGGAAAGTTGGGGGCGGTAGATCACAACAATTCTTAAAGAAATTGGGGAAATAGACTTATACATTGAGCTTCAAATGATAACTGGCTGATGCTGTCAAATAAGAGTAGGAAAGGGGTCCACAGTCTTGTGTCAGTTTGGAGGAAAGGTGGGTTTATGCTTCTAGAGGTTTAAGGAAAAGGTCACTTTAACAACAGATCTAGGCTGCAAAATATTATCAGAATGCAAATGTTTTATTGATTTGACAGACCTGCTGGAACCCCTTAAAATACCGCTACTTCCTCTTCTGCTCTCCTACAGCACATAGGACCTGAGCAGCCATGACACGTGTCCCTGTAGGGAGAATTGAGGTGTAGGGTGTACCCAAACCAATGCAAATTCCAACTTTTTATAAAGCCAGTATTTGCATGAAAACTTCTACAAGCTCTAGCAGCTCTGTGTGGGGGATTATCCTCAATTGACTAATAATATATGGGCTTATGGGTATGTTTTGCCAAAGCTTTCTTTTTAATTTTGCTTAGAGTATGAAAGGGTTAAATATCCATATCCAGATTTCCCTTAAATGCCTGCACTGGAGGTGAAATAGGAAGTGACAGGAAATCGCTACAAAATTTAGGGACATTTTCCTCTAATAAATGTGTCACCAGAACCAGTGTTCCAGTTTTATCCTCACTGCTATTTAAAATGTTGTATTCCCCTTTACTTTCTGTCTCAGTAACAGTGGTCACCAGGACAAATAGGGTACATGTCTCCAGCCTGGGACACAGAAATAAACACTTATTAATTTGGTCTAGAGGAATACACTTCTCCTTTTTTTTTTCCCTCTTTTTTTGTCTCAATTGTGAAGGAGTGACGGTCTATGTAGGGTTCAGATTTTATTGGGATTAATATATTCCCACCTTTACCTACTATTGAGGTGAAGCTCACTGCTCCTTTTACCCTTTTCAGTTATATGTAGAAATAAAAACTTAAAGTGGTTGTAAACCCTTGTTTACAACTTTATGTTACAGGTAAGCCTATATTAAGGCTTACCTGTAGCTAACAAGGATATCTCCTAAACCTGCACGGTTTAGGAGATATACCTGTATTTGCATGTGCCAACGTCATGCGGCACATGCGCACTTAAGACAACTGAAGCAATGACGCTATATGGCGATGCTTCAGTTGTACTGTGCCGCTCTCATGCGCATGCACGGAGTGACGGCATCGCGGCTCCGGAAAATCACAGCGCCGATGCCGTGATACCCGGAAGTCACTCCGGGTGAACATGTCGGCGGTCGGAGGGGGAGACGTGGACCGATGCGGGGGCTTCGATCTGAGGTAAGTGATACATAATTAGCTAATATGCTATGCATACTAGCTAATTATGCCTTTGTCTTGCAGGGTTTTTTTTGTTCCCGTTATTTTGCTGAGGGTTTACTTCCTCTTTAATAGAGGATCTAATCCTATCCAAAATAAAAATGCCTTTACAGTTACAAAAGTGAATTATTTGGGAGCTATGTTTATTTACCTTTGTGGAAACAGATTGCACAGTTTGCTATATCATGTATATTTCTTAATGTTTTAGCCTTAGAAAATGGAGGAATGAGTCAGGATTCTCAACAGTTAGATCCAAAAGCAGTTGGAGAAGATCCAAAGCCTCCTACGGTAAGATGAAAACACATCAAGTATTCTTACCCAGCACCAGTCTTTTTTTTTTTTTTTGAAGGCTATAGTAGGTTTAGGGCCCAATTTACACCTCTGGAATCCGACTTCTGAAGGTAAAGTGGATTTTTACACAGCTTCTATCTAAAAATTGCTAGAGAACTTTGGTAGCAGAAGGTGCAATAAAGTTAATCTTAGTACCAGTACATAGAGGACATGACAGTGTAATGCTGCGTACACACGGTCGGAATTTCCGATGGAAACAGTCTGATGGGAGCTTTTCATCGGATTTTCCGACCGTGTGTATGCCCATCGGTCTTTTTCTGTCGGAATTTCCGACGGAGTTTGGATTGAGAACCTGTTCTTAATTTTTCCGACGGAAAAACTTTCTATCGGATTTTCCAATCGTGTGTATGCAATTCCGACACGCAAAATTCCGACGCATGCTCAGAAGCATTAAACTTCCCTTTTATAGTGCAGTCAAACATTTTTTAAGGCGTCGTGTTATTGACCGTCAGAAATTCAGACGGGAAAACCATCAGAGTTTTTTCTGACGAAATTTCCGACCGTGTGTACGCGGCATTAGATAGGGTAACAAATGAGGTCAATAGTCATTTTAAGTCAGAAGCAACGGGACTACTTTTCTGTAGTGGTAAAGGCAGCCTTTGTTATTGGTTCCTTTTTAACTTACAAACATGACTACACAGGAAATACAGTAATGTAATATGTTAGCCGAATCGCAGGGTTGTTGTTGGACTCTGACACCCAGAGCACATACCCCAGGTCTTCAAATGAGTACCCTGGGTCTCCTTTGCACTAAGTGTTGCCCATCATGCCAGGTATTATTCTGTTGACAACCATACTTCAATCTCTGAACATTGGTTCTAAGATTGTTTGTTTGTATCTTGTATATTCATTCAATACACAATATACTCCTTGAAATGTAGTTTATTGTGTACTGAATGGATTTACAAGATACAAACAAACAATCTTAGCCAAAGTTCAGAGATTGAAGTATGGTTGTCAACAGAATAATACCTGGCATGATTTGCTTACCTATACATTAGCGGCTGTTGTCTACCTTCAAAGTAGTTGCAACACATTTTATAGACGACTGTGCCACTGCTGTAATAATTCCTGAAATAAATTTTCTGGAACACTGAGCAGTATCTTTGTTGTGGCGCGCTACCTTGTCCACAATGTCATCAAATCTGTGCTAATTTTTTTAATTTTGGAAACAGACAAAAGTTGCAGGGTGCTAAGTCAGGGGAATAAGGTGGTTGGTCAAGTTTCGGAATGGATTTCTGGGCCAGGAAATCGTGAACACTAAGGCCCCTTTCACACTGGGGCGGTTTGCAAGCGCTATTGCGCTAAGAATAGCGCCTGCAAACCGACCCGAAACAGCTGTTGCTGTTCCTTCAGTGTGAAAGCCCGAGGGCTTTCACACTGAAGCGGTGCGCTTGCAGGACGCTCAAAAATGTCCTGCAAGCCGCATCTTTGGCTCGCTATAGGAGCGGTATATTTACCGCTCCTATAGCGCCCGGTCCCATTGAAAACAATGGGGGAGCGCGCCGAACCCGCCCGAAAAACGCCGCTATAGCGGCGGTTTGCGGGTGGTATTGACCCTTTTTCGGCCGCTCGCGGGGGGTAAAAACACCCCGCGAGCGGCCGCAATGCGCCGCTAAAACTATTTTTAGCGCCGCTTTACCGCCAGCGCCCCCACCGCTCCAGTGTGAAAGTAGCCTTAACGCATAATGTGCAGAAGCATTGTCGTTGTGGAGAATCGACTTGTCCGGTCTTTTACTCCAAACAGATTCCCATAACCTTTTCAGGATTTCCAAGTAACAATGTTGGTTGACTGTTGTACCATGTTCTGTAAACTCATATTGAGCTATCCCATTGTGATTTAAAAAAAAAAAAAAAACAACAACACGCCAAGATTGTTTTGAACTGTCCACATTTGCATCCATCCTTTGCGTTTTAGGCTGCCCACTTCTGGTGTCATCATGGACATCTTCCCACCCCTCCTTAAAACGCCTATGCCATTCAAAAACACTTGATTTCTTCATGGAATGTTCACCACAAGCCTGTTGTAACAGACCTAAAGTTTCATTCACATTTTTGCCAATTTTCACACAAAATTTGATGTTCATCTGCTGCTCCAGATTGGTCACTCATATTTTGCCAGCAGTGCAATGCACACACGTGCTATTTCTTCTACTACTCTGTTAAGACTGAGTCAACTAGTCTGCCACCCAGGCAAGTCAGAACAAGCTGGTGCTGGCATTCCGGGAATTAAATTGTCAAACCTTGTATATTAGACCCAGATTTGACCAAAAGACCAATGACGTGCATTCCAAAACTTCAGATTACATGACATTCTAAGGTCTGGGTAACCTTTTTTTTAACTCAGACCTGAGATCCTTGTTAGGAAAAGCCATAGTACTAACAGCTCAATTCTAAGGGAGTTCAGTAAGAAAAGAGAACAAAGCTTAAAGTATAACTTAAAGCGGGAGTAAACCTGCTGACTTTTTAATTTTTTTATTAACAGCTGTAAAGGAAAAGGCATAATGAGCTAGTATGCACTGCATACTAGCTCATTATGAAATACTTACCTTAGAACAAGGCGCCGGCATCTCACTCGGTCCACGCCGAGGGAGATAACATGTTCCCTCGGCTGGTCTTCTGGGTATCGCGGCTCCGGCGCTGTGAGTGGCCGGAGCCGCGATGCCGTTTTCTTCCCGGCAGGGTCTGGCGTCTGCCTGACTTTGAAGTCAGCGGCTCATTGCGAGGGGAATATCTCCTAAACCGTAGAGGTTTAGGAGATATTCTTTTTACCTACAGGTAAGCCTTATTATAGGCTTACCTGTAGGTAAAAGTAAAAAAAAAATGAGTATACAACCGCTTTAAGTAAAAACTTATTTTTGTAATTTTGGATAGAGTGGAGAGAGATTATAATACCTGTCAGGTTTTTATTGCTGTCTGTGCCCCATTAGGGAGATTCGCCCTTTCTGTTTGTCCTGTTTACCGTTATCATCAAAAGTGAAAGTAAAAGAAACCCCAAATTTTGTAATGTTCCCAGAAAAGTAATACAGGGTTCATTTTCCAATGAGGACACTAGTTTTGGTAACCTGGGGGTCCCCAAAGAATTCCTTTAATTTGGAGGGATTTTCTCTCATTTCCTGTTTTGGCTATGGGACAGGAAGTGAAGGTAAATCTCCCTAATGGGGCACAGATAACTGAAAATAAACTGACAGGGGTTATAACCCTCCATTACTCTATGCAAAATAAAAAATAACACGTTTTGTCTATAGTTCAACTTTAAGACAAGAAAGACAGCAAAAATAAACTAGAAGGGACTAGGAAGAGATGGGATGGGGGACAAAAATACTGTCACTTTTTGTCATGGTATGCTTCAAGCGCCATGACAATCAAGATGGTCAAGGGTGCCTTGGGTCTTTTAGGACACTAGCAATGTCTCTTCATAGTAAAAAAAAAAAAATGGGCTAAACTGGGGTAACTATATTCTGATACTTATTGTGCTAAGGATGGAGTACATAAATACATTAAATGTTTATATTGGCTTTATTTTGCCTTGTAGGCTCTTGAGACTGTTGGAAAAACCAATAAGAATGAAGAAGATATTTCCAATAAAGGTCTGTAAACTCTTGTGTACAGTAGAGTACAGGTCGTAAAAGTCAGTGGAAGTACAGTATGTTCTAATAATGTCTTTTCTTCCCTTCAGGAGACCCTATGGATACGGTTGTAGGGGCTCTTAAGAACTCTGGTGACTACAAAAAGATCATGGGGAAGTTGAACAATGAAGGCGTGCTTTCAGAAGCAGATCTGGAAAAGCTAAATTCCTCTCAGAATCTGAAAGATTTTAGAAAAGCATCAAAAGTATTCGGGGAAAAACTGAAAGAAGAGCCTGCACAGATTATACCAATGTTCAAATCACTCTTTAATTTATAAACTGTACTAAATATTACCGAAGGACATTTGCTGAATGGCCAAAGTGGTTGAAAGGAAGATGACACGACCTACAGTTTTGCTAATAATAATTAAAAAAAAAAAAAAATCTGCAAAGGACAGATTCTAAGGTTAGAAAACCTACAGATTTCTCCATGGGGAAATACTTTTTATACATTTCTAGCTGCTAAGTGCCGAGTCCAGAAATTTCAATTTTAGGGGCGTGGCCACTCCTACTTAGAATTGCATTGCTGACAAGGTCTTAAATCTATCAACGACCATGGCTTAACAGAAGTATTCACTATAATATGCTGCTTGGCTTGCACACCTTTGATATGAATGGACATTAAAGAGAATTTGTCACTTAATCCATTCAAGGCAAAGTGACAGGTTCTTATGAAAGCTCACCCACCTCACCTAACTCATCCTTGCCGTACCCCCCAGCCCCGCACCCTGTTCTTGTGTTGGAGCCATTTCAGATACCTGGTGTTTTTGGATATGGAGGAGCCTGTGTCCTTCTCCGTACCTCCAAAGATGCAGTATTTGAGCCTGACCTGCCAATCGCTTGCCAGGAAAACTGTTTACATGAGGGGAGGGGATCAGCTCATCAACCTTGGGTAAACTCCATGACTGTCTAACACAAAGATTACACAGGATTAAGAACCATGATGGATAAATGGAGCAGTGGGGAAGGTGATCTGTAGTGGTGATGGGAGGTGAGCTATTGGGAGAACCTGTCAGTTTGACCAATTCTCTTTAGGCTCAAGGTTTAGTAATGTTTAAATGTTCCAGGCCTTGTATATTTAACCTTAATAAGATTGAGAACTGTACTTTTTATTGTATTTGCACTAACAGGGCAAGATTTTAGGGGTCTACCCCCTTCATCTAGGCCTAAGCTAACCTACTGTTTTAGGTTAGTGTGACTGACGTCTTTTCAGTGTTTTTTTTTTTTTTAAATAAACACATCAATTTGATCAAGTAATTTTATTGCATATAGGTACTATACAAATATTTCCAAACTCAAATAGCTAAAATTTACAGTAAAGGCCTGTCAGGGGTCTACCCGCACGAAACGGGCGAGTGCGCACGGGCGCCGCTGGGCAAACTAGGCATCGGCCTGTGTGTGTGCGCCGGTGTGCACCCCAGGCGCGTGTGGGTGCGCGCACAATGTGCGCACACGTGTGCGCACACGTGTGCGCGTTAGCGATATTTGGTGCCAGTGGCCTTATTTAAGGATGAACAGCTGCACTTGTGCAGTGCTGTTTGTCTGCAGCTCTGTACCTGAGATCCCTGTTACCTGTCTGTTGATTGAAATTACTGACCCGGCTTTCGTCTGACCTTGCTGACCTCTCCAACCCTGATCCCGGCCTGCCTGACTCTGCTTATGAACTTGCTTATTACTGCTGCTGAACCTCTGTTTGCCTGTGACCTTGCCTTTGCCTGCTGTATCTGCCTGATTGCCTTATTCATTGTGACCTGTCTGACCATCCCTCTGCTTGCTTCGAGTGTACTGTGCTCTATCCAGGTCCTGCTGCTGCTGCTGCTGCTGCTGCTGCTCCAGTGTCCGCTGACCACTGATTGCTGATCCACCACCTGCTCTGCCGTCTCCTGCAGTTCCAGCTTCCCGGAGGATCATCTCTTCACTCAGCACCAGCCGCTGCTACCTACTCAGACACTCCTACCCTGCTGTGCTCACGGGACCACTGTCCATTCCAGTGGGCCCTGAACCAGAGCCATAAGAGAGGTCTTCTCCCACCAAGTCAGGCTCACCACCAGGTACCTAACAGGGCCGGTTCACACTGCTGTGATGCAAGAACCCGTGCCAATCCAGTACGGGTTTCTGCATCGCATGTCACCCGCCAGCGGTTCACACTGCCCTATACGAACAACTGCGGGTGTCAATAGAAAGTTAATGACAACCCCAGATTTGTTCGCATATCGCAGTACGAACTGTCAATTCGGACAGGAATCGGATCACATGGGTCTGAACACCTATGCAATCCGATTCTGGTGTGGACCAAAAAAAAGGTCCTGCACGATTTTGGTCCGAATGCGATGCAAATTGAGCCATACACTTTGTATGACTGAATTCTCATCGCATGTGATTTGCACAGCAGTGCGGTGTGAACCACATGCGATGACTGAACTGGTGTGAACCGGCACTAATTTATTGTTTTTTCACAATGCCTATAAAAAAAATACAAAAAGACACATTCTTTCTGTTCCCCTAACCTGGGACATAGCATGTGCGATATGCTAAAATTACAGTTCCCTCCCTAATGGGACTTCCCACAGGTGTCCAACCGCTTGTTGTGCACGATATATACGTTACGTTTATTTTTCTTGATACCAGCAGGATTCTTCTTTCTCAATGCATTTCATTCATAAAGCTTCTTCAACTTCATGTACAGAGAAAGGAAATGTATCATTATCACTTGTGTTGTCTACTTAACCCTTTGATCATATAGTAGTAGTTCTTATTCCGCGTACACACGATCGGATTTTCCGCCAGCAAAAGACTGAGACTGTGAGCTTTTGGTCGGAAATTCCAACCGTGTGTATGCTCCATGGGACTTTTGCTGGCGGAATTCCCGCCAGCAAAAGATTGGGAGCAGGTTATCAATTTTTCAGTCGGAAAAAGTTCCGATCGGAAATTCCGATCGTCTGTACCAATTCCAATACACAAAATTCCTACGCATGCTCGGAAACAAGTCGACGCATGCTCTGAAGCATTGTACTTAATTTTCCCGGCTCGTCGTAGTGTTGTACGTCACCGCGTTCTTGACGGTTGAAAGTTTAGAGAACTTTTGTGTGACCGTGTGTATGCAAGCCTAGCTTGAGCGGAATTCCGTCAGAAAAACCATCCAAGATTTTTCCGACGGAAAATCCGATCGTGTGTACGGGGCATTAGCCTTTTTGGAGTCATGGACCCCCTTAAGAATCCTATGAATGCTATGGACCCTCCTTTCCAGAAATATTCACATAAACACAACTTTGCATGCAATGAATATATTTGATTGCCTCATATATATACTGTATGACATGCACAAAGTTTTGTTAAGTGAAAAATCTTAAGAAAAAAACTCACTTTTCATGCAAAAAGTTATGGCCAGTCATTACGAAAATGAAATACAATCACCCTGTGCAAATTAAACAGAACATTTTAAATTCTGCTCAAATACTGAAAATAAGAATTAGAACTTGCTATCATGGAGTGGCACAAGATGGCGATTGTGCAGAGAATTATGATGCAAATGTAAATGGTAAACATGGACCAACAACGAGTCAAGAGACGCCTAGCAATCTGAGCTATAAGCAGTGACAAAGTGCGTTTTAGTTCATTTCCTTTAATGGGAAACCATTGATTGGGACAAGAGGGCTGTATAGTGAATGTAAATGTTATTTTTTATCTGACTTTCACAGACCCCCTGAAACCCATCCTTAGGCCACATAGGGGTCCGTGGACCCCAGGTTAAAACCCCTGATACAGAGGGACCATGATACACAGGGAGACATTACCTTCCACATGCTGGCAGAGGGCAGGAATGGCCTTGTGGACAACAAAACGACAGCTGGGGACCTGCCACTGTGGTACAGTTTGCAGAAAATGGCAGACTCCACTGGCTAGAATGGGAGAAGCTGTAAAGCTAGCAATATTGCCAAGCTGACAGGGGGGTGCCTTGGTGCATATTTTAATAGGACAGAAACCTTTGCTTTTTTTTGGGTGTGGGTTTCCTCTGTGGAGGGCCCACTGTCACTCTGCAACTAATATTCTGGTTTGCACAATGTTCTACAAGTTCACAGATAAACCAGGCAGTATAACCCTTGCCTAGCAGAGTGGGTAATGGATTTGAATTACAGACAGTAGATTTTTTTTATTATTTAATCATTTTTGTTAGTATTTTTTAGGACGTTATATTTTTCCCATTTTTACTTTTTTGTAACTGGGAGATATAAACATAGTCCACTGCCTGGGTCGGTGGGTATGCAGTTGGGTATGCACCGTTTTTAATAAAGGGATGACAAAGAGTATTTACCCAAAGATCACCAGCAGGATTCCACAGAACAAGTATTGTAAATGCCCAGGCAGCTTCACAGTTCATTTGTGCAGAATAAAAAAAGAAGGGCTATCTAAACTGTACCCCCGCTCTTACTCCCTTGGGGGGGGGGGGGTAATTACAATTTCCTGGGCCCCTCTGATGATGTGATGGTGAATGCAGTGGAGGAACTTCTTTCAATTTCTGGCGCATGTGCATTCTGTGCCCCCCTTTCATGTTGCTGACTGCTGAATTAGTCCTGGACAACTGCCGTTGCCCATTGCCTTCCCTGGCAGAGTGATCTCGCTCCCCTCAGTAGCCGAGATATGTCAGGTGGGCGGCGGCAGGTAGTTGACAGGGAGCAGAAGGATCCGGAAGCCTATCACAACTCCAACTAATCTTTTATCACTTCCATCAGCTCATCCCCTACAGTGATAACCTTTTGTACCACTTGCCCCACCCTCTTAGATTGTAAGTTCTTCTGAACAGGGCCCTCTTAACCATCTTGTATTTTTTTGTATTGTAACTGCACTGTCTCCTTTTTAGATTGTAAAGCGCTGCGTAAACTGTTAATGCTATATAAATCATGTATAATAATATATATATATATATTTTTTTTTTTTTTAAATTCTTTATTTATTTCATACCATTAAAGGGATACAGTTCATCAAACATAAATACATTTTGTACTCTTACAAATATTCAAAGTCATTCTCCTTCCATTTTTTACAAATTATATTTTCGTCATCTTTCAAATACTTAATTATTCTTACTGTCCCTTTCTTCCCTTTTTCTTTCTATTTTATATATAGTTCCTATTTAGCTCGGTTTCCTATGCCTCTTCTTATTTTGTGGGCCCTAATCCCTAGGGTACCCTAGAGGCCATTCCCCTCCCTGGGGGGAGGGCAAACCCCCACACCCTGGTTACCCTCTAAGAAAAAAAAAAAAAAAAAAAAAAAAAGGGAAAAAGGACATGAAGGGGGATCTCTCCTCTCTCTGCCCCCCCCCCCCTGTCCGTCCGCGGAGGGCCCTCCCCACCCTCCCCTGCCCATCCCGCTCCACTTTCCCCTTTCCTTCTTTCTTCCCTTCCCTTCCCCCTTCCCTCCTCTCTCCTCCCTCTCCCCTATTCTCCCATGTCCTCCTCCATCCATTTCTTACCTTCTTCTGTTTGTAGATATTCCTCCCATGGGGCCCATGTTTGTTTAACTCGTTCTCTTCCCTCTACCGATCTTGGTATTAAACTTTCCATTATCTCTATTCCTCGTACTATATTGAGCCACAAAGGGATGCTAGGGGCCTGTGATTCCTTCCAGCATCTGGGAATGCAGCTCTTCGCTGCATTTACCAGATGACAAACTATTGAGTTTTTATATGCCCTAGTTGGGATCTGAGACAGATGTAGTAGGTAAAACGCCGGTTCAAATGGGACCTGGAACTCTGTTAATCTTTGGGTAATTCTATGTACTTCTTGCCAAAATTCTTTGATTGCTGGGCATGTCCAGAATATATGTAATATCGTTCCTCTACTCTGACAACCCCTCCAGCAACTCTCTGTAACCCCTGGGAATATTTTATTCATCCTCGATGGGGTTAGATACCATCTTGTTAGTATTTTGAAATTTAATTCCTGCATTTTTATACATCTTGACGATCTCATTGTCAGGTGTATTATTTTCTGTCCCTGTTCTAAAGTAAATTCTTTTTCCAGGTCTCTCCCCCATTTATCCAGGCTTCCCAGTGTATATCCTTCTGGTGGGGCGGTCAAGAGTGCATACATTTTGGAAATGGTATGGGTCAAGGGCTCTTTCTCCTCGCAGAGTGTCTCAAACTTTGTTCTGGGTCTTTCAAATTCTCCTTCCGAGCCTAAAGTTTCTAAAAAGTGTCTCAGTTGTCTTGCCTGCCACCAAGGGATTTCTAACAGTCCTCCTTCTTTTGTTAAATCTTCTAATGATAACCATCTCCCCGTCTTCATAAAGTGAGAGGCTTGATAGATTCCCTTCTCCCTCAGTCTCCCAAACACCCCTGCCTCTAGGCCGGGTAAGAATTTTGGATTCCCCAGGATCGGGTACAAGGGTGAGTTCGGAGTGGAAAGTCTATGCTTCTGGATAAGTCCTGCCCCTATTTGCAAGGTTGGACCAATCAAGGGATGTTTCTTTAGCTCCTGCGGTATCTCTGCATAACACCAGATAGCTCTATTTAACGGTACTTGGCTTACTTGTTTTTCTAACTTAATCCAAAGTTTTTGTTCCTCATGTCTATTCCAGTCAGTAATTCTATTTAAATGGGCCGCTTGGTAATATTTAAATAGATCCGGTGCTGCTATACCCCCTGAGTCTTTCGGCATCACCAGCAGTTCTCTCTTTATCCTTGGGTGTTTACTTGCCCAGATAAATTTTGTGAACTCGGTCCGTATTAGACTAAAATATTTCATAGGAATACGGACAGGCATTGCCTGGAACATGTACAAAAATTTTGGTACTATGCTCATTTTTAAAATGTTACTTCTCCCGAACCAGGAATGCCTGTCCTTATTCCACCCCCCTAATAGTTTCTTTACTTCTTTAAATAATGGTAGGAAATTTATCTCGAACATGTCTGTTAGTCTTGGTGATATTTGTATACCCAAGTAATTCAGGGCCTCTGTAGTCCATCTAAACTTGTAGTTGCTCTGCAGGTTATTTTGTATGGGAGCCTCCAGGGCAACCCCCATCGCCTCCGACTTGCTGTAATTTATTTTAAAATTAGACAGAGCACCGTATCTTTCGACTTCTTTCATCAAGTTTGGGAGTGAGATTTGTGGGCTCGTTAATGAAAAAAGTAAATCGTCTGCATACGCCGAGATTTTATATTCCTGTTTTCCCACTCGTATGCCTTTTATATCCGGGTTCTGTCTAATTCTGTTGAGCAATGGCTCCAGCGTAAGAGCAAATAATAGAGGCGAAAGGGGGCATCCCTGGCGGGTCCCATTCGATATGGTAAAATTTTTAGAGTATATCCCATTTACTTTCACTCGGGCTTGGGGGGAGGAATAGACCCCTGCAACCCAGTGAATAAATCTATCTCCCATCCCATAATACCTCAAGACCCCCATCATGTATGCCCAGTTGACCCGATCGAAGGCCTTTTCTGCATCCGTATTCACGAAGACACTTGCTATTCTCTTTTGGTTTACATACTGGACAAGATTCAGCACTTTAATCGTGCTGTCTCTTGCCTCTCTTGTTGGAATAAACCCTACCTGATCCCAGTTTATCAACTGGGTCAGGTGTGTCCGTAGCCTAAAAGCAAGTGTCTTCGTGAATATTTTTAAGTCCACATTTAATAACGATATCGGTCGATAGTTGCTACATATCGACCCGTCTTTCCCCTCTTTCGGAATCACCGTGATGTGCGCTCTTAAGGTGTCTGGGGGGGGGGTTGTTGTTTGTCCTAATTCGTTAAACATTTTGACCATGTGTGGGCCTAGGTTTTCAAAGAAAATTTTAAAGTATTGAATGGAGTACCCATCCGGCCCTGGTGCTTTTCCCTGTTTAAATGTTTTGATCACTTTGAGCACTTCCTCTACTGTTATTGGTCTCTCTATCTCTCGTCGTTCGGGGGACGTAAGTCTTACTAACTGTGATGTCGAGAGGTATTCTTCTAAGGACAAGGGTGGCGAAGTCGTTTCTGGCAGGTTATATAGGGACGAATAGTATTCTCTGAATTCATTTGCGATCTCCTTCGGGAGTACTCGTTTCTGCCCATTCTTTGTTTTAATGTATGGTATGTATGAACGTTTTTGTTGTGTTTTTAGTTTGTTTGCTAAGAGTTTACCGCACTTGTCTCCCGAGTCATATGTCATCCTTCTACCTCTCTGTATTACTGCTTTCGCTTTGTACCTCAGGAGGTCCGCCAACTCTCTCCTCAGTGACGCTAATTCCTTTCCCATCTCCCTGTCTACTGACTTTTTATGTTTAGTTTCCAATTCTTGTATTCCTTCTAACAATTTTCTAATCCGTTCTTCTCTGGCCTTCTTTATTCTGGTACCGTGTTTAATTAGGATTCCCCTAAGAACTACTTTGTGGGCCTCCCACACCATTCCTGGGTCATTCTCCCCATTATCATTTATCTCAAAATACCATTTAATTTCTTTTATTATGTCCTCTCTAATGTCTGGGAGATGTAATAGGCTTTCGTTTAAACTCCATTTCCAGTCTACTGGTTGGGTTGCCCCTTTCAGGTCTATCCTCATCGTGACCGGTGCATGGTCCGACCAAGTTATATTCCCAATTAGTATGTCCTGCACTAATGTTAATAACTGGTGTGGTACAAGGAAAAGATCTATCCGGGAGTACGATTGATGTGGATTTGAGAAGAAGGTGAAATCCTTCTCCTCCTCATGTAGTACCCGCCATGTGTCTATTAAATGGCATTCCTGTATTTTATATATATAATATAAAATATATATAATTGACAATGTTATTTGTAACGAAACGCGTCTGAGGGCGAACGTGCTGACGTCACCACGCGGAATAAGACGGGAGCGTCTATGTGTTTGTAGCCGGCCGGCTCTACGATTTTAAAACTCTGCTGTTTTAACTCTTCTAGTTTGTAAGTGCAAACTTTTTTTATTTAATAAACCTTTTAGTACGTTATTACGCCATGGTCTGTATGCTTTTTCCCCTGGGTACTGGCTAAAAGTTCCGTGTCTACAACCGGTACACTCCACGCCGTGGAGGATTACTTGCTCTCCTCTGCTCGCAGTATAAGCCTCCATAATCTGGGACTGTGGTAAGGAGACAGCCTAACCGGTGAAAGTGCATGCTTGCTGTTTATGTTTTCCTTGTTGGTAAGGAGGCACTTCATAGGATAAGTTCTTATAGATCACACGGATAAATTTCATCACTTTGAACTGATTGGGAAATCCTTTGGAAAGGATCTTCTGTTTTTGTGTGTGTGTATTTCCTCTGGCATCTGGTAAGGAGGCCCTCTAGTAGGTGGTGGTGCACATTCATATATATCTGCCGTCACGGGTGTCTTTATAATCTGGCACATGATCTATTTAAATAGTTTCTTTGTGACACATTTCCTGCAAAATATGTAGCAGTATTATGCTATGGTACATATTTTTTGTTTTTCCGGCACTGTGTAACCATACCTTGTGAGCACCATACTTTGGAGGAGGCGATTACTACACTACAATTTGTGCTGTCCCCTATAAACAACTTGGATCATCAACCCAGGCTGGGTTAAAGCCACATGCAAACTTTTGGCTTACATCTGGTAAGCATGCTTATCCATAGGAGCAAGATTCAATATTGCTGAAATACCTTCTCTGTAAAATATTTCCATTGGAGGATATTATCTTCATTAAAAGAACTTGTTTTTAGGACTGTTTTACACTTCCTATCTTCAATTGGACTTTAAGAGCGCGATTTTTTTCCCTACGTTAGAAAGAAGTGTTTGAGTTGTAAGTAGGTAAAGAAAGAAATGCGGTAATCCCGTAAGGATTGGGAGAGAGAATGGTAAGTTGATAGCTCACCATTGGTAAAAAAGTTTTGAGCCCTAGGAGCGACATCGGTAATCAGGTGAGTAGAGCCACGTCGGGCAAGACCAGCAGGAAAGTTGGGGTTACGAGTCATTGGAGTCATGGGTCCCGGGGCGTGCAAAATTCTGGAATGGGTAGTAGCAAGGCGGGTGTATAGGAGAGTGGCCCCAATCAATGGATGAGTGAGCAGATGTTTAGGAGCGTGTGAAGTGTGTAACCACGGGAAATGTTGCAGCGGGATGTCAGAGAATGATTGTTCAAGTTGGACCCAGTCTTTGCTAGTGTTGTGCACGTGCCAATCCACAATTCTGGACATGTGACAGGACCATTGATACTTTTGTAGGTCCGGTAGACCCACTCCACCCTGTAGTTTGGGCAGTGTTAGTCTGTGCCAATTTATTCTTGGAGATTTAGAAGCCCATATAAAGGTTCTGCAAGTGCGTTTAAAGGAAAGATGAAAGGATGGGGGTAGTTTGATCGGGACAGTCTGCAATAGGTAGAGAAGTCTGGGGAGCACATTCATTTTTAGTATAGCAATCCTCCCGAACCAAGAAAACGTGCCACGATTCTAATGTAATAGATCAGATTGGATAGTATTCAATGCGGGCAGGAAATTAAGAGAATATAATTCGGTTAGTTTGGCAGGTATCCGGGTACCCAGATAAGTAATTGCTATAGGTTCCCAAAGGAAGGGGAATATAGTTGTACAATGTGCGACCAACGAGGAAGGAAGCGAGATGTTAAGGGCGTGGGACTTCTTGAAATTAATCAGGAGGTTAGACAAGTCTTTAAAAAGGGAAAAGTCCTTAAGGAGGTTAGGAATGGTGATCAAGGGGTTGGACAGAAAAAGGAGAATATCATCGGCATACGCCGCCACTTTGTAGATTTTGTGCCTAACAGATATGCCAACGATATCCGGGTTTTCTCTAATTTTACGGAGAAAGGGTTCTAATGTAAGTATGAATAACAGGGGAGAGAGCGGGCAACCCTGACATGTACCATCAGAAATGGAGAAGGCGTTCGACAGGTGTCCATTCACTCTAACTCTTGCAGTGGGAGACGAGTTCAAAGCCATAATCATGGTAAGCAGAGACTGTGGTATACCTACTTTACGCAGCGTGGCTTCCATAAAGTCCCACGCCACTCTGTCGAACGCCTTCTCCGCGTCCAGGGACAAAAAGAATCCTTTGGTAGAGGTGGAGGTCATCCAGTGGTGGATGTTGATAGCTTTTATGGTGATGTCTCTGGCTTCTCTGCCAGAGACAAAACCCACCTGATCCAGAGCAATTAGTTTGGGTAGAAGGGGTTGTAGGCGATTCTCTATGATTTTTGCGTATAATTTAACATCGATGTTAAGTAAAGAAATAGGTCTATAGTTGGAAACTAGGGTGGCATCTTTATTTGGTTTAAGAATAAGGGTGATGTGGGCTTCTAAAAGGTCTCTGGTGGTTGTAGGATTGGAAGACAATGCGTTAAATGCTTTAACAAAATGGGGCAACAAGGATTCTTGAAAGGATTTGAAATAACCAGAGGTGAGACTGTCAGGGCCCGGGCATTTCCCGGGTTTCAATTGCTTCAAAGCCAGTGTTGCTTCATCTACGGATATCGGGGAATCAAGGCTATCGGCATCGTCAGCGGAGAGGGGGGACGGGGAATATTGTTGCAGAAACGAGTGGATCATGTCAGTCCTGTCCTGTTGGCAGGAATTGGTCGGGGATATGGGAAAGTTGTAAACTTTTGCTAAGTAGTTAACAAATTGTTGGGCAATATCATCAGTTCTATTGGTAGTGGTACCCTTTTCAGTTTTTAGCATGTGAATAGTATGGGCAGCTTTCTTGGTTTGTAATGCTCTGGCTAACATCTTTCCCGACTTATTGCTAAATTCATAGAAAACCTTTTGTGTTAAGGCATATTTTCGTCTCAGTGATTTATGCAACACTTCTAAAATGTCCTATCGGACAATGTTGTCGGAGCCGTGTGTAGGCTCCGACGGACAAAGTTTTATCTCCTGCTCTCAAATTTTCCGACAACAAAGTCCTATCGGACTTTTTCCGATCGTGTGTAGCGAATTCCAACGGACAAAGTGCCACGCATGCTCAAATCACATTACAAGACCAAAGCTATTGGCTACTAGCCTCTACGTAGTCCCGTCGTACGCAACGAACGTCACCACGTTCAGGATGATCGGATTTTCCGACAACTTTGTCCGACCGTGTGTATGCAACACCAGTGGTCGGAATTTCCGACCTGAGTAGTGGCAGCAAGGCAAAATGGAAACTTCCACCTGTATGCAATACCATTAGCGCGAAGGACATCAAACAGTGGTTTCAGGTCCCTGCGATGTTGGAGGGTGATGCCTGAGAGATCCTGGTAAATCTGCACAGGGCGGTCGGCATATGAGATCTGGGGTTTGCCCCTTGCTTGTTTTAAGATGTCTTCCTTAAGTTTAAAGTCTGGTAGGCAACATACCACGTCCCTTGGGGGGTCCGTATCTCTACCCCTAGGCCTCAATGCTCTGTGGATTCTGTCCATAGAAATGTGGGTCTGAGGTGGTCTGGCCAGCACATCATTAATCAGGGCCGTCACGGCAGGTAGCAGTTGGTCTCCCTCAATGGCCTCTGGAAGACCTCGCACGCGCAGGTTATGGCGTCTGCCCCTGTTGTCGAGGTCTTCCAGGTGCCTGTGCATGTCCCTCAGCTGTAGAGTGTGGGTGTCGACATGGTGCGTCGTCTTTCTGAGCTGTGAGTTTTGGCGGTCCAAAGTCTCCTCCACTCTAAGGACCCTGTCATTGAGGGTATGAATGTCCAGGCTTAGCTCCGATATGGCCGCTGACAGGGTGTCCTTAATGTCATCGGCGATAGTATGGAGGTCATGGATGCTAAGGTGGGGCTGTAAAAGGAGATGGGGAAGCTGCCGTTCCCGTCCGGTCAGTGGATATGGGTGGCGGGTTAGCAGGAGGTATATAAAGGGGGAAACCAAATGTGCAAACCAAAACAAGGATAA
Source organism: Lithobates sylvaticus (assembly GCA_028564925.1). NCBI lineage: Eukaryota > Metazoa > Chordata > Amphibia > Anura > Ranidae > Lithobates > Lithobates sylvaticus. The sequence goes on from CM053038.1 coordinate 176,426,807, forward strand.
AAACCAATAAACAACTAATAAATAAAATTCACAACTGCCGCAGCCACCATCAAGGTGTTCACACACCGTAATAAAGTAGAGGTAATATATATAAAAAAATATATAACAATGGGGCGCAGACACTAAAAAATATCTTAATAAAAATGATTATGAGAATAATCACATGGTAATATATGGCACTAAGAGAGATAAAAATGAAAATTACAAAATATATGTGGCGCTTGCTGCTGGGAAGGATAGCAATCCTAAGGGAGAACTCCAAAGGACGGCTTCCAACAAAGCGTCTCAAGATTGATAACTTCAATGGCGATGTATAGCATCAAGTGATAAACTGTGCTATAACAATAAATAACTACTCAAGAAACTGATATAAACATCCAATGGTGAAAAAGTGTCCTGTGCAAAATAAAGTGCGTTTTTTTCAAAAAATTGTGCAATGATCACTTGTAGATCAAATAGTGAACAAACAAATTCCTGAAGTAAACATGTATAATCATGCAAAAAAAGGTGAAAAAATTATGAAAGTGCAAAAAATATATATAAAAAGGTATAAATAAAAGTCCAAGCAATAAATAGATAGATATTAAAAAATCGCAATAAATGCTGTATGTGCAAAGAACTGTGCAAACAACGCATGTGAAAAAAATGCAAAAAAAGAGATTATGGTGCAACACAGAATATTGCTGAAAGTGCAGTGATACAGGAATAGTAGTGCTTTAAAAGTCCACTGTAATTTCTATAGGTGCAGATTTCAATATCTGTTGAATCCTCCTGGTAGCCGTGTATTTTTAAAGGTGGTTTCCTCCATGCGTGATCAAAAGTGCCCGATAAAAATGCTTCCCCCAGCCCCTTACCTCAGAGTAAGGGTAAAACCGCCTTACTTAAATCCAGCTGGACAGAAGTCTTTATCCCAACAATCAGCAAACAAACGGGTCCTTGTGGCTCCTTAACTCTTCTCAATGCATAACGGCATGTGGGCAAAAGAGAGGGAAGGAGGGACTCTATTGTGTAGTAAACCAGATAAATTTTATTAAAATCAAAATGAATCACTCACAGTTAAAGCAGACAGTAAACAGCGATGTGTAGGGTTGTGTGTGATCTCGGCCGTGACCACACACAGCGTCACCAGACTCTGATTCTCCTGACTAGTTGCGTCACGCCCACGTGACTTCTTCAAAGGATTTCGCAACTAGTCAGGAGAATCAGAGTCTGGTGACGCTGTGTGTGGTCACGGCCAAGATCACACACAACCCTACACATCGCTGTTTACTGTCTGCTTTAACTGTGAGTGATTCATTTTGATTTTAATAAAATTTATCTGGTTTACTACACAATGGAGTCCCTCCTTCCCTCTCTTTTGCCCACATGCCGAGTTATGCATTGAGAAGAGTTAAGGAGCCACAAGGACCCGTTTGTTTGCTGATTGTTGGGATAAAGACTTCTGTCCAGCTGGATTTAAGTAAGGCGGTTTTACCCTTACTCTGAGGTAAGGGGCTGGGGGAAGCATTTTTATCGGGCACTTTTGATCACGCATGGAGGAAACCACCTTTAAAAATACACGGCTACCAGGAGGATTCAACAGATATTGAAATCTGCACCTATAGAAATTACAGTGGACTTTTAAAGCACTACTATTCCTGTATCACTGCACTTTCAGCAATATTCTGTGTTGCACCATAATCTCTTTTTTTGCATTTTTTTCACATGCGTTGTTTGCACAGTTCTTTGCACATACAGCATTTATTGCGATTTTTTTAATATCTATCTATTTATTGCTTGGACTTTTATTTATACCTTTTTATATATATTTTTTGCACTTTCATAATTTTTTCACCTTTTTTTGCATGATTATACATGTTTACTTCAGGAATTTGTTTGTTCACTATTTGATCTACAAGTGATCATTGCACAATTTTTTGAAAAAAACGCACTTTATTTTGCACAGGACACTTTTTCACCATTGAATGTTTATATCAGTTTCTTGAGTAGTTATTTATTGTTATAGCACAGTTTATCACTTGATGCTATACATCGCCATTGAAGTTATCAATCTTGAGACGCTTTGTTGGAAGCCGTCCTTTGGAGTTCTCCCTTAGGATTGCTATCCTTCCCAGCAGCAAGCGCCACATATATTTTGTAATTTTCATTTTTATCTCTCTTAGTGCCATATATTACCATGTGATTATTCTCATAATCATTTTTATTAAGATATTTTTTAGTGTCTGCGCCCCATTGTTATATATTTTTTTATATATATTACCTCTACTGGGTTAGCAGGAGGGGTGCCGATGGGTGCAGGAGTCAAGTCCTGTGAAAGGCCGTGAGGGACAAGCGACATATTGTTCCTGGTGTTCCGGAACATTTTGGGGATATTATTCGAAAGACTCCCGGGATTTCTGCGGGGAGAGCGGGAGCGGGAGGCTGATGAGTTCCGTGAAGGAGTCCCCATAGGTATGGTCGGTTTTTTAGCGAAATTACCTCTGTTAGACAGATGAAAGGTCGTGAGGCAGCGGGAGCTCAGGATCTAAGCGTCCATCATCCAGCTAGGTCAGGCCACGCCCCCACACTAAAGTCTGACGGATTCGAACGTGATGACGTACGACTGGACTAGAATAAGGAAGTTCGTAGCCAATAGCTTCCCTAGTGTCGTTGTTTGTCCGTTGGACTAGCACACAGACGAGCAGATTTTTCGATAGGAACTGGGTCGGGCGGAGTTCCGGCGGAAAAATTTGAAGCATGTTCTATTTCTAAAGTCTGTCGGATTTTTCGACAGCAAAAGTCTGATGGAGCCCACATACGATCGAATTGTCCGACAGATTCGTTCCGTCGGACATTTGCTGTCAAAGTCCGGCCGTGTGTACGCGGCATTACAGTAAAGAACCCTCTACGTAGTTTAAGGTTAAACCTTTTTTCTTCCACGAAAAAAGTGGCCATGAGTCTTGTTAAACTCCCTTCTGCAAAAAAGTTTTATCCCTATTGTGGGGTCACCAGTATGACATTTGTATATTGAAATCATATCCCCTCTCAAACGTTTCTTCTCCAGAGAGAGAGTGCTCGCAACCTTTCCTCATAACCAATATCCTCCAGACCCTTTATTAGCTTTGTTGCCCTTCTTTGTACTCACTCCATTTCCAGTACATCCTTCCTGAGGACTGGTGCCCAGAACTGGACAGGATACTCCAGGTGCAGCCGGACCAGAGTCTTGTAGAGCGGGAGAATTATCGTTTTATCTCTGGAATTAATCCCCTTTTTAGATACGGCAATATACACAATACGGCATAAAAAAACACTCCGTGTATAGTCAGAGAAGCCCTTTGGGATGAGACATGCCGGAGGACTAAGGTAAAAAGAAGTATAAGAAAGGTAAAGATGGGACAAAGGGGAGAGAGAAAGGAAAGAAAAAGGGCAAAAAGTACACAATACCCTATTTAACTGTTACCCGAGTATAATAAATTCTATCAGAGTTTTATTGGTCACAAATAGTGATACAACAACAGTAATACAGTAGGGGTAGCCGTCGTAGTTACATGAGAGAAGGAAAATGTAAGCAAGTATTATTGTAAATTCTTGAGATATAGAAGAAATGTGAATAAGCAAACAGGTGACGGCAAGGGGGGAATTCAACTGTAGGAGTCGTATATCATCAGTGTAACAGTGAAACATTTTGTCTGTGTCAACATAATCGCTATTAAATAATACATGCAGATGAATCTATTTATGTAGGAAGAGGGGGACGGTACTCCAGTTGAAGTTTTAATCAGTGTAGTGACTGGAAAAGTAGTGGAGGAAGAAGATGAGTAAGAAGAAGGATGGAGGGGATGAGAAACATGAAAAACTGGTGAGTGGGGGGTTCTTTACTATATAGGAATAATCGTTCCAGAGGCGTAATCTCAGGCTCGCTTACACTCAGAAGGGGTGATTGGGGAGAGGAGATAAGAGGGGTGCAGTGGGTGAAAATAATTTTGCGCGAGCGGTAGTGCGGTTCCTGTTCAGGAGCATGTGTGGTGGGTCAAATGGGGAAAGAAACACAGTTACCAAGGTAATAGTGTTTTGTCAAAATCAGGGGGTAAACAGTGTTTCACCAATGGCTGCTATATTTTTTCAAACTTGTGTATCTTGTCACTTTCAATGTCTGTTATTTTAGCATAGACCAAGACCCTGTTCATTCTATGCTTAGCTTCAGCCACAACAAAGGTCTGGGATTTCCAAGCCCTAGCAATAGTTTGCTTGGCTGTCGTGGATAGTTGTAGAAGCAGTTGGAATTGCGAATGTGTTAACCCCACCGGTTTTAGGTTAAGAAGAGCTGTTGTGGGATCTGGTTGAAGGTTGGTGTCTAAGGCATTAGATGCCATTGCAAAGATGACCTTCCAGAACTCTTGAGCAATCGGCATTGCCACCACATATGTAGATGGTGTGGACAAAATCCGGCACAAGATTCCATAGGGAGGACCTTATAGTTAGTTTCTAAGGCTACGTTTTTGGCTGAAAAGGATTTAGTGGCCATCCAGATAGAGGACCAGTCAGCTATCTCGAATGTCCATTCCAGATATTGTGCCCATTTATTAGCATACGATGGTAATGAATTGTCCGGGTTGACAATTAGCTGTAGGTAGAGGATCGATATAAGTCCCCTGATAAGTGGAATGCTTTTGCAGATATGCTCAAATTGTGTCATCTGTGTGAGCAGGGATCCTGATCTAAGGAATGTTAAGTAATAGTTTTTAACATGTAGGTAGCGAAACAGCTCAGACCTTGGAAGTGCATAGTTTTCGCATAAGGTGGGGAATGTGTGGATATCTCTATTGTTGACCAGGTTGTGCAGCCTGAAGAGATTAGTGGTGGACCAGGCAGCAAATGCGCCGGGGGATTCCCAAGCTGGATAAAATGCAGGATTTCTGAGAAAGGAGAGAAGGGGGTTATGTGTAGATTGTAGATTATGTGTGGGTTTTGAATTTATTCCAGATGTTTAAAGAGTGTTTCGTTATGGTGTTTAGAATTTCCATACTAATCGGCCAGGTGCAGCCAGAGCATATTTGCTACGGAAATGGGATCGCATTCAAAAGATTCTACTGCCACCCACAGAGGTGCCTCCTCCGTTGCATGGTACTTGGGTAAACAGGCGAGCTGTGCTGCATAATATTTTGAGAAATCTGGAATCCCCAGTCCGCCACTTACTTTGGGAAGATAGAGCGTGGTTTTGGGTATATGAGGCTTCACAGTCCCCCAGATATAAGACATTACCCCGCTTTGTATAAGACGAAAAAAATAGCTGGGGATGGGAAGAACACTGAAGAGGTATAGGAATTTAGGTAATATCGTCAATTTGATGACATCGATTCTGCCCATCCAAGACAAATAGAGGGATGACCATTGGGACATGAGGTTAAAAAATTTGCAGCAAAGAGTTCGGATATTGAAGCCGTGAGTTGCACGCCCAAGTACAGAAGTTGATGGGACACTCATGTGAATGGCAGAGAAGCCTTGGCAAGTTGGAGCTCTGAGGGTGAAAGAGATACATTAAAACTCATTTGATTTTTTTGGGTAAATTTTCTCCAATAGGGAGAGCAGGTTGGGAGCCAAGGTGTGTGGATGTGATAGGAAAATAAGTATGTCGTCCACGAACAGGCATGCCTTGTGATGGTGGCCACCAAGTTCTATCTCTCTAACATCAGGATCCGATTGATCAGTTGCGCCAGGGGTTCTATGAGCAGAGCAAACAACAAAGGAGAGAGGGGGCAGCCCTGTCTGGTGCCTTTCTGAATATTAAATATTGCAGATTTATAGCCGGCGTACTTGATGTACAAAAATCGGCGGCTGTCAACTAAGATCACATTCGTTGGAACCTTTACAAACAGGGTAGTTACGACAACTCTGCAGCATCCACTGAGGACACTATGAACTGATCATGCTGACGTGAAACAACTAAGACATCTTTCTCCAGGTATCATCCTTAGATATAGTTCAGGGTGCGTCTTTTTGCTACCGTAAGAGAGGAAAGGTCAGCGAAGATTTGATACATGTGTCCCTGAAAGGTCAATCTATCCTTCCCTCTGGCTGCAACCAGGAGCTGTTCCTTAGTGCGATAATAATGTAATTTGGCTATTATGTCCCTGGGTGGACCGTTTATTTTGCGTGGGTCCAGGGCCCTGTGTACCCTGTCCATTTCCAGTCTGTCTATAGGAATGCCAGGTTGCAGTTCCTGGAACAGAGCCAATATAGTAGCTTGCACATCCAGCACAGTCTCGGGTACCCCCTAATCCGCAGATTAGAGCGGCGGTCCCTGTTTTCTTGATCTTCTAAGTGTGACTGTAACACCGTGTTTTCCTCTGTAGGGTTCTCAATTTTAACCAAATAGTTTTGTGTATGATTTTCCAAGTCTTCTACTTTCAAGTAGTAAGGGTGCATTTACACGTGGGAATGCACCCACACTCTGATTAGATACGAGAACTCCACCGGGGGCTTCCGTGATTAACTGCGAGAGGCAGTCCCACTGAAAGCAATGGGAGGCTACTGGCTCTCACAGCTAATTGCTGCCACCATGTGTAATCGCTCATGCAGCCATTACATGTGAGTGATTGATCCTGGACGCAGGCTGTTTGCAAACTAAATCCAGACAAGGTTTGCTCATCCTCAACCCCTGCATAATGGATTGGGAAAGCCTATTTTCTATTTTCTATTTTAATAGATAAAAAGAAACAGAAAAGTGAATGAGATACTTTACCTGCTTGCCTCGCGTATGAGAGCGGCTCTCCTGTGCGGATCACATACCAATGTGATCCGGCAGACCTGAGTAGAGGGCATGCCTGCATGCCACTGGCGCCGCAGCTGTGTTGTAATTAGACACAGCACAAGCTAATCAGCGGGTGCCGGCCAATGAATGTCCACCAGCACCCACTTATCGGCGAGAAGGAACCCAGAAAAGAGCTCTGCCTATATAAACAAGGCAGAGCTGTGTTCTGTCAGCAGGGATGTGGTGGATTTTGTTTCCCTGCAAAGCAGGGAATAAAATCCACCACATCCCTTAGTAAAAACAGCACAAAGTACTACACACAAAAACACTGGTTAGGTGGACATTTAACCCTTTAATCACCCTAGATGTTTAATCCATTCACAGCCATTGTCAGTACAGTGACAGTGTATATTTTTACCATCACTGGTTCCCATAAGTGTCAGTTAGTGTCCAATTGTCCACTGCAATATCATAGTCCTGCTATAAGTCACTGATCGCCGCCATTACTAGTTTAAAAAAATTAAATAAATAACAAATCCATTATATATAACATAGTTTGCAGACGCTATAACTTTTCCGCAAACCAATCAATATACATATTGGCCTAAATTTATGAAGAAATTCAATATTTTAAAAAAAAGTTTATTGGATATGTTTCAAATTGTTGTTTTTTTTTTTTTTTGTTTATAGCGCAAAAAATTTAAAACCCTGTGGTGATCAAATACCACCAAAGAAAAGCTCTGTTTGTGGGAAAAAATAACATCTTTTAATTTGTGTACAGCATTGCATGACTGCTCAATTGTCAGTTAAAGTAAAGCAGTGCCAAAAAGCAAAAAAATGCTCTGGTCATGAAAGTGGGTAAATCTTTTGAAGGGCAAGGGGTTAATCTGTTGTTCCTGGAGGAAGTTGTGTAGTCTCTCTGACTCTACTGCTGTGTGCCATGCCCACACCATAAAAAATAAATAAAAAAATGTGCCCCCTATCAAGTTTTTACTGCAGTCTGTGATGCCAGTAAACAGATTTCTCCTCACTTCTTTTAAAGAGAGGAGGTGAAGGGTAATCTCTTCAGTGGAGACTACAACCAAACTCTTCTTTACCCGAACAGTCCAGGTTTTGAATCATTATCAGACGGACTGAAAACCAGACACATTTTTCTAGGGGCGTCCAAACTTTTTTCAAAGAGGGCCAGATTTCATGAAGTGAACATGTGTTAGGGCCGACTATTTTGCCTGACATTCTTTGAACCATGAAAATTAAATGCAAATTTACTACACTGCCCAACAAGAATTCTCTTGCCATTGTGGCTGTGTGTGGCGAAGAGTCTAAGGATTAGCTTGGGTGTGTTATTTGGATATACCGTATTTATCGGCATATAACACGCACCTTCACTTTGAGAGGGAAGTTTCAGGAAAAACGTACATTTTAAATAAAGAACTGTGAAGCAAAATAAGGGTCAGTGCCCATCAATGCAGCCTAATCAGTACCCATCTGCAGCCTCACTATTGCCATGAATGCAGCCTCTAAATGCAGCCTCGCCAGTGCCATGAATGCGGCCTCTGAATGCAGCCTCACCATTGTCAGGAATGCAGCCTCACCGTTGCCATGAATACAGCCTCACCGTTGCCATGAATGCAGCCTCACCGTTGCAATCAATGCAGCCTCTGAATGCAGCCTCACCATTGCCATCAGTGCAGCTTGATCCATGCCCATCTGCAGCCTCGGGGGGCCACAAAAGATGTATACTGTATTTTTGTTCATCAGAGTGGAAAGGGAGGGGGTGGGACGAGCGCCACCAGATTACATACAGGAGAATCTCCTGTTTACTTGGCGGCCTCTTTAATACAAAGTCCTGCCTCCTATGATAGACAGAACAGTCGTCCAATGCCAGTCCAGGAGACAGGACTGCCTATTACAGAGGCCCCCGAGTAAACAGGAGATTTTCCTGTATGTAATCTGATGGCACTCATCCCACCCCCTCCCCACATCTTTTGTGGCCCCGCAACGAATTCCCAAGCGCCACGTGACACTTAGGGATTCGTTGGGGGCCACAAAAGATATATATTCAAATTACCAGTGGGGCCATATAAAACTGGAACACGGGCCGGACTTTGGACATGCCTGCATTATTCAGACCGCACTATGGCTCATAGCTGGAGAGAGGATTAGGCGTTCTCCTCCCTCCAGCCAGCAGGGGGCGACAGAAAGCTGACACAGACTGAGAACTCAGCTCAGTCTCAGCACGGCACTGCAGAGGAATGAAGATGGGGACACCAGATGTAAGGTGGTTTTATTTTATTTTACTTGAAATATGGATGTGATTGTCCTACTTTTATGTTATATTAGAGAGCATTTCGGAACCCAGAAGGAAGACTGGGTGAAGATGGAAGCCCTGTCAGTGGTGGGCTTCATTTTAAGGTAGTGAAAGAAGAGAATTTGCCTTTGTTACCTGATGAAAACTGTCTGTAGATCCCATCCCTATAGACATGTAGTAAAAGTCTCCTCAGAAAAATGGGACTTTGAATGGATCACAGACAGGAGGTGTATGGAAAAAGTACAGTGGAACCACGGATTGCGAGTAACACGGTTAACAATTAAGCATTTCGCAATACGAGCACTGTATTTTTAAAAAACGTAACTCGGTTTGCGAGTGTTGTCTCCCAAAACAAGCACGATTCAGGCCAAAGTGGTGTGCAGTACCGCTTTTGGCCTGAGGTCGGGGGGCGCCAGAGCTGAACGTCGCGTTCGGAAATGCACGGAAAGGCCCTAGTACAGCACGGCTGACCTCGGCAAATCTCGGGTAGGAAGTCTTTCTGAGGTTTGCCGAAGTGTCCTCTGGCCTTTTCGTCCGTTTCCGAGGCTCTCCGACTCCCCCTCGCCTCTGGCCGCATGCGGTATTGCATCCCATTGAAGTCAATGCGGAACAAATTATTTTTGTTTCCATTGACTTCAATCGGAAAACTCGATTTGATATGCGAGTACTTTGGATTACGAGCATACTCCTGGAACGGATTATGCTCGTAATCCGAGGTTCCACTGTATTAGGTTTTATTACATAAATAAACAACTCATAATGAAACACATAATAAACCGCATTAGATAAAACCAAAACATGTAAATGAAAACCTAGAATTAAAAGACCAACTAAGAACCAAAGCCCAAAGGCTGTCAAAACGACAGACCACCCAACGCGTTTCGAAAAACACACATGTTTTTCTTCTTTTTCAGGGACTGAACCGGGCTTATTATTTTCAAAGCTGAGAGTTGGATCACTGCTAAGAGCGTTTCACCAACCCAAATACGATAATTCAGTTAGGAGTAAAGAGTTCAGAGGATAATGTTCGTCTACCACGTCCACCAAGTGGTGGACGAACACCAAGTGGTGGACGAACACCAAGTGGTGGACGAACATTATCCTCTGAACAAAACAATGATAACTAACCAGATCCCTGCTCAGTTAGCTGCTTTGGAGGTCAGAGGAGACATTGGGGTCTATTAGATCTCCAATGTCTCCATAAAGAGTACATGTCACCTGCCCAATGCTATCGCATGGGGGTTTGTTAACCCCTTGTGATAACAATAAAGTTAATCCATTTCTTGACAGCCCTATAGCAGTTTTTGCAGGTCGCAGGCACTATGCACGCCACCGGCGGCTCGCTCCCGCTGTGATTGTGCACAGCGGGAGCCGATCAGCAGGTACCACGGACTCGATGTCAGCTGGCAACCTGCCGCTCGTTCTGTACACAGGCAGAACGGCGATCTGTCTATGTAAATAAGGCAGATTGCCGTTCTGTCTGTAGGGAAGGGATGGATCCTGTGCTCCTGCAAAGAACATGGATTAATGTCTTCCCATAGCTCCCAACTGTCCTTGAATTGGAGCAATGTCCCTCTGTCCCTCTTTCCTCCTCATTTGTCCCTCATTTTGGTCTGATCCATATAGATGTATATAAAATGCACTTTTTATCTATCAAAAAGTGTTTTCCAGTGCTAAACCTTTCATCTGCTTTCTAAATTGCTGCATTTGTAAATTCCAGAAGCCAATATAAAGGTAGAGTAGTGGTAAAAAAAAAGCACTTGTGGGTGTAACCAATCTTGTAAAATTCTCCTTTAAGGGGGCGTGGCAAGGGGTGTGTCCTATGCCTGCATACTTTTGCTGATAGGTGTCCCTCATTACATCTCAAAAAGTTGGGAGGTATGCCTTCCCCTAGTAAAAGCACCTCCCACGCAGCACACAAGCACTGGCTAGACACACAGTTACTCTCCCCTGATTTTAACCCCTTTCCAGTCAGTATCATTAGTACAGTGACAGTGCATATTTTAAGCACTGATCACTGCATTAGTGTCACTGGTTCCCTCGTTTTCTCCCACAATATCGCAGTATTATTATTATTATTATACACGTTTTATATATCGCTAACAGTTTACGCAGCGCTTTACAATGTATAGGGGGACAACACAATTACAGTACAGTTCAATATAGCAGGACTGCTATAAGGAGCTAATCGCCGACATTACCAGTAAAAAAATAAAAATAAAATAAATAAAAATAAAATAAATATATCCCATAGTTTGTAGGTGCTATAACTTTTGCGCTACTTTTGGGATTTTGTTTACCAAAAATATGAAGCAGAATACATATTGGCCTAAACTGATGAAGAAATTTGATTTTTTACATTTTTTTTTATTGGATGTGATTTATAGCAAAATTTTGCTCTTTTTTGGTTTTATAGCACAAAAAATAAACCACAGAGGTGATCAAAAACCACCAAAAGAAAGCTCTATTTGTGGGGAAAAAAAGGACATACATTTTATTTGTGAACAATGTTGCACAACTGCGCAATTGTCAGTTAAAGTAACGCAGTGCCGTATCGCAAAAAGTGGCCTGGTCATGAAGGGGGGTAAATCTTCCAGAGGTTAAATAATAAATAATAAAAAAAAAAAAAATTATATATATAAAAATATAATTTATTAAAACAAAAGCCAATGGCACCACACATGTGAGGTATTTCTGCAAATATTGTTGCAATAATTCTAGCAGCAGAGCCAGTGGCGGCTCGTAATGAAGGGTGCATGTGTGCCGCCCCCCCCCCCCTAATCTATGTGTCAGGCCCCCTAATCTACATTTGGGGTGCCGGACACATGGATTCCAATGGTTTTTTTATTTTATTAGAGGCATGTGATGAGAGACAGAGGCTCTAACCACTTGCCGACCAGCCGCTGCAGTTGCACTGGGCGAAACAACGTTACTTTGCGTTGCTTCGCCCTGTGGCCACTAGGGGCGCTGCTCGTCCCCTGGGCCGATAGGAGTGCCCGGCGGTCGCGATGACTGCCAGGCTCCCGCGATGACCGCCGGGCTCCCGCGATCGCTCGTGAAACGCTGAGAACCGGGATTTCTGCAAAGTAGATTCTACAAAGTATGAACAGCGATCTATCTCTTCCCCCTAGACAGTCCCCTCCCCTCTTCAGTTAGAACACCTAGCAGGGAACACAATTAACCCCTTGATCGCCCCCTAGTGTCAACCCCTTCCCTGCCATTGACATTTTTACAGTAATCAGTGCGTTTTTATAGCACTGATCGCTGTATTAATGCCAATGGTCCCAAAAATGTGTCAAAATTGTCCGACGTGTCCGCCATAATTCAAAAATAATTAAAGAGTGTGGGACTTTAGATGAGGCAGATTCAAACACAAATTTGAGAGTAAAAATTATTGTTTTAATGTACATAAGTGTCAAATTGCGCAACGTTGTATATGTCAGATAATTACTCAATGCATGTGCAGACATCTTGAAAAGTACATAGTATACATATAGAGTGTAAAAACATAATTGCCATACCAGGGGAACAATTTTATATAATGTGTAAATACGACTTGTAATGTACAGTAAAGTTCATAAAAATATTGATGATGTCCGCCATAATGTCGCAGTCCCGATAAAAATCGCAGATCGCCGCCATTACTAGTGAAAAAAAAAATGAATAATAAAAAAGTCATAAATCTATCCCCTATTTTGTAGACGCTATAACTTTTGCGCAAACCAATCAATATACGCTTATTGCATTTTTTTTTTTACTAAAAATATGTAGAAGAATACGTATCGGCCTAAACTGTTTTTTTTTTATATATTTTTGGGGGGATATTTATTATAGCAAAAAGTAAAAAATAATGCTTTTTTTTTTTTTTTAAATTGTCGCTCTATTTTTGTTTATAGCGCAAAAAAGAAAAATCGCAGAGGTGATCAACAACCACCAAAATAAAGCTCTATTTGTGGGGAAAAAAGGACGTACATTTTGTTTGGGAGTCACGTCGTACGGCCGCGCAATTGTCAGTTAAAGCGACGCAATGCCGAATCGCAAAAAAGTGCTCTTGTCAGGAAGGGGGGTGAAATCTTCTGGGGCTTAAATGGATAAAAGGCTTCAAAGAAGGGTGGGCTCGGGGCGCAGTGAGACCACCCAGTTGTGTGACAATAGCAAATTAATATTCACTATTGTCTTCTCTATTCTCCTCCCGGCCAATCAGGAAGCGGGTCCTGAAAATTTGCATGTGCAAATATCGTGCAACCTAAAAAATTGCAACAGCCATCAATTTATTCTCCAGGGCTTCTGCTTTTAGGAAACATACTTTAATTCTCCCCTCCACTGTAAAAACAAAAGGTAACATATAGTAAAATTTGCAGATTTTGACAGGAGAAAAAGAAAAAACTGAAAAAGTTGCCCCAGCAGACAAGTGGGTAATGCGTTCAACTTCTTTAATACTTCTTCAGTATCTGTACTTGTTAGCCAGCAACAGAAGGTCAGCTCTATTGGACCAGCCAGCCTCATGTATGCAGCAAGGCTGCTGCAACCAGAATAAAGGGGAGCTGGGGCAGCACAGCTCGGAGGGGATCATAGTGAAAGCATCCTAGAAGTGAAGGGGCGGGGCTGACAGCTAGTTTTAAAGCAGCCACCGCCCCCTTTCTCAGGCTGCGCTCTGCGTGGCTTGTGAGACACGACTCCGCCCCTACTCGGCTTTGCTCATGCGCAGTATAGCGGCCTCGTGGGGAGGGTGTGGCTGTTTATACATAGCTGTCACCTGTCAGTCTGTATCGGGGAGGAGCCCGGCCGGCACACACACCGGAGACAACATGCTGATATTACCGGCCGGGGATGTGGAGGAGATGCGGGTGATCGGGAGAGGGGGGTTCGGTGTGGTGTACAGAGGACGGAGCAGGAAGCTGGGGATGGAGGTGGCGCTGAAGATTCTGCATCGGGATAGCTGGTGAGAGACCGTCATGTGTGATCGTACCGATCTGATCTCTTCCGATGTGTCTAGAGAGCGATCGGATCTCTTCCGATGGGTCTATAGAGCGATCGGATCTCTTCCGATGTGTCTATAGAGCGATCGGATCTCTTCCGATGTGTCTATAGAGCGATCGGATCTCTTACGATGTGTCTATAGAGCGATCGGATCTCTTACGATGTGTCTATAGAGCGATCGGATCTCGTCCGATGTGTCTATAGAGCGATCGGATCTCTTACGATGTGTCTATAGAGCGATCGGATCTCTTACGATGTGTCTATAGAGCGATCGGATCTCGTCCGATGTGTCCTGTGCAGAGTCCTCCTGATCCCTGGAATACATTGGATCAATGGTGACCCCACAATCCCATCACAATCCCATCACAAAGTCCCATTGATTATTAAAAATCGATTGACTTAATTGAAGTCATTCTGATCGATCCAGAACAGAAGATCTGATCATAGGAAACGAGATCGATCAATATGATTGGTAACGGTGGCTGTACACACTCTAATCAATCATCAATTCAGTTTCCGATCGATCTCTTCCAATGGAAATCATTTATCTTTAGTGTACAACGCGTTTGATCGATGTGCCACACACACAGGGAAGGGGATTCTGAGCAATCGTTATGATATGATTGTCATTTACCATCGTTCGTTATTGATCTCTGTTTCCTCCATGTGATCTGATCCTCTAAACCAGGGGTCTCCAATCTGTGGCCCTGGGGCCGGATGCAGCCCTTTGATTGCCTTTATCCTGCCCTTGAGGAATTCTTCCTGACACCCACAATGTGGGCACCATTCCTTTCACTGACACCCACAATGTGGGCACCATTCCTTTCACTGACACCCACAATGTGGGCACCATTCCTTTCACTGACACCCACAATGGGGGCACCATTCCTTTCACTGACACCCACAATGGGGGCACCATTCCTTTCACTGACACCCACAATGGGGGCACCATTCCTTTCACTGACGCCAGCAATGGGGGGCACCATTCCTTCCACTGACGCCAGCAATGGGGGGCACCATTCCTTCCACTGACGCCAGCAATGGGGGGCACCATTCCTTCCACTGACGCCAGCAATGGGGGGCACCATTCCTTCCACTGACGCCAGCAATGGGGGGCACCATTCCTTCCACTGACGCCAGCAATGGGGGGCACCATTCCTTCCACTGACGCCAGCAATGGGGGGCACCATTCCTTCCACTGACGCCAGCAATGGGGGGCACCATTCCTTCCACTGACGCCAGCAATGGGGGCACCATTCCTTCCACTGACACCAATGCTGAGGTACTACCCCCCCCCCCCCCCCCACTGACACTATTCCCCCCCCACTGACACCAACTATTTCTCCTCCTAATACCAAAGATCAAGTATTGTTTACTCCCACTGGGCTCAGTCCGGCCCCCCTAAAGTCTGAAGGACCGTAAACTGGCCCTTTCTCTAGAAAGTTTGGAGACCCCTGCTCTAAACGATTGAAGTCCCATCGTATTTATCAACACAGGATCTCAGTGCTGGCGATCCATGTAAAACGATCGATACGATTCCACCCCCAGTCCATCAAATCCAGATCTGCACTGAGACGGATAGACACATTTGTGGTGCCTTAAAGCGGTATTATAGGATAAGTTCACTTTAAAAAAAAATAATAATAATTAACGCACATATTTTTTCAGGTCCAAAAAAATGTGTATTTTTTTTTTTTTTTTTTTTGGAGCTTGTAAAGTATTGCATCGGCAATCTGCAGATTGTTGGTGCCAAGTAGGTCTCCTGCAGATCTGTCAGTGTATCTGTGTGCCGTTCATCCCATACATTGGCAAGCAGATACAATCTGAGTGGTAGTACAGTGAGAACTACAAGCCGACAGGATTATGGGACTTGTAGTTCATTCATACACAGCTGTGTGAATGAATGATGCGGCCCTGTGGGCGGAGCCCTGCACGGCCATGCTGATTTAACCGCTTCAGCCCCAGAAGAATTTACCCCCTTCCTGACCAGAGCACTTTTTGCGATTCGGCACTGCGTCGCTTTAACTGACAATTGTGCGATGTGGCTCCCAAACAAAATTTCGTCCTTTTTTTCCCCCACAAATAGAACTTTCTTTTGGTGGTATTTGATCATCTCTGCGATTTTTATTTTTTATTTTTTGTGCTATAAACAAAAATAGAGCGACGATTTTGAAAAAAACACATTATTTTTTACTTTTTGCTATGATAAATATCCCCCAAAAATATAAAAAAAAATATTTTTCCCCTCAGTTTAGGCCGATACATATTCTTCTACATATTTTTGGTAAAAAAAAATCGCAATTAGCGATTATTGATTGGTCTGCGCAAAAGTTATAGCGTTTACAAAATAGGAGATAGTTTTATGGCTTTTTTATTACATTTTTTTTTTACTAGTAATGGCGGCGATCAGCGATTTATTTATTATTTTTTTTTTTTCTTTTTTTTATCATGTCTGCGACATTATGGCGGACACATCGGACATTTTTGACACATTTTTGGGACCAGTGTCATTTATACAGCAATCATTGCTATACAAATGCACTGTTTCCTGTGTAAATTGCACTGGCAGTGAAGGGGTTAACCACTAGGTGGCAGTGTAGGGGGTGTAAGTAAGGGGGTAAGTGTGTCCTAGGGAGTGTTTCTAACTGTGGGGGGGCGTGGCTACGTGTGACAGGGAGCAGAGATCAGTGAAATAAATATATAAAAATGGGGCGCTAGCAATAAAAGTATATGAATATGTAAATAAAAATGAGACACTTAAATTTACATACAAAGCAATGAGATAAGTAAAATGAATATAAAATATGTGGCGCTTGCTGGTGGGAAGGATGCCAATCCTGTGGGAGAGCTCCAAAGGATGGTTTCCAAAAAAGCGTCTCAGAATTAATAACTTCAATCAATGATGTATAGCGACCAAGTAATAAACCGTGCTATACCAATAAATAAATGAATCAATAAATAATCAATAAAGTGCATCCAATAGTGAAAAAAGTATCCTGTGCAAAATAAATAATAAAGTGCGTTCCAAATTGTGGAATAAAAAACTTAATGTGCAAAACGATCACTTTTCATCAAATAGTGAACGAATAGTTCATAGAGCATAAGCAATAATTCATGCAAAGGTAAGTGGAAAAAAATATAAGTCCAAGCAATAAACAAACAATCGATATTGCTAAAAAATATAGGTATTTGCATAAAAAATAAAAAAATATATAAAAATATATAACCAATAAGATTTGTGCAAAATCAGCATGTGCAAATAATGCCAAGTACAAAAAAAGTGCAGCAAAGAAATTATGTGCAGCAAAAGTTTCTTGTATGTGCAGTGATCCAAAGTAAAACCAAAGATTTTAATGTTTTTTTAAAAGTCCACTGCAATCTCTATATGTGCTGATTTCAATAGTTATTGAATCCTCCTGGTAGCCGTGTACTCCTCAGCAGTGATCTCCTCCATGCATATTCCGTGTGCCTGTTACAAGTGTTTCCCCCAGCCCCTTACCTCAAAGTAAGGGTTAAAACGCCTTACACTGACCCAGCTGAACAAAACTCCCTTTCCTATGAATCAGCAAACACACAGGTCCTTGCAGCGCCTTATCTCTTCTCCACAATTTCACTCAGCATGGGGGCAAGAAAGAGGGAAGGAGGGACTCCATTGTGCAGTAGATTTAAAACAATTTTATTAAGAACAAAACGTATCACTCGCAGTTATTGATGCAAACAAACAGCGGTGTATAGGAACGTATGCGATCCCGGCCGAGACCGTGATACCCTGAGTAAATATATCTGTTTATTACCCTGAGTAATTGTAAACAACATATTAGATGCCATCTGCCTGAATATGTGAATTTATGCTTGTGGAATGAATCCGCCACTATACAAAAGTCACCGCCGTTCACCCGACTCTGAATATCCTTTGAAAAAGTCACGTGGGCGTGACGCAACGCGTCAGAAGAATCAGAGTCAGGTGACGCTGTGTGCGGTCTCGGCTATACATCATTGATTGAAGTTATTAATTCTGAGACGCTTTTTTGGAAACCATCCTTTGGAGCTCTCCCGCAGGATTGGCATCCTTCCCACCAGCAAGCGCCACATATTTTATATTAATTTTACTTATTTCATTGCTTTGTATGTAAATTTAAGTGTCATTTTTATTTACATATTCATATACTTTTATTGCTAGCGCCCCATTTTTATATATCTTTATTTTACTGATTATTGGTGTGTGAACACTTTGATGGTGGCTACGGCAGTTGTTGTTTTATAGTCTTTTATATTGATCCCTGATTTTTATCCCTTATCGGTTCGCGCAGTTGGTCACCCCCTTTTTACAGAGATCAGTGACAGTCACTAGACAGAACGGGGAGATGCTTGTTTACATCAGCATCTCCCCGTTCTACCTCTCCGTGAGACGATCGCGGGTATCCCTGTGGCGATCGAGTCCACGGGACCCGCGATCCGACTCACAGAGCTTGCCGCTTGCGTGTGCCCGCAGGCCGCCTCTTAAAGGGCAACGTTCAGGTATGTTAGTTGGCCTGTATGTGCCCTTCTGCCGCAGTATATCTGCGTGAGGCAGTCGGCAAGTGGTTAAAAAGCTGACAGAGTACAGGGAACTTCTCCCAATACTGCTGTCACAGGGAAGGGGATCGGGCGGCGGCTGCAGCGTATCGAAACATATCGCAGTTTATCCAGTCATTGGATGTATTGACCTGTTTCCTTTTTTAGGCTTTCTTTTTTTTTTTTACTGGTGATCTGGCCACTAAGTCTGTCGTCTCCCAAAAGAACAAGCTCTCTAGCAGAATGGATCAGTTTACATGGATGACACACACCAGGGCTCAACAAACCCCAGGTCACCATGGCGACAAGAAATTTTGTGCCTGCGCCAGGGGTGCTGCCTCAAAGTCTCCCCGCACCCTGCTTGTGCCCTTCCGCAGCATCCCGTGCTCCGCTTGCCCATCGGCAGGCCTGGGACCGGCATAATGGGTGTCGTTAGGTAGAGGGGGCAGAAGGGGGGCAGCCATACGTCCACTCCTCTCCCCTTCTGGTTGTTGATCTGGGAAGTGACATGTGACCTTATTTCCGGGTCCCCATTCACAGTTTCACTCCGCCAACGCTGTCAGTGAAGAAAGGAAAGCCATTGACCGGCATTCCTGTGACGGCAGACATTTACACTGATTATCAGTGCAGCCTATCAGTGCCCATCAATCAATGCAGCCTATCAGTGAAGGAGAAAAATTACTATCATCACATGATCGGTTACAGGAAAACCACACCCAAACTAAAAAGTCTCATTACTTGTCCGGGGAACTTGGCATATGTAGCTTGCCTGTGCGCCTTTGTTGGTATATTTGCCATGTTAGGTTAAAAAAGGGAAGCAAAAAGATCGTGTTCCATGCGGTTACTCAACAGGAAGATTACAATGAACAACCTTTCTACTATTTGTGTGGTCTTCCCTTTTTTTTTTGTGGCAGTGCTTTACAGAGAACAGGGAACAATTAATATTACCATGACTTTTAAGATGAGTTCAGCCTATGTACCGACAGCAGCAGTAAACACTCACTTTACATTAAAGACCTCATGGTCTTATTCATGTGGTGGATAGAAGGTAAAAACAGATGGGTGGTCCGTGTTTGTGCCACTCACTTGACCAACCAACTGTTAAAAAAAATGAATATATAGGCCCTTGAGAGAAGAGGTGTTGTAGGGATAAGATGGTGGAAAGTAGCTGGGGAGAGTAAAGGTCCATGGTAAGATCATGAGTTGCTTTTGAACCCAATGTGTATGTTGGCATTGAGAGTGGGAAAATGGGCTTGACAATGGGGGAGTGTGCCCCGAAACACAACCTAGTTACTGCACACTGCCTGCCTACTTTCAGGTTATCGGCTTTTTATTGGATTGGTGGGGGGGGGGGTGTCATACATTGGTGGCCATTAGGAAGAACTCCCCTTTTACAGTGACAGAAGGCCACCCTTACATTGGTTATCAGTGGGAAGAATTGCCCCCCCCCCCCAATACATTGGTGTTTAGAAAGACACCCTTAAGGACAGGTAAAAAAAAAAAAATGTCATGTCTGCCAAGTGGCATTGGCCCCATGTAGGCACCATCAGATGGGAGGTCAATAGCAACAGCTCAAGGAACCCCCTTACAACCTCTGGAACAGTCTTTCTCAACCTTTTTCATGTTGAACAACCCTTAAGATTAACCTTCTAGCACGGGGAACCATTACTAAATCTACAGCCCTTGGCACATTATCAGGATGGTTAGTGAGAAGAATGCTCTATACCAGGGGTCATCAAACTTTCCAAACAAAGAGCTTGTTTACTGTCCTTCAAATGTTAGAGGAACCAGACCGTGGCCAGTGGGAGTAGAGAATGTCCTGCTGTCAGTGGGAGTAAACCTCTTTCTAGGGGGAAGAATAGTGCCCCATCGTTGGTGTCAGTGGGATGAATAGTGCCCCGTCATTTGTGACAGTGGGAAGAATAGTGCCCCATTGTTGGTGTCAGTGGGAGGAATAGTGCCCCATTGTTGGTGTCAGTGGGAGGAATAATGCCCCATTGTTGGTGTCAGTGGGAGGACTAGTGCCCCATTGTTGGTGTCAGTGGGAGGACTAGTGCCCCATTGTTGGTGTCAGTGGGGGGACTAGTGCCCCATTGTTGGTGTCAGTGGGAGGACTAGTGCCCCATTGTTGGTGTCAGTGGGAAGACTAGTGCCCCATTGTTGGTGTCAGTGGGAGGACTAGTGCCCCATTGTTGGTGTCAGTGGGAGGACTAGTGCCCCATTGTTGGTGTCAGTGGGAGGACTAGTGCCCCATTGTTGGTGTCAGTGGGAGGACTAGTGCCCCATTGTTGGTGTCAGTGGGAGGACTAGTGCCCCATTGTTGGTGTCAGTGGGAGGACTAGTGCCCCATTGTTGGTGTCAGTGGGAGGACTAGTGCCCCATTGTTGGTGTCAGTGGGAGGACTAGTGCCCCATCGTTGGTGTTAGCAGGATGACTAGTGCCCCATAAACTGTGTCAGTATGAGGAATAGACTGGCAGGAACTATGCCCGTTGCTGATGGGTGGGGGAGTAATGTCCTAAGAGCTGGATAAAAGCAAGCAAAGGGCCACAGTTTGGAGACCACTGCTCCTATACATTTGTGGTCAGTGTGAGGAAGTCACCCTTATACATAGCTATCCATGGTCAATGGTGTCTGTGAGAATGGCTGCTTTAAAGTATTCCGTAGATGGATTTTATTTGCTTGGGTGGTTTATGGGCAGTATTGTTTGTGTTTTATCAATTTTTGCAATTGATGCATTATACTTTTTTCTTTTACTAGCTTAAGTGCTGAGTATAGCAGTCTTATGAAAGAAAAAGACATGATGATGAAAGCAAATTCAACATATGTTCTTCGTGTTCTCGCCCTATATGAAAATGAGTATGGATTGGTGATGGAGTATATGCCACATGGTCTCCACTCTCTTTTCAACACATTTAAAGAGAAGGATGTCCTCTTCCCATGGCCTCTGAGATTTCAGATACTTCACCAGGTGGCTCTAGCAATGAATTTTCTTCACGGTCTCGATCCAGCTATAATTCACCAAGATCTCAAGCCCCAGAATGTCCTGTTACGGAAGGATTTAGATGTTCAGGTCAGTTGCATAGACTGTTAATTATTTGTTGGAGATGTTTTGCCCCGCTTTCCTGTGACCAAACCCCGGTGAGCGAGACGAAACCCATCAGGGGATGTGTGGCTGGAGCAACGCTGGCTGAGGCCACATTCATCTACAAACTGGGTTGGTGATCAGCTCTTCTCTTTGATAACGCTGTTATGCCCTGTACACACGGTCGGAAATTCCGACGGAAAATGTCAGATCGGACCATGTTGTCGGAAAATCCGCCCGTGTGTGGGCTCCATCGGACTTTTTCCGACGGAAAAAAATTTGAGATCCTGCTCTTAAATTTTCAGACAACAAAATCCTGACTTTTTCCGATCGTGTGTCGAGAATTACGACGGACAAAGTGCCACGCATGCTCAGATCAAATTACGAGACCAAATCTATTGGCTACTAGCCTCTACGTAGTTCCGTCGTACGCAATGAACGTCACCACGTTCAGAATTTTCGGACTTTCCGACAACTTTGTACGACCGTGTGTATGCAACACCAGTTTCGGACAAAATCCGACGGATTTTGTGTTCAGAATTTCCGACCGTGTGTACGTGCCGGAAGTCGTCTGACAGGGCTTACACCTCTGAACGGTATACTGATGCCAGCTCCGTGCACTGCAGCCGGCGGGGAGATCTCTGTCTCAGAGCGGCACTGCAAGTTTAATTTGGATCACTACATGTTGGAGATGTTATCATGACCAATATGCAAATAAAACTGAACGTGACTGTTTCTCCCTATGAGGGGATGCTGTTTGCAAAGACCACTGGGCCATAGTTACATAGGTGATGTTGAAAAAAGACACAAGTCCATCAAGTCCAACCTATGTGTGTGATTATATGTCAGTATTACATTGTATATCCCTGTATGTTGCTGTCATTCAGGTGCTTATCTAATAGTTTTTTGAAACTATCGATGCCCCCCCCACTGAGACCAGATGAAGTGGATTTGTATATTCAAACAACGTGCAGCATTTTAATAAGGTAAATTTGTATAATACAGCCCAATAATCCTAATAATGTGCAAGGTTGTGATTGAGAGCAAAAGTCCATACAAAGGAAAGTTCTTCCACTATACAGTTTTCAGTAGTACTAAAAGTAGCAGATCTTAACGCATAGCATAACATCCATTAGACATGTTACAATAGAAAAATTTGTTTAGTTTCGTTTCGTTTCCGTTGATTGTTAAATTCGTAAGTCGTCGGTGTTCGTATTCGGACTCGTTCGTATTTTCGTAAGTCGTCGGTGTTCGTATTCGGACTCGTTCATATTTTCGTAGAGTTATTTTTTCGTTGATTCGTTTTTCCGTTACTTTAATTTTTGTTTATTTGAAATTCGTATTTTCATTGTATTTTGTATTCGGACGCATTCGTATTTTCGTAGATTTAGTTACTTTCGTAAGATTGATTTATTCGTACTTTCGTAACATTGTTTTCGTAGATTCGTAATCGGAGCATAATTCATAATTTTATGTAATGTGTATGCTATTATTACATTGTAAGAGACAAGGAAAATTACTAATCAAAAAAAAAAAGTTACGAATGTATGAATTTTTTCGTTCAATCCATTCGAAGCACGTTAAGCAGCGCCATTGTAAGAGACACGGAAAATTACGAATCAACAAACAAAAAAAAAGTTACGAATGTACGAATTTTTTCGTTCATTTTGATTTTCGTTATTTTTGAATCTTTGTTCGGTATTTTCAGATTTTCATTCATTCGTAGTTTCGTTGTTTCTAATTTAATTATTTCGTATTTTCGTTGTTTTTCATATTCGTTCGATTCGATTATTCGTTAAAATATTTACAAAATCATTCGTTCATTTGTACGATACGAATGAACGAAAATAACGAATTTGAATGGAAAACTAATTCGTAACTAAACGAATTGCACATGTCTAACATCCACCCATAAGGGGTCACCAGGTGCATTAAGAATGTGAAAGGTTGTAATTAAAAGCAAAAGTCTATTTAAAGAAAAATTCAATATACAGTTGCCAGCATAACATAACATCCATCCATAAGGTATCACCAGGTGCATAAGGACAACTCCACATGTGAGACTTCACCCAAACAATGCACTCACTAGATAAAGGAAATAAATAAGCATCAATCTGTAGTTAGGACTCAATCCTCTTTGGCAAATGCTCACCAACCAGGAGCCCAAGAAGATTTATATAGTGTAGTATTTATTGAATTTTTAATATTCAGCAGTATTAAAGTCACCTTGCCTCAGGCATTCCCTTCATAACGTGAGTGGCGCGAAACACGTCAGGAGAGGCCTATTTGCTGACGTCTCACTGCCGCTTCCATGTGTTTGGAACAGTGGCTAACAATGTAAGTGCACTAACTTTATGTTTTAATACAGCTGCAAATTTTAAAGTCAATAAATTCTACACTATATTAATCTTCTTGGTTGGTGATCTTTTTTTACCTAGTGCGGTGTTCTAGATATTATTCCCCAACTTATGGCATTTGTCAAAGAGGATTGAGT
This sequence comes from Lithobates sylvaticus, assembly GCA_028564925.1. Lineage (NCBI taxonomy): Eukaryota > Metazoa > Chordata > Amphibia > Anura > Ranidae > Lithobates > Lithobates sylvaticus. Next base: position 176,450,959 of record CM053038.1, read on the forward strand.
CCTAACTACTGATTGAATGCTTATTCATTTCCTTTATCTGGTGAGTGCATTGTTTGGGTGAAGGCTCATGTCCTTTTGCACCTGGTGATAACTTATGGTTGGATTTTATGTTATGCTGGCAACTGTACCGTATATACTTGAGTATAAACCAAGTTTTTCAGCACATTTTATTGTGCTGGAAATGCCCCCCTCGGCTTATACTCGAGTCAAGCACTTTTCTGCAGCAGAAAATGACATTTTCCGTCCCGAATTGGGGCCCCGTATCTCGGGGCCTCTTGGTGCTAGAAACCCCAAATTGAACTAACACTACAACATATCCAAAGATGGGGTTCCTAGCTCAAAGTGGCCCCCGAGATACGGGGCCCCAAAGTCAGTTCGGAAAAGGTCATTCTCTGCTGCAGAAAAGTGCTTGACATTTTCCAAACCAAATTTGGGGCCCCGTATCTCGGGGCCACTTGGTAATAGGAAACTTTGGATATGTTGTAGTGCTATTTTGACTGAGTTTGCATACCAAATTTGGGGTTCCTAGCACCAAGTGGCCCCAAGATACGGGCACCAAAGTCGGTCAACTGTGTCCATCTGCAGCAATGTTATTATAGGACCCTTTGGGTGCAGATAGGGGGCATCTAGAAACCCTTAACTAACAAGTTTTGAAGTTCGGGGGACCTATGGCTGCAAATGGGCACATTGAGGCTGCAAATGGGCATTGTTGACCCTCTTTTCCACTTACAGTAGCTGCACATTTCTCACCCTAGTCTTTTACGGGAGTCAATAAGTTTTTCCATTTTTTTGTGGTAAAATTAGGTGCCTCGGCTTATATTCGGGTCGGCATATACTCGAGTATATTGGAAGAATTTTTCTCTATATGGATTTTTGTTTTTATTTTCAACCTTTCACATTCTTTATACACCTAAAGACCTCTTATGGATGGATGTTATGCTGTGTGTTAATATCTGCTACTTTTAGAAGAACTTTCCTTTTTATAATGGACTTTTGCTCACAATCACAACCTTCCACATTATGATTATTGGGCTATATTATACAGATTTTTCATTGTTCTATTACCTTGTTAAAGTGCTGCACATTGTTTTAATATACTGATTACAAGGGCTGTATAGTCACCTTGGGTGCTAGCTGCTGATGTAGGTGGAGCGCTCGCTATCTATATTGCTGTTTTGAAGGAAAGAAATTAGCTTGATTCCCCCATCAACACAGAAGTCCTGACAGAGGAATCCCTCCCGCAGAACCATTGTGTTCATCCAGGTGGGGCAGGGGATTTAGCCGCCCCCGCCATTGCTAGCGGCTATAACAGCCTCTTGCAATAATCGCATGTAAAATCTGGCAGGCTGGTTGTACCCAAGTTGATCGATCAACTTGGGTACATTCTGCCTGCCCATGCATGGTTGAAATCTCGGCCAGTTGCTACTGAACCAACTACTACAGATTTTCAGCTTTCCTAGCAACAAGCTAGACCAGGAGTCTCCAAATTTTCTAAACAAAGGGCCAGTTTACAGCCCTTCAGACTTTACCACCTACAAATGGTGGCTGTGCCGAATAAGCAACCCCCTGTGGTCAGTGTACAGAAGGGAAGCTGCTCACATAGGACCTAGAAGATTGAGTCTATCACTTTAGTAACACTGACTACTACAGTAATTGTCAGCTCTTCCAGTGGCACCCAGTCATTTGATGGGCATGCACTCTCCTCCTGCTTCTAATTATAGCAATATAACATCAATAAAATCCAGTATATGATTACTCACTATTTGGAGAATAAAGTTTTTTTTGATTCTAGGTCAACCTTTCTCTCAAATCGCCTTTCAGGACAACCCTGGAGCTCCTCCCCTTTTCCAAGAAACACTTTTTGACCTTTAAATCTCTCCTCTTCCACCATGGCTTCAGTTATTGTGTTTCCTCTGCCATGGTGGAAGCACTTGTGGGAAGCCTTACCTCTGAGCTGGCTGTTTATCAGCAGTTCGACCATCCCAGTCCCCTTCTGGTACGACTGGAGTGTGCTCAGGGGAGCAGTGGCCGGCAGGAGGTCGAGGCGTCTGAACACAAGGAGGGCTGTGTTTGTTTCAGCTGTGCTTGGCGCTGAGTTGCTTCCAGGTTTCCCTGGGGGCGGATGACGCGGAGGCCAGTGACATGGCTTCCTGTGTGGGTGGGGGCGACGAGTGGTTCCGGTCGCCTGGAAAGCAGGGGGCGGGTCCATAGACCGGTGTTTCCGCTGCCGGCCATCGTGTGACGCCAGACCCGGGAAGTTTAAAGAATGGCTGTGTTGGTTTCAGTCCCCCGCTGTGCTCTCTGCATGATGGAGGAGAGATCCTCAGCGATGGTGGAGGAAGGCACCACAGGCATCGGTCAGGCCCAGGTAAGAGGGGCACAGCGGTGCCTTACATTCTTCTCCTTATGGGCTGTATGCTTTGTTTCTATGGTCTTGTTTTCCTCCCTAGGGGGAGCCTGCTACTACAGGGTCAGAGGTGACTTCTCTCCGACCTGTAGTCTGTTGGTAGTTGCAGGTTCTGATTGCACTGAGGGTCTCTGTTTCTACTGTCTGGTGGTGGCCTTTGTGTGATTAACACCATTGGTAGCATTGGTCTCTGCAGTAGCAGAGACATCATCCTTCTTTCTTTTAGGAAACTGTCTTGGGGAAGGTGAAACGTTCAAACCCGCCAGGCCAGAAGAAGTGCCCCTCATGCAAGAATCCACTGCGAGAGTCATGGCAAAAAGCCTTGTGCAGATCATGTATTAAAGACCTGGTTGAGGAAGAATCCTCCCAACAGTACAGGGATCTATTTTCTTCAGTTTGTGAGCTCGCAAGCTCTCTGAGCTCTGTTAAGACACTTCTGGTCCAGAGCCCAGCAGGCCAGGGCAATAGCCAGCAACCACCACTAAGTCCCAGGGCGTCTACCTCTAAACAGAGGATGAGGTGGAAGAGGAAGATGATAGCCGTAGCTCTAGGTACAAGCTGTCCTTAGAGGAGGTGGACAACCTTCTATAAGCAATTTACACAACTTTGGATATTCAAGAAGAGAGAGTCCAGTTGTCGGTTCATGATCAGATGTACCAGGTCTGGATGACACCAAATATAAGGTGTTTCCAGTACATAGAGTACTGTCAGATACAGTCAGGAGGGAGTGGAAGGATCCGGAAAGGGGCCCTTTCCTTTCCAAAACCCTCAAAAGAGGTTTCCCCTTTGATGACAAAGAGTTGGAAGTTTGGAACAAAAAGCCCTGGGTTGATGCCGCATTTCGCAAGTGTCACGCCAAACAGATCTAGCCTTTGAGGACATGGGGGTACTCAAGAATGCTATGGATAAAGGGACTGAATCCCTCTTGAAGAAAGCGTGGGATTCCACTTTGGCCAGCCTCAAACCAGCTATGGCGTCCACAGTGGTGGCAAGAAAGAGTCAGTGCGGCATACCTTTTCTCGGGGATCTTCTTTTCGGCCCGGATCTAGAAACAATTCTGGATAGAACAGCGGACAAGAAGAAGCAGGTAGCTAAGAAGAATTTTTGTGCTGTTCAACAGCCCTGAAAGGGTAGGGAAGACAGCAAAAGCCATTGGACTCCCCAAAAGGGTAAAGGTAGAGGAGGAGTTCTTTTCAGATCTCCCTCTGACCAGCCACCCAAAAACAAGTGACAGTCTAGTTCCAGTAGAGGAAAGATTGTCCGCCTTCCTCCTACAGTGGAGCAAAACATCTTCAAGCCGGTTTGTGAGGAATATTATTGCTCAGGGTTACAGTCTAGAGTTCTCGGAGCCCCCTCCAAACAGGTTTTATGTTACGGCCCTTCCAAAGGACCGAGACAAAGCCTCCGCAATGATGAACCTGTTACAGGATCTGATCCAGCAGGAGGTAGTTGTCCAGGTCCCGAAACATCAGGAGGGTCAAAGCTTTTATTCCCACGTCTTTCTGGTAAAAAAGCATTCAGGGAAGTATCGGTTGTTTCTGAATCTAATAATCTTAAACAGGTCAATCCGTTACTAACTTTTTCGTATGGATACTATCCACTCAATAACAAAGCTTCTGACTCCAAACTGCTTCATGGCATCCCTAGACTTAAGGGATGCCTATCTACACATCCCGATTGCTCAGGCCTCCCAACGTTTCCTCCGATTGGCAGTCAACCTGGGGACACCGATCTGGCACCTTCAGTTCAGGGCCCTGCCTTTCAGGCTCTCCTCTTCCCCCAGGATTTTTACAAAAATAATTGCGGAAGCTCAGGAGCCATTGAGGTTGAGAGGAATTTCTGTAATTCTGTATCTAGACGACCTGTTGTTCTTTGCGGACTCCAGGGAGCAGGTGTTGACAAATCTGCGGATAGCACAGATACACCTCAGGGACTTGGGGTGGCTCCTCAACTTGGAGAAATTGAACTTGGATCCAAGTCAAGAAGTGATTTTTCTGGGCTATATAATCAATTCAGTCCTCCAGAAAATCTTCTTACCGCAGGCAAAGTTGGAAAAGGTCTATGCGGCGGTAAAGAAAATTCAAATAATTATTCAGTCTCAGTCCGATCAGCCATGGCGGTGTTGGGACTTCTTACGGCCTCGATCCCAGCTGTACAGTGGGCCAGGTTTCACTCCAGACCACTTCAGTTGAACATCTTACAGACTTGGTCACATCAGGTTTCACTGGAGAAGCAGATCAACTTACCTCAAAGGTGAAATGAGCACTGTGGTGGTGGAGAGATTCAGCCAACCTGACGAAAAACCTTTCTTGGGTCTTTCCACTAGACAAACGTCTAACAACGGACGCAAGTTCCTGGGGTTGGGGAGCCCATCTGGACGGACTAACAGCACAGGGGACCTGGTCCAAGGCAGAATCCCGGAGGTCCTCAAATGGCGAGAACTCCGAGACATTTTTCTAGCTCTTCTAGCCTTTCACCGAACAGTGAAGGGGCATCATGTTCAGGTCCTTTCGGACAATATGACTGTGGTGGCATATGTCCTCAGGCAGGGAGGAACCAGGAGCAGGGGTCTTATGGATCTAGCCAATCAACTTTTCTCTTGGGCAGAACAGAATGTGGCCTTCCTGTCGGCAATTCACCTAAAGGGTTCCCAAAATTTGTTAGCGGATCTGCTCAACAGAAGGAGACTGGTAGAAGCAGAGTGGAGTTTGAATCGGGAAGTTTTTCTGATGATCTCCAAAGCATGGTAGACCCTCAGGTAGACCTGTTTGCCAGTCAACAGAACTCAAAAGTCCACAAGTTCTTTTCTTTTCACCAAGAAGACCAGACCATAGGCATAGATGCTCTAGCACATCCATGGCACTACCAACTGTGCTATGCCTTACCCCCCTTCCCTCTAATTCCGATGGTCTTAAGGAAATTCAAATTGGGAAGGTTCCTACATGATCCTAATCACGCCCTTTTGGCCAAAAAGGCCTTGGTTTGCAACACTACTAAATCTGGCCACAGAGCCTCCGTGGAAACTACCGTCCAGGGATGACCTTCTAACACAGGAGCCAGTGGTTCATCTGGAGGCAGACCGACTACACCTAACTGCTTGGCTTCTGAGGAAGACCTCCTAAAGGCTAAGGGTTTATCCGATAGGTTAGTAAAGACCCTACTTTCCAGCAGGAAAGATGTAATTAGAGCCATATACCTGAAGGTATGGAAGAAGTTTAATTCCTATTGTACCTCTAAAGGCTTTCAGGTAAAGAGTGTCGTATCAGTCCTCAAATTTCTCCATGACAGAATGCAGAAAGGATTGACATCCAGCACCTTAAAAACTCGGGTAGCTGCTCTTTCAGTTTACTTTGAAAAGACTCTATCCAGAGAAACTTTAATTTTGAGATTCTTTAGGGCACTAGCATGAAATAGGCCGGTGGCCTTCAAAAGTTTCCCATTTGGGACTTATCCATTGTTTTACAGGTTTCACGAAGACATCGTCTGAACCCTTACAGGAAGCTTTATTAAAAAATTTAGTTCTAAAAACAATCTTTTTGGTAGCCATTACATCAGCAAGAAGAATCCGTGAACTTCAGGCCTTGGCAGTCACGGAACATTTTCTTAAAGTCTTTCCAGACCGGGTGGTTCTTCAGACAGACCCAGCTTTCCTACCCAAAGTTTCTTCAAACTTTCACCGCTCACAACAAATAGTGTTGCCCACGTTCTCCTCGGCTCCTGCCAATGCAGGGGCGGAAGCCTTCCATGTTTTGCAGTGCCTTGTTCAATTCCCGTCGGTCACTAAGGATTTCAGAATATCAAACGCCCTCTTTATAATCTTCTCAGGCCCTTGTAAAGGGGAGAAAGCTTCTAAAAGCACTCTGGGCAGGTGGCTTAGATGGGGAATTACAGAGGCCTACGGAGCTAAAGGAGAAATACCTCCCTCATGGATTGCTGCCCATTCCACGAGAGCAACAGCAGTTTCCTGGGCCAAAAGGGCCGGTGCTACGCCTGATCAAATCTGCAAGGTGGCCACTTGGTCCAGCTATTCAACATTTCTCCGACACTACAGGTTGGACTTACTGTCAACTGCTGATCAGGCCTTTGGTAGGAAGGTACTGCAGGCAGCAGTCCCACCCTAGGGTAAGTTTCTCGGCTATCCTCTCCAGGGTTGTCCTGAAAGGTGATTTGAGAAAGACTTAGACTTACCGGTGACGGTATTTCTAAGAGCCTTTCAGGACAACCGCTATTTTCCCTCCCTTTTTAGCTTAGAAGTGGTATAAGTATCTATCATGGTTGCTTGTGGTTTTCTGTGCTTTGTTTTCCAGTATGCCGGAGGCCACAATAACTAAAGCCATGTTGGAAGAGGAGGGATTTAAAGGTCAACAAGTGTTTTTCCTAAAAAAAAAAGGGGCGGAACTGCGCTCTCTCCAGGGTTGTCCTGAAAGGCTCTTAGAAATACTGTCACCGGTAAGTCTAACTAAGTCTTTCTCCTACATGAACCCTTTAAATAATTTTTACGTCTCAGGGAACCCCTGCTAAAACCAATTCATTGGGAGTGAGTGGGGAAAACAGGCACTTACATTGGTGGCCAGTGGAAAGAGAGCCCCTTGTATAGTGGTGGCCAGAATGCCAGCCTTTAGGCAGACAAAAACATCATTAGTGTCCTGTAGCTGGTGCTGCCAAGTGGCTTTGACCCCAAAACTATCTATATACCATCACATTTGAGGTAAATTAGCCACAGGTCTAGAGAAACCTAGGGCTCTATGAAACCCTGGTTGAGAACGGCTATTCTGTGTCCTCTTTAAAGGTGTTCTCCTTGTAAATTGTAGTTAAGTTCTTGAATTCACGTCTACTAAGCTGCTTGTTGAGCTTTTTATGCTGTGTGAACTCTGCTTGCCCTGACCTAAGCTTCAGCTAAAACTGTCTCTCTCCTGTGCCTTGTTCTTGTGGTAACATCTAACCATTCGGTTCCTCAACACTGACTTTTGGCTTCACTCTGTGTTTGACTACTTGGCAACTCAACTGACTGGGTAGTTTAATCCTTGGATTGACCTCAGAGCTTTCATGCTTTCCTCTCTGGCACCTTCCCCTCTGCGGACTCTTCTCTGTTTAATCCTTATCAGGGTACAGTTACTCAGTTCAAGTTAGTAAACCGCTGAATGAGAACCTGTCATTTGTAATTATGTTCAGAATGTCTTCCTGTATGCTTGGACCTTGTTAGCTAATTTTTTTTCTTATCTCTACTTCTTGTGATTTCTAAGGTCATAACTAATTTTCTTGGACTTTCTAAAACATAATTCCCTTTAAAATTTTAGCTAACAGATTTTGGCCTTGCCAGAAATGAAACTTCTGCTTCGATCAGTGCGGCGGGGACAGTTTCCTACATGCCTCCAGAATCCTTTGAATGCCTTGAATACAAGCCAACTAAAGAGTTTGATGTATACAGGTACGTTTTGTAAAGAATTATACTAAACCTTAGAGCAGGGGTCTCAAAACTTTTGAAATAAAGGGCCAGTTTACTGCTTTTCAAAATTTATGGGGGCAGAACTGTGGTCAGTGGGAGTAAACAGTACCATAGGCTTGGTGGTCAGTGGGAGTAAAACAATTTACATCATTGGTGTCAGTGGGAGTAATGGTGCCCCATCATGGGTGTTAGTGTGAGAATTGGTTCCCCATCTCTGGTGTTGGTGGGAGGAATCTTACCCCATCTGCCCCAAGAGCTGTATAATGGCAACCAAAGGGCCATGGCCTCAGTTTTGGAGACCCCTGCCTTAGAGCCATGTTGTGCTTCTAGACGTAAACATATGTGTATTTTCTGCACAGAACGCATGTTCTTGTTTGGCAAAGCTAGCAGAAGATCCTGTGTAAAATACGCACCTAAAGTACTTGTCTTAGACACCTACAACTTTTCTGATCACTTGCATGCCTTTATGCATTTACACACAGTAACACGCTTTCACATGGGCGTACACCATCTTTGCCCGCACAGGGTGTTCCATGCATCCCCATGCCAGCAGTCCCGTTGGACATGGACACTGCCACTGCTCCCGATTTGGCAGCCTTGTGGGTGCGAGTGTATGTCCCTGAATCGTAGGCGCGCGCATAGCGTGTGCCAGTGGTGCCTGGGCACACCCTAATCACCCTGTGCGGTGCCGATTTTTCCCAGCTTCCTGTTGCGCCCTGTCTCCCCCCAGCTTCCCTCTCCTCTTTTCCCCCTTGCTGCTGCAGGGGATGATTCAGGGTGGATGAATGAATGAACACAGTTAGTGATCGCTCCTGTGTTCATTCTTAATTGAAGTAAAATATTTTTTCTATGCTTCGGTTTGTGAATGAACAGGAAGCCGCTCAGCACAGAGCACTTCCCATTCATTCACTGCCCAGTGCCGATGAGGCTGCAGAGAAAGGGACTGGGGAAGCTCTGTCCTCAGTCCCTTTCTCTATGTTTAGACCCTTAATATTTCACCAAAGCCCCCAATGGGGCTCCTAAAAAAATAAATTAAAAAAAATAAATTAAAGAAAAAAATAATATAAATAAAAACAGCTGACACCGTTCACTGCCCTACTGGCACCAATCTCTGCTCTACTGATACTCATACTCTACTGATGCTCATACACGCATGTGTGTCTGTGCTCTGCGGTGCCCACCCTAATGCTATAGGCTGCGCACACCAATGTCCTGAATGTAGGCTGTAAAATCGGAGCAGCAGTTGGATCTGTGCACCTGATGCATCCCAATTGACATGAATAGGACTGTTGGCATGGGGATTCATGGAACATCCTGTGCGGGCAAAGATGGCTCTCACGTGGGCATACACCCATTTGAATGATGCCTTAAAATGTGTTCCTGTAAAGGAAATTTGTAAGTTCTGTGTATAATTTTATTCTATTTTGTATGTATTGCATACTGCACTCGCTGTGTACACGCCACTAATAATGTTTTCAGTACATGTTTGAATTCTTTCGAGTCCTGACTAGAATTAGCCCCTTGTTGCCATAAAAGTACAATTGTAATATTATATATTGTAATATTGACATATCAAATCGCACCAATGTGACCCAGGGCTAAAATGAAGCTCTCCGGTGGCTTGCTGACTGGGCTTCCATCTTTGGCCCAATCTGTAAGCTCCGGCCATTTCAATGGAATTGCACAGAGAGGCCCTGAACCTTCTCTTCTTGGGTACCCTACTGATGGAATGCATTAAGGTTTACTTATAAGCTAAGTAAAGAGGTGTCCTACAGAATATAGCCCTAGAGAACATGTCAACAAAACTTTTTATGTTCTTATCTCTGTCCCATTGCTTTCAGCTTTGCCATTTTAATCTGGTGGATATTGTCGTCTGGCTGTGAACCCTATAATGGTATGTCCCAACCGTCTCTACACTTCAAGATTTCCTGAACATCTGTTTATAACCATCTTGGTATATTGATTACTCTTTTATATCTCCAGCCATAAACAGTGACATCATTATTTGTCGTATACCAAAAGGTATCCGACCTACCATGACACTTGTGGATTGTTGGAAGACTGAGAAGATGGTTCCTGAAGCCATAGAGATGATGAAGCAATGCTGGGATGGTGAACCCAGTAAACGACTTTGCTTCGCAGGTAGAAATTTAAAATGATTTATTTGCACGCTGCTTATTTTATGGGCCCTTAAAGTGAATTGAGTCCAGAAAATGTGGACTTGTTTAGGAAACTGGAGCAATATGTGCACTAGATTTTTATGTGGTCTTGAAAAGGACCTGTACTGAAAGTAAAAGATCCTTTCCTTTCCCGTAACTACTTATACTTTTGATTTCTCTCCTTCCAAATACCTTCTGCACTGAACACATCCCTACCTAGGAAACGCTACCTGGAAGCCTTGGCCATGTGTATGGTTAACCACTTGCAGACCACCTGCCTGGAATCTACTGTGGATGGACGGCCCACACAGGCAAAGCAGCTGCCTGCTTCCGGGGCTAGGGTGTGCGCCCCCCCCAACTGGCACCCGCTGTGATTTTACACAGTGGGAGCCTGTCAGCAAGTCCTACCCAATGGCCAGGATCTGCTGATCGGCTGTGTCCAATCACAGCCAAGAGCTCTGTGTTGATAATCCTCAGTTCTCTGTACAGAGGGAACCATCTCTGTGTTTCTTAGCTCTGCAAAGCAGATGTGTAGTAAAAAGCAGCACACATTTAACCCCTTGATCACTCTAGATGTTAACCCCTTTCCAGACAGTGTTATTAGTACAATGACAGTGTATAGTATTCTCACTGATTACTGCATTCATGTCACTGGTGTTTAGAGATGGGCTCGGGCGACATGTCCCGATCTGTGCAGCTGCGGACTGAGAAATGTCTCACTGCCTGTGATTAGCGCTGTGCAGTGTCGGCTTCCTGGCGGGATCGGGCATGTGGGGTTTTGAACTTGCCTGAGCCCATCTCTACTGGTGATGTCAGTGACAGTAAGTTTTCCCTAGCGTCAGTTCGTTTTAGATTGCCCGCCGCACTATCGCAGTCCCGTTATAAGTCGCTGATCACCTCCATTATTAGTATAAAGTAAATAAATAAATAAAAATTCCAGCATCTATACCATAGGTTGTAGGCACTATAACTTTCAGGCACACCAATTAATATACACTTATTGGGATTTTTTGTTGTACATGACATGTAGCAGAATACATTTTGGCCAAAATTTATGAAGAAATTTGATTTTTTTTCTTTTTTTTTTTCTTGGAAATGTTTTGTAGCAGAAACTAAAAAAAAAATGTATGTATGTACAGTATCTCACAAAAGTGAGTACACCCCTCACATTTTTGTAAATATTTTATTATACCTTTATATGTGACAACACTGAAGAAATTACACTTTGCTACAATGTAAAGTAGTGAGTGTACAGCTTGTATAACAGTGTAAATTTGCTGTCCCCTCAACATAACTCAACACACAGCCATTAATGTCTAAACCGCTGGCAAAAAAGGTGAAAATGTCTAAATTGGACCCAATAAGCCATTTTCCCTCCCCGGTTTCATGCGACTCCTTGGTGTTACAAGGTCTCAGGTGTGAATGGGGAGCAGGTGTGTTTAAGTTTGTTAAATCTGCTCTATCATCCAAGAGAAACTGGAGGATTTAGAAAATAGATTCCCAGAAAATTATCAAGCTAACACACTGCTTCACATCTGTGCATCTCGTATACTTGAGGCACTGGGGCTCCCTGATCATTGTATGGCTGAAGGAGCACACAGAATAGGTGCACCAACCACCAACCCTAAGTCACCCAGACCAGTGATAGTTCAATACCTAAACTATGCTGACAGGCTGGCTATCCTTCAAACCTTCTGCAAGATGCGCTCAATCAAATTGGACGGACATAGCCTTCTGATTTTTGCAGACTACTCAGCCAAAGTCTCCTGGAGGAGGAAAGAATTTCATCCTGTCTGCACTGAACTCTTTAAACAGGGTCTCTGCTTTGTGCTTGCCTACCCAGCCACGCTACAGCTCCAAGCGGTGACCAACTCGCTTTCCACTCCCTGGCAGAAGCGGAATCCTACCTTCGCCCTCTACTACAACGCATGGGAAGCTCATCTCTTCGTGTGGAAAAATCTCGCACAGAATCAAGGGAACAACGCAGTCCCAGGAAGGATCCCCCAAGTGCTTGTCCCCTTGAGTTACTCACTCTAACAGGACAAGCAGGAACAAGTGAATCTCACAAGCCTCAACCTCTCCGCTACTAGAACTAAGTCTACCCAACAGTCCAGCCCGCCAGGCATCGCTTGTGTGAGACTTGGAGAACATGGACGAGCTAGTTTCTATCTACCTGTCTCTTGTGGTTAATTCAGTTACTTGTTATAATATTGTCACTACAGCGGTGCATAAACGATGGTGGACGTCCCACTGTATTTACCTTTTTCCGTTTGCACTGTGTGGTTTAGGCGCACACAAATGCGGAAAAAAAGACGACACTGATTGCTGTACATTTTGTTTTACTTTAAGTTTATTTACAATATTTGTTCTCCTCTTCCCCTCTCTCCCTCCTTACTGCAGGATCTGACTTATGTTCACTCGCAGAGATGTCAGCACCTTCATCCTCTAAAATGTGAGTCTCCCTTTTATTCAGCACACTGTCAGGATGCTTTTAGAACCAGCCAATCAGATCATCCCAACACACACGTATGCGAATAGTCTTGGGGAATATGAAGGGCCTCCGCTTCCCTTTCAAACGCATGAAAATCTTAAGACACTGACAGCGTGTAAAGACACTTCTGCAGGAAACGCACCTATCCCAAAAGGACTATTTTTGCCTTCCCGGGTAGGAAAGGTAATAGGCTCAGACGCAATAAGAAGAAAGGCTAGGGTGATCGTTTTAATACATAAACGCCTAACTTGTGACCTTTCAGGGGTTGACAGTGATGACTCTAGGTGAATGATCACAGCCCACCCTTAATTTCACACCACAGAAATGTTAATCACCAACATATATGCCCCAAACTCCCCATCGGCAGCCTTCTTTCAGGACAGTACTAGATGGGTCCTAAAAAAGCCTGCCGATGGGGAGTATGACCCTTATTTGATAGGAGGGGACTTCAACACTGTCCTAAGAAACGGGGAAGACCGATCGACCCAGGATCCCTCCTCCTCATGGGAACCACAGGGACGCATAACACTCTTAGAACAATTCACGCTGGGAGCCAACCTAATAGACATTTTACTCCCCCCCCCCCCCCCCCCCCCCCCCTCCCCCCCCCCCCCCCCCCTCACAAACCCTTTGCTAGGTTACATTATTTCTTTTGTACCCCCTCCCTACTTACACATATCAGGAAAGCCACCATTCATGAATTGATATCGGACCAAAGTCAGCGACTGCCTGCCAACTGATGCAGCTAAGCTATGGAGATTTCCCTCCTTTCTAGCTCATGGTCACAGACTGCAAAACGTTCTCCAAGAAGCATGGGACGAATTTGCTGAAACAAATGGCGCCCACCCACAACAACCCAATCTATTTTGGGATGCAGTAAAAGCCTTTCTGAGGGGCAAGATTATATCCTAGGCCTCCATACTAAAAATCTAAAACCCTTAAGCAATATAAACAGGCAGGCAAGCGACGAACTGCCCGCAGCTCAAGCCCAACTTACCCAAAGCAATTCCTCGGATGACAGGAAGGCTTGGCGAATTCTACAAATTGACACATAGCTTTTTATCTCCTACTCTCCACAAGGTGTTTAATGGGATGAGGGGGGGGGGGGGGGGGGGGTTACCTCCTTTCGGGTCTACATTAATCTAATAACTAAAAAAGGCAAAAACCCGATGGAGCCGGGCTCCTATCTATCGTCCCATCTCATTACTTAACGTAGATTCAAAATTATAGCCTTGCGACTGGCCGCTATTCCATCCATGATTCCCCCGGGAACAGGCAGGCTTTTTCAAGGGCTGCTTGGCATCTTCAAACATAAAAGTACTTGCAATACTAGAACACACCAAGATCAACTCCTCTGAAGACATTGCCATTGTCACTTTAGACGCCGAGAAAGTTTTCGACAATGTAAGCTTTCAATGGTTGACATTTGGTCCTCAAAAGACTCAGCTTCTCTGGCTCCTTTGTACACTTCATGGAAAGTCTATACGTGTCTCCTTCAGCTAGTATAGTAGCAGCAGGACATGTCTCAGACCACATTCCCCTCTACGCACACGCCAGGGCTGCCCCCTATCACCCCTACTTTTTAACCCGGCTATCAAACCTCAATCCCGTTATCTTAGCAGTGAGGCATCCCTTCATGGCATCAAAATGGGCAAGAAAGACTTAAGAGTAGCCCTCTTTGCAGACGACATTTTGATATTTACTGCCGATCCCCAGGCAGACAACCCTTTGGTCCAACAAACCTTTGATTCTTTCTGCGCATGCTCGGGACTAAAAATCAACTTTTATAAAAGAGAAGTACTACTGCTTCGAAAAAGGGGCAGAAGCTCCTAGATGACCTTCTCCCCCTTCCTCATAGCGCCACACCACATCACATACTTAGAGTGAACAGGGTTATTTACCTATGTTCACTCCTATCAGCTAAACTATCCTCCTTTTGATATCTAAAATAATTAGTGAAGTGCAAGCATGGATGGACCTTCCTTTATCGCTCTTCGGGAGGTGCCACCTCTACAAGATGGTTAGCTTCTCTTGACTGCTATATCAAATGCAAATGATACCCGTAATAATCAAACACAAAGACGTACGAAAGATTAACCTTCCTATGGTGCTGCAAAAGACCTCAAATAGCTTTTATCAAAATTATATCTCCCGAAGAGCGAAGGAGGGGCAAGTCTTCCTTTCATTAGATTGTTTAATTTATCTTCCTTACTACGTACAGGCAGTCCCCGAGCGGCCTCAATTCCGGCAGCTTGTGCTCCACGCTGGTCCTGGATACCTCAGAGCAGCTATCTTGCAGCGTTGGACACATCCCACACTGCAGTATTACATGTACTGCTAGGCCAGAAGAGCCCAGAACATCCCACATCCCTGCACAGGCGGAAGTTACACTTACAAATGCAGTGTTCCGACTTACACACACATTCCACTTACAAACAAACCTACAGTCCTTCTTGTGTTCGTAACTCGGGGACTGCTTGTATTTTTTTTTTTTTTTTTCAAAACTCTTTATTCCAAATTTTTCATTACATAATAATTTACATTATACATTTTTTATATACTTTTACATTTCTTTATATAATACTGATTATAATTACATTTGCTCCTTCCTTTCATTCCTTCCTCTCTCACCCTCTGTGGTCACTTAATACTATATTTTCAGATATTCCTCTATCCATTGTTAGCCATGTTCTATTCCATTTTGCCCATATTTTTTCATACCTTCGCCCGTTTCCCCTTTGTTCTTACATTATTTTTTCATAGGGTAGGACCTGATTTACTGCTCTCACCCATTGGGTTACTGTCGGGGGATATGGCTGAATCCATTTTTCTATTATTTGTTTTCTTGCCAGAAACAGTACCTCCCTTAAGAAGGTATTATTATCTCTATTATCTCTCTCTTCCCTCAATATCCCCAACAAACATAATTCCATCGTAGCTATAAAAGGTTTATTCAGGACTTTTCCTATTTTCCTAGCTACTTGTTGCCAGTATTTTCCTATTTTACCACAGTACCACATTACATGAAGGAAGTCTGCTCCCCCCTGCCCACATCTAGTACATCTTGGTTCTGTCATCCTCCCCATTTTATACAATCTATTTGGAGCCAAGTATGTCTGATGTATTATATTCATCTGTATTATCCTGTTATTCATTGCAGGGGATACCTTCCAGTGGGAATTACAGGCTTCATCCCATTCATGATCGCTCATGTCTGGGATAGCCTCTTGCCATTTATCCCTTATTTTCAGTGGTTCGCCTTCTATTTTCTTCTGTAACAGGTGTGTGTAAATCTTTGCTATCAGTCCCTTAGGTCCCTGTGATCTCAGGATACCTATCAGGGCATATTTGGATATTTTTACTTCCTCTCTTCTAAACTGTGTCTGTAGCACCTGCCTCAACTGAAGGTATCTGTAGAACTGTTTACTCAATAAGTTATATTGTTTTACACAGGTTTTCGTAGGTTAGTATTAAATTTTTGTCATATAGCTGACCAAAAGTTGTTATCTTATTCTGCTTCCAGAATTTACTATCCTCAAAGGCTTCCAATTGTTCAAATTTTGGGTTGTTCCAGAGCGCAGTTTCTGTTAGGATTCCAACAAATCCCGTCAATTTCTTAGCTTCTCTCCATACTGTCCTTGCCACTTTCAAGAGGGGAATTTTTACTCCCACTCTCCTCAAATCTTTTAATTCTAATCCCGTCATTAAATCGTCTATTTGCATTTTGCTAAGGAGATATTCCTCTATCCTTGTTATTTTTTCCTGTCCTACCCATGATCTTAGATGTTTCAATTGCCCTGCCAAATAGTATAAATATAAATCCGGGAGGGCCAGTCCAGCTTCTGTCTTTGGTCTTTGTAGTTTATTAAATTTTAATTTACATCTTCCATATGCCCAAATGAACCGAGTCATCTGCGAGTTTAATTTTTTAAATATCTGTTTTGGTATTTTTACTGGGGAGTGTGCAAATACATATAAACACTTGGGTAATATGATAGATTTTATCAGGTGAATTCTGCCTGCCATTGATATTGGCAGCTTTATCCATATTTCCAATTTTCTCTTTACATATTCTACTAGTGGGAGTATATTAGCTTCCATCTCATCTTCATGTTTCAACGTAATATTTACTCCTAAATATTTAAAGACTTCCACTATTTTTAATGGGGTCTGAGCTCTCCTTTCATTACCTGTTCCCAGAGGCATCAGTGCAGATTTTTGCCAATTTATTTTTAACCCTGAGAACCTCCCGTATGTTTCTATTATTCTCATTGCTTCTGTCAGAGATGCTTGCGCATCACCCATATATAATATAATATCGTCCGCATATAAGCCTATGTGTTCGGTTTTTTCTCCTACTCTAATCCCTTTATATTTATCGGATTGTCTGAATCTATTTGCCAGTGCCTCAATTGCCAGAGCGAATAATTGCGGTGACATTGGGCAGCCCTGTCTTGTTCCTCTATATAGTTATATTGTAGGGGATAATATACCGTTTATTAGCAAATTGGAGCATGGTTGTTTATAGATTATTCTCACCCATTTTCTAAATTTTTCCCCAAATCCATTCCTTTCCAGGACTGTCTGCAGAAATTCCCATTCTATGGAATCAAATGCCTTGGCTGTATCCAGCGATGCCAAGGCACTTGTTTCCGGGATAAACTCTCTCATTTGTGTCATATATTGCGTCCTTCTAATATTAATTGATGTGGATTTCCCTGGCATAAAGCCAGTTTGATCCTCCGCTATTATAGACAAGATTACCTGGTTAAGCCTATTGGCAAGCACTTTTGCCAGTACTTTATAATCTATATTTAATAACGATATTGGCCTATACGACCCACACTCAGTTCTGTCTTTCTCTGGTTTTGGTATCAATATGACTGTAGCATCATACATGGAAACAGGCATTTCTCCCCTTTTGGAACGCCTCTCCATACATTTTGGTCATAACTGGTACCATAATTTCTGCATATCGCTGGTACATTTCCAGTGGTATGCCATCTGGTCCTGGGGATTTACCCTTTCCCAGAGAAAAGATAGCTTCTCGTACTTCCTCTTCCTCTATATCCCTCTCTAACTCCTCTTTTTGTTCCTCTGTTAATTTAAGGAAGTTCAAATCCTTCAGGTATTCCTCTATCTCTTCTCGTGTACAGGTCAGTGTTGATGTATACATATTAATATAGTATTTTTGGAATGTCTCAAGTATCTCATCTAATGTGTTTACCATCTCTCTTTTTTCATTTTTCACCTCTGATATTGCTAGTGATGGGGTTTGTCGTTTTATCATAAAGTTCAGCATCTTATTAGATTGTTGTCCTTGTTCAAAGTTTTTTTGTGCATATTGGAGTTTCTTACGCTTTGCGTTAATTATTAGTTGGTTCTTATATTGCCGTGATGAGGCTGCCCATCTTATTTGGTTTATATTTGAGGGGTCCCCTATAAACCTATTTTCTGCCTGTACATAGAATTGTTCCAATTCCTCCTCTTCCTGTCTATTAGTGCGTTTAATGTATGATATTGTTGATCTTGTTATCCCCCTCAAATATGCCTTAAATGTGTCCCAGAGTACTCCATCTATTTTCCTGTTGCCATGTGCTTCCAGGAACATACCCATTTGCTCTGGAATTCTATCATTTAATCCTATCTGGGTTAACCATTGAGCCTGTATCCTATAGCCCGGTTTTATTCTTTTTGGGCCTATTTTTAGCTCAAAGGTTAATCCAGAATGATCAGACACCCCTCTTGTCATGTACGCCACAGACCGAACCATTGGCAGGATCTTTTCGTTCCCCATTACCATATCTATTCTAGACATGCGCCCTCTCCCTGGCGCATGCCATGAGTAAGCCCGGGTCCCAGGGTTTCTGATCCTCCACAGGTCAGCCCATCCTACTTCATTCATAAATTTCTCCAACACCTTCGGCCCTTCTCCTCCTTTATGCTTACTTCTTCCGAACCTGTCTAATTTTGGGTCTAAGCACATATTGAAATCTCCCATACATACGACATGTGCCTCTGGGTATTCTGACATAAATATCACTGCCTCTTTCAGTACTCGCATTGTAGCTGGGGGGGGGGGTTATAAATCCCCATGATTACAACAGGCATTGCATGCACCAACGCAAAGACAAAGACATATCTTCCATCGGGATCTCTTTTTTCTCTAATACACTCCCATGTTACCCCTCGATGGACCAAAAGAGAAACCCCTCTTGAATATGTAGTATGACATGAGTGGCTTGACCATTGTATCCAAGGTTTTTCTAGGTACTTCAATCTCTCTTTAGTCATATGTGTTTCTTGGATACAAATGATCTTTGCCTGCACCTTGTTAATTTCTGAAAAAACCTGTGTTCGTTTTAATTGCGTTCCCATACCTCTCACATTCCATGACAAAAATGTGTGTTGATTACTCATGTCTAATGTATTTTATTTTAGCCATTATTCCCCCGAAAAATAAAAGGAGAGGAAAAATAAATCGTATGTCTCTTTTTCCTTTCCGTGACCATTCTCTTTTCTACCTCTCTCCCCTCATTCATCCATTCCATTCATCCATACCATTTTTTTTTTAGGGCATTACCAACATATTGCATTTTTGCTGTTATATAGGTAATTAATTTCGATTTCAGCCTGTCTGCTCCTACCCTTTTCCCGCTTAATCATAAATATAAGGGGCGAGGGGGGAGCTGCCAAGGAGGGGGGAGGAGAAGGCATCCCCTCCTTTCACCCTCTCCCTCCCCTTTATATATAAAAAAAAAAAAAAAAAAAGAGGAAGACAAAACCAAAACACCACACAGCAACAACGAGAAAAAAAGAAGAAGAAAAAAAAAAAAAAAATTTTTATATATTTTTTCCTGTTCTCTCCCTTCCCCCACCTCCCTCCACCTCCCTTCCTCCTTCCTTGTGCACAACTCTATTATTTTATCTGTTCACTCCCCATCCCTCCCCCTTCCCCCATTTATTGTGTTTATAGTGTTTATAATGTGTCTCTTAACCTTGCTCTAGCCTTTCCTTATTATTGTGTCTTAAAAAAAAAAAGAAAAGGGAAAGGAGAAAGATTCCTCTCTCTCTTCCCTCTCTTCCCTTTATAACTAGTGCTTATTTCAATGTGTTTCGCTGTGAGTTTAGTTCCATTTTACTATTTATACACACCCCATCACCCTCCATTTACCCCCCCTCCTCCCCATCCCTCCCGTTCCCCTATCAACTGAACACACAAATAAACATTTACGTTTTACCTTTTCCCATTTTTCCCCTCGAAAAAACAAAACAAAAAAAAAAAAAAGGGAAAGGGGGGAAAAAAAGAGGCGAAAAAGGCAAAGATCAAGAAAAAAAAAAAAAAAAAAACACATCAGGAAAGAAAAAAACCAACTCAATAAATTATTAAAACTTCTTCCTTTAACCTAAGGAAAGAAGAAAAAAAAAAAAAAAAAAGGGGAAATAAAAACAAATATAAAGTAGGGAGAGTGTCCCTCTCATCCCCTCTCCTCCGCCCCCTCCCCCAAAGTCCCAGTATTCTTGGTGTCTCTTATCCTTTCAGGGCTTCTCTGTTTCACCTATCGAGGCATAGGCCTAGTTATTCCCAGCCAGTCTTTAGCTTGTTCAGGTGTACTGAAGAACAAAGTCTTTCCCCCTTCCTCCACTCTCAGTCATGCTGGGTATGCCATAGAATATTCAATTCCTGCCTCTCTCATTTTTCGTTTTATTTCATAAAATGTTGCCCGTTGTTTTTGCAGCTCCAGAGAGAAGTCTGGGAATATTGATATTTTGCTATTTTCATAGCGAATCTCTCCTTTTTGTCTTGCTTTCCGCAGAAATTGTGTCTCTGTCTCTGCAATTTAGTAGTCGTGCCAACAGGGGTCTAGGGGGAAACCCTGGTTTAGGTGTTATTGCCGGGACCCTATGCGCTCTCTCCACTGCATATGCTGCTGATACCTCCATATCTGGGAATACATTTTTCAGCCATTTTTCTATAAAGTCACCAGGATTAAACCCTTCTGCCTTTTCTGGTAAACCGATTATTCTTAGATTATTGCGGCGCATACGGTTCTCAAAATCATCAGATTTTTGATGCCACAGGATAATCTGTTTTTCTATTGAAGCTATCTTTTTAGGCATAGGGGTAACAGTATCTTCCAATAAAGCAGTCCTATTTTCCATTTCCATCATTCTCTCTCTTATGCTCTGCATATCATGCCTGATCAGTCCTATATCATTTATAATTTCATCCATTTTACCTGTTAGGGCTGCATTACTCGAGTGGATGGCCTCCATTATCTGGGAGTTCATCTGTTCCAGGGTCAGTTTGGGATGTTTCTCCTGTTTTTCTGCAGCTTTTCCGGATTGCGGCATGGGCGTGTTGAGCTTCTGGATATCCAGCGCTGATGGTCCACCACTCCGTGTCTGTGGGGGGCTACGCCCGCCGTCTTGCTTATCCGTTCGAGCAAATTCTTTAAGACGATCGGCCGCCGACTGCTTACTATTACTCATCGCCCCAAGCGATCGTTTTCGCGGGTTTCACGGGTTTAAAGTCTCGTTAGCAGAAGTTGATCAGGGTTCCGTAGGAGACTCGGGCACCACCAAGCGATCGTTTTTGCGGGCTTAGGGTCTTGGTAGCAGGGACTATTCAAGATACTGTCGGAGGCTCAGGCTGATCTCAAACCTCCCGCTGTTCACATCCGAACGCCGCGTCCGACCGTGGGACTGCTTGTATTGACATAGCCTGGATAGTTCAGGGCTCAAAGTTCACTAACTTTGGAATGGAGTTGGCCATGGCACACCCATGCGAGCTATCATCCCTCCTCCACAGCAACCTAAAATCGCTACCACCTAACCTCCAACAAAATCTACTCATTCGGGATACAATCATCACCTGGAGAGACATCAGAAAGCGCTTGGGGGTTTCCCTAAACATATAGTCTCATCTACCGATATATGGTAACCACGGGCTACCCACCACAAAGCCTTTTACATATGGAGGCTCAAACGCCTAAACCAAGTTGCCTCTCTCTATGATACAACCACCGGCTGACTTAAACCCTACTGAACAATAGCCTTTGATTATGAACTTCCTGACCAACATGTCTTTCACGTCATGCAGCTCTCAACCTTCATCAACAAAATATGCCCAAAACCACATCTGAAGTTTCAAACCACTTGCATAGATAAGCTCATTGCTGCTCAGACCACCTCTACCTCCTGAGCTCTATAACCCTCTCCTACCTTTTTTCGCTAAATCGCTGGACTGCACAACCTCAAAAGCCTGGAGCAAGGAACTTCCTCTAGCTGACCTTACGCACCTACTACTGAAAGGGTACAAAACGACCCTGAAACTTACACCAAATGAATCTTGGAGAGAAACCCAATTTAATTTACTCCACAGGGCTTACATGCCCTACATCACTCGCCAGGAGAGAAGCTGTGCCCTCTTTGCAGAGAAACTCAACCTACACTTTTCCACTGTTTTATGGACATGCCCATCTATATCCACATTTTGGACGTGTTCAGGCATGATTCCTACGTGTCAGGCATGATATTCGACTGTGATCGGCCCACACATCATCAGACTTGGAGGCTCACACTTAACCTCGACATCTCTCACAATGTATTCTCATCTGCCTACTCTCGGCTCAAATGAATATCCTCAAACAATGGATCTTACCTCAAGTACCCTCTTTTACGGAAGTAAAGAGGGAACGGAAGCTACTGCTTTACAAGGAACAACTATAGGTATGGACTCACAAAACAGGCTCTAAAAAACACTTCTCCCACTGTTGGCAGACTGTTATAAATGCAATTTTCCCAACTCACGAGAAATGGTCTTTACGATCTCCTCAGTTATGGCACACGGCCTACCACAAACCTAACTCTAGACACACCCTATCACGGTCACAACTAGACTTTTCACATGTGGCCAGGCAAAACAATGTCCACCAAGGAGATCCAACCACAAGCGTCTTCCTGTTAGACAAAAAAGAACCCCTATGGCTGGAACTTTAAATAGAACACCACTCTCGCCAAGAATTTTCTGAAGAATTGTTTGAAATGTATTTATTTATTATTGAATAAAATAGTATCAAAATCATACATGTATCCAATAGCAGGGTGCACAATACATACTATGCATGACAATATAAAACGCATGACAAGAAAAATTTGTACAAAAAATTAATATAATGGTGAAGACAACACTTAAAAATATATATATACAAAAAATACGGTACTGATTCTCTCCCGGAGGGTTGGCACCCCCGAATACTCGACGCGTTTCTAGTTGCCCGAATGTGGGAACCTTCGTCAGGAGTATAGAGTAATTCTATTTGGTAAGTACCTATGGCTCTAAGAAATGCAAAAGAGAAAAAGAAGAACTATAAACAGGGGATTCATTTCTTCCACTTGGGCTTACATCAAATTAGCATGGGAACCCAAATATCGTAGAAAGTAATAATTTACATACAGAATATTATTATAGTTGATGCATGGAAAGCCTTGCATGATACCGCTATATTTCATATAGTGAACCCTCCTAGATATACCATATGAAGTGCCAAAAAAGTATACATTACCACGTGTGAGTCAAAATTCGTAAGACATATGAGTTGTATTTAGGTACCGTTATATTGATGACATTATCTTAGTGTGGCAGGGGGATAAGGAGGGCCTCAACCAGTGTATAACAGCCATGGGTATCAACGACTTCAATTTGAAGTTCACTATGACCTGCGATACCAACAATATTAACTTTTTGGATATTACTATAATGAAGAACAATGATGGCCACCTTTCTAGTACTCTTTATCGAAAAGAAACATCCGGAAATACTATCCTACATGCCTCTAGCTTTCATCCCACCCCCTTAGTCAAGTCGATCCCGTATTCGCAATATTTGCGGATACGTAGAAATTGCACCAAGGATTCCGATTTCTTGTTGGAAGCAAGAAATCTACAGAACCGACTGCTCCAACGGGGATACTCTCCAACCAGTCTAAAAAAGGCCTTTAGGAGGGTCTACAAACAAACAAGACTAAAGCCCCATACACACGGTCGGACTTTTTCATCAATTTGGTCCGATCGGACAAGGTTGTTGAAAAATCAGACCGTGTGTATGCACCATCGGACAGTGTTCGTCGGTTTGTCCGTCGGACAAAGTCATATCTCCTGCTGGAAAGATTTCCCGTCAACCCGGTCCGATCACACCAAATCCGAGCGTGTGTACGCTTGTCCGACCGGACAAAGTGCTACGCATGCTCAGATCACATTACAAGACCAAAGCTATTGGCTACTAGCCTCTACGTAGTCCCGTCGTAGGCAACAAACGTCACCACGTTCAGAATGATCGGATTTTCCGACAACTTTGTCCGATCGTGTGTACGCAAAACCAACATCAGACAAAGTATGACGGACATGGTCCGACGGACCTGGTCCACGGATTGTCCGCGCGTGTGTATGGGGCTTAAGTCTGGTGTTCAAACCTACTAAACAAACCAACACGACAACAGATCAAACTCGCATAGTGATGACATATAATCTACAACATCAACAGGTCAGAAGCATCCTTAAGAAACATTGGCACATATTGAACATTGACCCCACACTTAAGCTATTTGTACCGAAAGAGCCCCTTGTCACTTTCAGACGTACCAAGTCCTTACGTGACATGTTAGTCAAAAGCGAATACACAGGGGCATTCAGGGGGGATCCATGCAAACGACGTGGTACTTTCAAATGTGGTGGCTGCACCCAGTGTCAGTACATGAACAC